>OY720448.1:28685115-29350115 GCA_963082715.1 Harpalus rubripes | reverse complement strand
CAGAATAGGGCCGAATATCTACTTAAATATGGGTAGCATTCATAAAACCACCAAACGACGTAAAAAGTTCAGAATGCAGTCATGAAACCGGTATGAAGATTGTTCCTGTGAATATTTGAAATGTTCTATTAGCCAACGTTTCAGAACCAATTCAAAAATAACGTATAAGCAAATTCCAAAACTTTCGAAACTCTACGATGAAGATGCTCAAGCTTACCTTGCATCATTACTCCATCCATATCTACTTTTTGATATAATCATTTCTGTTTACTCTAATATTCTTAAATTTGAAAAAAAAGGTTATTATAGATAAATTGTTTTTTTCTAAAACTAGCATAACATTTAATTTCAAAAATATGGGTGTTCATGATAGTCAGACGGGTAAATTATATTAGGTCCCACATAAGTTGAAACTCGACCTATCTGTGAGTATAATAATCTGAAGAAATGACCAATCGGAGTTTCTAAATAAGGTTCAATACACTTTATCATTCCAAAAACATTACATAGGGTTTAAAACTTTAGAATTCGCGTACTGAAAAAAAAAACATTAATCCTGGCTCTTCAATTATAAACTGATTATGATTACAATAGAAATACATCGAAAAATAATTGAATTTAGTACTATTTCCTTGTTTCTTTACGCTGCTATGTTGCGACAGTACGAGAAGGATACCCTCTTCTGTCTTTTTCTATTCAGTTGTATGCTCTATTGCTCTATTCTCGTAATAACGTTTTGATTTTAATAAAATTTTATTAAAAGTATTTGGTTTTTGATCCAATTCTTTTCTTAATTTGACTTTTATATACCATTTATAATTGAAAACAGTTTTATGTTGGAAAAACGATTTCTTCTTTGTCGAGAATGGCGGTTTTTAGTGTTAGCCCAGGGCGGAAAAATGTTGTAAGTCGGCACCGCATGTAATTGGTCTATAACATTTGTTTACTATTTTTCCTTGACAAGGGAACCTCTGAAAGGTTAAAATTCGACATATTACTATAATGATTTTGAATAAAATATAATAAGCAACACGGAATGTACGCAGGATGTAAATCGAAAAGTGGAACGTAGGCGTTTAACATGGAAAATTAGTTTTTTTTTGCGCAAACGTTACTTAATTATTTTATGTAAAAAATCTTCAAATAAAAATTGTAAAGTTTTAAATTCTGCATCTAAATCATGCGAAATGATTATTTTAGCTCTTCATAGAAACGCAAAAATTAATTATAAAGTTACAGTATTCATGAGCTTTTACTCTAAGCAGTCAAGGATTTATATCAAAAAATAAATAAATGCGTTCTTTTTAAATGTCAATTAGAACTAAAACAGTTTACCCAGTTTACCTTTCTGTGTTTTGTGTTAATATATAAGCTGTATTCTTTTTCACCCAATTGTAACTAAACTCAGTACATAACTGAGTTGAGCTGAAGTGAGTTGTGATGCAAAAAGAACAAGTTTTATTTAATTTTATCATATCTTTTTTTATAGATAGCATTTGCTGTAACATTTGTCAAATTTTTTGACATTTTTCTGATGTATGGTACTGTTTATTAACGAAAATTGGATAATGTTGAAAATATATTACTGTAAGTATATTTGTATATGTGAATATAAAATTTGTTGTATTATATAACCTTAACATGCAAACTGAGTGTCTCAAATCATTTTGAGTTTTGTAAACTGGTAGTGAGCATCGGAAAGGGGGGAAGTGAGTTTACTCAGAACAACTCAGATCAGTTATGTCAAAAAGAACAACGATTTCCTGAGTTTATCTGAAGTGATCTATTGAAATATAAATTTAGTCCTAACTGACAGTTAAAAATTACGTATTTATTTATTTCTTGTCTTAAACCCATGGCTGTTTAGACTAAAAACTGTAACTTTATAATTAATTTTTACGTTTTAATGAAGAGCTAAAATAATAGAATTTAAATCTCTATAACTTTTATTTGAAATATGTTCGCGTAAAATAATTAGGTAACGTTCGCGCAAAGAAAAACTGATTTCCCATGTTAAACGACTATGTTCCACTTTTTGATTTACCTCCTATGTACACACATCTTAACATGCTCGTTACTACTAGGTCTCGGCTTTCCGTCCCGGTGTATTACAACTTCATCGAATGTTAATACTTCATAATTGCAAGCTATCACTCATAATTCAACTTGAACTTTTAATACCATGCTTAAAACCTCATTCCATCTTTAAGAATCTATTACTTAAAATACTGCCAATAAAGTATGTACTTTTACAAGACATTTAACAAGCATAAACCTTAATTCCTCTTCATAATAAAACCGAGCGCTCCACTAAAAATTAAAGCCATATTTCTGCGGCTTGTAAGCGCTCTCCGCTTCTTATTTTTTCTTACATTTCGCCTTTTGCGTTCTACTTTTAAACTCATTCTCTTCGGATGCTGTTAAGCTGTCGGTGCTTCAGATAATCAATAGCTGATTAGATTAGGGCAGGGGAATCACTCGGAAAACAGCGAGGAAAATTAAAATTGATAAGAGAAATCGATTCATTACTTAGAGAGATAACTGTAATTTTATTGGTATTTACCGGAAAATGTACGAGCCCAAACCCTTAATATTTCGGTCGGTTTATATTTTCAATAATATATATATATACATATATATATATATATATATATATATATATATATATATATATATATATATATATATATATATATATATATATATATATATATATATATATATAATATGCCGTGATTATACATTTATTTATTTTTATTTATATAGTTAAAAATTCTACAAATTTATTTCTGCTACTTTAAGTATAGACTTAACACTTTAAAAAAACTGGGGTGCAAATGACGGATGATAATAGTTTGATCGGAATTTTAAGTCATCTTCTGGTCCAGACTTTGTTTCTACCGGGATCCTTTAATGTTGGCAAAATGCAAAAAAACTACTGTAAAATTTTTGAAAGATGTCCGATCAAGGTCATCTACGAATTGTATGAAACAAGTTTTTGGCTCAGTAGGTTCAGTAGTGTCGTTTTTTACCTTCCGTCATACCTTTAAATATGGAATCAATTCTAAGAAACTTTCTGTATGGAATTTGTACAAAATACATAGAACTGAGGGAAGGTAATGTACTAGAAATATAGAATCTTTCGCAAGGAACTGTCTGAATGGAATTTTTATAAAATACATAGAACTGACGGAAGGTAATGTGCTGGCCACATCAGATTTTTAGTTTTTATCAGGGTATAGAGGTGGGCGCGGGCCGTGATTTTGTCGGGTCACGACGGGTCACGACGTGACCCGCGTGATCGTGAATATAATTTTAATTTTGCGTCGTGATTGGACGTGAGCGTGAGGCACTAAAAAATTATCGTGCGTGATCAGGCGTGATTGAAATTTAATCGGGCGTGAGTACAAGTTTTCTTCTATTTTTTATATAAAAAATTGTCTTAATTCCATCTTTTACTTTACGTTATACTGAATCGTAAACGTCTTATTACAGAGCTCTCTCTCTAGTGGTAAAAAAATTTACGGACTGTTAAAACCATAGCAACATGTATACAGATTTATTTATTCATTATTTCGCTTCGCTATATGTTTCCAAAGACTATTTCGATCACATAGTTTAATGTATTCTGCTGTACGCTCCAATATTTTTTTTCAAATTATTTATGATTCAGTATATCATAAAACATTGTACAATGCTCAACCATTACCCAAAATTTACGTGCTCGCACGGATAACAAGCTCGCTTCGCTCGTTCATTAGGTACCGTGCACACCCGTAAAGTGAGTAACGGTCTTGCAATGTAAATTACTATTACATTATTGTTATTATTAATATGTCCAAATATGTCATCAACAGTATTTTTTTTGCATAAAAATAGTGTTATTGTTGTACCCAAAATTGTATACACAGTTGCTCCGATTTCACGATCATAATTTTGTTAACAAACTTGTTACCAAATTTATGATATTTGTGATGGAATAGATCATCCTATTTGTCCATAAACTTTCGTTTCCAATGAAACCAATTTATGATTGTGTTAAGCAGGCTTAAATGTACATAGACACGTGAGTGTTAAAATAAAAACGTGAGCGTGAGTGATCGTGAATCAAACATAAAATGTCGTGCGTGATTGGTCGTGATTACATTTTTAGTTACGTGAGCGTGCGTGATCGTGAACAAAAAGTTACTCACGCGCCCACCTCTATCAGGGTATATACCACGTATATACATAAGATACTACTGTTATTTTATTATTATCATATATATGCTACAGTAAAGGCATTCAAAATTGGCAACTGAGTCAACTGGTAAGTTTATTAGGAAATATAAAACCAAAAATGTGAAAAATAAGATACTGACACAGTGTCAGTGTCAGTGACACTGAAAGAAAATAAAGTCATTCGTACGGCTATGTATCAAGGTAATGTAGCTGAATTAATAAATAAACTTACGTTACAGAGAAAGAATGGTCAACAACGAGCATCGTTTTAAAATGGAATGTCCTAACTTACTCAAAACAATAAGAATTTTTGAAAGACAAGCGTGTTATATCCATTCTTATCGCACCCGCTTGTAGTCTTTGCAAATAAGAGAGATAACTGTATGCCAATTTGTTAATTCGTTCATGATACAAATGACCTTGATCGGACATCTTTCAAAAATTTTACTGTACGTAAAAATCCAGTGCGTACTCGCAGAAAAATTTGCAGGGCTTTGGGATACAATACCTAATAGAATTAAAGCTAGTATTACTAATAAACGCAATGTAACCCAATATTAAATGGCGTAATCTATATTATAACTAACTAAAATGGACTTTTGTAAGAAATTTTATATGCCCACTAAGTATGAAATTATAAAAACTATTACTCTTTAAATATCCTCAAATTTGAAAATGTCAGGAAATATCCACTAGGTATCTTACAATTAATTAATTATTGAAATTTGTGCAAATTTTTGAAAAAGTCATGTGATCTGAAACAGATTGTGACGTCAAAGTTCATACAGCTTAACATGTAACAAACCCTTGCCCATATTTATTCATATGAGTGCCCCTGAGGTGACGCCTGGTAAACGCCCGCATGGTACAAATATGTCAACATCATTACCGGAATATGTACACAAAGCAGATTGGCACAGCCAGCAATGTGTAATATGCCATATGCCGTGATGATATATTTATTTATTTACGTAAAAAATGGACAATCAATTTTCCTATTGGCTATGAATGACGTTCTGCATGTAATTTGACGTCACAGGAGTGGGGAATTATTTTTCATTGCTATCTCTGGCGCCAATCTTTTTATTTATTTATTTACGAAATTAACAACAAATTATTATTTTTTTGAATTACTATGAAAAAAATTCATAAAAAAATGTGAAACCCATTGTATGATTTTTTATATTCACGGTAGTTTGTTATATTATCATATAGCAATTTATTTCTTATAAAAAATATAACGTTATAATTAATAGTTTTGATATATGTATGTTAATGTTCGTTTCGTGGAATACGATACAGTAATTTACATGTAACTATTATTATATTTTATATCGTAAATATTGTAAAATATTTTATCTCAGACATTAATTTTCACATATTTTCTTTTCGTAAACAGAATGTAAATATAATTGAGAGTTTCCCACAAAAAATGAGTCCATTTATTAAAGTATACAGTTTATGGAGCTATGTATATCGTTCCATTCCGGTATCGCCATATTGTCATACTGTGAGCAACAAACTTTTTTAAAACCAAGCAAAATATCAAAAATACTGGGTGGCTATTAAAAAACTAATTCTGTTTGAAACTCCATAACTCCGGGGTACATTTAGACATTGATTTTAAATTTTTATTTCTTGCAGACAAAAGGTTAAAAGTATTCCTAGCAAATTTCTAACATTTATATAGTAAACAAGTGAATAGCGATTTTCTAAATTTTCCATTCAAATCTATTACACGTTGATAATTTAATAATCAGCTTAAAATGAAGTAGGCTATTAGTGAAACAAATGTAACTGTTAGTGGTGTTTCGAGTTAGCTGTAGTATTGTCATAAATTTGTTACAAGAGATTTCTTTTAATAATGACACCACACTTAAGTAAATCTGACTTAGAGATCATTACAACTTATTATAAAGAAAACAATTGGCGTGGCAATTGCGAAACAATTTCGAGGGAAGAGATGGCTATTTTCTAGCATACCCGCATACACGACTGATAGAAACTGGACCAATTTTCAGAAAACATTGCACAAGTAAATTCAAAACATTCCAATTTATGTATAAATTAGCGGACACTAATGACAGTTCACATAACCTCACAGAAATAATTGAAAGTCTAGTGGAACAATATATAGGGTGTTATGTAAGTAAAGTGCCATAGTTCATGGCAGTGTCCGACCGAAGGTTCAATTTAGATTTTGGCCAGTTTCGGCGGAAAATTGGAGTTTCGGTTTCGGCAAACCGGCCAAAACTACGACCGAAACCGAAACTTCGTTCGTGAATTGTCGGCGGTGATCGGCATAGCGGAAACCGTGACCATCCTTCACTCCCCGCGGTTCACGCTTACTATCGTATTAGGCAATCCAACATGACGTCATGAGCACTGTGCAGGTGTGATTTTAACCCCACTTTTGAATATTTTTTTTAAAATTATTTAATTATATATCTTATGAGAGTTGTCGAGAAATTTTGATTTTAATACTATTAATTCATAAAATTAAACCATAATTTCTTTCATGGGACCATCATTGACTAAAGTATGTTTTTAATTTATTTCTGACAGCTGCTCCCTGCTTAATTCATTTGTTATGGATTGATCTATTCCCGACGCTATTTGATGATGTGATTTTGTATTATTTCCTGTCACCTCACCTCACATACAGTAGAAAATTTATGATATTTTTGTTTGTTGATTTTCTGAGGGAAATAAAACCTCGTTTATCGAATAAGGGCTTTTTAAAATACATAGGCACTTGAAACTTGCTAAAATTTTAAAAAAATAGGCACAAATTAAAAAAGAAAACGCGATAAGGAATTACTATAAAGGAAGTTTTGGTTTCTATTTCAGCCGAAACTGAGACGGACACCGTTTCGGTTTCGGTGATAAAAACTAGTTTCGGTCGTCATGGTAAGTAAATATAGGTATATGTTACGCGCATCGAAACCACTCAGTGAGTGAAAAAACTGCCACAACGTGTTGCGGACGGTGCTGAACGACCAAATACCGAAATCTGATCATTTTTCACGTTATGGTTTTAATCACGACGCGTTCTGTATACCTTAATGTAACGGTAACCTAACGCACAGAACTCAATATGGCAAAAGTCGAGTGGTTATGTTTCAGATGAGAAAACCTAACCGCTACACTGGCTCCTTAATATAACATCCCTAACTTTTCAGGGATGGCAAGTACTACAATAACCCTAGTTTTAACCGGAATCAAGGAGGGGCTGGAATTTAATGATGGACTCCTTAACTATTATTATTCCATTTTCTATAGTTTCCTGGGAAAATAAACATATTCCAGCATTATACACAACGCGTCGTGGTCGAAATACACGACCACAGCGCAAAAAATGATCAGATTTCGGTATTTAGTCGTTCACCACCGTCCGCAACGCGTTGTGCCTGTTTTTCGCTCACTGAACGGTTTCGTTGTTTAGGCGTACCATATTATATAATAAACACAACACTGAAAAAAGTTAAAATCTGAAATATATTCTGCACAATCTGTTAAGATGTAAAAGTTGTGGGACTGTAAAGCCGACTTATTACGAACAAGTTTTTTAATAAATTGAAATCTAAAAAAAGTTATTCAAAAAAACAATAATTGTTGGTTAGGTTGGTTGTCATAAATGATGTTAAATTTGCAATCAGTAGCGTAGTACTTAAATATTATAAATGCCTAACTTTCACTAATCAAGCATACACCGACATGCATTTGGTTTACGAAGAAGTGTGCCAAAACAGTCACCATTATACCCTGTTTCATTTAAACCATTCAGCAGAATTACATTAGTCGAAATTACATTGGGTAAACCTGTCTCTTGTCTCAAATTTCAGCCAATCAGAGAGCTCAAAACTAAGCCCTATTCTTTACAATAATGAATTGCTTCAATGGAAAAAGGTACGAGTATAATAAAAATTGTCTTATCCATGTTCCGCATCTGATTTCAAACCTTCAAAAGTGTTGTTGTTTTCACTCAAATGCGATTTTTAAGTAATTCTTAATTCAAATAAATAATTGTTATTGGTCCATCTTGCTTTCACAATTTCAACAAGCACATTAGAAAAGAAATTATGTATTGCAGATTACGATATATAGCAACTTTATTAAGTGGGAAAGTATGGTACATTATTTAAATAACACCCTGTATAGGTACAATAGATTCTGAAACATTACTAAAAAGCTCTCTAAAAAGTAGTCTATGTTATATTTACAAACCTTGATAAAAATAGAAGAAAAACTACTTCTTGCGTTATGCTCGATTGCTTCAGTATTGAGATGCGTGTTCAAATACCATTACAAAACTAATGATTTCCAAATTTTAAACGGTTCATTAAAAATTAAATGTTCACTGCAATATTAAACAAAGATGTTTTTCTACGCAAAGAAATTTATTGGAACTTTTGTTCAAACAAAAGAACGTGGTTGTTTATATAACAGTGATTTGCATTTTGCATGAATAAAGTATATAACATTATAATGCAATTTTAACTATGTATATGATTTTTTTATGCTTTCAAAATGGATTTTTATCATAACCCCACATAATCTTGTTTGTTTCACCGACAGGCTTAATTTATTTTTATTTGTAAATATAGATTTTCGATTTCGCCATTGCGTTTAATAAACTTGTAAATAAATAAAAAACAAATGTGTTTTTTAAGTGTATCGCTGTACGCTTGCTCGTAGCTTAAACTGTCATAGTCATTTGTCAAACTGACATACGCTATCAACTGTGTTTAACTTTCTTTTGTTTTGCCTTTTTTTGTTTGGGATAAACTGCCTGTACGAGTTGTTTTCCGAGTTTTCCTTTTGTAAATATCATTGTAATTTAAACAGAAATATTGCTCAAAATAAATTTAATTATTTGTGAAAATTTTGCAAGCAAAACAGGTAATAAAAATTTAAATTTATCGTAATTTGCTTGGAACAAAATTTTGAGATGAAAAGTCATGACACAAAACCAGAAAATTTAGCAGATCACAGCATAACACAAAATTTATTATTAATACCTTCCATCAAAGGAAGGTATTGTCGTTGGTCGAAAATTTTACGTTGACACAATCCGTACCTCTAAGCTTCGCAGACGAGTTACAGATCATTTAATAAATAATAAATCACCAAGAAAGATTGATATTTATTAGTATATTGCTAGAAGTAAATGATTAATATATTTACGGAATTATGGAAGATTAGCTCGCAGAAACTTAAGAGACGCGTCAAATCCTATTGAAGGACCAGAATCCTTAAGAAATGTTTCGATTTAATAACAATGGCTTTAGAATTAATTAGGAATTTAGATCCATTTATTACACATTCCCGCAAATAGTGGGATTTATTAGCCCACTTCGAAATACATTATTAGATTCCATTAAAAATTTATATACATGTCATGCTGATCCGCAATGCTATTCCTACGCTTTCTTTTCTTCGTACCGTTTTCCTGAGGTCTAAAAAATATTTACCGTTAGAATTTTCTTTCTTAAATTTAGATATAAATAATCACAAATTGCATAATAATCAATGACAACATATGTTAAATACTTATATATGTATAATATTTACGCCATACTTATTTCAATCTCCTAACAACGTCCTAATAAATTTTATTTACCTAACAACCATTTTTGCGTATATCAATGTCCAAACAAGTTATTAGGTACCTTATAAATTGTTTATTCGCTAACAAATTTGAGAGGAACTTCTAGTAGCTAATAAATTTGTTAGCTACCTAATAAAATGAATGTCATTGGGCCCAAATCTGTATCTCATTGGTTAATATTTTTTTAACCAATCAAGTATGTTGACGTATAACAAAAAAGGGATTTTTTTCCATAACTATTGGATAATAATTTTAACCACTGGTTAAAAATTAACCACCAAGTTACAGAATAGGGCCCATTGTCAGTTGTCAACATATTTATATTTGAAATAAAAATATTGTAAGATATCTCAAGGACGACAAATACCTGATAATTTAAATATTTGGACCAATGAACAATTTTTTTAAAGATTCCGGCTATCAAAATAATTATAAACTGAGCACAGTTCATGTGAATATTATTGTACGAATCTGAAAATAAAGGAACGGTTTAGGTGCTATACATACAATGTTTAGCAAAAAAGATTTAATTTTATGAGATTCCTCGGTCTTTGAAGTTGAGCAAACATTCTTCCGTAAGAAATACATGGGGATCAGTGTTACGAACTGAGTTTGAATTTAGCGTCTATGTTTCACCGTTACATTTTTCTGGTCTACAGTCATTTTAGAAATTCATGTCTTTCACCATTACACCAATTATTACTAACTTTAAGATTTTATGCTACGGGGAGTTTCTATGTTACTATTGGAGATTTTGGGGATATATATATATATACATTTTTCTGGTCTACAGTCATTTTAGAAATTCATGTCTTTCACTATCACCCAATTATTACTAATTTTAAGATTTTATGCTACGGGGAGTTTCTATGTTACTATTGGAGATTTTGGGGATATATATATATATATATATATATATATATATATATATATATATATATATATATATATATATAATCCACAGCAGGAAAAATTAAGAAAAAGTTACTAGAGCACTAACAAATTTAAGAAATCTTACGAGTACTTGTAAAAGTAATATTTTAAAATACAAATTTGTTGTTTGCAGTTTTTTAAATGTCCATTTGATGCAAACATATTTTAAACGCAATAATTTGCTGGTAATGATTTTCCAAATCTCCTAAGTATTTTTCCACGTTGGGGAGTTCGTAGTTTTATTTTAATGCTAAATCGGTTAATAACAGAACTTCTCAGGTCTTAATATTAGCTCAAACTTGTCTGTGCCATGTGATGTCAACGTGGTCTCACACTCTTCTGACCGTTCTGGCCGCGTGAAACCTTTGTGGACTCATAATGTCAAATGCGTGGTGCCGCACGCCGCGCTGGTCTTGAATATAGCATTGAAACTTATGGTAAACGGTGTGCGCCCTAACGTGTCAGATACCTTGTTTGGCCTACTGATTTTATGAGACCAATGTGATTTCACGCGGCCACAAATTCAGGGTTATACAGATAGTAATTTTGGAAGTATATTTGTTCATATTTTGTGAAAAATTTATTTAATACCTATATAAAATACATTCAGGGTCAATTATACAATTCTTGGATAAACCATGGATATCTTATTCCTCAGATAAAAAAAAATAGCATCGAAATTATAACTCAAATTGTCAAATTTGTATTAAATGATTAAATGTCAAATCCTGATGCGATATTTTTCAATTTTTCTAAGGAATAAGCTATGCATGGTTTAACAGGCAGATGTAAAGTTGACCCTCAGCGAGGCCACACAAGAATACAGGCCTGAATGCTTATACCTGCTCAATGGGTCACGTCAAACTATGAGGCCAGCGCGCTAGTCTAGCCCTATAAAAACAGTAGAGTTACAGCAGTCAGCGCGAGTGGACGCACGGCACACTGCAGCACAGAACGTCAAATTTTGATTGTTTTTTGTTGAAGAATATTGCAAAAATGGTTTTAAAATGCTGTGTACCAATGTGCAGGATCAATTACGGCAACATGGTTAAATTGATATACCTGACATTAGAGAAATTAGATGCTAAACAAGTTTTAATAATATATGGTGAATGTATATCATGCAGAACATCAAATTTAGTTACGAAAATCTTTTTTCTACAGCCTATATACAAAGTAGAAATTTGCGCTCTCTTCTGTCAACGCAAAATGTCACTTTATCGTCCATGCGCGACAAAGTAGGAAAAACGCTCGCTGTCCAAATTTCTAATTGTACAATGTTGAGGTATATATGTCACTTGTCTACATTCTTAAAGTAAACGTTTAGTCAGGAACTAATGGCACTGTAGTTACACATTTACCACCTTCCCAATGGACATCCACTTTTTCACTGCACTAGTTTAATGTACTTGAAACAAATAAATTATACAAAAACACTTTTTATTATGGTGGAGGACCCCATTGTGGCGACTATAGAAAAAATCTTGTGCGTTTCGAGCGCAAATGGACCCTGTCGATTTCAAGAGAATACCGCGCTCCTGCGTCGCTCGGCAACAACCTCTTAATCGACAATGTCCCATTTTGCGCTCTTAATGCACAAATAGCTATAGGGATATTCAGCAACATTTTACTAAATAATTACAAAAAAAATGTAAAGAACAAATTTGCAATAAAAAGCAATTTAACAAAAAAATAAATAAATTAGCGAGCACCTAAATCTATTTTATTTCTAAGTAATGGTTATTCTAAATGTTATTCATTTTTAGTTTCACTATTATCATTTTCATATTATGTTCTATGTTATATTATTTTCATTTGTTAGCTCCAGATCTAAAGATTTAATAATGTTATTATTATTTTTATTATTTCTTGTAGTATTTATAATTAAAACATGAGTTTATTCAAAACATGAGCTTATTTGTTATTTAGGCCATTTACAATTCGTTTTTATTTAATTTGTTTAGTTATGTATATAAAATAGTTATTATATAAATTTGAATCGTTATTTACGAGTTGTACATCTTTATAAATCACATTTTTCAATCCTATTTGTTTAAAATTCCGTATATTTCCTATGTTTACACTGCTGTCGTTCGGGGCGTGGCGTGACGGTAAGAGGCTAGCTGTGACGTCACGAATTGAGCATTCAGGCCTGTATTCTCGTGTGGCTTCGCCCTCAGTCAAATATTACTATTGGAGTTTTAAACATGAAATGGTGATGTTTTGGTGCGGTGGCACGTTGGTTTTACATAGCCGTATTGGACAATTTTCTAAACAGGAGGTCGAGCGAGACCAATGTGTCACCCTAAATTAAATTTGCTCTAATTAACGTGAAATTAATTATTTTCATAAACTGATACTTTATAATGAATTCTTGTAGTATTATCAACCATTTACAGAGAAAAACTGGTGGTGGCCTCTGTGACCAAATTTCTTTAATGAATAGTGGCACTTAGGGCCAGTTTTATAAAGAAATTGAATCTTCACTTAAAATTTAGTTGTCAAGTAAATTTAATGGAATGAACAAATTCGAATCAATTTCCCTATTCTTATGACATTTAAATCATTGCTGTCAAAAACTCGTGTTGCATTTTTTCTTTTCATTAAATTTACTATGGAAGTAAATTTTAAGTGAAGATTCAATTTCTTTATAAAACTGGCCCTAAAAGTGCTAAATAAAAATAATAATGAATTATTTATTCACCTAATAACAAATAAATTATTAAAAATAAATAAAAAAATGTATCAACCAGTGGCACTAAAAATATAAACTTTAAAAACCAAGCCTTCAATTTTGCGAATTTTAAAATAAATGCCTGATCAATATGTAGTAGGCACCTATCTACCATTTAATTTCTTCCTAATAATTGTCTATTTTGAAATTTGGGCTATTTTACCGAATGTTGATTTCATTAGTAGTAATCTGTTAATAAACCAAAGAGGCCGTAATTTCAGTGAGAAGATTAAACAAAGTAGCTGCTGTGTATACCTCTATAGAACTTAATAAATATTGTCTTATAGGATTCAGGTCCCGTATCCATAACTGCCTTATTACCAGGATTAAATTATAACTTGTTCGCAAATATTAACACAGTAATTTAATATAAAACACAAATACAAAGAAGTACGAATATTCCGATGTGATGCTATAATACGTTCACTATGGGAATGAAAACTGCAGTTCCCAAAATTATTTCAAACAAAAATAGCATTTACGGTAAAGCAACAATAAAATTTATTTACTATACAGAGAAGGCAGGGAATCCATTCAATGCATATCTTCATTTCAACAGAGCGACAAAGATAATGGTGGTAGAGACAGTTATGCGCCATCTTCTTATAATTACGATATTTATAGTTTTATTGCTAAACCTGACGACTCAATTTTACTGACTATAATAACATAATATGTAGTATGTCACATAAGTTTTGAATGGACGATATTTACTGTGATTTATGGAAAGTATATTGAATCTGCTTATTACTACAACAATTAAAATTGCTTAAGCTTTAATATTCATGTTCAACATAGAGCTAGTGATCCATTTTTCGTACTTTTTGAAAAATCCTGCGCCTTACTTGTTTTCATTTTGGGGCTTGTACACATTGTTGTACATCTTTCTTGTAACTCCAAAAAGTTTCAATATAAAATAGGGGACTACAGCGCAATTGATTTAAGATAAATTAGAAAAAAATATTGAAAGTATATGCTTAATAATGAATATCATAAAGAAATAAAACGATATAATTGAAATACTTCGGAAATAAGGAGTTTTTTGTTATAGCAGCTCGGCACTCTTATGAATTCCATATATATTATTTTGATTGGCGACTCAAATACGGCCTATAAATATAAAACGAATACCCAGTTAGGGGGAGGAGCCTACTACCAATGGAAGTAGAGAAATTCAAATAGCGGAGGCGTGGCTGTTAGTCCGGTACTGCAATTCACAAACAGTTTTTATTTGAATATAAATATTTTGTATTAAACTTAAGCATTTAAATACACTTCCAACTATAAATCGTGTAGACTTATACAGTATAATAATATTCATTTATTTTTTATAAATATAATTTAGAAATAGCATATATTTCAAGAACATTTAGGTTCGTGACGTCACATCTATATTTTCAAATTTCGGTGGACTATATAACTCGCTTATTAATAGGAATTTTTTCACCGGATTTTTTGTATTAGTTTTACTTATGCGTTCAGATGAAATTATATTTAAAAATAGTGGAATCCCCTATTAAAGGGAAAGGCAAAGTTTTCATGGTGTGTGGTGAAATTTCTAAAGCAAGCGTCTACTTACAGTTCATTGGACGTGTTAGAGGTTTATAAACAAAATTGCCAGCCGAAATTACTTGGTTTCATCAATTTACATCATGTAAACGAAGAGATTAAGTTTTGGTCTAACCCAGCTTCAAGCTACACTATTCTCGAACAACAATGCAGTGCAATTTGGAGACAAAGAAAAAAAATTTTAATTACAAGAAATATGTACGCACCAATGTGTAGGAGGCCCAAAACAATTACGGCGGAGGATTTTTAAAAAAGTATGCAAAATAAATTTTTAAATCAGTAAAAGACTCACGGGGAAGTTAGAACTAAACTTCGTCGTACAGAAGAAAATTGACTATTAGCTAGCTCTATATTGAATATGAATGTTATAGCTTAACCTACATTAATTGTTGTAGCAGCAAGCACAGCAAACCACAGTATTGTCCATTCAAAAATTTTCCGAAAATTTATGTGACATATTTTAGATAGGCATAAGGGTTTAATGTTATTTTTCTTCGTTGTGTTGGAAGTTATCAATTTTAATACAAGTAAAATATAATGTAGTGCCCTAATCTGTAAAAAAGTTGTTAAGTCTTAGCAACATTGCTATAGCAAATAACCAATAAAAATTGCGAACACTGAATAAAACATGAAAATGATAGGCTTTATATTTGTTTCTATTGGTTACAATATTTAGCACCGTTGCTAAGACTTAATAACTTTCTTACAGAATTCGAGTGGTAGTGTGCTGAGACAGTCAGTTGTTATGTAGTATAAACATAGTTTGACAGAATTAAACGAGATTCTTTAGAAGTTGTTTTATTGCCTTTTTATTGATCTATTTGTGTACCATTCTGCCAAAAACCAATATGTTGCCTTCTATTGGTGTTACCAATAATATCCTGCATTACGACAGACATCTACTGGTCATCATTTTCAAAACAGAACTACCTTGTTCAATTCAACAGTACTTGTGAAAATATTCAGCTAAACAGAAATAAATAAATAAATTTGGATCTCGAAAATTACGTGACGCATGACTCGTATTTCCTGCACTGCAAAATATTTATTTTTTGAAAGGTGTTCCAAAAATAATTGTTTATATATGTTGACCAAAATTCCACATATTATTGTCTTTACTTTCCAAAGTAATTTATGTTTTTGAATTGAGTAATCATCGAACTGATGCCAGAAAGAACAAATTGTAGGAAAAAAACGTGGATTGTGAATCATAACTGGCGCTCTGACAAGTTTGGCTAGAGTACTCGAAAGTAGAAATCATACGTGCTACATGCACATGTGTATTGGTCAATAAATGATGGAATTAAACTGGTACCTAGTGCCCAACGCCAAATATTTACGTAAGAACGCAATTTGTCTCGCTCGAAAAGAACAGCGTAGATATTATTACGTCAAGTTGGTACTCATTCATGAAATATAACTAAACGAAGTAGTTAGAAGGCACTTGATAAGTTTTTAGACTAACATAGAAACAAATACTTTTTTCGTTCAAATTCAATTTTATTTTTCAACATATACGTAGACTCCATTCAAAAAGTAGTTGTCTTCTTGCCCTGCAAAATAATAATAATAAATAAGGAGAATGACAGTTGAAAATTTAAACAATAAAATACACAAATATTATAAATAAATATTACTATTTATAATCAACATTAATAAGTACTACTTTGGTTAATACTACATCAATAAAATTCAAGGTAAACAAAAGCTATCAATGTTAATTCTACACTAATTGTAACCTCTCAAACCACGTGCTATGGAAGGTAAATTGAACGAAGTCTTAATAAAACTAAATATCCTCGATGAGATAAAGACTGAGGTCTCAAACACAAATACAAAAGTAAACTCTCTTGTTACATCCATAAATAAAAATACGGAAACAGTACAACAATTAAATAAGAAAATAGAAGCCCAATCAAACCACATTGAATTCTTAGAAAAGTCTCAAAAAAGGAGAAATTTAATACTTACTGGACTGGAAGAAAACGAAGCATATAAAAGTGATCTAGAAATATACATCATCAACTTTTTAACGTTAAAGGTGATATCTCGGCGAATGATATAGAAAATACTTACAGACCCGGTAAACAACGTGAAACTTCTAGACCAATGCTTATTGAATTCCGCTCAGTAAAAACTAGAAATATGATATTAATAAAAATAGACCTTTTAAAGACTTTAAAATACTCTCTAAATGAGGACTTTGCCAAACAAGAATATGAGTTGCATAAAGAACTATAATAATAAATATGTCATCGATGACAATCAAAATACAAAACGAGGAGGTCAATCCTCAGAACAAGCATCCCTAGGGTCACATCAAGTAACCAAAAATATTAAATTTTTTACAACACCAGCAGGCGACCCATTAAACATACAAAAGGATTCGACTACAGATTATTTTTTAGGACTAGGTCAAACTCAAACCAATCAAAACCCGATTCACAAGGCCCAAACACCTGTCACAACAATGTAGAACCAACAAAAAGTATTATTGCACCTGTTGAGGAAAGTATACTTCATACAAAATTTAATGTTAAACATTGTAATAATGGCAAATATAGATCACAGTTCCGTATTGCTTTTTGGAACATAAACGGAATCAACAATTTAATCAACTTAGATGAAGATACAATACAAACATTATTACAGGGAACCATGATCTGTATTTGTGAAACTTGGCAGCAATATGATTTTCCTCGTTTACCTATGTTTTTGCCTGAATATAAAATTCTTTGCTCCAGCAAAGCAACTAAAGAGAAAAGTGTCGATCGTCCAAGCGGAGGTATCGCTGTTTTTATCAGGCAAACCATTTTTGATGAGAGTAATGTGATTGAAAATTCAGACTTTTGGTTGATCACTGAATTAACTTTCCACGAACGCAAGTATATTATATTATTTACTTACTTAAAACCAAGCCTCCCAACATGTTGCGTTGACCTTCTCCACAACACGCTGGTAGATATTATAGTTACCTACAGATTTCACAATATTGGTGTGATACGAGATTTAAACGCACATGTTGGGCAGCCGAATAATTTATACATTGATACATTTCTATCGCCAAATGTTAATGACTGTAGACCTTTACACTTGAACGAAAATGCAAGAGAGATTAAGTTAGTGGACACTGTGGAAAATTTAGGATTTTACATCCTTAACATATAAAGATAAGTAACGACTGTCAACATAATTACAAGTTATTATCCATTTACACCAATATATAGCTTTATATAAATAATTTACACAAGAGTTTGTATGTGTTTTAAACGAAGCTATTGATAGAGTTTTTGATTCTTCAGATAACGAATTATATAGCATAGGAGCCAAGTATGAGCAGCAACTTTTAAATTTTGTTTTACCATAAGTAGGTACAACATATAAACATCTTCGGAGAAGGTCCCATATTTTGTTAGTTCCTTTGTTCCAGAAGTTGAATAGTGGATCTAAGTACCATCAAAAGTTAAAAATCGATGCACAAAATCCATCTTGTTTCACATAAATCACTTCAACAGGATAATGGAAATGTTTATTCAACTACATTTTTTTGTCACCTTTCTCATGCTAAATTCTTTATGTAATATTTGATAAACGCGTTCCTTTAATATACCCACAGCCTCTGCTATCCCTCCAGCTTTGATTCTATGATCATCCAGTATCATTTGATGAACTTGATACTATCAGTCGCAGTTTCTGGTCATTCTGAACGCTCATCATTGACCAAGCTGGTATTACTACCACTTTTAAATTCAGCTGCCTATCTTTTCACGGTGGCAAATGATAAAGCAGAGTACCCGTAAACAGCGTCCAATTCAGCTATAATTTGCGCAGACATATTGCATTTTAAATGCAAGAATGTAACCATAACATGATATTTGATTTTTTCCATTTTTATAAAACACTGAATAGGCTATCCAAATAGCTGTTCCGTGTCGGTGGCCGCGCCATCTGACGGATTTCCCGTTAAGCAGCGCTGGGTAGGATTTCTTACGTGTAGAATAGAGTTTTATATAAAACCGAACCATTTTGTCAGTTTAAAATATATTTGAAGTATCACTTGAAATAGAAAATGTTTGTTATCACAAGCTGTGGTTTTGGAAACGTTGACATGTCTTTCTTATACGTTTGCGCAGTAAATTTGCGCCAGTGTGAGGACTGTCACTACTTGTCGCTGTGTACTGCGTTCAGTCAAACGACAATTTGGAAAATATTTTGCGTTGGTTTGGGAGAGTCTTTAGTTAATTTGTAATTTATATACGTTGTCAATGTCAGTATAAAGATTACGTTCGTGCGCTTTGCATAAAGTTGTCTACTAATAATTTATCATAGATCTCATAAATATTATACAATTAAACATTTTATATTCAATAGCATGTATATTTTATAGACATATAATTTTATTTTTCATCTTTGTTATCAATGGCACATAGACATGGACTTGTCCCGTAACCTTTTTAAATCCGAGTAATTTGTTCTTAATTGAACTAAACTTTTTATTTAACAAAATCACAAAATATGTAAACTTTAAAACCACGTTATTTGCTTGAGAATTATGTAATCAGACTTTCAATGAAATTCAACTGTACTTTACGACATTCGATGAACTGCTGCTATTCATTTTTGCCGCTTTTCCTTATAATAAGGGAGTGAGTAAAATGAATCTTATTATTCTTGTTATATTTAGATTTGCATCCTACGACACAACAAATTTGATGGTTTTTAACAGGGTTTTCGAGCTCATATTTACGCGGGTTTATGAATTGTCATTTAAAGTCTAATTGACTGATACAAATGACTCTCAAACAATAACTAAGCGTCTGAGATTATATTTCATAAACAATTGTAATTGTAGTATCTATTGGAATAATTTAGATTAACATTCGCTTATGGCATTTCATACATACACAAAAAATACAATATATAAACACAAAAAAATAAATATAATATATTATATTATAATTTTGATAATTAACGACATCTACAAGTTGAGGATAAAAACTTATCAATACCCCCTCATATAATATATATATCATAAAGCATTTCATTTTGAATAATAAAAAAAAATGAATATATTTGATTTTAGACTGTTATCTTGAAACGGTTGTTGTATACCAAGACTTTTTATATCATTGTATACATTTGGAGAAGAAAATAATACGGTTTATATTTAGCATTTCCTCATATCCGATAGCTTTTGTCAATAACCTATAAAATTGTTTTGGTCACAAAAACCATTTGACATTCTGAAGTATATCAACTTTACCGATAAAACTGCGATGTTGCCATACCGCAATATAACTTTCGATCCTTTATAAAATATACTGAAGCTGAAAGGCTGAAACTCGGCCAATTTTGTACAAAAAATACATCATAGTTTAGCGAATTAAATTTGGCACTTAGACTTTCTCTGAAAATGCCAACATATTCAAGACGAAACATATTTTATATTTAGATTAGGTAATTATCTTTATTTAAGCTATTAAAGATTATACCAATTTGGCATTTCTTCAAGCATTATAGTAGACGTTTTATTAAATGGTTGAGATTTATTTTAGTGAATCAAATATTTTTTTTTTTTAGAGAAACAAACTATTGTTTTCCTCGTATTTTTTTTTTCAATGTGAGTAGGTATTTCCTTTCTATTATACTGATAAGAATATAATAAAACCTACTTGCTAATTTTGATAACGTCTAATGTCTTGATAACTTAATTTATTACTCCAAAAATTTAGTACGACATATTATTTTGAAACCAGTAAACAAAATAAATTATGACAGCACTTACCCAAAGTAACAAAGGACATCTGGAACAAACATATTAAGTAATTATTAAAATACTTTTGTTGCAAAGAAAATCACAAATCATTATTAACAATCGTCGTTCAAAAGCATTTGTTAAACTGGTATTTATGTTTACATGTTAATAAAATCACAGTGCTACCAACAATGAAAAAACAAAAGATTCAAATAAATTAAACAAAATACCTTTATTTAATTTATAAATATAAAAAGCACATTCTTCTGTAGTTTTTATCAGATAAAATTGCTCAGAACTAGTTTTAGGTTAGATTATGTTACGGTTGGTTTAAAATAATAATATACTGTTGTTGATTTTGAGAGCATATGTATGTGTTCTGTATGAATTTTTGTAAGAAGTTGAAAAACTGAAACGAATATTTTATAAGATCTTACCTACCCAGAAGAAGGTGCAAGTGTGCACCGAAACGTCGGTGTTGGAGGAGAATAAATGCTGATGACAGATTTCGAGTAATTGTTAAAAAATAATAAATAAATAAATAAATATCAGTCTTTGTAAGTTCAGATAAATAAATCCACAATGCGTGGTGGATATTTTCGAGTATGGAATTTATCAGGAGTTCAAAACTATACTTAATTTCACGTAAGAATTAATCGTGTTGTTTGGTTGGATAATAACGGGGTATTATCCAATCAAAAAACAAGATCAAACTGCAACTATTTTCCCACCACTATCTTCTTACCTGAAATGAAGTATATTCCGAGCAAATTTTTCGGACGATATGTACTCGAATTCGGGTATAGAGTCTATAGAGTGTAACTACGTAATACTATACTTCATTTTACGTAAGAAAATAGTGACGGCAAAATAGGAGCCATATGATCTTATTGTTTGATTGAATAATATCGAGTTATTATTCAATCAAAAAACAAGATCAAACTGTTCCTATTTTCCCACCAATATTTTCCTACGTGAAATGAAGTATAGAAACATCACAGAAATAAGAATTTCTAAAAATTATAAGTTTGTGACAACTTCTGTCATCTTTGACAATTCAGTTAACACAGACTTTTTTATAATGTTAAATTTTCTCAAATTTCATTTCGAGGATTTTAAGTTCCATATGTCGTTTTTTTTTTTCAAAAATTGATTACCTGGAACCTGGAATACAGCGAAGCATCCTCGAAAGAATCCCAAAAAATTGTTGATGTACTTAATACCAACGAAATCTACAAAGTTGTACGTTGCAGCCTATCACCTATACTAGACAAGTAAACTGTTAAACTCTGGTTAAACTACTATAACCTGCATAGGGTTTATTTTTGACATATAGAGGCAAAATGTTTCACTTCTGCAATGATTTTGACATTAAATATATCGATTTTTACTCCAAGTGAAGAAAAACAATTTTTTCTAACCTAACAATATTTTGCAAGGTCACGCGACTATATTCTCTAAAGTGACAGAAGACAAAAACAAGCTATTTCAAAGGCAAAAATAACTTAGCCAGTACAGAAATTTATAAACGAGCTGATTTAATTTTAAATATCTGGAAATTTCCTGATCTATGAATATTATTTCAGCTGTAAAATGTCATACAAAACGTATAAAATATTATATCGAGTGTTAAAACAATTATCTGATAGACAAATTAATATTTGAAAAATTCTTATGATAATGAGTGATATATTTTAAGATATTTATCTAAAAAATTTATCAAAATTCACATCCTATAAGATAATATTATCTGCATCAAATATACAAAGTGTTCAAGATAACGTGTATAATATGGGGATTTCGATAATTATAAAATATTCGAAGTCTATCAACTTTGTCTCCTGCCCGTGTATCTAAGTGTCCGGTCGAGAATCTGGTGAACGGGGTTCAATCCCGACCGACCTCAAATTTTACATGGTACAAAAATGATCCCTGTGATGCACTCTCCACGCCAAAAATGAGTGCACGTGATACCCACACTATAGTAATTGTAGAACAAAAAATAAATCTAAAAATTTAAATAATTATCAGTTATACCCATATTTTTAACAGTATATGAATATCATAAAATTTTATGGAGAGACAAATAATGAAAGAAATAATAATAAAAAATTTCTAGATTAAATTGGAAAAGTTTTACATTTAACCTTCCTAGTGGCTGTCGTATATTTCTTTTTGTGACGTGACAGTCGTATAGTACCAGCAGAATTTAATGAAATGCAACCTAGATTACTGCTTGCATAGTGAATTTCGAAAACTAAAAGCGTTATTAATAATTAAAATCTATATTTAAATTGGGACTCATGAAATTGTAACATCATTCTGTCTAGTCCGAGACGAGCGATTTTTCATTCTATTTTCACATTCAATTCTATTGAAACTGAATGTGACCTATTAATGCCAAAACAACGCAATTTTCAGGCTGCACAATACAGTGTATTGTAAATATATTTTATTTTAAATATGTTCAAATGTTCAACAATAATACACATCATCATTCTTTCTTTCTATTTCTTAAAAGCTCCCAATTAATCTTTTGGAATGATTTCTGGTGACTTAAAAAGCTGTTTGTCAGATTGTTAGACACCCTTTTTCTGTAATAGGTTGTTCCATAACTTAGTACAAAAAATTAAAGGTTACTGTACGACGTGCTGATCATGAAATAAAAAGATATTTTTTAAAAAATTGCATAGTTAAGGGTAGTTTACTTGAAGTAGACATTTTTTGGACCACTGGATACGTCATAGAAAGAAATGTTAAGTGAAATTAATTATCAAAGAAACATTACGTAATGTTCCTTAGATTTAGAGATAATAATAGTTTTGAAAACAAAATAATTTCTAATATTAAAGCATTGTATTTAATATTAAGATAATTTGGGAAATAACTAAACACATACCTGAAACACAAAACTACAAATACTGTTTAAAATTTGCACCATTCATCCCTACACACATTGCAGCACGCTGAATTAATGATCTAGTACAGCCTTGACACGAATTTTCTACTCTCGTATTGTTTCTGCTGAATTTTCTATTCTTCGTTTTCCGGCGCATTTTGGTTATCGTATACGAGTGATTTAAAATGACCCCAGAAATAAAAATCCAGCGTATTTAGGCCAGGGGATCTAGTAGGCCAAGCTACAGGACCACCGCGACCAATCCACCCGTCCTCAAACACTTGGTTTAAATGTTCTCTTCCATTTACAGTATAATGTGGTGGCGCACCATCGTGCTGAAACCATGCCTGCTGACGCACATTTAAAGGAACATTTTCAAGTAGTTCTGGCAAAATATTTTGTAAAAATAATAAATACTTAGCTCCTGTCATCCTATTTGGTAGAATGTACGGCCCAAGTAACATTCCATTAACAAAACCTGCCCAAACATTTATCGAAAAATGATGCTGAAAACTGCCTCGTATAATAACAGATTTTCTTGAGTCCAGTAATGAGAGTTATGAGAATTATGAACTCCCTCCCTCAAAAAAGTTGCCTCATCAGAAAATATGATGTACGAGGGGAAATTAGGATTTTCAGTATGTGTTTGTAAAAGCCAGTTGCAAAACCGTACTCTAAACTGATGGTCAGGTTCTGTTAGCCCCTGTACCCGTTGAGATACTCTTCGGGTACTAGTAGTTGGTTCAGCATGTACAGCATCTAAAATATCTTTTACCATATTATCGTGTTGATGCTGGCGGCCATCACCTCTCCCACGATTAGGTCGCACAGATCCTGTGTCTCGAAAAAAAAATATTAAAAATAGCTACCGACCAGTGGGAAAAAATGTTTGCTTGAAATACGATGCAAATTTTTTCCGAATTTTTAAAAAATCTTTTTGTTTTATGATCAGCACGTCGTGCAGTATATACACTTTAATTTTTTGTCCTAAGTTGTGGAACATCATGTACATGATGTATAAATATTTTTAATCGTATACGAATTTCACCCATTGCTTCTTATTCCTTCCCATCTTCCTAGCGTCTTGAATCGTCATGTTTTCCTTCCCTAAGATCTTCCTTGGTGTCTTTTTCTTACACGTTCGTCATTCATATTTGTCTCAAAGGTCTATCATCGTCTTCGTTCATTCTGATTATATAGCCCCACCAAGCTAACTCTCCTTGAAGAAGTCCAATACAGACTTACATTATAGTTGTTTTTAAATATTTCATTCCAAGTGCTTGAATTCTACTTTTCATTGTCCTAGACCTAGATAATATCCAAAGGTCTGTTCGTTTGTTGTATTATTTGTAGGTACTCTTTGTTTAGATGTTTCCTTCTTTGCTAGAAGGCTGTTCTTTATTGAATGAAAGACTTTTGCTGTTTTCTGAATTCTGACGTTGATATCAGGCTCTTATGGTGCATTATTTTCAATTTGGATTCCCAACGCTGTCATTGCTGTCAAAATAATTAATAAGAGACAATCTTCTTTTAAAATGCATTCAAACTAATCTCTGGAAGATTTAAAAACTGTCAAAGCCGTCAAATTAATTCTGACTGACTTAAAAATTGAAAAAGCCGTCCAATTATAAACCATTATTCGAAAAATAATTAATTCTATATACTCACTACCAACCATACTTTGCAAAACTGATTAGGTAACTAAGTTCTAACTAACTTAACTTTCGCTTATCATGTAGTATGTTCTGAAACGCAAATGGTTCTATCAAGTTTACGGTTTAGTGTTTCGTAAGTACTGAAATTATTTACCGCGGTTTCTATTCGGAACGCGATTCCTGGAAAAAGTTGATAAAAAGTCGGTCCACGGCAACCACAAAATAATCCTGGCTTCTCCAGTATTTTTATCTGCTACTTTCAAACATCATCATAACAAAATCAAACGATATACGTCAATGTCAAATTTCTAAACCGCAATAATGATATTACTAATAATAGATATATGAAAATATTATTTTTCTATTTCGGTGTTCTTATTAGTCTATAAAAGCACTGTTTATCACTGAAAATACGACGATTAGAAGATCTATAAACATGCTGTTTTTGGCGCCGTTCGTATTCTAGACGTGGAAGTCATGACATAATTATATATAACCTCAAAATGGTAAGTTGTTTATGTTGAAGTATTACTTCTAATTATTGATTTTTATCTTTTCTCCAGGTCATAGGACTAGAAAGAAGAGGAATATATAGCTATAGCTGTGTTAGTTCAGAAAGAAGAATTTGTGATGTTACTTTCAACTAAAAAATTGTGCAACAAGAAACAATGCGCTCAGATTTACTTTGTCAAAACAATTTAAATGGTAAGTTTTATTTATTACAATTAAATTTTATGGTAATATTGCAATTTTCAGCTGATTGTATTGTTATATCAGGCATGTTTTGAAATGTATGGTGCACGTCACTTGAAATGTTGACACTGTCAACTCAATTTGTGGCTACTTGCAAGTAAATATGAAAATATTACGATCCATGATTTCCAGTTGCACGTCGAGGTGATGTGTCGAATATTAAATTTTTAAATATGATTTAGACATAAGTGCCACATACAAATACAATATATGTTTTGTATTGAAAAATGTAAGAACAGCTGTTGCTGTTATGTCTGTAACTGAGCAGTGGATGTGTTGACAAAATGGTGGAATGTAAAAGTGTAGATTAATAAATTATTCATTAAAGTATTTCATTATTTAAAGAGTTTTATTTATGATAATAACCTACACGAAGCAGCGATCCCGATTCGTTATTTGATAAATTTACCTTTATTACAAGATATGTTAAATCAGGTGGTTCAGTAATAAACCGGTGGAGTACATTGTAAGTATTGATTTTCCTCTTCCATAATTATATAATGCTTGATACAATGTTTTAATGTAAACAATCAGTACTTTTAAAAAAAATCTAATTGTAAAATTACCTCAATAGAAAAAAATAGTATAAAAAACATGTATCATAAGGCCTGTTAACAGATTGTCTTAAGATACTTGTGTTTTAATGTATTATTATATTTGTTATATTGTTAGTTGTATTATTATTATTATTATTATTATTATTATTATTATTATTATTATTATTATTATTATTATTATTATTATTATTATTATTATTATTATTATTATTATTATTATTATTATTATTATTATTATTATTATTATTATTATTATTATTATTATTATTATTATTATTATTATTATTATTATTATTATTATTATTATTATTATTATTATTATTATTATTATTATTATTATTATTATTATTATTATTATTATTATTATTATTATTATTATTATTATTATTATTATTATTATTATTATTATTATTATTATTATTATTATTATTATTATTATTATTATTATTATTATTATTATTATTATTATTATTATTATTATTATTATTATTATTATTATTATTATTATTATTATTATTATTATTATTATTATTATTATTATTATTATTATTATTATTATTATTATTATTATTATTATTATTATTATTATTATTATTATTATTATTATTATTATTATTATTATTATTATTATTATTATTATTATTATTATTATTATTATTATTATTATTATTATTATTATTATTATTATTATTATTATTATTATTATTATTATTATTATTATTATTATTATTATTATTATTATTATTATTATTATTATTATTATTATTATTATTATTATTATTATTATTATTATTATTATTATTATTATTATTATTATTATTATTATTATTATTATTATTATTATTATTATTATTATTATTATTATTATTATTATTATTATTATTATTATTATTATTATTATTATTATTATTATTATTATTATTATTATTATTATTATTATTATTATTATTATTATTATTATTATTATTATTATTATTATTATTATTATTATTATTATTATTATTATTATTATTATTATTATTATTATTATTATTATTATTATTATTATTATTATTATTATTATTATTATTATTATTATTATTATTATTATTATTATTATTATTATTATTATTATTATTATTATTATTATTATTATTATTATTATTATTATTATTATTATTATTATTATTATTATTATTATTATTATTATTATTATTATTATTATTATTATTATTATTATTATTATTATTATTATTATTATTATTATTATTATTATTATTATTATTATTATTATTATTATTATTATTATTATTATTATTATTATTATTATTATTATTATTATTATTATTATTATTATTATTATTATTATTATTATTATTATTATTATTATTATTATTATTATTATTATTATTATTATTATTATTATTATTATTATTATTATTATTATTATTATTATTATTATTATTATTATTATTATTATTATTATTATTATTATTATTATTATTATTATTATTATTATTATTATTATTATTATTATTATTATTATTATTATTATTATTATTATTATTATTATTATTATTATTATTATTATTATTATTATTATTATTATTATTATTATTATTATTATTATTATTATTATTATTATTATTATTATTATTATTATTATTATTATTATTATTATTATTATTATTATTATTATTATTATTATTATTATTATTATTATTATTATTATTATTGACATTAAATTACTAAAATGTTCAATTTCGTTGTCATATTAAACGTTATTATTTATTCGGTTAATTTAATTTTTATTTGGTTGTGTCAATGGACTTTTTCAATTTAACGGCTATCTCTTTCTATCACTGCAATTACTAAGAAAATGGCGCGAACAACTGCCAGTTGGGCTGTCAAACGAAACGTCAAAAATATTGCAGTCATTAAAATACCTACTTGTATTCTCAATGAAAATTTGCATCGTTAGACATTTTAACTTCAATAAAAGCATTTGTAACTTATTTCGATAAGATTTTTTAAAGTTATCTGACAATTTACGTCTAATTTTTTTTAGAGACAAACGTCATAGATCTCAATTGTTCTTACTATGCGCAGATCCCCATTGAGCATATCTCCTATCTCTTTAAATTGAAAAGGTCCATTTTAAATGTCATATAAATTCAATGTCAATCTGTCCCGAAATTGATGAAAATATTCAGGAACCATGGTGTACCCGGAATCAAGATACTGGTTTTTTGGTTGACTTACGGAACATAGTGCAACTTTTGTTTTCCGCGACCTACCTGTTTTTCTTATTCTCAATAATTTTACGGTGACTATCGTACGTAAATATGATTAGTTCAAAATCAGGTCATCGAAATCCCATCTAGTTGTTTAATGAAACTGGCCACATATGCCATTATTTATTATAAATATAAAGTATAAGATTCAATAAATAATAAATGCAATAATTGCACTTTGGTTCTGCATGGTTCACAGTACATGTACAAAAATATACTTGTAATTTTTGCAAGGTAATAAGGCTATTTGCATGAAGGCTTTATACGTATTTTAATGCAAAACATTTACGTAACAATTTAATTGCATTTTAATATATTATACATTCAATAAAGGCATACAGTTTAATTAAAATTGTGCGTAGATGGATTAAATATTATAACGTACAAAATATAAATCTATAAATAAAACAATATTTGTTATCAAACAAATGCTCATCTTGATAATATAGATAAATTTTTGATAAAAACATTTGCATTAAATTTTCCCATTTACTGCGTTTTATTAGCCAACTTTGACCCTTGCAGAATGAGATAAAATTACGTCAAAATTTGTAAACAAAGTTCCAAGAAATATGCGAAATTAAAAACACCATTCATTCAGTAATTCTCTTCCCAGTAACTGATTATAATTTATATCTTTATTTTGCACAATCTTGTTTTATTTCTTGAAAATATATTCTATGAGGGTTATGTTTCAGTTATTAAGAATAAGAAAACCAGGCCGTGAAAAACAAAACTTGAATTAACGTTTTAAATAGTTATTTATCTATCATTTAAAATTAAATTCTGAAAGTTAGTTATAACTTGGTGATTCAATGTTTTAAAGTATTGTTGTGAATAAAATCATAGATATAGAATTAACCAGAGTAATTTTTAAGTCAACCTGATATTAATTTGACAGTTTTAAGTTGGGGGCTTTTAAGAAGAGGAAGGAAAGAATGGTTGTGTGTATTATTGTTGAAGGAAACTACTTCCAACATATTTAAAATACCAAAATGTATGCATACCTTTAATCGTAAACAAACAAACTGTGCCAAAGAATAGAACATATTTTATTTCATACAATTTGTACATTATTTCACTTGGACATAGTATTCTGTTTCATTGTACACAAATTAAATTGTACTATAAATTATAGTTACTAATTTGGTTGTTTATGTATCTAGAAACTTCCTTTTTTTAAGACGGATAAAATAAAAAGTATTGCCGATAAACAAAATTAAATTTTGGATAATAAAAGAACATAATTTTAAGTTTTAAATCATATAGTTGCAGTGTTAAACAAAATATGTACCAATGCAATCGATTTTTGAAACTCCTCTCTACACGTTCCAACATTCGGGCCATTTCCTGCCGAATAAGATTCTTCAGCTGAAGCACGGTTATAAGGTGGTTTTTCTTAACCCCTGCCTTGAGTTATCCCCTTAAAAAATTACGTAACGTTGGAGTTATGAAGGCAATATTCTCCTAACGGTTCATCTCGACTCGAGGTGACATCAAATGACGGCGCACTCGCCCGATCTAACGCCATGTGATTTTTTTCATGGGAATTTCTCAAGGGAGATGTTTACTAACACCGTCCTACAGCCCTGCTTCAACTGAAGAATCTTATTCGGCAGGAAATAGCCCGAATGTTGCAACGTGTAGAGAGGAGCTTCAGAAATCGGTTGCATGATTTATAGAGAACGGTGGCCACCTTCAAATTGTTTTGTTTAAAACTGCATGATTGAAAACTTGAAATTATGTTCTTTTATTATTCAATATTGTAAAGTGAGAAGGTACGTAGCACCTATGACACTTGGTCCGCGAGCAGCGGCCAGTAGGTAGGAGGAACCTAGGTAGGCGATCAATAACATAGATCAGCGCGCGGTAGGCAGGCGGCAGGCGACGCGAGGCTGGCAGTTAGATAAACAAGGGGGAGATAAGCGAAATTATCCGTGCATTGTTCTATAGTTCGAGACTGTTCTAGAAAAATATTAGAACAACTATATAAGCGACGTACTTATGTGCAGAGGGCCAGTCACAGAGTTAGAGTTAGTCAGTCAAGAGTTACACAGTGACACAGTACTCGGGAAGTTACTGAGATAGCTATGGAAGTGAATACTCAGTAGTTTTGAGGAGTATTGGGAAGCTAGGTATACGGGGGCAGTAACGGCGAGTAGAAGTGGATACTCGGCGGTGGTGTTGAAGAGTTGTGGCATACAGACAGTCGGTGATACAGAAGCTGTGGAAATTAGAATAGTTAGTCCGTCAGAAGGACAGTTAATTACTTACATGAATAGACAGTCAGCTAGTTGAATGTAATATAAATAGTGACATAAATAGTAACATAAATAGTCGAAATAAATAATAGCGTCATAATATTAAATTTTGTTTATCAGCAATACATATTTTATTCACCTTCAAAAAAATGGAAGTTTCTAGGCAACATCTTGTATAATGTATAAAACATGCTTTAAACATGAACAGAATTTCATATACGAATATGTGAATAAGTTTTTGATACAATGATAAATGGCATAAATAAAAATCTTACACATGTACAAAAATTGTACTATTTGTTTTTGTAATAGTAGATACCAATATCGCATGACAAATAATTTTAATGGCATAAAATATATAGTAAGCATTCTAAAATAACGCTTCATTCAATTAAAATAAATATTGTAAACATAGTAACATAATATAGTATGTTTCAAGATATATTATACTGACAATGAGGCAAGAAACTCTCGTACTGATCAACAAACCCTAAGCCAGCGGACGTCAATATCACAAATCTCGAAAGGTTATACTTTTTTGCATATTTAACAATGCATATGGCAATAGTTATTGAGCACCAAAATGATAATGTTTATCTTAAATAGTTTTTATTGTTTTTTCCGTATGACGCTTTTTTATAAGTCTATTGCTTTAATTAGTTGAGAACTTTAAACGCTAGTCCCTTTTGTCACTGAGAACTATAAGTAAGATCTATTGTAACATGACATTGCCGTATCTAAGTTTCCTGGAAATAGTCCCAGAGTTCTCATGAAGCCAGTTACTGCTTCTGAGGTACATTTACCTACGTAGATGGTGAAGCCAACTTACGGCCTCATCTGGACATTGAAATACAATGTGCTCCGAAGTTTATTCGTACTGTTCGCAGAGTCGACCAGTACTTTTTTCATCTATAACAATCTTACATACATACACAAATTGTATTTCATGCAGAGAACAATATAACCAATAAAGATACCTGTTAATTCTGTTATACTTCTAAGGTACTTTTTTGCTGAGAGTCTAATAACTCTTCAGCGTTTGTCGAAGAAGGTGAACGGCTAATATAATAATTGATAAAAAAATATACATTACCACTAACTTTCAAATTAAGTGAAAAACAATCTATTTGGAGAACAATGTTCTCATCTTCAGAAGTAAATCTTACGAGAAACCGTATTACGACAGTACAAAGTTTTTAAGACATTCGGCATGATTTACATGTTGAGTAATCTTAATCACTCTTTGAGAAAGAGGCTATTGATATGTTGAGTAATGCTTGAGCCAAGAACATTATTCTTCGAAATACGTTATATAGTTTTTATTGTCACTTAATTTTAAGGTTAGAGGTAAATTTTAATTTTAGTATCAATGTATAATCTTTTTAATAAATCAAGCTGACAGTGTACTGTATCTTGAAACATACCACCCAGTAGTGACCAAAATCAGGATGTGATGTATGTTGATATCAAATCATCTTGCCAATACGAATGTTTTATAATGTCTGAATTATATATGTGCTGGCACTTTTGACTTGTGATCTTCGGTCGTCACTTCAATTGCGCAGTGGCAAAGCGATTTAAAAATGTGCTCCCCAGCACAGCACAGATAAATATATCCGTTTAATGCCAAGAAATAGGAGCTAAATAGACAGGTCGTGATATTTGTTTTGTTATTCTAAATGTTGTGTTACTTGTTATGTAGACATCATTTGTAGTTACTTCCAAGTATTATTCATAGTTGGAGGTAGGTACTTAAAATAACATTTGTTCCCACACCTATTCCAATCATTATGTTCTTACAAAAAGATGTGTTATTATTTATTTTTACTTCTTTTTTTAAATAAAATAGTAGAAATTATGCAGAGGGCAGTGTGTCAAGAAGCATAAAAGTTTGTACATACGTAATGAACCAAAAATGACACCCATGCTTTTGGTACTTGATTCGGAGAGCTAAAACAAATTGAAAATTCGCCACTGCTAGACAAAAGGTCATAAGTTGATTTTTCCAATTATTGCGTTTTGATTAAATTTGGAGTACCAATGTACATAATTTTGTATTTTGTCTAAGAACAAGGCTGAGGGAAGTAATAGGGGGGGGGGGGGCTGAGTGGCCCACGGCCCACCTCATTGATGTGGTCCACCTGGTGGCCCAACCAAAAAATTTAAAGATATTTAGTTTATTTTATAAAAGTAATATACATATTGCAGAATAAACATTTTAGATTGAATGTGAGCCTACTGCCAAAAATAAGAAGGGTAGTATGTCAGTCCCTGGAAAGAAATTTAACTATTTTTCAAAATATCGCCCCAATTCTGTAGCAAAATTATTCTTTCTTAGCAATATTGCTATAGCAAGAAATCAATAATAATTGTAAACATTGAATAAAAGATGACACTTACATTTGTTACTACTGAAATTGATTAATGCTGCTAGTATTAACTACTCTCTTACAGAATTGAGGTGAATGTTAATTAATATGTAGATAATTAATTTAGCGGATGATACCATACTGGACACGCCAGAGATATTTGTAATAGAGTGTATAAGAAAAGTATCTGGACTAATAATAGATATTATACCATAACTATATCTGATGAATTCACAAAACTGAAATTATTTTACAAAAATTAAAATAGGTTTAATTAGCATTTACGACAAATTTTACATGGAATATAGTAAATTATTACATTATTTATCAACAATGAAATAAAATTAAATTAAATTAAAAAAAATATTAATGCTCTAGGCAAGGACGAACTTATGACGAGAGGCTCGTATCTAAAACCAAAATTTTGCAAACTTGAAATAAGCACAAAGCACCGTAATTCAATGACGAGATGTCTTCATATTAATATGTCAAATAGTAAAGATTTAAAGAAGATGATAATTTTTGTAACGCACTTTCAAAATTAGTTATAGATAATGTTTCCTTTTGCCAAGCATTACACAAATTGATATGCTAGCAGAAGAATATCTTTTAATTCCCAACACAATAAAATTGTACGAAAATTAATGTAAAACTGTAATAAAAACAATAATGGCCCTACTAGTTTTATAACATATTTATGAATTAAATTTTCCGGGAACTTTAAATTAGTAGTCATTGCATTAAGAAATCGAATTTTCAGTGTCATTTCTGTTTTCAAATTTTAGTTATTACTTCGAAGTATAAAATTTCACTTGTAACTATTAACTTTTAGTAACTTGTAAACTAGTAAAAAACTTTTCAGAAACACAATTTACAAGTATTATTCAAAATTTCACTTCTAACTAGTAAACTAGTATTTTTTGAGAAATAGGCCCTTGCACCAACGCTTGCACCGACCCTAGATAATACCGCTCACTATATTTTGGGCTCGCATCATCGCATCATGGACAGGGAAAAAATAGTATCTGCCGTATTTCGGAGAGAAGAAATCTGAAATAATGTTCTCAAAAACCACCATTATTCATTTATTTTAAATAAACTGTGGAAAGAATCCCATTTTAAGTTAATTTCTTTTATTTAAAGAATGTCCAATTTTTCGGTAGTTTTTTTAACAAATGTAATAAAAAAGAATTAATTATTAAATCGCCATCTGAGGATAATGAGGAAATCATTTTTTAATCAGAGAATGGATGATGACGAAAACATTTTTTAATCAGTGAATATCTGAATAAATGCTAGGTGCGATGCGTCGTAGAGGACGCTAATAGTGCGAAGCTAGGGACGATTCTTTTTGAACTGTGGCTGGACTGGCTGGTGTTAGGGTGGGTGCAAGAGTTGTGGCCTATCATATACCTACTAACTAATATATACTGCTAATCCTCTGCGATTCATCCGTCAAAGAATATGAAACAGAAGATATATCTCTATCGCTTACAAGAAGCGGTAACCAGTACGTTCGGCGCATGCTCGCATATTTAATTCTAAATATAAAATTGTCACTGGGAAAACAATATTTCTGGCCGCTAAGAAATATATTTTAGTTTCACGAGCATGCGCACACAAACCCATTTATCGCTTCTTGTGAGCGATGCAGATGTATCTCTATCTCATATTCTTGAACGGATGCACAATATATTGGCGACATAGGGGATCAGCAATATATTTAGTTAATAGGTACGTATATGGGGCCTACGATCGGTGCGCCGTTGTGGATTCGACCTAAGATTCTTCAGCTGAAGTAGAGTTATAAGGCGGTGCTTGCAAACCTATGCCTTATCGGCAGGAACTAGCCCAAATTTTGGAACGTGTAGAGAGGTGCTTCAGATATCGGCTGCGTGACCACCTTCAAATTGTTTTGTTTAAAACTGCATTATTTAAAACTTGAAATTATGTTCTTTCATTATCCAAAATAAATGTTGTCTATCACCAATACTTTTTATTTTATTCGCCTTCAAAAAAGGGATGTTTCTAAGCCCCAACCTGTAAAATTTGGGGAACTTTTTCGATGTTATCGTTGGTTGTCGCAGTTGTTGGCCATCCTGACTTGAATGCTTTACGACCAACGACCACGTTTAAATCATGTTTAAATTCAGCTGTCCATCTTTTCACGGTGGCAAATGGTGGAACAGAGTTCCCGTAAATAGCGTCCAACTCGGTTTTAATTCCCGCCTTTAAATGCAAGAGTCTAACCACGGTACGGTTTTTATATTTCCTTTATTGCCTTTTAAATGCAAAAATTGAATCAAGGCACGATTTTTGATTTTTCCATTTTTATAAAAATACTGTAGTCGGCAGGCACAAATGATTCTCAAACAATAACTAAGCGTCCAAACTGGCTGAAATTTAAATATACTTTTAAGCATAAACAATTTTAGTACCAGAATAGTTTTGATGATTGACGAGATCTACATGTTTAGACTAAAAACTTATCAATACTCCTTCGTACTAAAGAAAATTTAAATATATAAGAATTATTAGTTTAATAGCCTGATTATAATGAGAATTATCAATTGGAAAATTTATTAACCTAATTATAAATTTAGTATAAAACATATCAATGAATTTTAGGAACTCCTAAACAAAAATATTTGATGTCCAGTTCTATAAAAAGAATTATGTAATATCTTTTCTTTTTTGTATCTATGCCTGGTGTTTTAAAAATAACAAATTCTTTTTATATTAATGAGAGCAATAAAAAAACTTGTACATAATCGCCAAGTAATTCTCGGTCTCGTTCTAATCAGCTGATACTGTACTGGATAAGTGTATTCACGTAACGACCTTGGCAATGTGTACTCTTATCATTTGCTTAATATTTAATGAGTTTTGATTAGAGTCACGGTCGAACCGTTTGCTAGAAATTGAATTCGCCTGCCTCATTCACGTTTTGTGCTAATGCAAATATGACAACCTTGATAGAAATTTAACAAAGTGCTTTAAATACAGGTGCTTATATCACGAACTGATAATGGTAATGAATTATGAAAAATTGGTACAATTAGTTTTGTTTATCGGTTATGTTTGGAAAGTTTTTGTTTTACCCTACTTTTCTGATTACAAGTTCAATACTCTTGATTAGTGTTTTGCTTTTATTTTACTGAAAAGTACAAGGTGGTATTGATAAGTTTTTAGCCTCAACATCAAAATTATTCTGATATTACAATTGTATATGGTTTGAAATATACCTTAAAAATTTTCAGCCATTTATACGCTTATTTACTGTTTGAGAGTCATTTGTCTCAGTCGAATTCAGTATTTTTATAAAAAAGGAAATTACAAAAACCGTGCCGTGGTAAGACTCTCACATTTAAAAAGCGCGAAACGAGTTGGACGCTGTTTATGGGAACCCTGCTTCACCATTTGCCACCGTGAAAAGGACAGCTGAATTTAAACGTGCTCGTACCAAATTGGTTAATGATGAGCGTGCAAGATGGCCAACAACTGCGGCCACCACAGATAGCATAGAAAAAGTTCACCAAATGATACTGGATAACCGTCGAATCAAAGTTACAGAAATAACAGAAGATGTGGACACATCGGAGGAACGCATTTATTGTGTATTATATAAGAAGAATTGAGTATGAGAAAGGTGACTGGGCATTAGGTGTTGCGACTGCTCACTTTGGACTACAAAATGCAGTCAACTGAAAATTTCCAAGGCTCTGTTGGAACGATGTGATACGTTTTAAACTTTTAGGGTCGGTATTTCCATCTCCGGATAAAGTTCAGGATAACTATCCATCAGATAAATGATAAATTATCGCATCGAAATAAGAGCATAAATGAGATAAATTATATTGAATGTCATTTTTTGATGCGATAATGTTCATTTATCCAACAGATAAGTTATCCAGCACTTCATCCGTAGATGGAAATACCGGCCCTTAATGATACTTGGATCCACCACTATACTTCTGGAACGAAAGAATAATCAAAATATTGGTGAACCTGCTTCGAAGAAGTCTATTTTGCAGAACAAGACACTAATAATTTTTTGGATGGGTTAAAGATGTTAGAGTATCGATGGAAAATGTGTCTTGATTTAAAAGGAGTCTGTTAAAAAAAACTGAATTTGACCGAAAAAAAATGCTTGTTTTTATGTTATTCTAAAAACGTATCAATACTCCTTTGTACGTTTAGTCTCATTTTAATAATGGAAGTAGAAAAAATCATATGTATACGGCTTTTTTAAAGAAAGTACTACTTAGGTATAAATTCTTCCCATTAATTTTTGAAGAACATAAAAAAATATTAATTTTCTCCTATTTAAACTCTTGATTAATATATTTTTCAAAGTTTAGTTTTCCAATAAATTAATATTACCACCTTTGTGTCCTGTTTTGTGTTTTCAAGCCACGAAATTTTAACATAGAAATAATATTTCGAAATGTTTGTTTTGAAAAAGATACTTTGTTTACCAAGTGACTCCATGAGCCAGTTTCAAAAACATTGAAGAATATATTTGTATTTCAGCGTCTCTGAGATAAATTTACATCTCTTCCAGATAAACATCTTAATTTAAGCTAATTTAAAATAAAATATGTGAGTTGCTCGCTTTTATTTGCTCGCAAACTTTGCAACATATTCGAGTAGTAATTTTAGAATGAAATACAGCGAATTAAGTTCTAATTGGAGAAGGAAAGGAACTAAACCGATTTTCTCTCTATTTTTAATTTTAACAAATTGCAATAGTTGCACATTTTAATAGGGAATAAACAGTGTTTTACAATTTCGCGAACAAACTTTACGAGTACATAATACTGTAACAATTTTATTTATTTGGGTGAAGTGTAAAAATCATTATTTTTTAAAAATAGATGTTTAATAAACGATAAATAAATATTTAAAATATAGTAACAATGACGATTACTAATATTAAACAAATACTATATACTAATTTAAGACGAATATAATTAACTAGTTAAACACTAACACTATTTCTTTATTTAAACAATTAACACGACTATTTCTTTCCGCGATACTACTGATAATGTATTTCTACTATTTAAGTCACTTTTTATTTATATCACATCCAACTGTCGACCTACCGACCTTCGCAGTGTCTATATACTTAACTGACACAACAGCGTCTATACGTTCAACTGCCTGGACAGAATTAACACCTGTCAGTTCTCACTGTCTATTTATGTAACTGTCCTTCTGACGGACCAACTCTTTAACTTCCACAGCCTGTCCGTATGGCATAATTCTTCAACACCACTGCCGAGTATCTATTTCTACTCGCCATTACTATCCCCGCGTACCTAGCTTCCTAATACTCTTCAACACTACAGAGTAGTCACTTTCACAGCTATCCCAGTAAACAAATATCTTCCCGAGTACTCCACTCGTCACAAAACTGCATACGCTCACCACAATGCTGCTGTGCTACTCAAACTCACTGACACACCTTACTGTCTTTGTAACTGTCCTTCTGACGGACTTACACTCTATGTGACTATCTTCGCACACACGTACGTCGCTTAGATAGTGGCTCTTAACACCTTCTGGAACATTCTAGTGACGTCTCGAACTAAATAGCAATGCGCGGGTAATTACTCTTATCTCCTCTTATTTACCTAACTGCCCGCCTTACTGACCAAAATAAGCAAAGAAAGCTTGAATTTGCAATGCAAAATCGATAAAAAAATGTTCGTTGATTTTTCAGATTGTTTATAAATCCATGTCATTTCACATTCAAATCTTAAAATATTGTAATGTTACCAATATAAAATAAACCCCTAATAGGTGTCTCATTTTCGATGTTTTTTTAAGGTATCTCGGGTAATATTAATGATACATCAAAACCGTTTGCACATTGCAGGGTCAACTTTTCTCAAAAAGTTTAATAGTCACCACAGGAATTTTCGATCTTCTTTTGTTTCTGAGCTACAGGCAAAAACTCGTTTTTCGTTCATTTTGAACATATATCATATCTTATTTATTATGATAGTTAGAGAAAAATAGTTTTTATAAAAATTTTACTGTTTTTTAGATAGAATAAAATGGCGCAATTAGATTTTTTTGAAAACTTAATAATTCTCGAGATATAACGCAAACTTATGATTTTTTAAATGGGAACCTATGTTGAAAATAGTTTTATCTTTTTGCTTAATTTATAAGGTTTTCAATGATATATAACAAGTCCACATTCTTTTGTTTTAAACATTAATAAAAGACGAATTATTAATTTATTGTGGTGAAAATATTGGAAATTATTAAGAAACAAATGAAGAGATCATCATTTGTTTATTTTGATTCTATATCTATTAATTGTGTTCTCAAAATTATTCTTAACCAATTATTTTCGGGTTAGTTAAATTACTATTTATCTACGTTATAGTTGGCTTTGACATAATCCGAAAAAAACCGTTTAATATGCCTTTTAAATTGAAAAAATTAGTAAAACTGGAACAAATTTTATTACAAATTTGCAATTAATAATTTCCAATATTTTCACCCCAATAAATTAATAATTCGTCTTTTATTAATGTTTAAAACAAAAGAATGTAGACTTGTTATATATCATTGAAAAGCTTATAAATTAAGCAAAAATAGGAGACTATTTTCAACATAGGTTTCCATTTAAAAAATCGTAAGTTTGTGATATATCTCGAGAATTATTAAGTTTTCAAAAAATCTAATTACGCCATTTTATTCTATCTAAAAAAAACAGTAAAAATGTTGTAAAAACAATTTTTCTCTAACTATCATAATAAATAAGATATGATACATTTTCAAAATGAGCGAAAAACGAGTTTTTGCCTGTAGCTCAGAAACAAAAGAATATCGACAATTCCTGTGGTGACTATTAAACTTTTTGAGAAAAGTTGACCCTGCAATGTGCAAACGGTTTTGATCTATCATTAATATTACCCGAGATACCCTAAAAAAACATCGAAAATGAGACAGCCTGTACATATAATATTTGGACAATAAATCAAATTCATTTAATTAATTTATGGAGAAACCGGCACAAAAAATCTTGTGTATCACAAGTCATAAAATTGTTTTGCGAGTGCTCGTATTTAAATGGATTTTTAAAAGAAAAGAGTAAATTTTTTGAGGGCATGAGTACTGACCAAAATGAGTAAAAAAGCTTAATTATTATGAGTCCGATCTTCAATACTTTCTGAGATATAAGGCAGTGAAAAATGAGTTTTTGTTTACCTTTGAGAATCAAATAAAAAATGTTTCATACAAAATTTTATTGTATTTATATTAGTGCTGTTGACAATATTGCGAATTTCAAAGTCTAAATTCGGAATATTTTTCGAATTTTGTAATTCGATAGTTGAAGCCACCATCTATTTATTCGTATTTTACAATGACATGACTTGTTTAAACTTGTTCTCTGAGTCCAAACACCGAGATTTGTCGCTTATATGTTGAAAGTAAAATATTCTTAATTAACTGTCGCCGCGAAGTACACTTTGGAAATATTTTTTCTGAAATTAATAATAACAAAGCAAAGTGTAATAAATGCCAATTAACTTTTTTTTTCTTCGATTCTAGTACAAAATGGTCTCTTTCTCGGAAACAGTTGAATGTCAATCCTAGGTTGATTAATTTTTTTAAAATTATTTTGGTCAGTACTATTTGCCCTTTAAGTTTGTACCCGAAGTTGTATTATTAAGGCAAGCATATTATTTAATAAATTATGTTATAATCTGTTTGTTGTACAAGTCGAGCCCTAAGTTAATGGCGCGAATTATTTCGTAATTAGAAAATAAAATCTTGATTAATGACGTGGACTTAGTAAATCAGAAAGCCAGGAACAAACAGACAGAGATTGCGTCAGACATGTAAAAGAAATATGAATTTACATTGAATAGAGTGGTCTAATTTTAAAGTCCAGCGATCATAAGTAATATTATAGGTACGTTCCAGATTGGAAAACGAGATTGAGCGTAACAATAAATTATCAGAAAGATAATAAATTGCATTACATTTTTTACACAGGTTAGGCTTTACTTTCATGGAAGAAAGAGTGCTGTAATATATTTCCTTAAACAGGAAAAGGAGGAAGTCCTGTATCAAATTCATTATCTATAACCACAATGTATAATACTGTTAAAAACAAGAATAAATGAATAAAGAATGGATCATTATCTTTAAGTTTTTTGGGCAAAAAATTAATATGATCACCGCAATACAAAATATACGTAAAGTATATTATTTATGGATTATTGCAATGTGAATTTACAATAGTACATTATTATACAGCAGACTAGAGAAATAAATGATTTGTCCAAGTAATAGTTATTTAAGTATTACGGGCATTAATGCCCATTTGCACCACCGACACTTAAATTTTAAACTTGATTTTATTCAGTTAGACAAATAAATTGATTGTAATTCCCATATTTTGCAATTTCAGTGTTTAATTGACTTAATAACTGAATAAAACCAAAATTAAATATTAAGTGTTAGTGGTACAACTGGGTATAAGTTGAGGATAATTTTGGAGATCTCGATTTCGTCTCGATCTCCAATACATCCAATACCAGTAAAAGAGCACTTACGGCCCGTGTCCACGATGCTAAAAATCGTTGTGAGTTCTGGATCACATTCTTTGATTATACCTACACATTGAGCTTGTATGACAGTATCTTACGTACCCTCATAAAAACTCAATAAATGACACTACTGAATTTGGCAGAACAAAATATAATTCATACAATTCGTAGATGACCTTGATCGGACATCTTTCAAAAATTTTACTGTATTTTTTCTTTGAACAAATGACCTTGAATAGTCATCTTTCTTAAATAATATATAAACGAGATTTATCATATCAATAATGTCAAAAAAAAAACTAACGAGAGGGCTAGAATAATGGTCTTGTCTGCATGTGTGTACCTAGTCGGTGTCAGCACAGATTACAGAGCGACTTGAACTACCTGTAAACAAAATATTATTGCGCAATGCCATTCTTGGGTGAAGAATACTATATACTATATTTTCCTTAACCGGGAGTTGGGAAACATTAATTTTACTACACTATTTCACTCATAAATTTATAAGCCAATCCAAATTCAGGATTCTACAAAGTTACCAAGTTTCATTTCGACAAAACAACGTCACAAAAAAAAATTGCGCACTCTATAAGCCAATAAGATGTCGTATTTTTACAAGTTAGTGAGTTTTGATAAGCAATTTTTTTTTTTTGACGTTTTAGAAACATATTGTTTTCGTACTTTTCAAAGTGTATATATTTTCAGTGTTAGTTTTTATTAAAAATGAGTCGATTCTGACAGGGATCTATTTAAAACGTTGAAAAAGTAAACTTAAATATAACACCTCAAAACAATAAAAATTAGACGCTTTTGGCAAGAAAAACAAAATATAAATGATAACCTGATTTTTATTTTGGAAATAGTCATCCGAATACCATTAGTGGTTAAATTTTACCCTGGAAAAAATTTTCGTTTGCTCTACTCGAGCCTATTGTTAATTTATCTCGTGACATTGATCAAAAATCACTCGTTTGACAACTCGTGATTTTTTTTGTCAATGCCACTCAATAAATTGCTAGGCAATTGCTCTCGTAACAATTTACAATTTTCCGCCACAAATTTACCACTTATGATATTATAGACTTATGAATAAATAATTTCGAAATTTTGTTGTGCCACATTTGGTTGCCTTTGATGCCTTGCAAAAGACAGCAGAAATTTATGGACAGTTTGAGAAAATTGCTTTCAATAATTATAATTTAATTCAGGATCCTCATTGTTCAGTCTTGCAAACAACCCCAAAAAATAGTTGATGCTGCCAGTGCGGCAGTTTTGAACTTGTTACCCCCGTAATCCAGAGAATTCTATGATAAATCCAAAATATGTATAATAAAAACTTTCTAGGGGCATAATATCCACATTACGTAGGATAATTTTGATACCATAGAAATTGACTTTGACTCTCGGCATTGGAAAAAAAATGTTTATATTTATTTATAAAAAGTTTCTTAATAAAAATAATGATTTTTCTTTAGTCCTGTCCTGCCTAGTATTTAATAAAATTTGGTCGTTTCGGATCAGTTATTTGTAATCCATCATCTTTATACAGAGATAAAGGTCTAATTTATGTTTTGTAAAGAAAAGTTGCCCGTCCCGTCAAAATACGGTAAAAACAACAATTTAATTTGTTGGTGTTTGAATAATTTATGTAAATGTATAGCAGCGACAGCAAAGCGAGTATAGAGTACAAAGTATTATGTAGATACGCTTCATATTGATCCACGCATTATATAGGTGAAAGGGCAGAAATAACAACCGTGCAATCGATACGACACAAATATAACAACGAACAAGGAAGGATGTTTATATATGCTTTGTTTTCGTCAAATTACTTGGATCAAATTCCGAGAGTTTATAAAACGCCTAGCCATATATAGATTGTCAAATGTTCATTGACTTATGCCCAGTCACACCAACAAAGCTTAAATTCTAACCGCAAAGCAAAATTTTGAGAGCCATGTATAATAATTCATTTGACATTTCATTTTAACGTAATATTGTCAATTTAAGGAGTTTAAGTTACGTTGGTGCAACCGGCCGGGATGTTTTACAATATGGCTAAACGTTTTATAAAATGACGAACAGCTTACGACCACATTGTAATATGAAATAGACCTTAACCTAACCTAACGTACAAAAGTCACACTTGAAAATCTCGGGCCGAAATTTGTGCGTTAGGTCAGGTTATGATGTTATATTTAGTGAAATATATTTGGATATTAAATAAGCCTCAACCAATCTAACGCACAAAAGTCACGTTTGGAAAACTCAGACCGAGTTTTGTGCGTTAGGTTAGGTTATTTTGTTATATTTAATGAAATATACAAGCTAAGTAAGCTGTTTGTCGTTTAATAAAACGACTAGACGACTAGCCAGACTGTAAAACATCGCTAAGTCAACGAAAGTTTGACAATCTGTCTACGACATACAATTTTGACTTTATCAACAAGACTGTAATTTCCTCTAATAATTTTAGCAGAAAATGTAGTATATACAAAATCCTTGTTTAAGTTACAGGAAGAAAACTAAAGGTCTGCCTTCCCAAATTGGTTCATTCGTTCAGTCGTTTAGTGTGGCAGTAGGTCTGATGAAGTCTGAACAACTCGAGTAGAGAGCTATGTAGAACCACAATGGTCTGCCACGTAGCGTAAGCGTAACATCTGCAATGTGGCCCAGTATATTGATTATAATTTCGCGATGTCGTACAACGTGCCGAGTTTTGTGTGCCAAGCAAATACTACAATGTTCTCACGATGGCTGATGGCACAATCATTTCCTTTCCTGTTTTGCTTCTTCATCCTTATTGATTCCATGCCTTGTTGAAGTCAATAAAATTAGGAAAAGTTTTCCTATTCATACACGAGGTTTGGCAATAAAATAACACGGTCCTATAACCTCTTAAGCCCGGCATTTTCATCTTTGGTTATACTGCATGTTTGTTGTATATTTCTTCAAATATAACCTAACGCCCTAACGCACAAGAATCACGCTTGGAAAACTAGGACCGACTTTTATGTACGCGCCCTACCCAAACGCATAATAGCAGAGTTACATTTTCATTAAGCAAATTATATAACCTACGCAAATGGGGTCAAATTTCTACAAATTTCTTTCGTTTTATATATAAATATATCATCATGGCTTATTACCCATTGCTGGGTGTGCCAATCTGCTTTGTACACTACATAATTTAGAATTATATATATATATATATATATATATATATATATATATATATATATATATATATATTAAACTTATGTAAAAAAATCTGATGTGGACACCACACAACTTCCTTGTACGCAAGACGAATATGAAGATGAAGTATAGACTCAATTATAAAATTGCACGTATTTGACGTAATTTGACATTAACATCTATTTTTTATTTTTTTGTTATTTTTTTTCTAATCCATAGCAAGCTTCTTTACAAAAACCAAAAAGTACATGTTTTAAATTTACATATCTCGCTTATACAAAGGGCTAATTTAATAATACTTAATGTGCTAGACGCAGAATTTAATTCTCTAAAACTCTTATTTAAAGCATTTATTTTTAAAATCAAAATGAAACCATTTTATTCAAGAAAAACTGTTAACAACTTCAGGTAATATATCACTTCCGGTTAGCTTGTTTTAACCAAATTCTGCTATGTTATTCCAATTGATATAAAAGTCTTATATACTAAATTTGAAAAGTTTTGGATTATATTTTAATATAGTTTTTCATTAAAATCCATTATAGGCTTCAAATAAAGTACCTTTTCTGGAAATTATGTAATGACCAAAAAGGGAGGTGCACAACTAGATGTTATAGAAGTCCTAAATACACAATTTCAACTTTCTACGGCTTACCGTTTTTGAGTTATGCGAGATACGTACGTACGTACGTACAGACGTCACGACGAAATTAGTCAGAATGGATTCAGGGATGGCCAAAATGGATATTTCCGTTGAAATCTGGAAACCGAAATTTTTCGCGAATACAATACTTCCTTTACTTTGTACAAGGAAGTAAAAAACGGAAGAAAATAAATCTAGACTAGAAGCTGTCCCTCTGCAAATGCAAATCAATCATATCAATTATACAAAATGCATATTTATTGCATATTTTACCTGTTTCTTGCATCTTTTGCATATTTTATGGCAATGTGCATATTTGTTCATATTTTTTAAATTTCTCGTTATTTTTATCAGTTTCAATTAAATCTGCATATGTTTGAAGAACAGTGAGGTATAAGTAACTTAACCGTACCACTCGTAGCAGTCCCAATTCGCAAGGAATTACCCCAAATTTTATTTATGGCTACAATTCCTTAATCCCTTTACCAAACTTTCCAAGAAAGTAGCGGTCAGTCTAGCATTACCTATTTCTGTCGGTCATAGTACAAATCTATAGTCTAGAAATGGAGGAGATGGAAAATGTATTTCACTTTTAATTACCTATATTTTCAGTAACATTTTTAAAATAATGACTTCCAAACAATGTAAATAAATATGTTTAAAACATTATTTTTTTTATATTTTATATATATTTTTGCATATGTTGGACACCTTGCTGCATATTTTCTAATAAAATCCTGCATATATGCACATAATCCTATTTTTCTTGAATATAAACCCGAGCTTTAATTATCACCAGTCATTTAGTCCACAGTTTTTGTAACTTTTAAATCTGTATTTAAAGTAGTGCAGAGTATTTTGTACAAATTTGTTATCATTTCTGTAGGATTTGTAATTTGTTAAAAATGTAAGCTTGGGGTCGTATATTTATAAACAAGCAAAATTAACAAATTTGAAAATAGTTCATAAACTGCTATATTGAACAAATACAATTAACTCCATCGATATATGACAAACAATGTTATCAATATTTTCTATTGAAGAATTTTAATCACGATCAGCGAAAAAAGTATTGAAAAGTTAATGAAATTCCCAATCTCGAAAAATAAAAGTTAAAAATCAAATAAGGTTCCCTTCCTCGTCTGATCTCATCTGCTCTGTTGTTGAAGTTGAAGGTCGAATAGAACAGGAAAAGCAATTAAAGTTAAGGACACTTACAGGAGGAGCAATGACAAAGCAACCCGGATGAATTTGCGGGCGCAAGCACCAAGTGACGGATGTAAAATTAAATGAAATGAAATGAAACAGGAGATTGAACGATTAGAATGTTGATGAGATGTAAAATTGGGTAAATGAATACCAGTCAACAAATAGGATAAATTCTTTCTTTTATATTATTCAAAGAATTTAAAATCTACTAATCTACACCATTAATACGCCAATTTTTATTGTTTCCGACGAAATACTTTTCTGTAAAAAACCTAAAAATATAAAAATGGCATATATATCTTTCTGAATAGGGGATTCCACCATTTTTACCTTCCGTCACCTTTAGGTAAGGAAGGTATTGTCTTTGGTCAAAAAATTCGGTGATGAGTTTTTGATGAATAAGCACGTTTTAGGGTCCCTAGAACACGATTTTACTATTTTTACGATGATGTCTGTATGTGTGTGTGTGTGAGTGTGTGTGTGTGTGTGTGTATGTGTGTCTGTGTGTGTGTGTGTGTGTGTGTGTAACAAAATTTTCGTCTACGATAACTTCCATACTACAATTCAAAAAATTATAATTCTTTCGTATTCCTCTTCGTTACATCCATGTGAAGAGCTGATTAGATTTTGGTTAGAATTGGTCAACCGGAAGTACCCTCATTTGAAGATTTTAACAGTTTTTCTTGAAAAAACGATGTTAAATATCATTTTTTCACATTTGATGTTATTATAAATATTAAAGAATATTTTATTCTCTATGCGATTTGAATGTATTTTATATTTCATATTAAATGAATATAGAGTTAAAAAATTATAAAGAAATTAAATATCATATATTAGCTAGCTATATGCTATAACTCTGGAGACAGCTGATGTATTTAGAAAATTCTGATTGAAAGGTGTCAGTGTCAAGTGCAGTTGACAGTATGTATGTGTTATAATTTTACTGGAAATATAGGATCTTTTGCTTTCTGTATGGAATTTGTATAAAATACATTCAGCTGCCCTACGGTAATGTACAAGAAATCTAATCTTTTGCAAGGAACTTTCTGTATGACATTTATACAAAATACATAGAACTGACGGAAGGTAATGTGCTGGCCACATCGGATTTTTTTATATAATTTTATCAAAAAGTATAATTAAAACTATTGGTAAAAATCCGTGAAAAAATTCCTATTAATAAGCGAGTTATGGTCCCCCGAAATTTGAAAATATAGATGTGACGTCACGAATATAAGTTTTTATATAAAACTGTTTTCTTCGTGGATCTAAAATGTTCTTGAAATGTATGCTGTTTTTAAATTATATTTATAAAAAGAAATTAATATTATAACACTGTACAAGTCTACATGCTGTATAATTGCAAGTGTATCTAAATTATTAAGTTTAATGCAAGAAATTTATATTCAAATAAAAACTGCTTGAGAATTGCAGTACTTGACTGGTAGCCACATGTCCGCTATTTGAATTTGTCTACTTCCATTGGTAGTAGACTCCACCCCCTAACTCGGTATTCGTTATATATTTATAGGATTATAGGTGGGCTTTGAGTCGCCAATCAAAATAATATATATGGAATTCATATAAGTGACGAGTTGCTAAAACAAAAACCCCCTTATTTCCGAAGTATTTCAATTATATCATTTTATTTCTTTATTAATATTCATTATTAAGCATATACTTTTACTATTTTTTACTAATTTCTCTTAATTCGATTGAGCTGTAATCCCCCTATTTACATGCCTCAATTCCTATCTATCTAAAAATTTATTTCTACCACTTTAAAATATAGATTTCAAACTTACAAAAACTGTACTGTAATGGTATTCATTTAATATTGAATTACATCGCCTTTATTAGGAATACCTGCTTTAATTCTATTAAATACTTTATCTAAAAGGCCTGCACATTTTTTTGTTAGAGTATTGTCCCATATGTCTTGCAAGGTAGATGTTATTGTACGCACTGGATTTTTACGACGTTGTTTTTATTGTCTCAAAGTTAAAATGCATCGGTAGAAGATAAATCTGGACCAACAGATAACCCTCAAACTATTATCACCCGTCATTTGACCCACAATTGGTTTTAAGCCTGCATTTACAGTAGTCGAAATAATTGTGTAGAAATATTTCACCATTTGTGTGTTTCATAAATTGTTGAAAATGTAAGCTAGCCGAAACAATGTGTTTGGGCACGTTTATTCACGTCATGTGATCGCCGGACGATACAGCAGGCAGTACTGAAATGTTTAAGTGACTTGATTTCTACGTCATGCGATCGCCAGGCGGTATTATAAAATATTGAATATTGTGTCGCCACGAAAACGTACTATTTTCAAGGATATATTCGGTAACTAAGTAAAATTCATAAATTCCATTGGCTCTGTTAATTATGATTTATATAATCGTATAAATTATTTGAATCATTTTGAAAGTAAACTTTTAAGAAAAATATAAAATACTACTCGTTGCTTCATGGAATCAATTATTATGGTTTTTTACAGAGAGTAAACAATGTATTTCTAATTACAGACAATCATAACTATGCTTGGGATTCCCTGTAAAGATTAATGTATATCTGACAATTTATGTCATCTCCGTAACTATGTTTTTAAGTAGGTAGGTATGATTTACACTGTACAATATATTTCTTAAGAAAAAAAAAAACAAGAATTGAGCAGGTACAATTTAGTTATGCAGTATAATTTTTCCAATACCTACTTTACACATTTTAATTCGCATGAAGCAAGTTACTGCTCCAGAAATCAGTTTCCCGAACTCATTTGCCATGAGGTACATTTACCTAGATGGTTAACAGAACTGGGCAATACTTGCAAGAAAAGTACTTTATTAGGCTTGCAAGTACTTTCAATACTTCAAGTACTTTCTCTTTATAGTACTTTGTACTAGACAAAGTAAGTGTATTCACATGTACTTCGTACTTAATACTTGGAAAAATACTTGAAGTACAATGAAAAAGTACTTGAAGTATTTTAAATGTACAGGGTGTAAATCGAAAAGTGAAACATGGGAGTTTAACATGGGAAATCAATTTTTCATTGCGCTAACGTTACCTAATTATTTTATGTAAAAATACTTCAAATAAAAGCATCTAAGTCATGTGAAACGATTATTTTATCTCTTCATATACACGTAAAAATTAATTACAAAGTTACAGTTTATATGAGCTTTTCGTCTAAGCAGCCATGGATTTATGACAAAAAAAACAAATGCGTTGTTTTTTGTCATAAATCCATGGCTGCTTAGACAAAAAGCTCATAAAAACTGTAACTTTGTATTTAATTTTTTCCTTTGTAACAAGAGATAAAATAATAGTTTCACATGATTTAGATGCTGCATTTAAATCTCTATAACCTTTATTTAAAATATTTTTGCATAAAATAATTAGGTAACGTTTGCGCAAAGAAAAATTGATTTCCCATGTTAAACGCCTATGTTCCACTTTTCGATTTACACCCTGTACTTGAGTTACTTTAAATGCACTTAAAGTGCGATGAATAATTTAAAAGTTAACAATGTTATGAGAATTGTTTGTCTGTCAGTGTTTCTTTTGCAGTGGTGTTGTGTTATTCCTGTAGCACATATATATGTGACTTTCATTAATAAATATATTTTCAGCGATAATATGAAACTAAAGATAAATTCGCATTTTTTTTTGGTATAAATAAATTAATTCTAATCTGCATACTGCATATATAATGTTTATATTAACTAACTACAGTGCTGGGACTTTACCGTATCGCCTGGCGATCGCATGACGTAAAAATGACGTCATTCTAATATCTCTGTACAGCTTCTCGTATCGCTTGGCGATCATATGACGTCAATTTTATGTTATGCGATCACTAGGTGATACGGCAGCCCGAGCGAAGAACTCTTGTTTTCAATAACCCAATAAATATCGCATATTGAATTTTTTGTCAATAATCAGCGTTTAAGGTCCCTATAATCAGAAAAATATCAATTATCTGAAAAAGTACTTGAGCCAAATTTACACGTACTTTTTCAAGTACTTGGTAATTTCAACTACTTCAGAAGCCAAAATAGTACTTGTACTTTAAGTACATTTAGAAACATTAAGATGCTTGGTACTTGTACTTCAAGTACTACTTTCCGGTACTTTGGCCAGCTGTGATTGTTAACGCCCGATCCTACCACCTCTTATTAAAGTGACTGTTTATTAACCATTAGATAAAAATTAAACTAGAGGTTAGAAACAATGCGAACAACAGTTTTCACTTCCAGTTAGCTCTAACCAAAGATGGTAATATCAATTACGCAACATAAGTGTTAGTTATCACTTACTAAGTTTATCCTGATTGTTTCAACTCGGTCGTAATTCGACCAGGTTGAATTTCTAAGTTAACTCTCTACCGTTTATCTCGCTCTTGTTCTAGCAGATCGAGTGAACCCTATTTGAACCCAATGGAAAGCATCGGCGAAATGTCAATTTGTTTGGTTATGTTTACTTGATTTTTGCGGACGAATATAATCGAAAACGGAACAAGAACAAGTAATGACATTATGCACATATTTTTAAAATAAAAGGTTACGAATGAAAAAACACGAACATTGTGCTACAATTCTCCGATTCAGATTGGATAGCAAATTTTAAAGTCTCTCAAAGCACTTTTAATTGTATTTCATTATGTAGAATCTGTCCTTCGACAAGTCTCAACGGAAATGTCTCTAAGTAAACCTGTCCTACGCGTCCCTCTTCATCGTCTTCCATCTATTTTCCCTTCAATAATAATTTTCTGTATCCCATCCTGCCTTAAAATACTAAATACTAAATACCTTTCTAAAAAAAATTTGAGAAAAAGATTGCTGTTTCACTATATTGTCTCGTTAGCTGTTGTGAATATGAAGTATTCTAAGCTTTTTTCCGTGCATCGAGAATTTTCTTTTCCTTCATTATGGAAAGAAAATACATTACTTCCTGATTGACTGTTCAAATGCAGCTGACAGATAAATTCTAACAATAGTGAATTATACATGTACTTCAATCGGCTTGAGCGTTTATCCCGTAAAGACAATCCGGTCGAACAAGCTCAACCTACTTGTATTTTAGGGTCGAGTTGAAAATTTCAATCCGGTTGAAAATGCGTTTATTCCGATCATTTCAATCCGCTAACTTCAATCGGGTTGAATCATTCCATTTTCAAGCGGGTTAAAACTATCGGCATAAACTAGGCAACTAACTGTTTCTTTAACTAAACACGGTAGGAGCGGGCCTAAATCGCATTACGGCCACAGCTGAACATTCACATGCAATGGGTTCCGAAATTTCTTCGTCCTCTTCACAGAGTCGACAGATACTGTTTTCAGTTATACCAATCTCACATAGATGGTAATTTAGAGGATAACGCCCTTTGGCGTTTTCTGAAAAGAGTGAAATAAATTTCTTCGACTATATAAGGCCTGGAATGTATCTCCAATATGAGGCTATGGCTGACTTCTTCCAGTTTTTGATCTCTTCCTTTGTATGGCTTTTCGAGAGTCCGCACGAAGTTTCAGGGCCGTAAAACGGGACCTAAATAAGACTGTTTATATACAGCGATACATTTGTCAATTTAAGTTACTAAGTCTTGAGAAAATAATGTGAAGAGCATGTATGACTAATATAAGCGTATCGTTAATAACGGCGCAACGACTGGCAAATAAATCAAATTTTATCGAATCACATCCACCGCAAACATTCGCTAACGGTACTAAGTCGCAAAGAATCGCGCACAACCTTTAGAATTTAGGCAAATATAATTCGCACGGCCAGTGGTACTATCACTAGAGATTCATATGGTCACCATTGCACTCACAGCAGGTCCAAATGAGCTTGAGGGGATCCACATGATCTCCGAGACCCTCGAGGCCTCACACTAATCAATAGTGTATCGCAACATAAGGTCCGCATGACCTTGTGGGGATCCGCATGATCCCCGAGACCCTCGAGGTCTCACACTAACTAATAGTATATCGCAACGTAAGGTCCGCATGACCTTGTGGGGATCCGCATGATCCCCGAGACCCTCGAGGCCTCACACTAACTATTAGTGTATCGCAACGTAAGGTCCGCATGACCTCGAGGCCTCACACTAACTATTAGTGTATCGTAACGTAAGGTCCGCATGACCTCGATAGATCCACATGATCTCGTATCGTGTCGTGATCGCATTAGGTCCGCATGACCTCGATAGATCCGCATGATCTCGTATCGTGTCGTGATCGCATTAGGTCCGCATGACCTCGATAGATCCGCATGATCTCGTATCGTGTCGTGATAACATTAGGTCCGCATGACCTCGATAGATCCGCATGATCTCGTATCGTGTCGTGATCGCATTCCGTCGTGCATTTATTTTATAGCAAAAAGATAATAAGTCTCAATATCGTTCTCTCGTACGTATATAGAGAATAGTGATTACATACCCTTGGAGCCGTCTTTGATATCCCCGGCCTGTAATATTCACAGCCCTCGCAGCGATGTTCACTACTAAACCGCACGTGTCGGAGGTTTGTCAAAGACTCCCCCTAACAACTAATCGTCATAGAAGTTTCTATAACAACCATTGCATAATAATTTTAAGGTATTGCATAATAATGAACGCAAATTAGTCATATTTCATAAATTTATTTAATTCCCCAAACAAAATAAGAAATAACAAATCATGTAATACCTAACGAATCATGCAATCGCTAACACTAAAATTAAATGACGTACAAACTTATTTGACGAGGGAGCATAATATTTTCTAATTTAAATTGTTCTGTAAGATCTACTTTTATATTGTTCAATATTTTGTGTCATGTACTTTAATCATATTAAATGAATATAAATTCTCTTAAAATGTAAGCCTGCTACTTTATTTGCGATGCTTTTAGTAAATTCCATAAAATTTGTTGTAAACTTGAAATACGGTCTGTAATAAACATAAAATTTAAACGCAAATATGAAGAATTTCTGCATGACGCTACTTTATAAAATATTGCAGGATCTTTATTAAAAGATAAGAAACCGGTATAACGAAGTATTTGCATGAGAAATATTAACAAGCTATTGCAATATCAGAAATTATATTCTTTTATTTCTGATAACACACAAAAAACTAAAACACAAAGAAATAAAAATGTCAAATAATAGAATTTTTAGTGCCAAAATTTAATGTGCCAAGGTTACAATTTCATGTAAATATATAAAAAATATATTTACTTATTAATCAACAATATTTGGCAAACTATGACAATGACAGGTTATGTAAGTAATTTACAGGAAAATTGCAATAAAAATGACAAATTTACATATTTTTTATACATTTTTAATTAATTCTGGATTTTTGCAGATTTTAGTGCCAACTTAATCGTATGTATTTTAATAGTTAAGAATCAAGATATCTATTTTATATTAGACTCTCAATTTGTAATAGTTAGGAAGTGGTTATTGAAAATTAAATATTGATCAAGATTGTCACAACATTTTACTTAGTAAAATTATTTGATTTTTATTTTTAAAAACAAAAGCACATCAAATGACCTCTCAAAGGTAAACAAAAAGGTTCATGGCAGAAGTAAACCCCGTAAAATTTCATTTTTCACCGCCTTATATCTCGAAAACTATTGAAGTTCGGACCCATGTTGATTAAGCTTTTTTACTCACTTTAATAAAAATTATATGCACTTAAAACTTAAAGTGTGAAACACCCTGTATATACATAGAAATAAATCCAAATAAACGATACAATCGTAGGTCATAATGTATTTTTACCTTCCGTCACCTTTAGGTAAAAAAAAATTCGGTGGCGAGTTTTTAATGAATAAGCACGTTTTAAGGTTCTGAGAATACGATTTTACTATTTTTACGATGATGTCTGTATGTGTGTATGTGTGTGTGTGTGTAACAAAATTTTCGTCTACGATAACTCTAATACTACAATTCCCAAAATTATAATTCCTCTTCGTTGCATCCATATGAAGAGCTGATTAGATTTTGGTTATAATTGGTCAACCGGAAGTACCCTCATTTGAAGATTTTAACAGTTTTTCTTGAAAAAACGATGTTAAATATCATTTTTTCAGATTTAATGTTATTACAAATATTAAAGAACATTGTATTCTCTATACGATTTGACTGCATTTTATACTTCATATTAAATAGATATAGAGTTATAAAATTATAAAAAAAATTAAATTTCATAAATTAGCTAGCTATGCTAGAAACAGCTACTATATTAGGAAAATTCTGATTGAAAAATATCAGTGTCAATTGACATATTCGTAGTATGTTTGTGTTATAATTTTACTCAAAACCTTGAAATGTAGAATATTTTTGCTCGAAACTTTCTGTATGGAATTTGTGTAAAATACATACAACTGTCGAAAGGTAATGTACATACAAGAAATTTAGAATTTTTTGCAAGGAACTTTATGGATTTTATAGAAAATACATAGGCATTTACGAAAATTCTACCGGTAGATACCGCATCTACTGACTGTGTTCGAAAACACGAGTGGTAAAAAGTTATCGTGTTCGAAAATTGTACAATATCTACCAGATCCATCTACCGGATTCATGAACAATCTAATCTCAAAAAAGAGCGCGTTAAAAGTTTGTTAACTATATCAAATTTCTAACCTGTTTCAAATTTTCAATTTTTTTTTTGTAGGTTATGGATCTACCCTGTTTACCACTTGCGTTCTTAAAATATCTATTCCGGTAGCTATAACCTGATAAACAGCTGTTTACCGGTAACAGTTCACCGGTAGAATTTTCGTATAACTGACGGAAGGTAATGTGCTGGCCACATCAGATTTTTTCTTTTGATATCATTTTATTCTTATTGTATGTTTAACTACTAAAATAAAAATTATTATTGTAAGATTTGTGGAAAGACAAAAACATATCTTTAAACAAGAAATTATTTACTTATGACTAATATAAAAGTAAATTAAAACATTACAAAGTACAAACAATATTATTAAAGTCAACCTCGAAACGATTCCAAAATTTCAGATAATAAATATTCACATAAAACCCATTAATAATAAAGTTTAGTTTTTATGGATGATAAATTTTGCAACAATATATAAACAAAACAACCAACGCAGTAGCAATTAAATCTTTATAACATGAATATTTACAAGATGCCAACGTTATTGAATCAATTATGTAACGAGAAAACTTTGCAATCATTTTGTAAATGAAGAGAAGAGCATCTTTAGAGAGAATAGTTTTAATAAATAAGGATAATATATAGCTGATGGTACGCGAAAACAACATTCTTTCTCTTAATGTCTCCATGGTGATTTGGCAGACGGCGAAAACTAATTTTAAAAACTCTTACCCACATAAGAAATATTTTTAGCCCTAGCGGATTGTAATGCGGCATGCACAGATTACGTTCGTTTCTTAATGAACGGGATAAAGACAATATTTTTACCGTAAATGCGATTGCCCAATGCTCAGAAATGTTTCACAAACTATTCTAAATCTCTAGTACAAAGGAATCTTTCACTATTTCGTTTATTTATTTTTTATGAAAACTTATTCGTTAAACTGTAATAATGGGATCCTCTACCATAAAGCAAATTAACAAAATGTACACTTTATACTCAACGTATTACTCAATAACGATTAATACCAAAACAACATCTTTTTAATAATTTCTTTGCCAGATATTTGAAATTTGTTGTCAGTGTGACTGTCACGTCACACTATAGAGCTTGTGCAAGAGAAAGAAATGGCAAGACTCCGAAAGCGTGACGTCAAAATCGAGCGACAATTACAAAATCTGAAATTGTAATTGTGGCCATGGTGAAAAATACACATAACCAAACTTAAATATGCACCCAGGTAACAGTTATTTAAATTGCCAGGTAATCTGCTCACTTACAAACCGGATGCAAATTTCAAGAATATTTCAGGTTTTGTAATTCCCGCTCGATTTTAACGTCATCACTTTCGGAGTCTATAGGCGTCCCCGTGATGTCATATTGACTTCATAAATTAAATGCATTTAAACTAAAAACAAAAAACTTTTTAATAGGTACTACTAAGTGCTTCAAAATTAAACGAACTTTTATTTAAAATAATTTTTAAAAAATAATGTGGAGGGCCCCATTGATTCAACAATTTCTATGTGACTTAAAGATAAAGCTCATTTTGTCCTCAAACAATGGAGTTTGCTAATAACTGAAGTCACATAAATTTATCTATTTCAACACACAAAAATATATAAATATATTTAAAATAATTTTTGTTATCAATAATTGGAAATATGCGTGGATAATAAAAATTTAATGAAATAATTAATAAAAAATATGATGTGGCCAGTACATTACCTTCCGTCAGTTCCATGTATTTTGTACAAATTTCGTATAGAAAGTTTCTTGCAAAAGATTCTAATTCTTGTACATTACCTGCCGGCAGTTGTATGTGCTTTATACAAATTCCATACAGAAAGTTCCTATATTTCCAATAAAATTATAACACAAACATACTCTGTCAATTGCACTTGACACAGACATTTTTCAATCAGAATTTTCTTATTATAGTAGCTGTTTCCACAGTTATAGCATAGCTGGCTAATTTATAAAATTTAATTTCTTTATAACTTTTAACTCTACATTCAGTCTATCAGAATTTTTTAAATTATATTAGCTCTTTCCATTGTAATTGCAAAGCTGGCTGCATTATGAAATTTAATTTCTTTATAATTTTTTAACTCTATATTGTAACACCACTAGTTTCCCGCCTCTCCAGAGAGCATCAGTAACTTAGGGACTTTTAGTTAATATAATATGTTGTTATGTTCAGTCGTTAAAAGACTAGAGTTCCCCGCCAAGTTTTCCCGCGCAAGCTTACACAAAAGCTGGTAGTTATATAAATCTGTAACAATATTCTATTAAACATATTTTATAAATACGTTGTTCAAATTTTCCTATAATAATATTGCTGTGTAATCAGCTTATCGGCTGAAGTACAAATAAATAATAGAACCTGTAACAAGTGGCGTCCCAACGTGAAGCCGAAAATAGGTTAGGTGAACAACGTAACACTAACGTTTTCGTTTTGAAAATATTCGTTTGTGTGCTTTCGTCGAGGAACGACGCAATTTCCACAAGTGCTGTTCAAAACAAAAAGAAGAAAATGTCAGACGATGAAAATGGAACACAAGAACAAACTACTGCACAACCGATCCTAATGATGACTCAAGAGATGATGTCTCAACTCATACTTGGGCTGCAAACACAAATGTCGAAAATCCACGAGCAGAGAACACCTTCTCCAACGTCAACCGTAAGTGAAATATTACGTGGAAATTTTACTAAATGCACGGCACGTTTTAGTGGAGCTGAAGATGACATCGACGCATTCATAGACGCAGTAACAACATACAAAGAGTGTGTTGGGGTTTCCGATGCCAACGCTGTTAAAGGACTGCCTATGCTATTAACAGGAGATGCTGCAACTTGGTGGCAGGGCATTAAAGATTCCACCCAGAACTGGGACGAAACTATTTCACTCTTGAAGGGTGCATTCGGGCCAAGGAAACCGAACTACGCGATTTACCGCGAACTGTTCGCAGGTGAACAAGAAGAAGGAACGCTTACAGAGTTCTTCGTGAATAATGCTAGAGCTCTTATATCACGATTAAATCCGAAGCCAACAGAAACCATTCAATTAGATATGGTGTATGGGCTATTGCACAGGAAGATTCGTAAGCGTATTGCAAGAGATGATGTTAAGACGTTCAACGAGCTGATCAAGCTTGCAAGAGACATTGAACAAACAATGCTCGAAGCCAAAAAAGCAAAACCAGTAGAGAAGAATCATGAGAAATCGAACACGGGAACAATTAAGAAGAAAGAACGACCCCGATGTCAGTATAAATATTGCCAGAAATTCGGACATACCGAAGAAGAATGTCGCACACGGCAACGACATGAGAAGGAAGCGAAAGATGGAAACTCGCCTTCAACAACCGGGACTACAACAGTCACCAGAACATCACCGCTTAGCTGCTATGGGTGCGGTGCACCGGGAGTAATCCGAGCCAAGTGTTCTAAATGCAGTCCTGCGCAGGAAAAGAAGGGAACTAGTGCAAGTACAGGACCACTACACTTCCGAACCACAGAAATACAAGAAAGGCCATGTACTCGACCGTTTCTACCCATACAAATACGTGGAGCTAAGGGAACTGCACTTGCTGATTCTGGATCACAAGCCTGCATTGCCAGCCAGTCCCTGTATCAGGTTTTGAGGGAACAAAGGCAACAGTTTACGGAAGAAACACTTACGATTTCGTACGCTGATTCAATTCCGCAGCAGACATTTGTATTAAAAACAACAGTCGATGTAACAATTAAGAATTACGTTATACCAACAACTTTTTACGTTCTACCCAGCAACTGTGACACAACTATTCTTGGTATGGATTTCCTGGAGCAAGCGGAAATCACGATTTGCCTGTCTAAAAGAACTTGGCACTTTGAGAATAATCCGGTAACTCAGTTTCCATTTGAGGACGTGGAACATAGTACATCCAGCTGTACAACGATTGCTAAAGTAACATTTCAAGAATTGAGACAAGATGAAGGACCTAATCTGTCAGAGGCGCAACGCCAACAACTTCAAGAAGCGCTAACCGAACATCAAGATATATTCACAGCAGGGGGAGAGGCAACCACTTATGCAGAACATTGCATAGACACTGGTAACCATGTTCCAGTATCCTTACCTTACTACAAGTTATCCCAACCGAAGAAGGAGTTCTTGCGGAAGGAACTTGACCGACTTCTACAGGAGGACATTATAGAAGCATGTGAATCGCCTTGGGGAGCACCTATTGTTCTGGTGCCAAAACAAAATGGTGACTTAAGGTTATGTGTGGATTACAGACGTTTAAATGCTGTTACAAAAGGTGACACCTATCCAATGCCGCGAATTGAAGACATTCTGCAATGTGCAAAAAAGACATACTACATGTCCACGATTGACTTGCAATCCGGTTATTGGCAAGTGGCGGTTCGTGAGTGCGATCGTGACAAAACGTGCTTCGTAACGTGTTTCGGGACTTTCCGATTCAAAAGAATGCCCATGGGTTTGAGAAACGCACCGGCCACGTTTCAGCGGTTGATAGATCGTTTTCGCGCTGGGATATCAGACGATGTGAATATATTCGCATACCTAGACGATATTCTTATTGTCTCAGATACCTTCGAACAACATATTAAAGACTTAATTAAAGTATTCGCGCGTCTAAGACAATTTAACTTAAAAGCACGACGTGAAAAATGTGTATTTGCAAGAACAGAAGTGAAGTTTCTCGGACATGTGTTGACACGGGATGGTATTAGCACTGACCCCGTAAAAGTAAGTGCCATTCGGGACATGCCGTGTCCACAAAATATAAAACACCTACGAACATTCCTTCAAACGTGTAGTTGGTATCGCAAATTCGTACCCAATTTCTCGAGAATCGCAGAGCCATTATCTAAGCTCACTCGGAAACAAGTACCTTGGACCTGGAGTGAAAAGGAACAAGCTGCGTTTGCCCAATTGAAAGAATTGCTGACGACGGCACCCATCCTTCGTCAAGCCGACCCATCCAAGCCATACATAATTCGGACCGATGCAAGCGATTATGCGCTTGGAGCAGTCCTTCTCCAGGGGGAGGGGAACGATGAGAGACCAGTTGAGTACGCGAGTCGACTGCTGACGCCCGCTGAGAAGAATTATTCTACGACGGAGCGAGAAGCTCTGGCGGTGGTGTTCGCCATAGAAAAGTATCGGGGATACATCGAAGGTGCAAAGGTTCGTATCGGTACTGACCACCAACCCCTGCGTTGGTTGCTCTCACTAAAGTCTCCAACTGGACGCTTAGCGCGATGGGCGCTATGCCTGCAGGCGTATGACCTACAAATAGAGTTCACACCCGGAAAACTCAATGTAGTAGCAGATACTCTGTCAAGACCAATGTGTACAACACCAGCAGAATGCTCCGTGTGCACAGTGATGGTAGAGATGCCAACAAGGACGGCCGAAGATATAAGAATTGAACAATTAAAGGATGTTGAAGTAAAGAAAATAATAGAAGCTCTAGAAGACATGACCTCCGAGGAAGCCGTTCGTTGGGCCGAACGTGGGTTCGTTATGTCAGCAGGAGTGCTTTACAGATATTTTTCAGATGAAGAAACCGCACAACGAGTAGTACCACAGCAAGAACGTGCCCAAATATTACACGATTACCATGATGTTCCGACAGCTGGCCATTATGGAGTAGAAAAAACCTACCAGAGAATAGCAGCAAAATACTATTTTACGGGCATGAGGAAATTCATCGCAGATTACATTAGTAAGTGTCTACCATGCCAAAGGTACAAAATTTCAAACAGGAAACCAGTTGGACTTCTCCAGACTCCAGTCGCGGAGCAAAGATTTGAAATAATCGCTGTCGACTTATTTGGACCACTGCCAACAACTCCTGAAGGTCATAGATGGATCTTGATCGTAGAAGATACCACATCCAAATGGATTGAGCTTTACCCCTTAGAGACTGCTTCAGCAGAAGATTGCTCAAAGATACTAATCGAAGAGTTTTTCCTCCGCTTTGGATTTCCAAGGAAAATAATAAGCGACAACGGAGTGCAATTTGTGAGCGCAGTTATGCAGAAGGTTGCATACTGTTTTGGGATTACGCAATCATTTACGCCCCTGTACCACCCCGCCAGTAATCCAGTAGAAAGAAAAAACCGAGATATGAAGACCCAACTCGCCATATTAGTGGGTGAAGATCATCAAAGTTGGTCCTCACGTCTCTCACTGATCAGATACGCAATGAACACTGCAACCACGGTGACCACTGGGTGTAGCCCAGCCTATCTCACGTTTGCCAGAGACCTACGGTCGCCCGCAGACGTTACTAATGATTTGAGAACGATAATTGACGCAGAAAACTACGTCCCACAGATTACACCTTACCTTCAGACTTTTGCTAATTCTTTTTCAGAGATACGCGAACGAATAGAACAAGTCCAGGACCGCAGCAAAGAAGTGGCCGACGGGAAACGACGAAATGCACCCCAGTACGAACCTGGAGATCTAGTGTTGGTAACATCCCATCAACTCAGTAACGCCGCCAAGGGCTTTACATCTAAGTTTGCCACAAAGCGCGACGGCCCCTATGTCATTGACAAGAAAGCCTCATCAACTTCATACGAAATATGTGCACCGGAAGGGGATCTCCTTGGCAAGTATCATGTCGCTGACCTCACCCCTTTCAGGAGCTCTGAAAATGCAGATCCCGTTATCCCTGTAAGGAAACTTAGGAAGCGAGGGCGGCCCCGCAAGACGACTGTGGTCCCTACTGTTCCAGAGGTGTCAGCCCCATCCGCGCCAAGAGTTCCCAGAGAAAGAAAGCCACCACGCCGCTACTGTTGAAGTATCACCGGGTCGGTTAAATACTTCCAAGGGGGAGACTGTAACACCACTAGTTTCCCGCCTCTCCAGAGAGCATCAGTAACTTAGGGACTTTTAGTTAATATAATATGTTGTTATGTTCAGTCGTTAAAAGACTAGAGTTCCCCGCCAAGTTTTCCCGCGCAAGCTTACACAAAAGCTGGTAGTTATATAAATCTGTAACAATATTCTATTAAACATATTTTATAAATACGTTGTTCAAATTTTCCTATAATAATATTGCTGTGTAATCAGCTTATCGGCTGAAGTACAAATAAATAATAGAACCTGTAACAATATCCATTTAATATTAAGTATAAAATGCAGTCAAATCGTATAGAGAATAAAATATTCTTTAATATTTATAATAACATTAAATGTGAAAAAAAATGTTTTATCATTGTTCTTTCAAGAAAAACTGTTAAAATCTTCAAATGTGGGTACTTCCGGTTGACCAATTATAACCAAAACCTAATCAGCTCTTCATATGGATGTAACGAAGAGAAATACGAAATAATTATAATTTTTGGAATTGTAGTAATAGTTATCGCAGAGCAAACTTTTGTCACATGTACACGCGCGCACACGCAGACGCACACGCACACACACGCACTCACGCGCACACGCACACGCGCGCGCACTCGTACACGCGCACACGCACACACGCACACACGCACACAGGCACACACACACACACACACACACACACACACACACACACACACACACACGCACATGCTCAGACATTAACGTAAAAATAGTAAAATCGTATTCTAGGGACCCTAAAACGAGCTTATTGATTAAAAACGCACCACCAAATTTTTTGACCAAAGAAAATACCTTCCTTACCTAAATGTCACAGAAGGTAAAAACTACATTATATTATATGTATATTATATTTTTATCTGACGTGGTATCATAAATTCAAACAAGTATTATTTTCTTCATTCATTTATTTGAAAATGGATTTCGCATTTCAGAAAGGTGATAGCAGAAGGCTTGAAAGTAGTACGAATTTGAATATTTAAAAAAATTTTTTTTACCTCAGCAAAAGTTCGCATACCCCATACGTATCCAGTACAATGAAGATGAAATGAGAAAAATATAACTTACTAGGGAATCGAACGTAGAACGCTTAGGTCGAAAAACGTCACCTCCATTTTATCTACACGAATTTGAATTGGCTAGATCAAAAATATACTAAATTTACAAAAAAATAAAATGCAGTTTGTAAAAAATAATAAAACTTTAAAAAATCTGCAATTCCATGTTCAAAATAGCAAGTAAAGTATCATTTCCGACTGATCGTTTGTAAATAAAATCTGATTTATTGTTCCAATAAATAGAAAAGTCTGTAATACGAAATTTTTAATTATATTTTATTATATGGTTTTCCTCGAAAATCTTTTAAGAGCTCCAAATTAAGTACCACTTCCGGTTTATCATATATAATCAAAATCTAATATGTTGTATTAAATTATATACGAGTTTCAAATACCAAATTTGAAAAATTTTGGATCACATTTTAATATATTTCTTCAAGAAAATATGTTTAGAGCTTCCAGTAAAGTACCACGCCCGATTATCAATTTTAGCAAATATCTAATATGTCGTTCTCATTAATATAAAAGTCTTAAATTTAAAAAGTTTTACTAAAATTGAAAAGTTTTGGATTATATTTTAATATAGTTTTTAGTCGAAACTGTTATAGACTTCAAATCTCTTCCGGTTGTCCAATATTACCCAAAATCTAATTAACTCTTCATATGAATGCAGAAAGCTTAAATACGAAAAATAGAAATTTTGGGAAGTTTGATATAAGAATTATCGTGGAAGAAAAACTCATCATACACAGGCACTCAGCATCATTGCAAAAATAGTAAAAACGTGTTGTGTGGACCCTAATTTTTGCTTATTCAATGAAAACTGACTATCGAATTTTTGGACCGATAACATTACCTCCCTTACAACAGTATGGCGCAAGGTTAAAACACGTTAATATGTTTTGAAGTGACCCTATTTAACGTTGAACAATGACGACAAGAAATAAAAGACACCAAAATTGGTTTACAATAGATATTAGTTATTGAACTATCACGTTTGTTAATAAGAGCGCTCACTAATCGAGACATTTTAATATTGAATTGTTGAGATTATTAATCACTAATTAGTTACAATTTTCCGTTAATCTAATCGACATTGTTGAGCAGCTCTATTTATGGTTACTTATACTAATATCGTTTATTAATAAAAATCAAAATCATTCGTTAATAGGGATTATAAAGGTAATTAACACACAACATAAAAGTATTATTATTATTCTTTAGAATACATAATTATTATGTTTCCATATTTACACATTTTATATTTTAAAGCATTACTTACATATATTTTAAAGCATACAGACCACAGACACGTGCAATTATTTAAAAGCGATAAATTATTATCTCAAAAAAAATACAAATTTTAGCAATTTTCTGATAAAAAACTATTTGTATTTCTGTCGAAATATTTGATAAAAAAGTTGAATATTATTTTGCAATATTTTTAAAATTGCATTCATAATTTCTCATGACGTATACATAAATATTATTAAAGATAAAACATTTATTCAACATTTCAATCAAGTTATTTTTCTTTTTGAAATTTTTAATCTCATAAATGGAAACCAAACTTCATACACTTCCTTTAAAAATGAGTTGGAGTAATAAATCAGTCCGTCAAACATATTCCAGTGGCGCATCAATAATTGTTTCCTATTAGGGATAGTCGAAACAACTGAATTCGATTAAAATCGACAGTTTTAATTCTTAATTATTTTTCCGAAATCAGCTAAAGTCACCTTGCATTAAAATAAATTTTGATAAAGAATTTTATCTGCAGATATTATAAAGTGTAACGTGAGAGAGTAGGTATCTACGACACTTGTCCGCCTGCCCCCGACCAGTGCGTGAGAGCCTACGGCTATGATAGAAGCGTTTCTAGAGAAATAGGCGGAGCCCAGGCGGAGCCTACGTAGGCGATCGACATAGACGCGGCGCGCGGAAGCAGGCGACGTGAGGCGGGCAGTTATGTAAAAAAAGGGGAAGTAAGCGTAATTACCGGCGCATGCTATATCGGTCGAGACATTGCTAGAATGTTCTGGAAAATATTAGAGTAATTATATAAGTGACATACTTGTGTTAGAGTTATTAGAATCACACTGACACACAGTTACATATGTAATAGTAGTAGTAGTTTAGTAGCACAGTAGTATCGTGGTGAGCGTATGCAGTTTAGTGTTGAATGGAATACGCGTTACTGGGATACTGGGATAGCTGCAGAAGTGAATACTCGGTAGTATTGAGGAGTATTGGGAAGCTAGGTATACGGGGACAGTAACGGCGAGTAGAAATAGATACTCGGCACTGGTGTTGAAGATTTGTGGCATGCGGACAGTCGGTGATACTGAGGTTGTGGAAGTTAGAAGAGTTAGTCCGTTAGAAGGGCAGTTACATAATTAGACAATGTGTTAGAAAGTGAGTTACATAAATAGACAAACAGTCAGCTAGGAGTGAATTCTGTCCGGGCAGTTGAATCTACAGACACCGGGTGGCGCTGGAAATCCGTTACATAGGCATAACATGGTAAAAAAGTTTTTTCTTGCGCGTTGCCTCCCAAACTATTTTAGAAAAAAATTCTTCAAATAAAAGTTGTAGAGCATAAAATTCTACTAATAAATTAATAAACAAAATTCGTTTCGTATGTTTAGTAACTCTAGATATTAAACATGAAAATTTTAGTTTCATAGCGCTAGCCGTGAAATTAAAACAAAAAGACAAACAAATGATTTATGTTTAACTGGCAAATATTGAGACTTTTTCAGACAGATAGAATCTGTTATACTTTTACCTTCCGTCACCTTTAGGTAAGGAAGGTATTGTCTTTGGTCAAAAAATTCGGTGGTGAGTTTTTGATGAATAAGCACGTTTTAGGGTCCCTAGAATACGATTTTACTATTTTTACGATGATGTCTGTATGTGTGTGTGTGTGTATGTATGTATGTGTGTCCGTGTGTGTGTGTGTGTGTGTAACAAAATTTTCGTCTACGATAACTTCCATACTACAATTCTAAAAATTATAATTCTTTCGTATTTCTCTTCGTTACATCCATGCGAAGAGCTGATTAGATTCTGGTTAGAATTGGACAACCGGAAGTACCCTCATTTGAAGATTTTAACAGTTTTTCTTGAAAAAACTATGTTAAATATCATTTTTTCACATTTAATGTTATTATAAATATTAAAGAATATTTTATTTTCAATACGATTTGATTGCATTTTAAACCTAATATTAAATGGATATAGAGTTAAAAAATTATAAAGAAATTAAATTTCATAAAGTAGCCATAGCTGTGGAAACAGCTACTATATTAAGAAAATTTTGATTGAAAGATGTCAGTGTCAAGTGAAATTGACATAGTGTGTTTGTCTTATAATTTTACTGGAAATAGGTATAGGATCTTTTGCTTTCTGTATGGAATTTGTATAAAATACATACAACTGCTTTAAGGTAATGTACAAGAAATAATAATAATAATAAATCTTTTATTTCTGCAGATACATTACACTGTATATAGAAAATGTCACAAAATAATTTTCTTTATGAAATTTGCATAAAATACATGCAACTGCCGGAAGGTAATGTACAAGAAATAGAATATTTAATTTAGCAAGGAACTTTGCGTATGAAATTTGTACAAAATACATAGAACTGACGGAAGGTAATGTGCTGGCCACATCAGATTTTTTTCTTTTAATTCCATGGCTATCATTATTTTGGATGTGATTTTCGACATTTTCATATCAAATTTCTGCCGTTACACAGCATGCAAAATTATTTTTGTTTATTCATACAAATGCAGAATTCCATGATCTACAACTTTTATTGAAATATTTATTTCGAAAATAATTTGGGAAGGAACGTGCAAGGAAAATCTGTTTTCCTTTGCTAAATGCCTATGTAACTGATTTCGAGCGCCATCTGTATAGACACTGTGTATGTCGGACAGTTGAACGTGATATAAATAAATAATGACATAAATAGTCGAAATAAGTAATCAGTAATATCGTGTAAATAAATAGTCGTGTTAATTGTTTAAATAAATAAATAGTGTTAGTGTTTAGTTTATTATATTCTTAGTCTTAAATTTTATTTAATATTTGTTTAACCATAGTAATCGCATTGTTATTATCTTTTAATATTTATTTATCGTTTTAGTAAACATCTATTTTAATTGATAACAATTCTTTGATTTTTACACTTTACCCAAATAAATAAAAACATTACAATACTTAAACAAACCGCTCTGAAAACTTCTAACTACGCGTGTGTAACTCTTCAAAAGGGATTATCGAAACGTTTATTGAAGTCTTTCTATTGCCAGAGAAGTAAGTTTTGTTTCAGGTATAAAGCGGTGGTATTCTATGAGCACCATAATAACGTTATATCTAATTTTTCTGGTGGTTTTATTTGCCGCCTTCCTGACAAAAAAAAACCAACACTATTCTTACAAATTTTGGTTTATTAATCCAGATCATTTTGAAACGAAGTATACACAGTATAACTACATTAGAATATGAAATATAACAGCGAAGGTAATTTTAATTTCATTCCAATATTCCATTTGTGAAACCGAAGTCATGTCCATCGAATAGATAACTAACACAAATTAAAACGTATTGTTTTAATCTCTCTAGTAATCTACATAAATTCATTTGCGCTGTCACGCGATCATTTCTGTGTAATGCCACCGATATGAAAAAATAGAATGAAAATTCAGCGAAGGAAAACAGACTATAAAGATGTGATGAGCCCATCAGAATTCACAAGACGGCTGGGGAATTATACTTTCAAATAGCCCAACCAATTTCATCGAATAGAAAACAGAAACAAAAAGAGTTCTATAAAAAGATCAGCGGAAAATGAAAAATGGAAGATACTGGAAAAGTTTGTATCAGATGGAAAAGAATCCATAGAGAACAAGATTATTTTTATATGAGACACTCTTTTAATATCTACAAGGATGATTTAAAATGTTTTGTAATTGTTTCAGTTGGCAATGAAAAATATACTTGGAACTGATATTATTATTGTTATTATTATTATTATTATTATCTATATTATTTAATTAAGGGCTTTAAGCGCTAGTCACTTTTGTCACTGCAACCTGTAAGATCTAATGTAGCATGGTCCTATTTTAGTTTTCTGGAAGCAATGGGGAAGTTTTCGAATTTTTTAATTGTCATATGTTAAAATATTTTGTAAAATTTTAAAAATACCGGAAAAAAAATGTTAAACTTTTGCAATGTTTTCTTCCCGCCATTACGGCGTACATAGCATCAACTTTTAGGTCTCGACATATGTGCCTAAAACATGCTTCATAGAAAGAGACAGAAGCAAAACACGGCCACCTGTTTATGTTTACATTTGACACTTGACAATTTAATTTCTGTGTTTATCGTATTTTATAGGATTTAAATTTACATACATAAAATCAAATAATTTGCTTTTTGCGATTTGACATTGAATTTGACGTTTCAATAACAAATATAGAAGGCATACGTTCATGTTTTCATACTAAAGTAGCGCTCGTAACGGTCAACTACAGCGAACCAAAGATGCTGCATACGTCATTGCGATAAATTTAATATCGTTTGTACAAAAAAATACGCTATATTTTGTGACTTTTATTGCATTAATAGTAATATTGCATGTATAGTATTGCAGTAACTTGGAAAAATCATTACATTTAAAACTGATTAAGCAAAAGTCAGTTTCCCGATCTCATTTGCCGTGAGGTGAGGCGACTCAGCTTTGTGTGAGAGTTAGGTCTGTTAGTAGAGTTGAAAACACGTGGTCAGTTGAGTTGAGTTGACGAGTGGAGTCCTGTGAATTGAATGGTGATATAAATAAATAATGACAAATATAATGATGTAAATACCGCGTAGACAGTCTAGAACATTCTGCAATCGTAGTGAAATAAATAGCGTGTAAATAAACCGTCTTGTGTTAAATGTTTAAATAAATAATATTAGTGTTTAAGTATTTAATTATTCTTAGTCTTAATTTAGTATTTAATATTTGTTTGACCATAGTAATCGTTATTTTTATAATTTTTATAATATTTATTTATCGTTTAATAAACATTTTATTTTAATAATAATATTTCTTTGATTTTTACACTTCACCCAAATAATAAAAATAATAATTTTATTCCAAAAAAGTTATACAATACAATAGTTATTTGTGCTACGAACTTATTCAAGCCAATATCTACATAATAGCCATTTGTGTATTAAGAGCGCAAAATGGGACATTGCCGATTGAGAGGTTGTTGCCGCGCGACGCAGGAGCGCGGTATTCTCTCGAAATCAACAATGTCCATTTGCGCTCAAAACACGCACAAGATTTTTTTCTACAGTCCTCCACCATAACAAAAAATCTGATGTGGACACCACACGACTTCCTTGTACACAAGACCAATATGAAGTATATACCCAAGTATAAAATTGCACGTATTTGACGTAATTTGACAATAGCATCTATTTTTTATTTTTTTGTTATTTTTTGTCCTAATCCATAGCAAGCTTCATTACAAAAACCAAAAATTATATAAGTTTTAAATATACATATCTCGCTTATACAAAGGGCTAATTTAATAATACTTGATGTGCTAGACACAGAATTTAATTCTCTAAAAAGCATTTATTTCTAAAATCAAAATGAAACCATTTTATTGAAGAAAAACTGTTAACAACTTCAGGTAATATGTCACTTCCGGTTAGCCTGTTTTAACCAAAATCCACTATATTATTCCAATTGACATAAAAGTCTTATATACCAAATTTCAAAAGTGTTAGATTATATTTTAAAATAGTTTTTCATTAAAATATACTATAGGCTTCAAATAAAGTACCATTTCTAGAAATTATGTAATGACCAAAAAGGGAGGTGCACAACTATATGTTATAGCAGTCCTAAATACAAAATTTCAACTTTCTACGGCTTACCGTTTTTGAGTTATGCGAGATACATACGCACGTACGCACGTACGTACAGACGTCACGACGAAATTAGTCAAAATGGATTGAGGGATGGTCAAAATGGATATTTCCGCTAAAATCTCAAAACCGAAATTTTTCGCGATTACAATACTTCCTTTACTTCGTACAAGGAAGTAAAAACAATAAAATGTATACTTTGTACTTACAGTACTATTCAATAGTTTTAAAGTGAAGACAAGAACATATTCAAATATGACTTCAAGATATTGTTTTGGCATTCGTTTTTTCAAAAAATTAATGCCAATTTTGTAATGAATATTATAAGTTTTTTGTATAATTTATTTGTTTCAAGTACAATAAACTAGTGCAGTGAAAAAGTGGATGTGCATTGGGAGCGTTACGTCAAATTTTTCCAGGTGGCAATACAACTGTTCACTTAATTTATTTTATATTTAGTTTATCGTTATTTTCCATTCTTCTTGAGCTATTGCTTCAATCTAATCTAAGCATTTTATACTTTCGTTTTTGAAAATCAATGCCCTATTTTATTTTCACAGCAGTGCGGCATTTTGTTTGGTTATGTAATATACCAACAGAGAAGGTGGCAAATGTGTTACTACAGTGCCATTAATTCCTCACTAAACGTTTCTATTAAGAATGTAGACAAGTGACATTTCCCAACATTGTATAGTTAGAAATTTGGACAGCGAGCGTTTTTTTTATTTTGTCGCGCATGAGCGGCAAAGTGACATTTTGCATTGACAAAAGAGAGCGCAAATGGTTACTTTGTATATAGACTGTAGAAAAAAATATTTTTTACATTAGTTGACAATAACTATTGATATTTAATTTAAATATTTACAAAGAGCAAAGTAATTAACAAAATATTAACTAATTTATGAATTAATATTATTAATTAATTAATATTATAATAATAATACTAAATAATAAATAAACTTACATTACATAGATGGTATTTCAGAAGACTATGATCAGTAAAGATTCCTGTTTTTGTTTTAAGGTTCTTTTTACTGAGAGTTAATAGCTCTTTGGCATTTGACGACGACGGTGAAATGAATTTCTTTGACTGACTAAGGTCCGGAATGTCGAATATGAGGCTATGGCTGAATGCTAATTATTTATCCTATTTTTTGATCTACTTGTTTAAATGGCACAAGAAGGTTCAAGATCGCAAAACGTTAATTTGGCTCCCTTTTTAGCAAGCTCATCTACTTTTTCATTGCCCCAGTACCCACAATATCATTCAAGTGACAGAAAAATAACTGTTTATAATGATACTGCAAATTTTGTTTTCCACAAGAGTAAAATAGTACTTCCTTATTTGTCATTTGAAGACTATGAAGTCCTCTCCACAAAGAACTTATTTTTGGAGAAATAAAGAAATCTTTTCCTGCATCCTAGTTGAATTAGCAGAGAGTGAGTAATAAAGTAAATGTTCACACTTTTTGGCACTAAAGCAAAAATGGCTCACAACTCGCTAGCTCGGAAGTAAAATTGAAATTTATTTTCAAAGTGCTACGAAACTACAATTTATTTACATTCTACAAAAAAACAACCTCTTGATGCCTGAAAGCTTGGCTATTGCGATGTTCACACTGCAAATAGAATTACGATATTAACTTCTTTTCCATTGTCTCCGAAGAGTAGTAGTTGTATCGTAATTGTGTTTTATCCGGACTGAATACAGCAATTGAAATGGAAGATAACTTCATAACTATTTCATTTTCTATTAAAATCTCTTTAAATGAACCTGCTGAAATGTTCTACAAAGAACGAAGATAACGCTAGAATTATCTAAAATAAGAAAATCATGTAGGCCGTGGAAAACAATATTTACACTATCATTTTAAACAGTTATTTATCTGTCATTTGAACGAAATTAATGGCTCTATTCTTAACAAATCTGTAAGTCTTACAGATCTTACTATTATGTATAATTTTATATTAGTCAACAAAAATATATGCGATTTTATCAGGTTTTTACAGATTTACAGATCTGTAAGACTTACATATTTGTTCAGAATTAGCTTAGAATTAGTTAAACAAAAGTTAAGTTAGTTAAAACTTAGTTAATATATTTTTGTAAAATTTATATTTATATGAAAAAAATAGGTTCACATTTATAGTTAAAAATTATTATTCCCTAATACTTTTTTATTAACATCAGATAATAAAATTAATCAAGTAGAATTATTTTCTTTGCCTGACTGCATGCAGATTTGTATGAAAACAAATTTTTATTTTTAATAAATAATCTTCTAATTTAGATAAAATTATTTTCCATTTTACTGAATTACAAATATTGATTACTAATTTAAAAATTAAATTCTCTATTTTAGAATATAAACTTATCAAAATAATGAGAGTGTACATTTATTTAGTTTAGAAAAATTAAAACTACATTTACTAATATTTTTTTAAGACAGGGAGTAAATATTTTATAATAGTAGATTGCACCCTAAAGCTATGGCGTCGTAAGTCGAAAGCAATTTGCAACAACAGTTGAAGTAAATTTGTGTTGAGTTATTTGTTACAAACGAAAGGCGCTGCCTCTTGTGTAATGTAAGTAATATTAAATACGTATGTATGTATTATACATTATTTAATATCGTACATATATATTCATTGTAGCAGAGGAATTTACTAACAAGGCAACAAGAGGAAACCAAGACCTCGGACACACCAATTTGAAATAAATTGTATAGTTACAAAGTACTTTCCATATAAGGAACATAAATCAACCGATTTTATGCAATACTGGCAAATGGCAGCGAAATTGATGAAAAAAGTGTAGCGGCTATTGTTTTCTAACAATAAGAAAATTTTACGGAATGAATATTGAAGAAATAATAAAACACTTTGAAGGTTTGTTTATAATTTATTATAGTTTTTTTACTCAGATTTGTAACATAATAAACGATGTAGGTTTTTGTTATAAATAAATAAATTCTTTATTCACTATGAATTTATTTATTTCTTATTCCATATGTATACATCCATTATTGGAACCATATAAAAATTTTCGGTACTAGAAATAAATTTAAACCTAACAATTTGAATAAATTTACTAAAATAGTAAATGTATTTGCTATTTTAAAAATAAGTTTTACTTGAATTAGAATTTGTGATATTTATTTCAGTAAAAAATTTCGCTGAAATAACGATTTCTATTCAGTTATATCAGATATTATTTCAGAAACGTTAGTAAATAATTTTAATAATCAATAAGAAATTTTAGTTTCTGAAACAGTTAAAAATCAATAGAAATGATTTTTTATTTCCTTAGGAAATATTTTCCTTGTCACGAAAGTACCTTTTTCGCTACTAGAAGCAACCTATTTTTTCAGCGTAGCCTAAAATTATTCTAACATTCCAAAAGAAGATTAGCTTTTAAGAAGTGGAAGGAAAGAATGGTTGTGGGTATTATTGTTGAAGGGAACTATTTTGAACATATTTAAAATAAAATTTTAAAAAAATATGAACCCTGTCTTGTTCTCAATAACTCTTGCGTGACTCTCGAATTTCCAATAATTTTTGATTTATCGTAAAGAATTAAATTAATGTATCATCACAGCATATTACCCATTGCTGGGTGTAGCTACCAATCTGATGTGCACCTCACTGGCACTTATTGCTAATGTGGAGAGTGCACCACAGGGTTCCATTCGTTTAAATTCGAAAATTTTTTGGTGCCAGTCGGGATTGAACCCGGATTCTCAGATTTACGACAAGGCACTCCTCTTTACAAAAATGTGCACCAAATATCATCTTCTGAGCTCTTATGTCTGTTATTGCATTGTCTCGATATTCTATAAGTCTATGTAGGCTGAAAATTGTTATAATACTGTCATATAAAATTTATAGTTGTTATGGGCATGTTAGAGGCAATAATACTTTATTTATATCTCATGAGAAAATATGCAACTTTGTATTATCATCCCCTTGCATCAATATCCTATATCCAACCCCCTCCATTCATAAGTTACTCTCTTGACGTCATCCCCCCACCACTTTTTATCTCTGACGTCAACAGAGTAATAAAACCCAGCCAACCTAGATACAATTTTTCCCCTGTATTCTATGCCTAGCTGCTGTTTGCAAATACACTCCGGGCTAGCACGGTTAGGGCTGTGACGAGCGTCGTGACGTCACACCTGCCGCAGCACGCCGAGGGGTGGGGGGCGACATAGCGCAGGAGACATAGTTTACAATTAAAGGAACAAGGACAGAAATAGAAAGGTGGGGGGTTGTGACGTAGCTAGGATGTAAACAAAGAAATTTTGGGGTAGACAGAAGGGGGTTACAAGGGAGAAGTTCAGGGAATAGTTACAGCGTTACAAAATGAAGGATATTTGATCAAATTTGTAATTAAATCTACGTAAGAACTTTGGTAAGGATTTATCAATGAAGACGAATAGAACCTAATAAGGGCAAATTACAGTACAGGGCCTCGATTTTGTAACTTTTAATTCAACTAGATTTCAAACTCGAATAGAATTGAGATTTTCTCCACTTTTTCGCAGGGTAGATTTCAAATTCTGTTGGTGGTAGAGGAGTAGAGTTCGTTTCTATTACCTACTCATGTTTGACATTTCTTTATTTACGTCTAGTTAGAAAAGTTGAGTTATAATCATGCTTGTATTAATTATTTTTACCCATTTCGAGTAGAATTTTAAGTCCAGTAGAATATAAAGTTACAAAATCGAGGCCTCAGTACAAAATTATAAGTCCACTTGCTGATTTGTAAAAATCAATGGCTGGTAGCATAAACAACTAATTAAAGGTTGATTACCAAGTAGTTGACAAGTACTGTTTTATCTCTGTCAACCGTAAACCTTTTATATAGATATTGGCTTGAATAAGTTCGTAGCGTTTTTCGTTTCTAGGGCATGAATGCATTGGAAAATAACTTGTTTTTTTTTGCTAGACATTATGTCAACGTCGTATTAATTTAATGTTATAGTATTGTTTAATTGTATGTATAATATTTGAATTTGCCAATTTGTGTAAATAATTGTTAAAAGAAAATGGTATATCAAGTAGAAAAAATCTGATGTGGAAACCACACGACTTCCTTGTACGCAAGACCAACATGTAATATAGACCCAATTATAAAATTGCACGTATTTGACGTAATTTGACATTAACAATCCATCCATCCATCGTAGTAAGCTGTATTACAAAAACCAAAAAGTATATAATTTTTAAATTTAGTTTGCTTTTGTTTGCATGATCTCAAGTTCCTATAAATTTAACAATAACTGCGCAGTGCGCAGTTTAACTGGTTGAAACAAATTATCATAGACAATACATCGTTGAAAAGCTAAAAAAATACCTTTTCAAATTTTTAACTGTGACATCATATACCTCGAAAAAATTTAGCGTCACCATTTAAAAGAAAATATAAAAGTTCCCCAAAGAGGTGCAAACCAAAGTCCAGTATTATTCCACATTTGTTTTTTTTTTTCAAAAAAGGAAACACTACTAAAATCATTCTCTAATAAGGCAACTTTTTTCTAATTTAGTCGACATGCAGGGCGCATTTTTTTAGACACGCTGTGTATTAATTTTTTTTTTTCGTAGTCTAGTGACTAGACTAGACTAGATTCAAGTCGATCGCTCACCGGCAAAAAGTTTTATGGTCGATCTCATGATGTCCGATAGTAAAAATTTGAGCATCCCTGATCTAGAACAATGAAAAGTACAATTCTAGCCCTTGAAATGAAATATTTAAAAAGAGTACTAGGAGTAACTACGAGATAGAATCAGAAATGAAATGATTAGAGAATAACTACAATGTAAGTCTGTATTGGACTTCATCGAGGAGAGACAGCTGGCTTGGTGGGGCCACATGATCAGAATGAACGAAGACAAACCGGTGAGACAAATGAATGACGAACGTGGTAGAAAAAGGAAACCGAAGAAGACCTAAAGACAACTGGGATAAGTTAATACTGAAAATCTTGGAGAAGAAAAACACGACGATTCAAAACGCTATAGGAAGATGGCAAGGCATAAGAAGCATTAGTCGTAATTCGTATTCCATTAATTATATCTGTATACCCTACACTTAATGGTAAACGAGTTTCTGATTCTGACAATTACGTATAGACAGATTGTCTTGGAAATAGGGGGACATGGCTTAACCCCAGATTCTTGGGCCCAAAATAAGACAATTTAACTAAACTTACTTATATCCGAAAGAGCACCGTTTAGCCAGAATTCTACTTCAAAGTCCTTCTTAAAAAAATAATTTTGTTTATAATAACGAAACGAATTATTCGATTTGAATGAAATTTGGTATGACAATCCATACGGATATATTTTAAATCTTTTAAGATGGTATTTGTTATTGTTAGTGAACCACTAGTGTATGAAACTTGGTTGTAACGACCATGATTAGACCATAACTTTTTAATTGCAATGTCGATAACGTATAATTATTTTTCAGAAAGATACATTCAATAGTAAACTTTTCTGATTGTGCGTAAGTTGTGATAGCTCTAACGATTTAGGCACAAAAAAAATAAAATGTAGGTGACTGCGCTGTGTAGTTTTTAAAATAAATTTTATCTAGCAGTCTATCCAAATGTGAAACAATTCATTTTTAATGACACCAACAATTATTTATGAGTTGTCAATCTTTTCAAGTTGTTTAGGAGTAAGCTAACATTTACTACGTTTACATGTAGTTTTCAAAATGGTTTCAGTTTTCAGTCAAAATTAGGCGAAACTGTTTACATGTAATTTTCAAAACAGGTTTATAAATTGATTTGAAAACAGTTTCGGCGCTTGCGCATTTGGCTGATGTAAGTGACAGATCCTTTTCACTCCAAATTCTTTGTTTTGCCATTTATCCAATTATTTTTCTAATTTGTACCACTACGCACTAAAATTACACAACTGTCAGTTTATTTGTAGGTTAGTAACATCAAGTTACACAAAGCGACAGAAACGTTGTGCTATGTACGCATGCGCAATATCGAAACTGAATTTTAAGTGTTTGCATGAGTAGTTTGAAACTAGTTTTCAAGTCAAACCCATGAAATTTACTTTAGGTTTGACACTGTATACATGGCGTTTTCAGAACTAAAAACATTTTGAAAATGGTTTGAAAACTGCATGTAAACTCAGTAATTATTTAATCGTCTTATAATAAAGCAGTAAAATACTATTAGGCCGAACAAACGGATATATTACTAGTTTTAAAATATTGCAAAGGAAATTTTTGACAATCCCATTAAAAATTTATGGTCTAATCATGATCGTTCCAACCAAATTTCATACACTAGTGGTTCACTAACAATAACAAAAACCATCTTAAAAGATGAAATATATCCATATGGATTGTCATACCAAATTTCATTCAAATCGTTTCGTTATTATAAGAAAAAAATTAGTTAAATCGTTTTATTTTGGACTCAGGAATCTGTGGGTCATGCCCCGTATTTCCAATACACCTGTATAATAAATTTTGAATTTAATAAAACGCTACAAACTTATACTCTTACATCCATTAACAGTAATCTCAAGTAATTTAACAACTTAATAGACAAAGATATATACAAACTCCCCAAGTTTTCTTATGGTCTCATGTTCTTGTTCGTGAGGTCTTGTCCTCATCCACAACGTATTTATGTCGCTTGTCGTTTATTTTCAGCTTCAGCGCCGCCTGCTTTCTGTGTGCGTAGAAAGCTCTCATCGGCCTCAAGTTTCAATTGATGTCTCCATGTGACCAAAGGAAGCTCATTGCCAGCTTTAAATCACTCGACCATAATATCCAAAGCATGAATAACTCGATGGCTCTGTATTGATTTTTCCAACTGCGAACTGCGTTGCTGTTGTTTTCAGTTTATTTTTGTGTAAGACGCTAAGACGTCCATATGGTAATGTGAAACGGAGATTTGAATACAGAAAATAGTGTATTTCAAAGATTGGAATGGAACACCTTTTTATTTGGTTCGGTATACGAGGAAAAATATCCCAAGAAAAGTATAAGTTTTGGGTTTTTGTTCTGCCATATGTTTACTAAAATTTTAAACTCATATTCAAAGATGAGGATAATTTAATACGATGATCACTCTAGAATTATTGAGAATAAGATACATGGTTCATTATTTGTTAGAATTTTATTTTCTCTGTTTCGAAAATAGAATGTTATTCCAGCATGTATACGGTTATTGATATTTGAACATTAAACGGAGCATTATTTTTAAATGATTTTTGGTGACATTTTATTGCTTGGGGTTAGTATGACTGTATTCAAAACAAAATATCTAAGCATCGAAAATAACAACCACAAATTACTGTCACTAACCAAACTATTTAAAAACTTTCCTTTAATAGAAACTGTCAACTATTTTTATAAAAAAAAATAATGTAAATGAAAGTCAAAACATAAGTTACAGAAGGCAACCTATTCAAGCACGAGTTTGTATTTCGAACACGAGCGCCTAGCAGCGAGTGCGCGAACAAACAAGTGCTTGAATAGCCTTCTGTATCGAATGTTTCATACTATTTTCTCAGTTACGGCTTTCATTTACATTATTTCTTTATAAATATATATATATATATATATATATATATATATATATATATATATATATATATATATATATATATACGAGGGTTGTCTCAAAAGTAAGTTACACTATTTTTTTATATCCGCGCGGTAGGCAGGATACGTCTGGGATTCGCATGGAACTTTCGTCCGAGTGTGGTGGCAGCACTGTAAAATTCCTAAGCGGCCGCCATGACCCATTTGTCAGTTGCGATCAAGCCACTATGGAGCTACCACTTACTTCTACCGCCGATTGCGAAGTACGCAGTGTGATTCGTTTTTTAACGGCAAAAAATAAAAATGTAACTGAAATTCACCGTGAATTGTGCAGTGTGTACGGTGAGAACGTTATGTCGAGGCCAATGGTTTCTCGTTGGCGCCAATCATTTATTGAAGGCAGGAGCCGTGGAACCCACCTTGCACACACTTTGGACAGATGCAGATCAGTTCGTCGTGTATTGTTGTCCTGCCTTCAATAAATGATTGGCGCCAACGAGAAACCATTGGCCTCGACATAACGTTCTCACCGTACACACTGCACAATTCACGGTGAATTTCAGTTGCATTTTTATTTTTTGCCGTTAAAAAACGAATCACACTGCGTACTTCGCAATCGGCGGTAGAAGTAAGTGGTAGCTCCATAGTGGCTTGATCGCAACTGACAAATGGGTCATGGCGGCCGCTTAGGAATTTTACAGTGCTGCCACCACACTCGGACGAAAGTTCCATGCGAATCCCAGACGTATCCTGCCTACCGCGCGGATATAAAAAAATAGTGTAACTTACTTTTGAGACAACCCTCGTATATATATATTTAGGCCCGTTAGATAGAGTATTTTTTTCTGAATTCTACCATATAATCATTTTATATTCAGAAAAATACAATTGAAATTTAAATAAATTTTATTTTTATAATTATTTTTTAGTAGGCTATGTATGGAAAACAAAACTGCTATTATGTCAATTTGAATTATTTAGTGCCTAATTCCTATTTTTGCTATTTTAAAAGTTATACATCTTTAATTGTAAAAGTCGTAAGAGTCCATATACTCATAGTTAAAAGCAAATGTTTTTTTTTATTTCATAAAAAATTGTTATTCATAATTTTATGTAGTTCCTGAGGATGATCCTGGTAGGATCAAAACGTCGAAGCAAATAATAATAAAAATTACATGACTGCATCCCAGAATTTATTCTTCTCCATATCCAAATCCAGTCAAGAAATTACTTTTCCACATTTTTAAAGTTATTAACAAATATTTATGTTTCGTTTTAATTTAGGTTCAATTTTTTTCATGCATAGCCTACTGAAAAATAACTTTAAAAATAAAATTTATTTAAATTTCAATTGCATTTTTCTCAATATTTTTGTAATGTAAGTATATAAAATGATTACATTCAGAAAAAAATACTTTATGGAATGAGCATAAAAAATATATGCCATCCCATGTTATAGTTTGAGAACCACTGGTTAATTTTTTTTTCTTTAATAACCGAATGTCCCCCTTCATCTACTATAACTTTTATTTGAATGATTTTCTTCTATTTCCACTAATAAAGAAAATAATATGCGTGTACCGTATCCCAGAAACACATATATAGAATATGTCATTCTAAATCCGAATAATAGAAAATAGAATAATACTCGTTACAGAAGGATATATATAAATACGTATCTAACTGTTTAAAATGATGTGCAAATTTTGTTTTCCACGGCCTGATTTTCTTATTTTCAAATTTGCGAATATACGATAATTTAATAATAATAAAATCTTTTCTCTGTTTCGTCCACCAAGTCGCCGCTGCGCGCTCGTGAGCGAATCTGTAACTCGTGCTAGAATACGTTATCTTCTGTAACTTATGTTTCAATATATGTACTATTTTGATCTTGAAACATGTTATTGGAAATTTTGAGTATTCCATGCAGAAAATTATTTGCATTTAAATTGAATGATATATAATAAAATAATTATCAAATAATCCCTCTAATTCTACTCGTATATTTCTAACAACTCAAATATTTATTAAGTATAATTTTGTTTGCCAAATTTGAACCAAGCACGTGGGATAAAATTGCAAGCATGATTCAGACAGCTCACCATTAAAACTACTTCTCATTGTATTTAAATTCTATTTTAAGTTTTTTACGCCACATCAAAAAGATACGCACTTCGACTATTCTTAACATGTGTGTGAAAATTATTTTTAAATTATTCAGTGTTTCACGCATGTATTAATAAAACTTTATGAAAATAAACAAATAAATATATCGTTATAAGTTTCACAGTATTCATGTACCTATATTCAAGCCTAGGCACATAATAGGTCCATAAACAAATTATAAAACCTACGGTAAGAAATTTCGACTACTCCGCTATTTAATATTGGGTTTCATCGCCTTTATTAGTAATAACAGCATTAGTTCTATTAGGCATTGCACGTTATTCTGTTAAAGAATTGTCATTGTCTTGCAAAGTAGGTTTTAATGTGTGCAATGGATTTTTACGAAGTTTATTTAATTTTGTGCCAAAAGTAAAGGATCTCAGTAGAAGGTAAATCTGGACTAGACGATGACCCTTTAAATGTCGGTCGAACTTTTATTAGCCGTCATTTGGCCCACAGGTTCTGTAAGTTTAAAGTAGTCCAAAGAATTTTGTAGAAATTTGACAGCATTTATCTAGGTTTTATAATTTGTTGAAAATACAGTGTGTTCAAAAAAACTCCTAACTCGGAGTAGGCTATGAACAAAGAAACGTATGCCAATTTTTAAATATTTAATTAAATGTCAATTTGACATGAGATATTGTCAAAAATGTTATCTAAAGGATTCGAAGATTTTCTTCTTGTATCTTATTTTAGAAATGGAAACAAATTAGAAAACGGCGAATGTCAATATACTGTATCCTTCTTTATTGTTCTTTCTCCTTAAACACAAGTTTCTCTGCTCATAGCCTTCTCCAAGTTAGGAATTTTTTTGAACACACTGTATAAGCCAGCTCGTACTCGTACTTTCCTATCTGATGCAATTTTGAAATGAATTATGATTGATATTATAAATATTCGTATCTCTTATCTATGATGATGAACAAATTCATTCAAAAGCTTATCTTTTTGTTGAGTAAAGCTGACATCATTTTGTGTAACATTTTTCAATGTAAAATTTGTATCTTCAATTAAAAGTAGGTATTCATTTTTTTATCATAATCACATTTGATATAACTTCATTATCATAGTTGTATCATGCTCGCATGTAAAAAAACCCATGTATTATTAAAAGTATGTAATGTTATGATTTATGGGAAGAGAAAAACAAGTACTTATTTTTTGATATCCTATCTAAACGTATTTATACTTTTGAAACCACAAATATAATTTCAACCACACTAAGATCCTTATCTTATACTTACTATTTATAGTTTGCATAAAAAATAACTTGCATTAAAAACTGAGTGTACGGGGTACGTACTACGAGTATAGTCTCGTAAAATGCGAATTTGCAGGACGATGGTTACATACATTTTTTTTTATTAATAACTGTTATAAAATTTGAATTAATTCAAGAAACAAGAACATCTACAGCTTGACCGCCCAGCCGTGTGCTGTGGGGATGAGTAGTGCGCAGAGAGAGAACGCACTAGAAAGAGTCAGCGCTGCTGGCAAGGGATTGAAGTCCCCACCAGAATTTGAAGGCAAGGCTACTGCTGGTCGGTCACGGCTCGGCGGTCAAGCTATATCAACATCAATGGATTAATGCAAAAATAACCATGTCAATATTTCGTTCGTTTGGACATGAGTGATTTATAAAATCAACATGAAATTTTCAATATTAATAATTATTATCAGAATATTTTCGTGAAACTTGAATTTCTGCATTTTTAATGTTCATTACAAATAATGTCTCTAATATTATGCTTAAACAAGATTTTACTGATACATTTTACATTGGATATAGTATATTGAAAGACAAGTATTACAATGATCCTTACTGTAATACGAGTACAGTTTACGTAATCGAGCCATAGGCTAGTTACGTAAAGTACGTGTTCTACATACTATTTTTCCTATTTCGCATTAATTTACTTTTATTTCAAAATTATTATTGAAAGAAATATTAAAATATCAACGTTGGTAATATTTTTGACAGTTTCAAGAAACATTTGAAATTTAATTTATTTTGACATTTTGACAACAGTTGCTTACTGTTAGTTTAGAGTTAAAATTTATATTTATTATGTTATTAACCTGTTTGATGTTAATATTTTACTATGACCCGGTATTTCAGTCTTCTAACAATATTCCTTATAAAATTATTTGTCTAATAAACTAAAAAATGCGCATCGAAATTATTATTCAAATTGCAATAATTTCACGTTATATCATTTTTCGATGCGATATTTTTTATTTGTTAGGAAGATATACTTATCAGCCACTTTGTTAGGAGATTGAAAAACCGTGCCTATAACAAATATAATTTCAGTAATATCCCATGAGTAATGACAGGTAATGACAACTAAAATGAAAGATATTTATTTGACACTTGAACTGTTATCAACTTCACAATTTTAAAAATTCCCAAAAACATTTATACAAAATTTTTAATTATAACTCTGTTTTTGACAAAACAGGTGTACAAAATTCACTTTATGTACGCGAAATAGGGAAAGTATTTTTTTTGTTTTATGATAAAACAATGGTTCAATAGATGCCAGCTCCTATAGGTTCTTTTACACTTAGACTTTGGTCGTTCTGGTATATAACAATATAACTGTTTTTTTAGGCCCGCTATTTTCATTTCCGATTAATCTGTCTGGTGTTAACTTTCAGTTAAAACAAAAAATATAGCATTGATATTATAGTAAGTTGTAAAAATTACATTATGTACCAATTTATCGATTCGACATTTGTCGTTTTAACTGACACTTATGTTAGCAAACAATTTAATCATAGATGAAAAAACCAGACCTTAGTCGATTCAACAATCAATCTCATTTTAATAAAGAAAAGTAACATTTATTATTCTAACATTAAGGCACATATGTATAACCCTTCATTTTCCTTTTTCTCTTCAAGATTTTGTGTGTGTTAAATTTTGAATTCAATATGACACTCAGTAGTATTGTGCACAAAATGAAATGATTCATTTATTATCTACTAGGCTACTAGGGGAAGGTTTATAGGTTTCAATATCTGAGGGAGCGAAATTCTATTATAAACGTGTGTATAATGCAAGCTTATCAGACAAGCTGGATTTAAAAGATTGCATACTAATCAACTGTCACATAGGGCGCTAGTAAACAGTCAAGATTGACACGAAGATAGGACAAGTTAATACTCCTATAAGACAGTTTGTTTAGTGGTTAGCGTAGTATCTAATCTTGTTTCAATCAAACTTTGTTCTGATTAGAGGTAAGTTCTAGGCAATGAAAAAGATGAGCACGCTAAAAAGAGCCAAATTTACCGTTGAAAAGCCATCTAAAGAAGGAGATCAAAAACTGGGAGGAATAATTAGCATTAAGCCAGAGCCTCATATTGGAGACATAAATAAATAAATATATTATCATGGCTTATTACTCATTGCTGCGGGTGTGCCAATCTGCTTTGTACACAGATATCGGTAATGATGAAATATTTGCACTGTGCGGGCGCTTACCAAGCGTCACCTCACGGGCACTCATTGCCGGCGTGGAGAGTGCACTACAGGGGTCAATTTTGTACCATTTAAAATTGGAAATATTTGACGTCGGTCGGAATCGAACCCGGTTCCCCAGATTCGCGACCTGACACTCAGGCACGGTGCCACAAGACCACATATTGGAGACATTCCGGACCTTAGTCAATCGAAGAAATTTATTTCGCGTTTTTTGATATACACCAAAGAGCTACTAATTCTCAGCAAAAAGGACCTTACAATTATGACGGGTATTTTTACTGGCCATTGTCCTCTGAAATATAATTTCTGTAAGACTGGTATAGCTGAAAACAATATCTATCGACTCTGCGAAGAGGACGAAGAAACTTCTGATTACATTGTATGTGAATGTCCAGTTGTGACCGTAACTAGACAATCATCTAGGCCTAGGCAAACGGTACCTCGCGGTAAATGACTCCAGGAGCAGTAACTGGTTTCATAAGAATTCTCTGGGACTGCTTTCAGAAAATTCATATAGGGCCATGTTACAATAGATCTTACAGGTCACGGTAGAGAAATGTGATTAGCGTTTAAAGCCCTCAACTAATTAATAATAATTAAATGACTATATGAAGAAAAGTAAAAAACTGAAGATGTATAAAATTTTTAAAAATGTGATTTTATATGTGTATGTGTTAGGATAAAGCAGCTTGGCATAGATTGATGAAATAATATCGAAACTGTGCCAAACAATTTTGTAAGAAATAGTTTGATTCCTACATATTTTAATTTTATTTTTACCAAACAATAAATCTTGGAGATGTTTGCGAAAGGAGTTGCAAGGAAGATTTTACTGCACTTTTATAGATTCTGAAAAAGCGTCTTGCATAGTGACCTATAAAGACGCTCGTATTCATTTTCTTTTGCTGCATAAGTTCGGATGTTATGTTATGTTAACATTAAGATCGGCCAAAATCTCTTATCTAGGACGGAGTCAATAACCTTTCGCATTACGACGAAGACTACAAATAAAGAAAGGGCATAAAATCTACAAGTAATATGTTGCTAGTAGTTTTATAGTTAGTTTGAAGTTTATACAAGTAGTAGCTACTGCTCCATCAGCATAAGAAAAGAAAATTAAACAAGTCGTGGACAACAAAATTTGCAATATCATGTTAAACAGTTAGTTTTCTGTAATCTAATATTTAAAATGTAGAGATTCGCTTAAAATTGTTTTCGCTTGCAATTCCGCTAAATATAACAACAATAACCTTACCTAACGCATAAAACTTGCCCCGAGTTTACACAGTGACTTTTGTGCGTTAGGTGAGGTTATTATAGTATTTGGTTGAATTGCAAACGAAAGCAGTTTTCAGCAAGTCTCTATATTTACCGGCAATGTGCACACATAGCCAGACGAGGCAAACTATGAGATTAGAACCCCCCCATAAACCCCTCCCCTGGCTACGCACATGCTTCAGACTTCAGAGCAATACGATGGAAGATGTCGACTAACATCAATAACTCCATCTTTTAAATCAACTACGCTTATATCGGAGTGTTCTCCTTCGGTTATCAGAATCTGTAAATCGCTGCAAATATTTTTCTATATAGCCTGCATTTTTACCTCCCGCTACCCTTGGTAAGGGAGGTCCCTAGAATCCAATTTTAACATTTTCACGATGATGTCTGTGTGTATAGGGCAAGATTCAGAATTTATATCCCTATCTAAACCAACGCTATTTTCTTACGTGACATGAAGTATACTATTTTTCACGAAATATGACTATTCAAGGTCATTTATGACCCGTCTGATGTCTGATTATTATATTACTTGCAGATAACTTCACTACATTTCGTACGCATAGGCGAAATATTGGTTTGGCGATACTGCTACTACGAAATATTTATGGATACATTTTAAATAAAAAAATAATCGTAATTTATTTGAAAATTTTGTTTCTTTTTAAATAATGCTTTTCTCAAAGTTTTATCTTCTTCTGCCTATGTTTTGGCATAAAACAAAAATATAGGCTTGACATAAACCATACAATAATCAATTGATTTAAATGCCATCGTCACTGTATAAACATTTGTACAGAGGGCAGTGTAGTACATAATTACGTGTCCGTAACTCTACGACATACGTCATTACTATTTGTGGTGTGTTAGAAAGTATATCTGTCACACCACACCACATTAATTAGACATACATCAAATAATCTTCCTCTTTCTAATGTAAAATGTTACTAAGTTATTGCTATATAAAGTGTTGTAGATTGTCTTCAATAGTCATCTTTCGTGAATAAGTATGTAATAAAAATTAAATGACGAGAGCTACTGTGCTGTGCTGGCCACATCATATTTTTATTAGATTTGAGAGAGAGAAATATTATTTTGGGATAAAGCCGATTCCGAATCTAATTTATTTTTGTTTGGACACACTTTGTTTTAAATAAAAAGCACGGGATATCGAAGTAACACAAAAAATAAATAACAAATAAGCAACAAAGTAATCGATAAAAGAGGGGATTCCCCTAAAATGTCAAGAAACAAGAAATATCAAGAATTCTTTAAACAAGACAAGAATTAGGTACGTTCCCAAGAAATGAGCATGACAATTTTTATTTTCTTGTCTTGAAAATCAAGCCAAGACAAGAAATGATCATCAAGACGAGATTTCTTGTCTTGATGAAACACTAATTTAAATGAAATAAGCTAGATTTTTAGCATCGATTTTTAACTTTCGATGATATATACTTAGATCCCCCATTATACATCTGGGATGAAGGAACAAACAAAACATTGGACCTGTTCCGAAGAAGTTTATTTTTCATAGCAACTACTTTTTGGATGGGTTAAAGATTTAGTATCGATAGAAAATATGGGGTGACTTAAAAGGAGTGTAAGTTGAAAAAACTGAGTTTCTCCGAAAAAATACTTGTTTCTATGTTAGACTAAAAACTTATCAATATTGATAAAAGTAAACAAACTGCTCCGAACTAACATCTGAGTCTGATCATATCAATAAACAATCATCCCAGTACTAACCTCTACCCGTCTGGGTCCTGCTAGATTGTGTATACTTGCTTTGACCTAAAGAGCCAAACAAGGACGAAAATAGGCCAGCCGTTAAGTGCGCATGCTCGTGCGTCCGTGCGTCTGCCTCCCAAACAAACAGTTACCGGGGCAACGGTGGCAGTGACGTCACGCTGTGACGTCAACTCGGGGCGCACGAGCGGCGGTATATATCCAAGGCGCAGGACGGCCGGCGTCATTGTAGATGTGACGAGCAACCGGCGACCGACCGGTCCGTAGGCACTCAGTCAGTTGGTGGAACCGGGACAGTTAAGTTCGGGAGAACATCTAACCGCTCGTCTCAAGTCTCAGTGAATCATATACTAGTCGACGTTTTATATTTTTCTACTTTTATAATAATCTAACGTTGTATAGTTTTTTATTTTTTTAATTTATATAAAGGAAAATTTTTCTACTACTTCGGCTTAAACATTACGCTTTTTGGTAAGTACTCAAACATATATTCACTATTTTTAAATAGCCCGCTTCCATATTGAAGATGAGATGTGATCCTTAGCAAACATTACCTTTTTTTTTTTTTGTTATTCATACGTCAAACGTTATCATTAAAATGTTAAATTTCAAATTATAACTAACTGTGGCGTACATTATTTCACATCTCATACTCAAACCTCAATGTACTCTAATTCTCGATTTTCGACCCACATTTAAAAAATTAAAACGCAAGTGTTAAAAACCATTTTATGGCAATTCTATTCGAATACTTTATATCAGACATCTGTATACTATAATACTGCCCGTTTTCGAAAAAGTATAATGGATTTATGTACCATATTTTAGAAAATTGCAATAAAAAAATATTTTTAGTCCTTTTCTAGGTTAAAAACTATTTTTGAAAAGTTATATTCGTGAAATTTATTAATATATCATTAATAATCATTACATATGTTCAAATTTGATAAACATAGTGTTTATATAGGGTGTCTCTCAAATACAAATTCCTGCCTAGGACGATTTAAATAAACTTACCTATATCTGAAAGTGTCCCATTTAGCAGTATTCTGATTCGAAATTCTCTATTTTTTATTTATTTTTATTTTTTTTGCTTATAATAACAGAACATTACATATTTTCGAATTTGAAAAACATATTTAAATACAGGTGTCTATAAAAAAAGTGGATACCAGTAGCTTAACCTCAGAATTATGTGCCTAAATAAGACGATTTAACTAAACTTACCAATATCTGAAAGTGGCAAGTATATTCTGCTGATTTGGATGAAATTTGGTATGACATTCCATATGGGTACGAGGGTCCCGCTAGAATTATTATCTGTCATTTGAAATTAAGTTGCGAAAGTTAAGTTAGTTAGTAATTAGTTAATTAATTTTTTTAAAGTATTGTGAGTAAAAATATGCAATAACCAGAGAGCATTTTCTATAGTTTTTGGGAAAAAAGTAGTAGAACATCCGTCTTATTCTCCTGATTTGGCAATGTGCTACTTATGGCCTGTTTTTTTTTTTTTAATACGGGATAGAAAGTTAGTTGGTACTTTTTAAGAAATGGAAGGAATGTATTATTATTGAAGGGAAATATTTCTGCTAGCAACATATGTAAAATAAAAATATAAACCCATATCTTGTTCTCAATAATTCTAGCGTGACCCTTTTAAAATGATATTTGTTATTATAAGTGAAACACTAGTGTATCAAAGTTCATTTCAAGAATTGTTTACTATAGAATGTATTTTTCGGAAAAAAATCGTTTTACATTATCTGTGTTGTCATTAAAAAACGTTAAATAATTACTGCCTAATCATGGTCGTGACATCAAAGTTTTTAAAGAACTTTGCAGTAGAATACTGTAAGTTTAGTTAATCTTATTGTATTGCAAGGTCAGGAATCTATGTTAAGCTATGACTACGTATTTTGGAGACATCCTGTATTTATACAAATTTTTAAAAAAAACATGTTATTAGTGACATATTGTTTACCAATTACTCCAAATATTAAAACAAAGTTTGTAAAAATATGTTATCTTACCAAATAGTAAAAGTAAATAAATAATTGTTGACTTAAACTTTGCACACAGTTTTCCAGAAGTTTTAGTAAATAAATATAAATAATACATTGTCTGCAACTGCAATAATATACAATAACTAAACAATCATTATTGATTATTTCCAAATGTCAAAGCTGATTCTATCATGGAAGCATTTACGACAGATTGAAATGAAATTTAAAAAAGGTTTACCATCTGTGTGAGTTCAGATATTTAAAGCTAAAATAGAGCAAAACTACATTGGTATTATAGAAATGGTATCCCGAGGGGAATTTTTTTCTTTATAATTCATGTAATAAACCACAGATTGGCTTAAGAAACTACCTGACGACAGTTCACATGACAGTTTATAAATGAAACTCAAAATAATGACTAGACACCAACAACTTTTGTAGTAATTCTCTTCGAAATTTGGAAAATGTGATTTTCGACAGAATTTTCGCATTTATTAAAACAGTTATTATTTTTCTTGAATATACTTAACGTTTTTTATTTTTATATGATATATTAACAACAATTTAATTATCTTTAATAATCTTAAACTATTAATAATTTAGAATATTTTTAAAAAAAAATTGTATATCTGGTTTTGTAATGTTTACCGGAAGGGTTCCAAAGGCAGTAGGTTTGATTTACAAATTAATGATCGGTAATAATTTCACTGGGTCAAAATATGATGGTCACGCACTTTTGTCATAACCTAACCTCTGTACGACACGTTTCCTTGTATGTAGCCAATAAACTATTTTATTAGAATTTTATGTATTGTGAAGGTAAAACATCAACTAGCGATAAGATTATTTTTATTTACGTGGCTTGATAAATACGACGCAGTACATTCAGTGACAAAGTACAACATCATCTGATAGGGGAATATACTTATACACTCCGATGAATAAAAATAGTTGGCTATTCTTAAGCTAGAAATAAACAGAGGTGTTGAAATCAATGAAGTTTCTCAAGTGTTGCAATGATGGCTTGAAACGAATGCCAATTTAGAAGAAAAAATACCGTGAAATATGAGCGGGGCAAAAGAAAAGATTGGGATTTCGAATTTGACATACCGAACAAGATAAAATAGTTGGATAATAGTTGTGCTGATCATTATGAGAAATACAAAAAAAATGTCGTTTTAAGATTGTATTTATTGATTATAAACGGAATACTTTACAGGTTATGTAAACATATTTGATAAATAGTCTCATAAAAAAGTTTCTTTGAGTAAAAGAATTTATAAAACTGGATAACTAAAATATATCTGTTTTAATAAATACGAAAATTTTCCAATTTTCGAAGAGAGTTGCTACAAAAGTAGTTGGTGTCTGGTCATATTTTTAGTTTCATTTATAAATTGTCATATTAACTGATCATGTGCTGACCACATCAGATTTTTTTTAGTCTCATTTATAAACTGTGACGTGGACAGTTTTTTATGCAAATCCGTCGTTTATTGTATAAATTATTAAGAAATATAACATTTCTATAATGCTAATATGGTTTTGCTCTATTTTATAAATAAATAAATATATCATCACGGCATATTACCCATTACTGGGTGTGCCAATCTGCTTTATTCGCAGATATCGATAATGATGATGATATATTTGTACCGTGCGGGTGTTTACCAGGCGTCACTTCACGGGCACTCATTGTTGGCGTGGAGAGTGCACCACAGGGGTCAATTTAAAATTCGAAATATTTTGCTCTATTTTAGCACTAAATATCTGAGCTCACAGGTGGTAAACCTTATTAGAATTTTCTACACTTGTGCAAAAACTCGTGAAAACTAAGATATTTAAATTTCATTTCAATCTGTCATAAATGCTTCCATAGTAGTTCAATAATTAGGAAATGAAGGGTTTTTTAAATAAAAACAATAAAAACTTTTAATCACACTCTTCTATATACAATAGTGACCGGTTTCGGCTAATTAATAGCCATCATCAGACTAAGCGGATACTACAGAGAGAAGAAATACAATGTAAAATATAAATTGCGAATATAATAAATAATATTACTTACACGATAATACTACGGGTTATGCACGCAGATACTGAAACTGGTTCATTTGGCGAAGAAAATACATAAAAAATGTGAAAAAATATAAAATTTAAAGCACCATGTGGCGAAAGTGAAAAATTATTATTGAAATGAATGTTCAAAATTTGAAAAAAAATCCGAATGAAACTGAAATGGGTAGATATCCTGGGTAAACAGGATTGGCGTCTGTGTTATAGTTCAATAATTGATATGTTTTGATTTTAACTGCAGTCTAACAGCGCAAGCAAAAAAGACTAATTTCACGCACGCGTTATATATTATAACTTTGAAAATGAGTGATTTAAATCAGCAAGAACTTTCTGCACTTTTAATGTTGAATTCAAATGTCACTAATCTGCAAATTGTAACTGTCTATGTTTTATTTACTACATTGGTTATCATTGCACTTATTTAGTTGTTCTTGCACTATGCCACATATGTTATAGTGTTTTATATAGTTCATTATAAACAACGATTTATTGTCCCAAATGTTTACGTATTCGAAATGGGCGGCATCACTAAACTTTTTTTTGTTGGGTGCACTAAAACTACTAAATTTAGTGTAAACAGTAAGTTTGACAAAAGAGCGCAATAATAATTATGTAAATAATTTGGCAAATTTGTTTCGTGTAATTAAACTTATAATAGGTACTATTTTTGTTCAAAAATATTTTTCTTGCATACAAATTTTAATTTTAAGTAGAACTGAAAATGTTACTAATTTTTAGTGTTTATATTTGAAATATGGAACATTGAAACCATTATTTATTGTTACGTGTTTACTAAATGAATTTATTACTTTAAAAGACATAAGTATATGATTCAAAATTAGATAACATATGGCACCTAAGATATGTGAACCCCATATTACAAATATTTTATGTAACACGTACTTACAGATACGTATAATCTTATTTCGTATTTATTTTATACAGTACCTATACTACCTAATTATCAAATATGTGTATTTCAAAAGTTTATTTAATTTGAAACGTATCACAAATATGTAGATTTATTTTTAAATATCAGCTTATTCAGAAAACAGTTTTATTTAGGTCGTAATACCAGCAGAATTTAAATTTGTTGATAATAGCACAGATAATCTAAGACAATTTAAACTCATACTACGTAGTATTAGAATAAATGCTCCTCAAACTAAACAATTCTAGAATATTCTAGTTACTATCTACGTATTAGGTATCAATAAATAAATAAATAAATCATCACGGTTTATTACCCATTACTTAAAAACTACGTCTAGTAAATTGTAAATGATTGGTCAAATATATTTGTATCTTGTGAGAAATGCTAAATAATTTTCAGTATGCCATAGAAAGTAAAACAAATTACGAACAATTTTGGAGTTTTTCAGTTTGACAGAGTATAGGGCGCGAGCAGACACGTGATTCGAGGGACCTTGACGTGCTTAGAATCAGCTGATTTGTGTGCGCATGTCATTTTGAAAAAAACATTGTCAATTTGACAAGACCAATGTTTTGACTTATTTTGATTTTGAATTGCCAAAATGTTAATATTTTATAATTTTTAGGCAGTGAAACACATGAAATTAAAAATAATAACATTTTAACAGTTAAAAATCAAAATAAGTCGAAACATTGATCTTGTCAACATGACATTGTTCTTGTCAAAATGACATGCGCACACAAATCAGCTGATTCTAAGCACGTCAAGGTCCCGTGAGTCACGTGTCTGCTCGCGCCCTATAACGGGCAGAGTTTTGTTCATTAGCTTAGGTTATGTTCCAGTTATTTAAGTATTAAGGGTAGTAAGTGCTTCCTACCGGTTAAGGATGATTTTGGAGATCGAGACATCCGATACCGGTAAGAGCACTTACTGACAGCAATGATTATTACGGTTTTTGCATGATCGACCTAGAATATTATTTTGACATTGAATAAAATTATTTTTCATTTTTAAAGTAAGCTTTGATTGTTATTGTTATTTACTTACCGCCTCGCTCCCTAATCGGGAAGTAATCACAATCACTTACCGATCAGTAATTTGTAAATAAAACCTACTGCCTTGGAAACCCTATCAGGAAACATTTAAAAAATCCGATCGTGCAAGAAGACATTTTAAAAAGTTGTATGCAAAAAAAATGTTCAAACATTGAGAAAAACAGCCAATGATAATTAACAATCCTCCTAATTGCTTCATGCTTCAATTCAAATAATATACTTACTGAGCCGAGCTTGAAGCCAATGAATTTTTCACGTTTAGATGAGTATACCCATCTATTTAGAGCATTAAATACTTTGTGTTATAACAAAGCTATTATATCAACCAAAAGAGTTCGTGAATAGCTCATTAGGGTTTTGTAATAGATTAGTACAATTTATTTTTTAAGGTTGGTGGCTATGAATATCAAAAAATTTCAACTGTCAAATCTCACTAAATAAACGAACACAAATGATTTTATTTTTATTTAATTTTGAATTTAAAAGTAAGAATAAGAAGAAGAGAAGAAATAATAGTGATAAAGTTAGAAAGAAATTGAAAATATCGTAGATAGTTGGTGTTATGTTAGAGTTTGAATTAGTATCACCAACTAACACCTAATAACCTAAATTTTAAAACTACGATTTTTTATTTAAAAATTCAAAATAGAAAAATAGTATAAAAACTTATTTGATAATTGTCGATTGTTTAGTTCGAAGGGTTAGGCCACTCCGCTCTGCATCGTAATCCAAAATTCCTTCTCACAAAATAAAATGATAATTATGACATAATATAATATACATTTATGTTCAGAACCGTAAACGATTTTTTAATGCAGGTTAATATCAAATGTTTGCATGTGGAATTTTTAAAATGGTAATAGTTCTAGTGCAGAAACAATTTATTTGAATTTTCTTTTCATGTTTTAGTAGAGGGGTAACTTTTCCGCTTAATATCTATACTATATATTTTTTTATAACTGACAGTTAATAGTCAGTTTAACTAGAAATGAACATACCTAGGTCTCACGAAGAAAAAAATACATGTGTTTCAAGGAGATTTTATATCTCAGTTGGTAAATCATCCTACAAAACATAAGGAGGTACTGAATTCGAATCTTCGTAACTGATCTCCCCCATGTCCATACGTTTTGCGCATCCCTCTTTTATCCAACATTTAATAACGTGACATGTACGTTATGTGACCTTGAAATACGGGCTTAATACCTACATATATCCATGTTGTAAATAAACAGCTGGCATGGCCGCGTTCTGTTGGAATGGTACGCAATCGCAAACGCCCGAACGGTATCCAAAGGTTCGCAGGCTCTAAGCTGTGTTCTGTGCTGAAGAAGGCAGCGATTAGGAGCTACAAGGGGAGCAGAGGGGGTATGAACCACCCGCGCACTGCGATTGATCGATCTCCCCTGCTGACATGCGTACTGCTTCAGGGCTAAAACCCAGCCGACCCCCAACCGAACTGGGTCGAATCAACAACGGAGTAAGCCACCAGTATTACAAATTCTTCGGCAAACATGCTCACTTGATTATATCAATTTTATATACTTTTATAATCAATTTGAGGCCAGCTTAACTCGGCTCGAGTTTTCCAACCGTGACTTTTGTCCGTTAGGTTACGTTATTGTTATATTTATAGCGTTTACATTTATATAATCCTCGATAGTGAGTACGCACTAGCTGAGTTTTACGTGTTTCATTTATACTTCTCGAGTGAACTGAACCTTACTAAGCACGCACTTTCTTGCACTTACTGCGATCGTCAGTTCTTGCCAGTGCAGTCTGTCAGATTCATATATTTTGAGTTGTAAAAACTATATCTGTGTAAGTACAATGGATGTAAAAAAATTAAGTCTTGACAGTGAATTTTGTGTATATTCCATTCGCTGAAACGAGAGAATGTGGAAGTAATTCTTGAAAACTAACAAGTCATTCTATTGGTCCGGCTCCAAAATTATCCTATTTTAACCTATAGAATGACTTGTCCCTGTTCACAAATTAGTTCCACATTCTCTCGTTTCAGCGAACGGAGTATAGTGATTTCCATTGCCATGTAACCTCGCTTTTTGACAGTGACAGCTAACAAACTTGCACTGGACTTCATTGACGTTTCATTTAAAATGCACTACGCATGTGTTGTAACAACAACTAATGCCGGATATAGCTACTAGATAAATTACAGATGACTCGCACGCCATTTTGGAGCCAAGTATAATATGGCAAATATGGAAATTATATTTAATTATGAAAAATGGTTACTACATAAACTTACAAGAAATGAACTTTTATTTCATAATATACTGTTTTCATTTTGGCACCAATATGGCGGAAGAGTCAGCTATATATTATCTAGTAGGTGTAGTACCGGGCATGACGTCATTAGCTGCACTAAGTCCAAAACTAAATATACATATAAATGAAAAACGCTATAAGTGAACGACAATACTGAAGTTCACATAATGGGTGAAGCTAAAATCTTAATTCAAACAATTCTAATATGACCTTGATCAGACATCTTTAAAAATTAAACTGTTCCTACAAAGTTTTTTTTTTTAATTTTCTCAATATAAAAAAATGGACACAGGTTGTTTTTGTCAAAAGCTCCACAATTTGTGTTTTAACGATGAGGAATGAATTGAAACGTAAAGACAGCAGACAAATCATCGTACAATTAATTATTACAAGAACTGATGGTTTAATTTGAAAATACTGCAAAAAGAAATTAGAAACAATCTGTACTCGTTAACACGATGACACGTCAGTAATACAAACTGTCACAATTATGAATAAATTTTACAACTTTAACGATAGCAATGGGATTATCCACAATTAGAAATTAAATATAGGAAACTTCATCTAAACTGAAAAAGATTTGTAGTTTTAGAAAGTTTTAATTTTTATTCGTTAATCCATAATTATTATTTGGCGTAGTATCAGAAATTTAAACAAATGTTATTTGGTTACTTTCATTGTTTCGTTATTTTCTGCATTCATTTGCTTATTCCGTATTTCAAAAAGGCGATAGAAAAAGGCTTGTAAATAGTGAGAATATGAAATAGGTAGATACCATTCTATCTAAATAAATCTTTTAATACAAGTACCTAAGAACCCAATATAATGTCTGTATAGATTTTCATCATGAAGTAATTGACCCTAAGTACCTAAAGTAGTGTATCAATGTTGATTTAACCTACTTATCTGTAATTGTAGTGCAGTTGAATTCATGTGGTCGACATTTTCAATTTACAATTGTTTGATATGATCCGTAATAACAGCGCCAGTTAACGTTAAGTTAAGAGATGCGTCTGGTGCATCTTCCAATTACGCTTTTAAATTATCGTTTATTGCATTTAACGATCAATAACATTTTACCATATTATTATCACGAAATTAACTCATTATTTCAAAATTATCTTGCCAGATAAATCAATACTGTTTACTTGTAGCAGTATCGATAAAACTTGAATATATGTATGCTAAAGTTTAACAATACAGTTTCCAATTGTTAAACCTGGAAACATTAATATTAGTTAAACATAAAATAAATATATGTTAGCTGATTCAGTTTCAATGTATATTATTAGCAATGATATTAGTTTCATTTGTTATAAGATGAATGAATTTTTTGCGTCACTAAATTTTGGAATAAGCTGAATAAAAAGAAATAAATACAAAATAAATATATATTACAGTAACAACTGACTTTATCTTATCAAGTTATATAAAAACTAAATAAAAAGAACATAAAAGTCTTATCATTAAGTATTTTTTAAATATTCTATAAAATAAAAAAAACATTACTTTCTTTTCCAGACAATGTTATCAATTGTTATTAAAAAAATGAGTATGTCATTATTTAAAAATAAATATATTTCGCCTTTTGCCCATTTGTGTACAATACGAGCACGTGTGAGTGGGATGCATTCTATACTGTATTTTTAATCTTCATGGAAAAATAAGTCATTTTTTATTTCTTCTATAGTCACTTACTGCGCAACAAAAAAAAAATGAAATAAATATAGGCTATAGGCAGTAGGTATGCGGCCCTAGAATATGCGTGTGAATGTAATATGACAAGCGATTAGACAAAGATAGTTATACCATGTTTCTATGGCGTACAAAGAGACAAAATATAATTGAAGCGCTTATCATTATTATTATATTGTCATTTGTCATTCAAAGTGACAGTTTACTGTATATTCAATAATTCTTTAATACGACATTTTTGTTTTACCGAGGTGTAAACCTCTCATTTTCAATTCTAAACTAAAAAGGAACATGTGAAATAACACCATCTAGCGTCTATCTTGAGAAATAATCAGGACCGAATACCACAACCCGATTTTTACATGGCTACCATTTTAAACGTGTGATGCTTTTGGAATTTCACTAGATAATTTAAATTTGACTTTTATATTTACTATCAGGCTACTTATATGATATATATATATATATATATATATATATATATATATATATATATATATATATATATATATATATATTTAGAATACATTATCAAAACATTTATTTATCACAGAGTGTTTATTTCCTTCAACAAAATTTGTTTCGTGTTTCCTCCATACCATTTTCCATTGCTTCCACTGTACATAAAACATTCACGCTGCGTCGTCATAGCAACAGCATAACATCACCTACGTCATCTTATTGAGGCTCGGTCTTATTTGTTCTACCATGTGATCTGTAACAATTTTCTGGATTGATGGGTACCTCACAATGTCGTAACGCGTGTACTTCTTAATTTAACCAGTCTGATATAAATAGATAGACAATTTTTGGCGAACGAAAGAGTTGTTTGCGTCCCAGACGTACCGGTACAGCTTCAGCTTAGCTTGGCAGAGATCAGATGCTAACGTTGGTATGTTCCGTACCTACTAAACTGCGTAGAGAGTATTTTTAGAAAGGAATTAAGCTACGATTGAGAGTAGACGCGAGAGGGAGAATCCAATATTCAGACGACGAAAAATAAAATAGGAAAAAGGAATAGGAAGACAACAAACGTAAACGGTACTATATACGCAATGTATATTGAAGAATACATTACAGGTTATGTTTGGGTTTGTGTATATCTTTCAAGGAAGCAAATGTCTTCTAACATAAACTATTGATTCAGAATTGTATGTTCTATTTTACGTTCAAAAGCCGCAATTTGGCATTTAGTATTTACGATTTAAAAAACTACCTTTAAACTGAAAGCGATCTGTAGTTCTAGAAGAGTCTTTATTGTTATTCTATTCATTATATTCTTAATAACTGGAGACATTTCAACACCCATAAAAATATATAAAAAGTGTTTTTCTACAGTCTATTTACAAAGTAGCCATTTGCGCTCTCTTTTGTCAACGCAAAATATCACTTTTGCCGCTCATGCGCGACAAAGTAGAAAAAACGCTCGCCGTCCAAATTTCTAACTACAATGTTGAGAAATGTCCTTTGACTACATTCTTAATGGAAAAATTTAGTCAGGAACTGTAGTGAAAATAAAATAGGGCATTAATTTACACTTTTTCACTGCACTAGTTCAATGTACTTGAAACAAATAAATTTTTGTAATTTTGTGTGGTGGCTGTAGAAAAAATCTTGCGTGTTTTTCGAGCGCAAAATGGACATTGTCGATTTCGAGAGAATGCCGCGCTGCTGCGTCGCGCGACAACAACCTCTCAATCGACAATGTCCCATTTTGCGCTCTTAATGCACAAATAACTATTTTGCAATACCTGTATTAAGTTACCCATTAATAGCAAAATTTAAACACAAGAAGTGGAACTTTTATTTCAAAATTGGTTTCCATGGTCACATCAGGACTATAACATTTACTTACCGTCCACGGTGGATGGTAAGTAAATACTTCCCGTTCACGGTGGATGGTAAGTAAATATTACATATCATACAAATTTTATTTTGACATCAATCTGACAGCTATTACTTTTGAAACCCATTTTTTCTTCTATTTTTGTAAGTATTGCTAAAAATAGCTTACTAACCTCAAACTATAAGAAATTTTATTAGGAAGCGAATATTTATGAAATCTCGACCTAAAAACTGTCACTCAGTTCATGGTACATATTAAAATAACTTTCGTGGTGAATAATTGGAAATATACATGTATAATAAGCACTAGGTACCTGTTTAGTCCAAGTTTTGGTTAAACTGTCGATTGTAAGAAAAATGTTGCATTGAAAAATTGACAAATGTGTAATTTATACCGACTAATGTTTATATATATATATATATATATATATATATATATATATATATATATATATATATATATATATATATATATATATATATATATATTTGACAGTTAAATTAACAAACTAACAGACATATGAAAATACTAGAACTGAACTGAAACTAGAACATTCAACATATCTTTTATTTTCATACAAACGCACGTGGTTTCTGCCTGGGATGGCATAATAAATGTGTGTGTGTGTTATTTTGTTTACTTTCGTTGTTCCTTTATTTTCTGCATTCATTTACTTAATGATAGATTCCAGATTACAGAAATTTGAAGTAGAGTAGATGTGTTACGTAGATGTTAAGGGCTCGAATATTTTAAAAACTAATACCTTTTTTAAACTTTGTTAATTCCTATCATACAGCTTTAAGATCTAGGTTTAATATAAATAACCAATTTTCTAATTTGTAACTACGGTGGAAGACTCCCATTCGATTTTATATTAGATTAAATGTCAATACATATTACATTGAAAGAACAAAAAAACTAATAACAAGAATTATACATTAACATTTGATACACATGAAGAGTATAAAATGTCTACGGTTGAGCAATAGCCAATCAGGAACTAAAACCTTGTAGGGGAATTTGGATTTTACACCTCCAAGTTTAAAAATAGACTATAGTATAAATCGGTCATGAAACGAGTATTATGGTACTTGCGACCTTGGCTTTACTAGGGTATCCGTGCCAATAATGAAGATGATATAATCATAATATTTCACTATAATCTAAGCAGTATTGGCTTAATGATTATTGGTCTAATTTAAGAGTAACGAACAAAAACTTCTAAGCTCAAATCGTGCAAAAAATATTATTTTTACGATGAAAGATTTTGTGAAAAATGCATGGACTTCGCTGAGGTTTGAATCCAGGACTTTCCTTTTGCTAATAGGATGCTCTACCAACTGAGTTATTTTTCACCTATCTTAATACTAGTCTTAGACGAGTATACTCTTTTAACAAAGGTACCAGTAACTATTTTTACTTTCCGTCACCTATAGATAAGGAATGTGTATAGTAGTCTTCACGTAAGAATGGCATTGTGCAATAAAAAGTGTATGATTCTTGACGACACACGTAATTGAAGTAGTTTCTTTTTACCACACAGATTATAGAATCTGTTTATAGGGCGACGTATCTCGTAACCCTGTTCAGGAAGTAATTTGATATTATCAACATAGTTTGTATATATTAGGGAGTATTTTAGCATTTTTATATCTCGTGTTGATTTACATTTACGAGATTTATCAATAATACCCTCAAAAAAGCTATCGAAAATGGCTAGAATAGTCTTGATTGTATGTGCGTTTTTGATGTACACTGTAAAGTTTTGACGTAGCCGCAGCTACCTTTTTGGGTTGAAACTATATGCAACCACAAGGTAGAACAATTTTTCTTTTTTAAAAGGTTGATGCATCAATCTCTGTTTAGGGTAGGAAAACCTGCCTCACTCTCAGGTAGATACGAAATAACTCTTCATATAGCGTGATGTAAATGCTTTAAAGTCATATGAAATTTCCAGAACACAAGTTACCTGTAAATGCCTATATGGTTGTTAAAAATGCTTTCTAGTGATTTATATGAAACCCTACATGGGGACATTGCAAATTCCTTGAAACGTATATTACTGCTATATTAGTATTCGGGAAAAATAATAAATTATATATAATAATAAATGTACTCGCTTATAAATACATAAATAAAATGAGGTATATTGTAAATTACATAATATGTTTTATCTTTGAGGTGATGTCTGGTAAACACTCACACGGTACGAATATGTCATCATCCCTTACGATATCTGTGAACAAAGCAAATTATCACACACAGCAATGGGTAGTATGCCGTGATTATATATTTATTTGTAAAATAAAATATGTATTCAAAAAAGTTTACGTTCACTGGCCATTGCTCCAATTTTTATAGGTCTTGAAGGAATAATTATTTAGTTTCATCTTGTAGCAGACAAGGCAAAATTAGTATTGCTGTATCTAAAAAATATCTGCGAACAAAAGTTATTTATTAAAATTTTAGTCAATTACATGTATGTTATTTTGTATCGCCCTAAATCAAGATGGAGCTAAATATAAAAGAATTAGTTTTTATACAATTAAGCTTCATTCACAGCTAATTTTTTAATGCATAACATTAATATATAATGATAATAGATAATGCGTAACGAAGTTTGTTATATAGCAATGCACAGGACTTCACACCTAGTTTTTATATTAACACAATGCATAGCAACAAATGTTTTCAAAGTCCAAATATTTATGCATTACGCATTATGCATTAAGTAAATTTGTGACAGCTGTCAAAATAAATTTGCAAGAAATCTTAAAATCTTCAATTTCGAAGAAAACAAATAGCTGCATGCTACATTTGTAATACCACGTGCTGAAATAAAATTAAAAAAGGAAATATGCTTCAGCAATCCTTTCCTGCCATGATAAACTTTAATTTTGACAGGTAAAATGAATAAATACAGATGTCAACTATCAATTAAATTTTGTTGCAGAAAATACTATGTTTTTCTTAACCTTACGCATTAGCACTGTATTAAAGTTATGTCTTATGCATTATCATTACGCATTAAAAAAGTAGCTGTGTATGTAGCTTTAGAAATACAAACCTGAGTTTCATATGTTGTTATGGCGACTGTCGCCAACAGAATATCAAAAATTTCGCATGTCTCTGTTGTTCCGTCCCCTACCCTCTATTTACCGTTAAATGACCTTCAGAAAAACCCTGTTTCTGGGCTAACAAAATACATTTTCTGAGAAATACGTAAACTTTATTAAATCACTTTTCACTTCTAAAATCTTACAAATAATTATTATAATTTTCCATTTGTTTATATACTTATAAATCAATTGTAATCTCTTATGTTTTGCATGTCACATATTTATTTATCTATCTATCTTATAACATGCTATGCATATTTAATAGTTTGTTTCTAATCACTTTCTAATAAGGAACGCAGTAAACAATGTATGTGTTCTACGGAATTATAAAAAAAACATATATAATACCTAGTATTAATTAACAAATTTGATTTATATTAACAATGTTACAATAAGTTACAAAATTTAGTAAAACTGAACATTTTATGTTATTTTTGCCATAGTTTACAAAAGTAATAGCACCTATATTATATTTTTATACCTAACATACTTACAGTGCAACAAAGGTGCCTGTAATTGACCTGAATCCGCCCTACCAAACTTTCCTACCTTTTTCTTGCCATCTTTCGACATTCCTACCCTAAATCAACTCAAAGGAAGATTCAGCAACTCAATTGGAGATTTATCTTCCCTGTTTCTTCCCTAAAACTTTACAGTGTAGCAAAATATAGTTAACATAGGTTATAGAATTGAACTACCTACAAACGAAACATTATTGCGCAATGTTATTCTTACGTGAAGAATACTACCTTGACATTGTTTTTGCGAAGTAGTATTTCAAAAATCTTGTAATTATTATGTTTACAAGATTCGTCTGATTTCAAAATTGGGCCATAGCAATCCGATATGTCATGTTCGTAGTAAACAAGTAGTACGCACACAAACTTAAAAATAATTACGCGTTCATTAAGCTAGGCTCATTCCCCAAAGTTCACGCGTTGAATAAGGTCAATCGAATCGCACATCGCAAGCCATTTCGCAAATGCTGCGTCAGACAAGATCAGATCAGATGCATTTTACAAGTTACAGGTTAGAAGCACTAGGTCTGCGACTTAACCAACCAAAGTACAAACAAATGTTTGGATGCACTCAGATGCGACAAACGACAAACGGAAAGTATGTAATGGGTTCACAATTGTCGAAAATGTCACAACGAATACGTAATACAGTTGCCGAAACAGAGAAAGAAAAAATCATGTAACTGGTATAAAGTAATTACAGAAAAATGTAACAGTTCGCTAGTATATTGTGAAGTATGAACCAAAAGTTTCGTTATTTCTGGTTTGAATATACTAATTGAAGAGCTCTTGGCAGAAACAACCATAGTCCATATCGATAGTGTAGTGAACAAATGTTGTAAGTGCAGTTTTGGATGTTTTGGATGTAAAAAGTTCCATTTTACGTAATAAACCATTAAACCAATGTGCACAAATATCTGCTTATTCTAATTTAAAGCCACCAGCGTTATCTAGTGCTATGCTATTATTCTGATTTGATCTAGGTTCGGTTTTACACCTATTGATAAAGTGCCAGTTAACTTATCCGCCATGTAAAAAAATATCGCATCATATAATTGACGTGTGTTACTTTAAGTTAACTGACACTATCCAGGGGTGAATAAACAGGGCCTTAGAAGTTTAAACTTATAAACTGCGTTTTCTCGAAAGTTTATTGCATTTACAACAATTGTGCACCACCCGCTCGCTACACCATCGATATATTGTAAATATTAATTACATATAGCGACATGTACTTCTAAAGATGCCAAACAATTTAGTAGTAATTACATTTTAAAATTTGAGCGTTTCTACAAAAACATCCTATAAAAATGTCTAATTATTATTATGTAATTGTTCATGAATATTTATTTTTCTATTTTTTAACATTCAGTAAATAAAATAAATAAATAGATATATCATCACGGCATTACCCATTGCTGGGTGTGCCAATCTGCCATTCAGTAAATAATTTTCTAATATTTAATCAAAATCCTGAGGTAAATTAAATTACAGATATCTATAAAAGTAAGAAAGCTTAGAAAGTTCTTTCTTTGATGGTCAAATTAAAAAAATGGACTAAGGTTGTTTTTACTAACGAGCTCTTATTTTCAACTGATTCAAAATCTGAATATATAGTAGACTGGCACAATCAATAATGGGTAACTGTCAAAATATGGTTTTTCATTTGTTAGTTTAATGTTTGTTTCAATAATACAAATAAAAAATTTAATATGCTTTATGTAAAATAACTCCTGCATTTTTGTTGAAAACTTTCATAGAATGTCTGTAAAATTTTCTTTCATAAAAGTGAAAAAAATGTACCAGCATTCTAAAATTTGTTATACTTATATTTAATTTTGTCTGAAAAATCTCATAATGTCCTCGCCAAGTTTGTATCTCAGCTCATTTTTAACTTAATGCGCCTATAAGACACCTATTCACGATTCAAGAAAAATGCTCGCCAACTAGCGGCCAACTCATGAAGTTCTTAAAAATGACGTCACAATGCGGCCTACAGCTACTAGATAATACATAGCTAACTCGTCCTCCATATTGGTGCCAAAATAATCGCAGTGAATTATGAAATAAAAGTACATTTCTTATAAGTTTATAGTAACGATTTTACATAATCAAATATAACTTCCATTTTTGCCATATTATATTTATTTGAAATAATAAAACAAGTAAAAATAGGGTTCGTTAAGATTTTTGAGATTAGAGAAAAATATATGTATTGCATAAGTACCTGTAAAAATTATAACCATATCTCAAGTAATTTGCTCAATTTGAAGCAGAACAAACCGTCATTATGGATAACTTCTATGATTAATAATACTATAACACAGATATTGAATGATTTAAGTGGGTCCAAAATGTTTGACGAGTCAGCTGTAATTTCTCTAGTAGCTATAATGCGGCTGAAATGTAGTATGGCCGATGTTGATATAACATGTAAACGTCAATTTAAGTAATTCTGCTTTAAAAGTTGTTAAAAAGTGTTCACAAATATTTATTGTATTTTTATCTCCTTCAACGAATTTTTTTCTAGATGTAATTAAGTGTCCGGAATCAATAATTTTTTCTTCCTCACTATAATTTCGGGCCTCAGCTGTTGTTTTTAAATAACACAAAACTTCATTTAGTTTCACTTTCATTGTATATAACAAAATAAACTTTCTTAAACATAGCTGTTCACATACACAACTAGGATAGTTTTTAGTTCATCTGTCACTTGGCTAGACCGCATTATGAGGTCACAAAACATGGCGGCTAAACTAACTTGAATCGCGAATACCCATATTCGGGTAAAATCTTCAAAATTTTCTAAAATCTAATTGTTAAGTGTAGATCATCTTGCGGTTTCAAAATCAGCTTATGGAGAAATATACATATTTTTATGCATGTATACGAGGATCAATCTCGAATATTTGAGAATGCTTTACTTGTTGCGAATTTAATCTTCTTTCGATAAAATTGGAATCTTTTGTAGATATATTTATCCTTTCCGGATGAATTAAATTCGTTCACCCATACACCGATCGATGTTCATGAGAGAAAAAGCTAAATATAAAATTCCACTTTCAAATTCTCGCACGTTTCGAAGATATTCAATTTACTGGCAGATAGAAAAACTTTTCTAAATAAAGATTCCGGAAAGTAAATAAAGCTGAGCCTTTCGTTGAATCGTAGTTGTAGATCACTCACTGGTTAACAAGCGAGATCTGTTTAATGAAACTTCGGTTCTATTGTAACAAACGCAGGAATCAATAAACCAACAATCATGAAGTCTTGGTTCACCGATTAGCAACAAGAACCTACATTTTGCTGTGGGATTTGCTTCTCAACAAAAGATGAAAACATAAAATTACTGTTATTATCTATAATATTATTGACACCATATTCAAACGATAGTTCATAATTTGTATAATTTTGTTTTAAATATATTCAAAATAGTACACACAACCAATCTTCTTTTTGAATGTTATAAGATCTACTGTAACATAGCCCTATCTTAGTTTTCTGGAAGTAGTTCCAGAGTTCTTATGAAACCTACTGTTCCAGTCAATTTCCCGATCTCATTTGACGTCAGGTACCTATTATCTAGATGGTTAAATTTGCTTACGACCTCAGCTAGACATTCACATATAATGTGTTCCGAAGTTTCTTCGTTTTCTTCACATAGTCGACTGATACTGTTTTCAGCTATACATGTCGTACATAGATGGTATTTCAGACTTCAGAGGACAATAGCAAGTAAAGATACCTGTCAGAATTTTAAAGTCCTTTTTGCTGAAAGCTAATAGCTCTTTGGCGTTTATCGACGAGGGTGAAATGAATTTCTATTCTGAGGCTATGGCTTTTCACAGTAATTTGCCTTCTTTTTTAGCGAGCTCAACTGCTTTTTCATTGCCTAAAACTCCCTCATGCCTCGGTACCCACTATAAAGTAACTTGGTTGTATTTGGCCAGCTGTTGAAAAGTATTCAAGCAATTCCAGAATATTAGATTTTACTCAGAAGTGAAAGAACCTAGTGCAGCCTGACTTTGTATTGATAGTTGCTCCTTCGAGATCTTTATTTAGGTTTTTTTGGGCACAGAAATTTATTGCACCCCTGCCTCAACCAAATAATAATAATTAATGCAGGAAAAAACAATAATAATTAATACTTCTGAATTTGGGAGCGGTATTTTACGCAAATGTATTCTGTAAATCACTCTTTATATACAGGGTATTTCTCAGATATGGGACATTCTGATTATTTTCTTTATTATTGGAAATAGAAGAAAATCATTCAAAAAAAGTTGTAGTAGAGAAAGGGGGACGTTCACTATTGAAGAAAGAATTTCCTTAACCTTTAATTTTATTTTTTTTATAGTTATTTTTAGTAGGCTATGCATGAAAAAAATTAATCTAGGTAAATTAAAACGAAACAAATATTTGTTAATAACTTTATAAATAGCAAGAATAGGAATTATGCACTAAAGGCCGGTTTACCAATGCAAGGATAAAAGTGCCAGATAACAATCTAACAGTTAACGTTAACTGTCAGATAACTTTACATGATTGTTCTTCAATATAAAGTTATCTGCCAGTTAACAAACTTACATTTAATTATATACTGGTAACACTGAAATTGTAAAACCTTTAATGATTGGCTTGGGACTCATGTGTCAAATTTCAAACTATTTTGACAGATCAAGAATACAGACCAGACAGATCTTTATAGGATAGATTGTATTGTTAATTTTTATGAGAATAATGAGGTACTTTGGATATTATTGTATGAATTGTACATCAAAATACAGAATTGTTGCATAAAATGACAATATATATTCTAGGAACCACAATATTCATTCAAGAAGATATCTACACTGGTAGAAAATTTAAGAACGGAAGACGCTACATCTATATTCAACATGCTTCATTGTTGTACTTGCACATATTTGATAATTATAATTATGAATCAATGTTGCAATCATTTTTACTGATTATTTCATTTTATAATCTATATTAATTTATTGCTACCAACAAATATTATTATTGTTGTAATCAGTATGTTTCATTTGACTTGAATGTTTCATTATACAACAATTTTATTCACTATTGTAATGAGTTGTGTTTTTATAATGTTTTTATTTTTGTATATAACATTCTTATTCATTTTATCAATATGTTTAATAGTTATCTAGTACAAGAACGGGAAAATAGCAACTTCCAACTATCCAACTCGTTGATAATATCTTCATTAAACTCAAAGCTTTCGTTATTTGAAATTCTGGAAATCTATATCTTACTGGTCTTTTTTTCTTTTATGATGTCCGTAGTTAAAACTATAATAGGTAATAAAGCATTTTACATAAGGGATAGAATCGATTTAAAAAATTCAAAAACTATACATTTTAGGTTACATAAATTGTAATATTTTAATTAATGGAATTAATACAAAATATCAGTATAATTATATTTGCTCTATATTAATAATATACTTACCATATTTTAATTAATTAATTATTTGTATTTTTAATTTTTGAGGTCAAATTGTTTTACTTATCGTTTAACTGCCAGATAATAGATTTATCTGCCAGTTGAAGTGCCGGATAAATTTTAGCAGATTTTATCTGACAGTTTACGTTAACTATTGTTTGATAAACGCTTTCTATATATTTTACCTGACAGTTAAAAAGTTATCTGCCACTTAAATTATTTATCCTTGCATTGATAAACTTGCCATAAATAATTTAAATTAACATACAGCAGTTTTGTTTTCCATACATAGCCTACTAAAAAATATATATTTTATTTTTATTTTTGTAATGTGAATATATAAAATGACTGCATAGCTGCATTCAGAAAAAATACTCTATCGAATGGGCTTAAAAATATTTATCATCCCATTTAAAAAAATATAACTTTATGTTTTGGTTTGAGAACTACATCCAATAATAAAGAAAATAATGGAGGTGTCCCGTATCCGAGAAACACCCTATATAAAACTTTATTTGTAATTATAGTTCAAACATCAATCTGTCCCCCTTTTTGTTGATCTTGTTGGAACTCCAAGTTTTGCTATTAAAACCCTTGGTTCAGTTCTTTGATCGTATCTACTGTCAGCTGTTGTACGCTTACGCTATGCTGGGAGTTGATCCTATATCCCATCTCGGCGCTGTAGTCGTAGTGATATTGATCCTGGGTCGGTCCTCATTCCTCATCCTCTTCCCTGAATACGAACACCCGACCTGAATACGGGACGTTCACTTTGCTCCCGCTCAACAATTCAACATCAATTGTTCATATCCGTTTATGTTGCAGCAAAGCGATATGATACAATTCCCTACACGATGTCCTACATATGCTATTATGGCCAAGTGCTAGAAATTAATCTCTACAAAAGAGAGATAACGCTGGCATGGTTTGATTTTATCGTTGTAATTAATATGGTGCTTGAAATACGCAACAAAATATGGAATTTTAAGTTTAAGTTACATACAGTTTAGTTTTGGCAGATCCAGGTCATCTTGGAATTGTATATGAGTTAAGATTATAGTCATTCTGTCAAATTCAATAGGGTCGTTTACTTACTTTTTATGGAGGTACATGTACTACTATTATTAATTTTAACTATTAATTAATAACTATTTTAATTTAAAAATGCATGTTGCCATGTTGCACTAAATGCATTCAAAATTAAAAAATAACTCAACTGGTAAGTTTAGTAACATAGGTATATAAAACCAAATATGTGAAATATAAAATACTGACATAAAATAACGCTATACGCACGGCTAAGAAGGAAGTTAATATATCCGAAATAATAAATGAATTTACTTCCGAGTGGGAAGAGAAGAAGAGCATGTATGAATGCGATTATGATTGTGGCCGAGGCGAAAGAAGTGTGCTTAGAGAGGAATGTGTGACGAAGAATGAATATTTCGTAGATGACTATTATTGTGGTTTGTGGTCCGGATGCGGTATTTCGCTACCGAAAATCAATCACTTTAAAATGTAAGGAGTGAGAAATATTTGCTATATGAAGAATTATGGTTAGTAAGAATGTTATTGGAAGAGTGGACTGAGTTAGCTGAGCTCTTATGTATGAATGCAATGATAAATGTGGACGAGGCGAAAAAAGTATGTTAGGACAGGAATGTGTATGGCAAAGGATAATTGTTGCGTGAATGACTAATCACCCGTATTCTGTAAGAAAGAAATTAAGTCTTAGCAACATTGCTAAAAAAATTAGCCAATAGAAACAAATGTAAAAGCCTGTCACTTTCTTCAGTGTTTGCAATTATTATTGGTTATTTGCTATAGCAATGTTGCTAAGAGTTAACAACTTTGTTACAGAATTGGGGTGACTGTTATGGTCCAAATGCGGTATTTCGCTACCGAAAATCGGTTACTTTCATAAGTTAAGAGTGAGAAATATTTGTTGTACTCGTATGAGGTACGGTTTAATAATGTTGTTAAAAGAGTGGAGTGAATCCGCTAGGCTTCCGTCACCTTTAGGTAAGGAAGGTATTGTTTTTGGTCAAAACATTGGGTGGTGAGTTTTTGATGAATAAACACGTTTTAGGGTCCCTAGAATACGATTTTACTATTTTTACGATGCTGTCTGTATATGTGTGTGTGTGTGTGTGTATGTATGTATGTGTGTGTGTTTGTGTGTGACAAAATTTGCTAATGCGGTAATTCTAATACTACAATTCCAAAAATTATAATTCTTTCGTATTCCTCTTCGTTACATCCATATGAAGAGCTGATTAGATTTTGTTTATAATTGGTCAACCGGAAGTACCCCCATTTGAAGATTTTAACAGTTTTTCTTGAAAAAAACGATATTAAATATCATTTTTTCACATTTATTGTTATTATAAATATTGAAGAATATTTTATTCTCTATACGATTTGAATGCATTTTATACTTCATATTAAATGGATATAGAGTTAAAAAATTATAAAGAAATTAAATATCATATATTAGCCAGCTATGCTATAACAGCTGCTTTATTAAGAAAATTCTGATTGAAAGGTGTCAGTGTCAAGTGCAGTTGACAGTATGTTTGTGTTATAATTTTCCTGGAAATGTAGGATCTTCTGGTAGAAACTTTCTGTATGGAATTTGTATAAAATACATACAACTGCCTTAAGGTAATGTACAAGAAATAGAATCTTTTGCAAGGAACTTTCTGTATGACATTTATACAAAATACATAGAACTGACGGAAGGTAATGTGCTGGCCACATCAGATTTTTTGTTGTTACTATTGTTTTCGGGTTTATGCTAACCCACTAGGTGAGATATGCGTGATGTGAGAGAGATGTCAACTTGTTAATTCGTTCAAGATTACATTTTATGAAAATAGTTAACTGTTAATTACAAAGTTACAACGACGCCGTATAAAAAAAGTATAATGTGAAACAAGCAATTACTAAAAATATGAAATACTTTACGAGCCGTTGATAGGAAGTAACTACGCTTGAGAAGTTGTCATTTTAGTTGTGTAAACAACTTGATATTAATAGCATCGATTTTTTCTGGAACATATGTATAAAAGCATATTCTCGTATAAAATACGTTGTTTACAATGTGGTGATGATATTGTATTGTCATATAATTCGACCTTCAAGTAAAATACTGTTTCCGCTGTATGATGTGAACTGCACCAAAAACTAATCAGCTTTACAACACGTGCATTAAGCACCAATTATTTAATTTCCTACTGGTAGTTTTTAAAAACACAAATGTACTAATATGACAACAAATAAACAATGTTGTATGAGTAAAATGTGCTTTTTCATATACATATTTTATTTGTTACTCACTTATAAATTCATTTATTGATACCGCCTACTACTTTTGAATATTACTCTTTACTAGTTACTAACTTGTAAAATTGACTGCTAACTCGATCTCCAAAATCATCGCCAACTGATAGGAAGTACTTACTGACCTTAGTACTTACATAAATATTTCTTTATATTGCTATATATAGCATTTATTTTATATTAGTAGCATAACTTGTAAAAATTATAGGTGCATGTGTCAATTTTTTGATAGGACATTTTTCGTTTTAACTTATAGAGACAAAAATACCGAGCCTTAAAAATTCAGGATCTCAAAATATTTTAACAAAAAATACATTCTTTATGTGAAAACTAAGATAGAGCCTACAAAAATTATAAAAATGAAAAAAAATATTCTTTGCTGTGTGTGTGGAGGTATTTATTGAAAACTGGCACAAACATTATTGTTTACGATTATACTTTCTTTATTTACATAACTTTAGGTATAAGAAGAAGAAGATATGTCCGTGTAGCGAAGGTATCCTGAAGTGCTGAAAATAGCAGAAAAGGAATGGTGCGTCCGTGATTTGTTTTGACAAGCCGTGAAACTCGTCAGCTGGTAGTGGTCCGCACCGCGCATATAGCACTTGACTCATCTTTTTACAAGACGCACAATTTCGTCATTACGCCCTATTTTTAACTCGTATTAAAATGGCACAACGGTGCAGCAGTGATGAAATGGAATATTTGTTGCTTTGCTGATCGCGTCCAAATTCTTTTACACTATTTCACGTAGCGCGAAAATAGATTCGGCCAAGAGGAAAGAATTCATATTTCATATTCGTCATTTACATTTTGCAGTCTCCAACTTTGATTCGACGGTCAACCAGTTTTATTTGGTGAACTTTTTCGATGCTATCGGTGGAGATCGCAGTTGTTGGCCATTCTGAACGCTCATCATTAACCAAACTGGTACAAACACGTTTAAATTTAGGGGCCCATCTTTTCACGGTAGCAAATGATGGAGCAGAATCCCCCGTACACTGTCCAACTCATCTTTAATTCGCGCAGACGAAAAATACCATCTTCTAATTATCCTTACAGTTCTGTCATTGGCTAAAACTTTTGCCAGTGCTGAAATTGCTACTTCGTTTAATATTTACATATATATATATATATATATATATATATATAAAAAATATGAACGGGAAATTATATTTACTAATACTATAGAACGTACGCATTGAAACTGGAATACGCTAGGAAGAGTAATGACAACATTTTCACTATTACAAATACTAATACATAAATGCTTGTGGTAGAATCCCACGTTAAAAAATCTGATGTGGCCAACACCAAACCTCCCGCTATTTAATTTTTATTAATTTAAACATACATACATATTTAGTTATTGCGGAAACTGTATTAAGATCCATTCCATATAACTATGGTTCTATTTACTATTTTCTTTTTAAAACATTACTTTTATTAATTTGAAATGATTAGTTCTTTGACAGTGACATTTATCTGTCAGTTACATACATTTGAGATATGAACTGTGTAATTATAGATAATTTTTTAAATTTATCCATAAAATATATAGTAAAAGTATTTATGCAAATCTGTAGAAAATTTAATAGTCTCTAATTTTTATAATACAAATTTTGAAAAAATAACATTTGAAGGTATTTGTCGAAGAAAAACTATTTTGAGCTTCAAGTAAAATGTCATTTCCGGTTATCTGATATACTGATATACATCAAAATCTAATGGCCTCTTCCCATATTAGAATTAGGTAGAAATAGAAGGTTTCAAAATTTTCTGAGTGATAGTATTTGAGTTATAGTTGAGGATCCACACACACACATACATACACACAGACAGTATCGTGAAAATGTCAAAATTGGATTCTAGGAACCTTAAAACGTGGTCATATACCAAAATATCGATTTTTAGCACGATCCATATACCTCTCTTGCCAAGGGTAGCGGGAAGTAAAAAGTCACCCAACAAAGATAAAATAAATATATCATCACAACATATTACCCATTGCTGGATGTGCCAATCTGCTTTGTACGCAGATATCGGCTAATACATTGGTCCTCGTCTTTGATTAATTGTGTCAATTATCGCTTTATCCATGCCAAAAATCCTGACCGTTACATGCAGGAATTCGTCAGGTATTGCCGTCAAGGAGAGAGTAAAAACGCAAAGGTCAAATAATTTCTACTCAGCCAAATCTGTCGTTAGCACTTCCATGTAGCCATGAATCAGCGATCGTAGTTGCCAAAAATGTCAAAACAGTGCTTAGCTGCTTAGCGGAGCCTGACGAGTTACTACGTTTGGCATTGGGGGGCACAGAAAATAACACGGTTAATAATAAACACTACAGAGATAATAGCCGTGGTATGAGAGCTAAAGATACCCTGCCAAACAAGAGACATTTCGAACTGATCGACGCTTAGTACGAGTTATTTTCAGAAGAGAAATACTAGCTATACATCCATTTGGCGAGACGAAATAAATACAAAATATTTTGCTACCAGAGGCCAACTGAATACAAGATGTATTACGAGTAATGTAAATTTGAACTAGAGCAAGTAATTAAATACTTGCATACATAGTTATGATAATGCGTAATTGCGTACGCCAAAACTACCTTGCAAGACATATAGGACAATACTTTAACAGAAAAATGTGCAGAGCTTAGGGATACAATGCCTAATAGAATTAAAGCTGTTATTACTAATAAAGGTGATATAAAATATAACTCAATATTAAATGGCGGAATACTTCAATAATATTTAGTTTTTGTAAGTCAATCACAAAGGCTCTACTTTAACATATATAACCTACAAATTGACATTTATTCTCACAACATTACCCCTTTTACTGAGCTGAATGGCTCAGATCATTTTCAGTTTATTTCACGGGTGATGCGGCATCAGGAATGGAGGATGTATGTACACTCAGTTCCACTTAGCTCATATAGGAAAAATAAGTTACAGAGTTTATCTGAAGTGAGCTGAGACGGACTGAGATTTTGATACACTATAATATTGTGAAGAATTTCTTTTCTATTTTGAATTTTTGCCAACTAAAAAACGTATGTCCACGAATTAATTTTTATTGTAAAAGAAATTTTTTTATAGTACAAAGTCAAAATATGAAACAAGACAACAATAGCCAGTTGCCATTTGTTTCATGGCTTATTTCTTGTTTGATTAATTAGATTCACTTCGTTTATTAGGTTAATTCCTATATTTCTGGATATAAAAATTAATTTTGTTATTTATTTATTAGTTGAGGGCTAGTCACTTTTATCACTGTAAGATCTAAAATAACTGTAGGTAATATGAATGAATTTCTTCGAATGACCTTGAATGTCTCCAATATAAGGCTATGGCTGACTATAGATAATTGTTATAAAGACAATAAGTATTTGAACCTATTTTTATGAATCACCCTGTATGTTGTCCATTATTTTAAGATTCACTGATATAATTTAATCAAATCCTGTATGTATTTATTTATACAGTAGTTAATTAGATTATGCGAGGCCATACAGAAATACAGACTTGAATGCTTATCCTTGCTCAATGCGTCACGTCAAACTTTGAGGCCAGCGCGCTAGTCTAGCCCTCTAGAAACAATCGAAGTAAAGCAGTCAGCGCGAGTGGGCGCACGGCACAGCGCAGCACCGAACGTCAAATTTTGATTGGTTTTCATTCAAGGAAGTTGCAAAAATGGTTTTAAAAATGCTGTGTGCCAATGTGCAGGAGCAATTACGGTAACACGGCTAAATTGATATACCTGACATTAGAGAAATTAGAAGCTAAACAAGTTTTTCAATTATATGGTGAATGTATATCATGCAGAACATCAAACATGAGTTTATTCGTATATTTAGGCCGTTTATAATTCGTTTATTATTTAATATATTTAGTTATGTATATAAAATAATTATTATATTATATTTGAACAGTTATTTAAGAATATTATATTTTTATAAATCACATTTTACAATCCTATTTGTTTAAATTTCCGTATATTTCTTATGCTTACACTGCTGTCGTTCGAGGAGTAGCGAGACAGCAAGAGGCTAGCTGTGACGTCACGAATTGAGCATTCAGGCCTGTATTCTCGTGTGACCTCGGATTATGCACTTAAAATTATTAAAATTTATAGCGCATTTTGGTTAAACACACGGTATATTATGAATCCAGAATGTTGAAAATGTGGTTACCTACATATGTGACATGTCTAACCGAACCTATTTTATTCAAATCATCATTAATTTCCATGTTTTAAGTAAATAACAAGAATTATTTGAAATTGTAACGAAGGATTAAATAAATATTAATCACCTTCTAGATACTATGTCAGAATTTAAATTTTAAATTTTGTTTTTATCGCTTGTAAAATGTTTATTAATATTAACACATTCTGACGTCACAGTAACTCGTTTAAAACATAAACAATACATGTAAATAAGATTCGAGAAAGAAAATATGGAGGAACATTCTAGCAGAAAAATGTCACAAAATAGGGCTCGTAAATAATTGGTTATTTATTTTTGACTGAACTGAACCACAAAGAATGAAATAGTGATCTTGCCAAAGTAAAGTGTAAATTTAGACTGTTGCTAAACAAGTTTCTCGCTGAAGAATGATATGAATTTAATTGATGTTTAATTTTGTTAACTTATAAAAATGGATCTCATAGTTTTAATATGGACTCTTCATTTAAATTGAAAGTTGCCTGTAGTTCTAAAAAGTTTTATTTGTTATTCGTTAAGCCGTAATAAATAATTGTTTTTAATATTCTATGACGTAGATTTTAAGCTCATTTTGTTCTCAAACAGTGACGTCCGCTAATAATTGGAGTAACATAAACTGATCTGTTTCAACACATAAGTATGTTTAAAATAAATTTCGTAGTGAATTACTTGAAATGATTCCAAATTTGAAAAAGGCTCTAGCAATAAATTTAATAACTATTATAATTAATAATAACATTTTTCTCACGTGAATCTGAAATATTTGAAAAAGTTACATATCTGCTTTTGGCATATAACCGCAGATATATTTATATAATTTTGATTTATACAGGAAGTCATGTGTTAAACACGTGCGATTTATATTTTTTTGTATTTTTGCAAAGAATTCTTCTACGAATTAAAACAATAATCTTGATTTTAAAAATAAGCGAACGGAAACTTACAAAAATAAATAAAATTTGTAGATACATCTTAAATAAAGTCTAAAAATACGTATAGTAGGTAGGTGTTATACGTTCATTGAAGCATTCCTACAGTATCACATTTTGAAGAAAGAAAAATTTAATTAAAATTTTGAATTATGAAATATGAACAAAATATGAGGAAAAAGGGATAATATGGTCTTCGTAATATAATATGATAACTACTGTAATTTTGAGTTTACTACAAATTAAATAAGTTAGATGCAAATTAAAATAACCTTCTAAATAATTACCTACGTTGGAAAATTATCTGAACGATAAAAACTACAAAATTAAATAATCCTACCTACATATAAGATTTTTTTATGTAAAATTAAGACTGGCTGCCGGCGCCGGTTCCTGCATATCTGCAGCTGGCGCCAGCTAAATTGTTTTCCTCATGTTAATAGTTATTTGTATATCAAGGCCGCGAAATCACTCTTTAGCGTACCGAGAGAAAAATTGTCGTCGAGGCCGCTTGCGGCCGAGGCAAGACAATCTCGAGGGCGCTAAAGGATTTCGCGGACAAGGTGTACACAATATTTTTTGTGCAACCGTAAAAAATATGTAATTACAAATTTTATTAATTTTAAACAGTTTCATTATAAATAGAAAGTTAGCTTTCAAGGTGGCATGGGATTAACATTTGATAAACAAAACCATGCAATTCTCAAGTGTCAAAGTGATTGTTTACCTAATTTCGCGGCCGCTACCATGACAACGGCCGCAAAATTCATTTCGCGGCCGTTACCATAACAACGGTTGCGAAATCCAATTTCGCGGCCCGTATTGCGGCTGCGAAATGCTTATTTCGCGTCCGGTTGCACAAAAAAAAATATTTAAATGCCAATAATTGCACTCAGTGCCGGATTAAATAATAGTGATTTGATTATGAATTTTTTTTATTACAAACAAAGAAATCCTTAAATATAAAATTTTTGATTTCAACAAAGAAATGCTTATTTACAATAATGGAATCTTGATTACAATAATAAAAAATCTGATGTGGCCAGCACATTACCTTCCGTCAGTTCTATGTATTTTGAACAATTTCCACACAGAAAGTTTTTTGCAAAAGATTCCATATTTCCAGTACGTTACCTTAAGTCAGATACGTATTTTGTACAAATTACATACAAAAAGTATCTATATTTCCAGTAAAATTATAACACAAACATACAATGTCAATTGCACTTGACACTGACATCTGTCAATCAGAATTTTCTTAATATAGTAGATGTTTCCATGGTTATAGCACAGCTGGCTGCTTTATGAAATTTAATTTCTTTATAATTTTCTATATCCATTGAATATGAAGTAATCGTAATAGTATAGAGAATAAAATATTCTTTAATATTTATAGTAACATTAAATGTGAGAAAATTATATTTAACAGCGTTTTTTCAAGAAAGACTGTTAAAATTTTCAAATTAGAGTACTTCCGGTCGACCAATTTTAACCAAAATCTAATCAGCTCTTCATATGGATGTAAAGAAGAGGAATACGCAAAAATTATAATTTTTGGAAAGGTGGTATTGGAGTTATGCGATCCGAAAAATCGTCTCACACATACACATACATACAGACATCATCATAAAAATAGTAAAATCGTATTCTAGGAACCCTAAAATGTGCTTATTCATTAACAACTCATCATCGGATTTTTTGACCAAAGATAATACCTTCCTTACCTAAAGGTGACGGAAGGTAAAAATGGCTATCAATATTACAAGATACTACAATTACAACTGGATGGAATAAAATAAATTGTTGGTGTTATCTACACTTTACAATGATAGTGATTTAGTGCAATAATTAGAATATAGATCACTAAATTTATGTATAAATATGTATGTCTTTGTTATCTGTTTGAAATTAAAACTTTTATATAATTATAATAAATATGATATATTTACACTTGTATTATATTTAATTGTTGTAAATTTGTATTAGTTTTTTAGGTAAACATTTTTATAATACTAATACCAGTGCTTAGCATTTATGTTGATTTTCGTAATAATTCGCATAACGACGCTATAAAATTTTTGTATTTACAATAAATCAAGGGCTTATTGTAATAATCTTATATGCTACAAAACGAAAAATTCGTAGATTCGAGTTTATAATTTTGAAAAAGAAAAAATGTATAAATAGGGTAATAATAATTTTCAACTTTTCAATTATTTGTTCCTTTAACATAAATTCTATATTTGATTAAAATAATTTGTGGAACTGCAGTTTTCATTCACATGAAAAATTATTTCAAACAAAAATAGCATTACATTAAAGGAACATTGAGATGATTTTACTATATAGAGCAGGTAGAGGAACAATTCAATACATGAACAGAGTGGCGCAAATATTGGCTTGTTGGCATTCAATGTTATAAAGCAAACAGTGAGCGATATGCCGCTTTTTCATAATTACGATATTTATAATTTTATTGCTGAAACTGAGAGGTGACAGTCATTTTTTTTACTAAATAGGTATGTACTGCTTACTATACGAGCCGTAGATGAGTGTAAATTTGTCTAAAGAAATTGGCGAATGATGAAATAACACGATTTGAAAAAAGCAAAACAATAGCAAAAAATATAATTTTTCTGTTTTGTCCTCGGTTATTTACTGCGTCTTTATTTTTATATTATTTGAATTATTTTATTTGGGTAGCCAGTAAAAAACACAGTTTGAAAATTACATCCGCCAAAATAGTGTCAATTTAAATGCAATCATCAAATAATACAAATCATTTTCTGTATTTGCTAACTAAATCAAGGTTGAATTAATCATGTACTTTTTGCTATAGACACACGAGCTCTGGTGAGTCCAGCTGAGTATATCTGTGTACATAACATACATATATTGTTGTTGAGCTGAAAAACATGTGATGCGCAGAATAATATCTATCCTACGTCACACCATTCATACGTAAGCGTAATTACTGTCGTCCCCTTGCCCCACTGGTTGGGGGCCGCTGACATGATCTTGCCTTGCATATTGGAATATGGAATATGCTTATGCTACAAATATGCACATAAGCACATAATATGAATAATTTTTCCATTAATGTGAATGCCCTTGAAAAGACAAGTAAGTAGCCACTCTCAAAGTTACAATGTCTACTTTTGTATGCAGTGGCGGATTTACGTACAAGCGGTGGAGGCGGCTGTTTCGGGCCCCGTAAGCTAGGGCTGCTAGGGTAGGGTATCCACAAATGACAATAAAAGTTTATATTATGATTTACAATCGATTTTTCCAAATGTTGAAACGATTTTAATTTATATTTCGTTTTTAAACGAAAAAAGAATTAAACAATTATTTAAGCAAGGAATAATCTTGGGCAAAATAATTTACAAAAATTATCTTTAATGCTTATAGAAAATGTCATATGCATTTAGTTTTGTAAAAAAAATAAATAACTAAATATGTACAGCATGTCCAGGTTCTCGATAAATTAGGCAAAAGTTGCCCCATTAGGTCATTTTAGTAGTGTTTTGTTTACCCGGAAATAATTCATAAGTCTCTATATATTGGTAAATAAAAAATAAAACTTTGCAGTTTTTATTTTTGCAAATAATATCAATATATGTACTGTATTTTGGTTTAATTTTAAAGCTCTTTTGAATGGTGAGGCTAAAAAAATATTTTTGTTGACGTAATGTCAAAACAGTATAAATAGTTATTTACTCGGTTATTTAGCAATAAAAAACCAATGGGCTACTTGCGTTGTACTGAAAATCCGGCCTCTATCACTATATATCTAAAGTTATGTTCAAAACTCGGGTAAGAATATAAATTATATTTTAAAAAAATTATATGTTTTTTAGTAAATTAAGAAAGAACATTTTCTGTGACGTCATTATTTTGAACTGGAGAAAGAAAAGCATATTTAACAATGTAACCAGTAATGGCGTGCGTGTGCGAGTTTTAATTTGAATTTGACATTAGTTCATTTTTCTCTCTTGTTTATTATATGCAATTTGCGTAGTTTCTGTTACTTTTTTTACATATTTCGATTTGTTAAGCACTATTTTGAAGGATTTGAATTTAACTTATACTAGTACAAGATTGAAATTACAAACTAAAATTTTAACCTCCAAACTATTGTTCAAACGTCAAACAGGTGATATGTCATGTTTAAATTGGGCGCGTTCACTTACGATGCAGCGATGCGAGCGCTGAAATGTAGCGCTGTTAGCGCTTCAACTCCTCAGTGAACGACACGGAGCAGTAACCATAGCAACATTTGAACATCAACAAACCTCTTTTCCCGCTATTTGTCAGCATATGTCAAATTCATCTTTTATATAAGTATACGTAAAAATATATATTAAATTATGCATATCGACAGCATAGATGAGTTAATTTCATAAATTTCGTAGTTACAAGTGACACCCACATGCTGTTCTGCCGCCATTTTTTCACCAAGTGACAGCTGATAACTTCGCTGCATCTTCGCTGTGAGTTTGCAGCATAGAAATATTACGCTACGTTTTTCTGAAGCGCTGGAGAGTAGCGCTACATAAAAACAAGCGTTCACTGCGCACATCGCTACGTAGCGCTAAAAGCGCTCGCATCGCTGCATCCCAAGTGAACGCGCCCATATCTGCAGATGCCATTGCTATGGGGCGTACCGACGCTATGGCTTTACGTCCAATCATTGGTGCTACGTAATTCTACGTCATATATGCCGGTAATTTAAATATTCAAATATCATTAATATTTTCCAAGCCAATTCATGAAAATTTTGCCAAAAGAAAAAATACGAGTAGCAAGTTTTTATCGTCTCTTCAAAAATATTAAACGAACAAATAGCACGCAAATAACCCATTTAATAAATACGATATGTAAGTATAATGCATGAAATATACATCTCTTTATTGTTTAAAAGGAATATGTTGCCTTAATTCTTGATAATCTTAGAAACGCCATCTTTGCAACAACAAAATGCACAATATAACACCAAGAACTAACGAAACTTCCAACACACATAATGAAATACAAATTATCAACGACAAAATCAACTTAATGAGCGACAGGAATATGCAAATAATTCAAATATTTGTAAATGACATTCGTTACCGCAGTTACACTACCTCACTACCGTTTCTAATTCATTTTTCGCCGTCGGTTGCATTAAGATAGCTATACTCCTCTGTAACACGTACGATAATGAGATAGCGAATAAAAGTCTCTTATATGCCATGTCTGTACGACAAAGATGCTAGATAAAAGTTTGGTAAATCTAGCAGCGGAAATTGATGACGTGGTACCAACTCGGTAAAATTGAGTATACAATCTTTATGCATTCACCTACCGATATTATTGTTACAATACGGCATTTTTTAAATTGAAATTTGTATACATTTTCCTACACGTCGTAATTTTACAAAAAGTATAAAGGATTTTATCAAGCCTTAAAAATTGCTGATAAAACAGTTACATGCTCGTACATTTGGTAGCAAACTTATCACACAGTAAAATTTTTATGAGAACGAATAATTATTATTATTCTAGAAATTCGATTTTCAACAACTTTTTTGCGTTCATAAGAAATATAACCAACTATTAAATAAAAATAAGTAATATTATTAAGATGATATCGCATGATATATAATCTTATTATAAACAAAAATGTCCTTCAAAAAATGTGCACGTTTTGCGCAGTTTAATAAAGTTTATAACTGACATAATTTTTTTTGTTTTATAAAAACATTTCACAAATATATATTTAATTGAAGTACGTACAAATTTCTGTCGACCACGTGAAATTAACTACGGCTTCGTCACGCGAGTAGAAATTACCTGTAACAACGACAACAATATAGATTAACTTCTAAAACAAATAATTCATGTATTCTATGAATTTTTTGTTGTGTAAGAGATACGGTCTAACCTTGTATCTAGCTTGTGTAATATATTTGTGATTTAATATAGATCAAAATGTAAAATTATTTACATTATACATGTGATAGTAATTAATAACACGATTATTGCTGTTAACTTAATGACAAATTAATTACTAATAGTTTAAAAGGGGGTAATTTATGAAACAATGGAACTAATCTGAATGCAGCATAACTATTGACAGATGACAACAATGTATATCATTACGTTGGCATCACTGGTCTGTGAACTGCCTATTTTTGAATGTTTTCAATACAAATTTTGTGACACCAACTATCTACGATATTGTCTATTTCTAACTTTACTACTCTATTTCTTCTCTTCGTTTTATTATTATTTTTAAATTCAATAAAGTACTATTTTCGCGCCAAAAATGCGGTGGGAAAATTGCATTTCCCTGACTAGTCACGAAAACATTTAAACGTTTTATTAAACAATTTATTGAATTTTAATAATTGTAGTTGTTTTTTGTACATTATAGATATATTAATCCCAGAATGTCTAAAGGACCTCATCGCAATTATTTGCTTCACAAAACATTCTAATTGAACAGAAACTCACGCATCAAAAATACAAAACTGACAGTAATTTATTGCTGTGCGTTTATTTACTAATTTTTTCTGTCACCTTATAAACAAGAGAAGTGCGCTATTAAATACAAATCAGATTTAATTATTAAATTTAAAATTAATATTTAATATAATTAAAGGTTTCAAAAAAAATTTAATGACTCGTCCGTAAAATATCTGTATTTCAATATAACTCGTCGTCAGTAATGTACCAATTTCCTGACTCGTTTCGTGGCTACGTGCCTGAGTGTCAGGGCGTGAATCTAGGGAACCGGGTTCGTTCCCGACCGACGTCAAATATTTCCAATTTTAAATGGCACAAAATTATCTCCTGTGGTGCTCTCTCCACGCCAGCAATGAGTGCCCGTGAGGTGAAGCCTGGTAACCGCCCGCACGATGCAAATATTTCATCATTACCAATATCTGTGTACAAAGCAGACTGGCACACCCAGCAATGGGTAATAAGCCGTGATGATATATTTATTTTTATTTATTTATTAATGTAAATAACTAGAACAATCGTTTTGTGCGTTTATTTAGCCACCAACCTTAAAAAAATAAATATACTTTTGGGTATGTATGTAGTGTAATAGTTTTGTTATAGACGCAAAATAAAAAAAAATGTTATGAATTTATGAGGAATGCAATCACTTTTAATTAATATTAATATCAATATATAAAATATGAAATATATGTACATATATAAATTGTCATTTATGTATTATATATTTGATGTGTTTTCTGTTTAACCATATATTTAAAACCATATAAGTATGATTTAATATGAAATAGTTAGTTTTATGTCTAATAAAATATGCGAAATTAATATGGTATGGCAGCAGTTTAATATATCTTACATATCGTTCTTGTTGACGCATTTGAAATTTAAATGGAATTGGGACAGTATTTTTAACTTGAAACTAGGACGAGATAACTACTGGTAGTGAGACAGTCAGACAATATGTGCTGTTTTACCTTTGCGCTAATAATTTATTTACTACATAAATTAACATTAGCAGGTCAAGGAAATGTTAAATACAGTGAGTAGCAGTAGCCAACGTGACAGAGTTCACAATAACAAGAATAAATTGTTACGCAATCCAATTGATTGCAAAATAGTTGATTGATTCCATGCCAACATAGAGGAAAAATACTTTTTACAACTACGACCGCCAACATACCAATGTCAAGTATATTTAACCACTGCAGTACCAACCGCATCAAAATTATATTACCTACATTATTTGTTTATGTACGCAGGGCCGTCTTAAACCAGTAACGAATCCAGAGGTTTATAAATAAATCATATTTATTTACTACTGTCAAGTAAATTAATATAATCTTTTTTCTATAGCAGACTTTAAAGTGTGTTTTGGTCTGCAGTAAATAGTAGATCCAAGAAGCACATTAATTGCGAAGGTAGAGTCGAGGCCACTCGAGAATACAGGTCTGAATGCTCAATTTGTGACGTCACAGCTAGCCCCTTGCTGTCACGCTACGCTTCAAACGACCGCAGTGTAAGCATAAGAAATATACGGAATTTTAAACAAATAGGATTGTAAAATGTGATTTATAAAGATATAAAACTCGTAAATAACTATTCAAATATTATATAATAACTATTTTATGTACATAACTAAACAAATTAAATAAAAAACGAATTATAAATGGCCTAAATATACGAATAAACTCATGTTTTACTTTACAATATTTATTGTTGTTTAAATAATACAAGAAATAAAATTAATAAATCATTAGATCTAGAGCTAAAAAATGAAAATAATATAAAAAAACAAAATACAAAAATAAATAATTCTTTATTCATATAAATAATAAACTATTATTCACGAAAGATGACTATTCAAGGTCATTTGTTCGAAGAAAGAATACACATCACTTTATAGCAGCAGCTTAGCAACATTGTGTATTAGAAAGAGAAAGATTATTTGACCCATGTCTATTTAATTTATGTGGTGTAACAGTTATACGTAAATACTAACTTTCTAACACACTATAAATAATAATGACGTATGTCGTAGAATTACAGATACCTAATTATCTACTACACTGTCCTCTGTGCTAATATTTAACCCAGTGGCGTTGACGTTTAAATCAAATTATTATTTCTTGGTTTACAAGTTAAGTCAATGTTTTTTTATTTTGTAACCACATAAGTGAAGAACATAAATCTTTCAGAAAGACATTATTTGGAAAGAAGTATAATTTTCAAATAAATTACTCTTATTTTTTCAGTTAAAATGTGTCCATAAATATTTCATGTTGCACGCCTATCCATACGAAATGCAATGATGTTATCTGTAAGTAATATTGTATCAGTTGGCTCACAAATGACCTTGAATAGTCATCTTTCGTGAATAATAGTTTATTATTTATATGAATAAAGAATTATTTAAAAATCACAGTAGTTAGTACTATGAAGAGCTTTTACACCTGCAACAAGCACATTAGAAACGAAATTATTTCATATTACGATACACTGCAACCTTAATTATGAAGTGGTAACATATGGCACGTTACTCATATAACACTCTGTATATCTTTAACTTCGCTGTGGAAACGTCGTTTTTCTAATAAAATTTTACAGAACTATACCGAAATATTGTGCTATTTAAGTATCGTTGTCTTTCATTTTCTGCATACATTTACTTGAAGATGGATTCCGTATTTCAAAAAGGCATTAAAATTTTTAAAAAGTAATATTTTTTTAATCTTTGATAATCGTTATCATACTGTTTTAATATAAATGAGTCATGTTCTAATTTGTTACTATAATAGAGAACCTATTATACATTTTTTTTTACAATCAGATTTTTTTGTTTGTGTACTTAATCGTTTTATATCATACCCCATACCAATAATCTTTCGATTTGTGAAATACTATGACTATACCTAAGCTATTTTTATAACCCTGAGTAGACTATCCTAATTACACTAAAACAAAATGATCTTTTATGTTTTATTAGCTATTATTCAGCAAAATGGTAAAAATAGATTTGCGGTGAATTTTTTACATTTAAAACAAACAAGAAACGTAATTTACTGTGTAAAAATGCACTAAAACAATTCCACACAAAAACAATTGCTGCTCGCATTGTGTCATAGAATATTAATAAGGCTCATGTGCGCATTTTGATGAATTTTACTTTTTAGTTTTGTTCTTGACTAAAAATGCAGAGATTTCACAATTTCGCACGATAAAAATGTTTACATCATATGATATTATGTTTACAATATTGTATTACCGAATTTGCACGCCCAGTGGTACGGTAAACCGCAATTTTTATGCGCTTTTTTTTCAATAAAAACGAGAAATACTAGTAACACTTTCCTACCAATATAGTCTCAACCTCTTACGAGATTAAATACATTAAATTATATTAAAAACTGTTTCTTACCCGTCAATGGACCTTCTCAATTTAACAGCTGTATTTTTCTATCGCTGCAAATAGTAAGAAAATGGCGCGAACAACTGCCAGTTGGGCTGTCAAACGAAACGTCATTAAAATACCTGTATTCTCAGTGAAAATTTGCATCATTAGACATTTTAACTTCAATAAAAGCTTTTGTAACTTATTTCGATAAGATTTTTAAAGTTATCTGAGATATTCTCACATTTTACGTCTAATTTTTTTAGAAACAAACGCCATAGATTTCAGTTGTTCTTACTATGCGCAGATCCCCATTGCGCATATCTTCCATCAGCCCTATTTTGTAAGAAAGTTGTTAATTCTTAGCAACGTTGTTATAGCAATAACCAATAATAATTGCGAACACTAAATAAAACATGAAAATGACAGGCTTTAAATTTGTTTCTATTGGTTAAAATTTATAACAACGTTACTAAGACTTAACAACTTTCTTACAAAATAGGGGGCATATCTTTAAATAGGAGATTACAGCTCAATCGAATTACGAGAAATTAGTAAAAAATAGTGAAAGTAGATGCTTAGTAATTAATATTAATAAAGAAATGAAATGATATAATTGAAATATTTCGGAAATAAGGGGGTTTTTGTTTTAGCAGCTCGTCACTCATATGAAATCCATATATATTATTTTGATTGGCGACTCAAAGACCACCTATAAATATATAACGAATACCGAGTTAGGGGGTGGAGTCTACTACCAATGGAAGTAGACAAATTCAAATAGCGGACACGTGGCTACCAGTCCAGTATTGCAATTCTCAAACAGTTTTTATTTGAATATAAATTTCTTGCATTAAACTTAATAATTTTGATACACTTGCAATTATAAAGCATAATAGACTTGTACAGTGTTACAATATTAATTTGTTTTCATAAATATAATTTAAAAACAGCATACATTTCAAGAACATTTTAGATCCACGAAGAAAACAGTTTTATATAAAAACTTATATTCGTGACGTCACATCTATATTTTCAAACTTCGGGGGACCATAACTCGCTTATTAATAGGATTTTTTCACCGGATTTTCACCAATAGTCTTAGTTTTACTTATACTTTCTGATGAAATTATAAAAAAATGGTGGAATCCCCTATTGAAAAGGTCTTAAATCAGTTTTGCCAATAGTAGAAAAAAAAATGCAAATAATGTATTCTTCCGCAAGATGTCCGCTTTTGAAATGTCAAGAAAATAGCGTTATTCTTACTGTTAATATAGATAATATTAGATGTGAGTACAGGAATGGAATATTTTTACAGATAAAAATATTTAGTATTGACAAAGTTTAGTAACGAATTTAAATTATTTATTATGTACGATGTACCATAGCCTAATCCGAGCATTATCCGCAAAATTTGCGCTGAACTAGTTGTGAACACTTGAATATTCCCAAACCCGAATTTTACAAGTTCAACGGATCGTACTTACTCAGAATTGAATAATACTAGTTATACGTCACGCAAATAAGTATGAACTGGAATTTCTATACTGTTGCCAATTCATATGGGCAATGTTGAAAATGCTAAGTTATGAAGAAGCGGCAACACCGCATTGCAAGGGACAGAGTTACGGAAAGGGGAAAAAGTTGAATTTTAGGGATTCGAAACTGGGTAAATTTATTTAGTAACTTCATAACATTTATTTTGAATTTTATTCCTGATTTGTGCATTGTGTGAAGACAAATGGATATTGTGAAGTTTCAAGCCGCAAGGGTTGCTGCGTTGAATTTATTGCCCAACTATACTATTATTATCTTTGGAATGTAAATGAAATTATTTATTAAGTTCCATCGTCAAGGAAACATAGTAAACAAATCTTATAAACGAATAACATTTATTAACTATGGATGAAATACATAGTTACAAACAATGCAAGTAGCGCGAAAAATAAAGAAAATGTAATGTAAAATTTCCTGGTAAAGCATTTAGTAACCCGAGATAAATTTCTTTCAGGTGTAACGTGTAGAAAATATTGTACATAAAAAAGTAAAAATCATGATTAAGCAAAAGTAAACTGTATCAAAGTTGATGACATTAATGTTTGATAATTTAGAAAGTGTTTAAGATTTGCTTGATTTATCATAAATTAATTCTCAATTATTGCAATAACCATTTTGTTTTATTATTGGTATAGGTATACTGAATTTCGCGTAAGATAATAGCAGATGACGCTTGGGGGCTATCCATTTTTATATGTCTTAACAAATAATTTAAATTTGTGAAACCATACTTTCTCAGCAGTAGTAAATATTTTTCATTTAAAAATGTGCAATAGTTGAATATGTATATGATTTTTGGCATTTGAATTCCTTTCAAGTGATTTTTATGCCACACCACACTACTATTTATTTTTACTTTGTCACGAGGTTTACAGTACTATCATGTATGTTGCCAGCCAACCGTGCGTAAACCCTTGTTAGTCGAGAAAAATTCCCGACTTGACCCGGGTTCGAACCCACGATATCTGTACCCAGAGGCAAGCACTATACCATTGTGTATATAATATTTGGTATCCCATTATTCGCATTCGTTGCAATTATTTTATAAAATAAACATAACCTTGAAACTTTGTTACTTCCTTAATACTGCCATTTCATCCGGTAGGTCGGCGCTGATTGCTTACATATGTGTACATTTATAATATTGTACTAAGACCTTCTCCGAAGCTACATATATTTATTTTATATTTCATAATAAACATAGCTTCCGTATTTCGTTTTTATGGTATAAACAAACTTTGTCACTAGTGCTATGCATTATTATTAGCACCCAAGTGTCAATAACGCAGTGACATCAAAAGAGCATCAATACGCCCTAAATTAGCTTCAAACTATCATATCCCGTTAGACGTTTGCTTGCTACATCCTCTGCTACAGTTGTTAACGTAATTTCCGTTTCAATTAGCTACGCTTATTCACAGTTCTTCCTAACTACATAAACGTTCTCAATTTTGATAAATACGCTAGTTATTTTCTGGAAGATGGAGACAAAATCTAGTTTCTTGTTTTACATAAGAACTAATGATTTTGTTTTCGGTTATGATGCTTCGTTTGACAAAGGACAAGCGGACATCTTGCAGAGGAACGCTTTAGTTTTTCTAGTAATTATTAAAACAATCAACAGTATTGTGTGGTTTATTTTTACTTTTTCAGTAAATTATCTATGTGTGTTGCTATATTAAATTCGAGGTTAAATTGGAAAAAAAACATGAATAAATATCAAACGGGTTGTATTTTATTAAAGATATTTTTTCACGATTGGGTTATTTGTAATGTTTGCCAATAGAGTTTCCAAGGCAGTAGGCTGTATTTGCAAATTACTGATCGGTAAGTGATGTGAATCAATAACCGCAATAACATAGTCACTATCATAATCATCGTCTGAAATTATAGTTATAAGAATAGTCTTAACATAGTTGGCCGTTTAAGCAGCATTTTTGCTGTGACTATTAATTTGTCACTTTCTAAACTCAATTACTTAAATACTATATTTGCCGAATAAATAAATATAGATGTGTATGTTAACAAATAATGACGAAAAACAACATCACAATTAATATAGAGGTTGTTTTCTGATTCTGACAGTTCTCGGGCATGCTCAGATTGTAAGTCGTTATAGTCATAATCGTAAAATTAAAATTAATCCAATTCTATGATTATGCTCAAGTTCATGATACCGACTATGAATATGACGATGTCGCATAAACAAAATTATTATAAAAACATATTTTAATTCTTAAGACTAAGACTACAACTATGACAATGACTAAGATATTGCTGCATAAACCTGGCTTTACTTTAAAAATGACAACTAAACATTTTTAATGTGAAAATAATTTTTAAATCTTATTTTTTTTTAATTCTGTGCGTCGATCGTGCAAAAAAAAACGTAATAGGCATTGCGGTCAGTAAGTGTTCTTTTACCGGTACCCTTCGTCTCGATCTCCAAAATCATTCTCAACCTGCCCTTAATACTTATATAACTATTAAGCTTAATTCGTTGGTAGCACGAAATAGCTGTTTATGTGTTTAGGGCCATTTCTCGGTTTCCCGCGCCTCAGACTATTGGCGATTCAAATTAACTTTTCCCGCCGTTATATGTCAGTGATGTGACGTCACATCACTGATGTCCGAGCTGTAAATCTGTCACTGATACTGCATTTTATGCTTTTTAGAGATATTTAAAAACATGAAACTTGTATTAAAGGATATTTTAAATTATTTAAATGGCCTGCAAACTCCAGAACATTCCTACGAAATGGAGGAAATAATATATTCTGCGCATATTTTTTGTTCATAATTTAGCCACCAGATAGAGATTGCTTTCCTTGAATCGCGAATATTCCTTGTAGCTTAAAACTTAAATAACTGTTCCTATTATTTGTACACGTAAAAGAAGACTCACAATGCGTCTTTGTATTGTATGAAATGATACACATACTGACTTTACTTATTATTTTATCAAATTAGAAATGTTATTTATGTTGGTCTATATTTAGTACAATATGTTTGAATTACATCCATTGAAATGTGAAGCGAAACAAGTGCACATTAGTATAGAGTACTAGATGCTCGCGAAAAGTAAATGGATATTTTGATGAAGGTCTCCCCTATTGAAGCAACATGAAAGGGCAGTGCTAGAATGATTGGCCCTGATCTGGTTGGTATACTCTTTTTCACTTTATCAATTCAGTAGATGGTGTTTACATCAGCGCCAGTTTTAAACAGCCGAAATTAAGAAATGGCGGTATTCCACTGCTGTTATCTGACATTTTATTATAATACTAAAATGGTATCCTGATGCCATCGAAATTTTATTTTATAGTCAGTAGGTATGAAATATTAGTATATTAAGTATTAAGAACGGTAAGGACAATTTACCGCTCGAAGGCAATGTTTGGGGAATGAGCGAAGCGAAGGTCCTAATTTAGTCTGAGATCAGTAATTCCTTAACGTTCGTGATGCTTATACTATTTTTTGCACGATCGACGCACAAAATTTAAAAGAAAAATAAGATATGAAAATTTTTTTGACATATTAATAAATTTTATTTGTCATTTTTTCAGTAAGCTTTGATTTTTGTTTTTATTTATTTACCGTCTCGCTTCCTGAACGGTAAGTCAAGCATGTCACTTACCGACGTGAGTCACATCACTTACCGTTCAGTAATTTGTAAATAAGACCTACTGTCTTGGAAACACTGTTGGTAAATATAAAAAATAACCCGATCGTGCGAATAAAGTTTTATCTACCTGCTTTCCAAATAGGGTAAGAATAATACTTCACATTGTACATAAAATGTACACCAACACTAGTCTGAAATTTTAGAGCGTAAACTTGTCTCCAATTTCAGCCAATCAGACAGCTCAAAACTATGCGTTCCTATTCTCTACAATACTGAATTGGTAAGGTGGAACAGAGTATAGTCTATATTTAGTACAAAAGTTTGAATTATAACAAGTGCACATTAATTAGAGACTAGTACTGAAGGCTGGTGAAAAGTAAACAGATATTTTGATGAAGGCTGCCTTATTGAAGCAACATGAACGGGCAGTGCTAGAATTATTTGTCCTGGCCTGGTTGGTAGTGTCAGTGAGTAGCGTACGCGAAGGCAGTTTACGCCTCGACGTCGCTTTGCGATCAATAAAAGCCGAAAGAGTGTTAGCGCGTGCACCGACCGTTCCCGATATGAAACTGGGTCGTTCGGGGACACAGTTCGCCACGAATACGGCCGCTGCTGTGGCTTCTTTTACTCCGGCCATAAGTCATATGATCCAACACATGGTTGCAAATAAAGTGTACATTGACTCGATAAGATAATGTGGGGGTTTTACCTCCCTCGCCATAGGGTGCCATTACCATTAGGTAAGGAGTGTATTTACTAGAATTTTATTCATCTCCGAACATACATGCAATTGAAGAAATTGGGACAAATGACTATATTATTTATTAATAATTTTAATCTAGTTTAAATTGAAAAGTTGGGAGCGAAGTTAATTTCTACTTTTTAGTGTGAAAAGATCCTAAATTCTACTTCTAATTCTGTACCATATTGTTTAGAAAATCAACTATGATTTTGCTTTCGACGAAACCGGAAGTAGATTTAAGAATCTTTTTACATCAAAAAATGACATTTAACTTCGCCTTCAACATTATAATTTGGAGTGTAGGTCTAAAATTAATAGGGAATAAATAAAATAACTATTTGTTGCAATTTTTTCAATCATTGTAAAATTTAAAATAATAGTTATTTATGCATCAAGGGACTGAAGTTGTATTTTTTATCACGAAAATAAACCATATGCGTTTTATGCATCAAGGGACTGAAGTTGTACTTTTTATCACGAAAATAAACCATATGCGTGATAAAAAGAAACTTCATTGCCGAGATGTATATTAAATTTTATTTAACATTGAAAAATGTGTTTACATATCTGTATGTCTATGACCCTCAATGTTGCTAATCTGGGACATTGAAGTTATTGTAAAGAACACTCAAAATTATGTATTTTATCTCAATATTCTTCATCGGAATTATTTAGTTCGTTCTGCTTGCAGATATTTTTTGTCATTTTACTATTGTACATCGTATTTCGTACACCTGCCTAAATTATTGCATTATGAGTTTTATTTTTGATGTGTATTTTCATCGTTTTATGTAATAAAGATTGAACTCGTATGAAAATATTAGAATACGTCCCTGTTATTGTGTATATCTCTATAGTTCATTTCATGTAAGAAAATAGCGTTGATTTAGATAGGGTTCACAATAGTGAAAAAAACGTCACGTGCATGGCAGCTATCATTTATCAAATAAAATCGACAAAATTAAGTGATATTTAACTACGTTGTGTAATATTTAATATTAAGGTATGGTACATACGTATTTAGTATTGACAAAGTTTGGTTTCACGAATTTAAATTACTTTTTGAATGCATGTAGAAACGTGCGGCTCTCAAGCGCCACTGCTATTTTCTTACGTGTAATGCAGTATACTTACTTAAATTATACTCTATTCTAGTTAAGAATGGATTTACAATTAAGATATGGATTACGATTTTGATTGGTCTAAACGCGAATGAAGTTTACAATAGCGAAAAATTTGTTACAAAACGTTACAAAATATATTTTTTTCATTTACAATGAACACTCTGTATACATACCCACAAGGGCTTTGTTAATTGATTGTAATTCTAATTGGTGTTTTCTTTTGTTTACAGATCACGGTACCTTCGAAACTTTAATAAAAACGAGGCGAAAATCAAACACGAACGATAACGGAGTAGATTTTATATGCGTTGGTGTCAAGTCAATGTTCTTGTTTGAATATCTTTTATAAAGTGAATATTAGTGAAAAACAAGATGCATATTGAAGTTCAAGTCGCTTTGAATTTTGTCATATCGTACCTGTACAACAAACTGCCCCGTCGCAGAGTCAATATATTCGGAGAAGAACTGGAGAAAGCTTTAAAGGACAAATTCAAAGGACACTGGTACCCAGAGAAACCATTCAAAGGGTCCGCATTTCGGTGTTTGAAGACGGGCGACCCGGTGGATCCCGTTTTGGAAAAGGCGGCCAAAGAAAGTGGTGTACCCATCCAGGATGTGTTGGAGAACCTGCCAACGGAGTTGGCTGTATGGGTGGACCCGGGGGAAGTTAGCTACCGCATTGGGGAAAAAGGAGCAGTCAAGGTACTATTCAGCGAAAGTCAAGACCCTCAAGATGACAGTTCAGCTGATAGGGAAGTCACTAAAACTTTCAACCCCGAGGCGCAATGCTTCCGGCCGATTGAAGCCGTAGGGTGTAGCCTGAGCGGGTTGAGTTTATCCCCCAAGGCGATGACGCCGTTCAACGCAAATGCGGGGCAGGTGAATCAAGCCCAACAGGCTGTAACGCAACTTATTTCATCTGTGGCAGCGCAAAATCTACCGTCGCCGTCCTCGGGGTCTTCGCCCACGCCACTAGCTTCCTCCTACAAGGGGTCCCCCAGCCCTGTGCCATCGTTCATACCCCGCACTACCGCCCCCCTCACATTTACCACGGCTACCTTTGCGCAGACCAAGTTCGGCAGCACCAAACTCAAGACCAGCAGCAAAAGAGCAAATAGGTCAGTCATATTTTACGGATGTCAACTACTGTTGAAAGTGTATCAATATAACCTTATAGTGGATAAGTGCTACGCCCCACAAATGGCATGTCTCTTTAGTGATTTAGTGAAACCAGTGCTAAAGTTGTCCCTTCCGCCAGCGACAGCCTAATCCCACAATCATAACAGAACGCTAACCACGATTACCTATGTATACCGTGTATAATCAGAAAAATTATTGGCTCTGTCGGGCCTAGCAATAAAACTATAAATATTGCAATTATGACAAAGCGGCACATAACTGTCACTGCTTGTTTTTACATTGAATGCCAATGGGCCATTATTTTTGCCGCTCTGTTAAAATGAAGACATGCATTGAATGGATTTCCTGCATGTCCTGTATAATAAAGTAATTTTTGGAATTGCAGTTTTCATTCCTGTAAGAAATTATTTCAAACAAAAATAGCATTTTTATGTTTAAGAAACAGTAAGATAATTTTGGTATACAGAGTAGAGTAGGTAGGGACTAGCTAGGGAATTTAACAATATTTATTTTATTGCTGGACCCGACAGTAAATTTTTCTGACTATGTCAAACTATAGATGGCGAATTGTAAAATTAATTATTGGACATTTTCACTTGTAATTTTTCTAATCATACATTAATGTAACCTAACGTATATTAAGGTATATTAGGAGCGGAATTTTTATCTCCGGTAAAACTGTATGTTAACGCAACAGTAATTTTTACAACTTATGCTATAATACCGAGGCTATATACTTAGTTTTAACTGAGAGTTAACCATAACTAAAAGTTCAACATTTTACAATTCGCCTAGTCATTTTGAAAAGCACTACGCACTTCGCGTATTATAAAAAGTCTGATTTTAAAATATGCCTGTGACATACCGCATGCATACGTGAAATCTGTTATACAGGGAATACTCGTATACAATATTAATTCTTTTTTTGTAGTTATTTACCTATTAATTTTAAAGGAAAATTGTAAATACATACAAAATTGTTCAATATTAAAAACTACATAATATTAGATTAAATTCAATAGCAATTTGTATTTATTTGATGAAAAAACCTTAAATAAAAAAATATATTTCTCAATTTACAGCATATTTCAGAGTGCCATGGAAGTGATATATTGTTAAACAAACAAGACAAAAGAATGACTGGTTCCATAGCACTCTGAAATATACTGTAAATTGCAAATTTTATTTATCGTTTTTTCGCCAAGTAAATAAAAATTGCAATTGATTGTGTAGTTTTTAATTTATAACAAGTTTAGTATTTATAACTTTCCTCTAAAATGAATTAAGGTAAGCAACTACAAAAAATATAAAAATTAGCAATAATAAATAACATCTGATTTCAGAATTAGTAAAACAGTTATTTGTAGTTCAATAGGCGATATAGGTATTTGTGATTAGCGTCCCTATAATTTTTTATGTTATTTGATATAAATTTAAAGCTCGTGCCTATAGAGAAAGGAAAATTCAGTGCAGTAGAAGGTGTACTATCTAACATAAATGTTAGCTACCATAATTTTTGTGCACCGCGTACCAAAAACGTATACAACTAACCAGTTCATAACACCCTTTATTATTCGAGTTGGAGTCAACTGGGCTGCACAATTCCCTTCTCTATTGGCATGAGCTTTATCCATAAATTTAACTATTTTTAAGTAGATCAAGGTCACGCTTTAAATGAATTCACAACTTTTAAATAATTTGCATCAATTCTTAATTAGGTATTACAAATATTTCTTGATTTGATTTAATCCGAATTTTTTATTACAACAAAGAAAATCATTTATGGTCAGTTGCACCACTGACGCTTAAATTTGGTTTTATTCAGTTAATCAATTTCATTTTATACTGCAATTTAAAAAATATTCAATTGGAATTAACATCAATTTATTTGGCTAACTGAATAAAACAAAGTTTAAACATTAAGTACCGGTGGTGCAACTGGGCTTTAGCACTTTGTAGCCAGTTGCACCAACAAGGCTTAAATTTTAAGCTAGGTTTAAACAAAAATATACAATCGAAATTTTGACAGCAATATTTTATAATTCATTTGACATTATTGTCTGTTGGAATTCTATATGACTTTTATGGGGCGCAGCAATTCGTAACTATAGGATTATAATGCATGGCATTCTTGTTGGGGATGTAACTAAATAAATTGTTTGTTTATAGAATGTCGCCTACTGAATTTAGCAACTACATCAAGCAACGCGCTATGCAGCAACAGATCCACCACGGAGTGCACGGGGGGCACGGGGCCCACCACGGGCTGTCAGCGCCTCCACAAACCTCTCCCACCGGTCGCTCGCTGTCCCCCAACCAACTGGGGGGTCCGCACGGCGGCGACCCCAACGCTTACTTCTTCCAGCACGGGCCGTACCACCCTGGGTTCCCTCACCGTGGCGTCTTCGAGTCTTCCAGCCAATTCCTGAGCGCAGCAGCTGACCTGTACCCGGGCGCGGCGGCCCAGGGCAGCAAGTACCCCGGCTTCGAGCACCCCATCGGCCAGTTCGGGTACCCGGGGTCGGCTCAGGCCCCGCCCACCTCCGCGCCTGCCTCCTCCACGGAGAACGGAAAGCTGCTCGATGGCCTGAATAGCTTTGTGCCCTACCCTGCAAGTCAGTATCAGCATCTCCTCGTCGCCAACTGAGATCTGCGCGCTCGAATACCTACCGGCCCGGCTTCGTAAACAGGACCCTACACGCTTCCAATATTGTTCAGGGGAGTGTTTGGTGGACGTTTGGTGAAACTATCGCACCAGCTCTGCGTATTCTGTTTTTGCGATTATTTATAAATATTCCTGTACTTAACCATCAGAAAATCTGGTTTAATATTTGACAGTAAAATTGCGCAACCGGTAGATACGTCTTTACATCCTGTTTTTAAAGTAGGAGGAGTAACTTCAAAAGTCAGATTTACAGCAATAAAAAAACCTAGATATTTATAATAAATTTAAATTATTGAACTTTCAGTACCGCGGTGCATATTAAAATTTATTTTAAATCGAAAAGTGAATGGAATATTTATTTTCATAGGTTATGTTTACATTTATGTCAGTCTGATACTCAATGTTCCTAATCTCGGACATTAAAGTTATTGTTAAGGACACGCAAAATTATGTGTTTTATCTCAAACTTCATCTAAATTATTTGGTTCGTTTTTCTTGCACATAACAAATTTACTATTGTATATAGTACACCTGCCAAAATTATCTTACATGTACAATAATTATTATAAGCTTACTGCATTATGAAATCGTCGTATAGTGGATTACTTTAGTGCCGATTTCTTTTTAACAATCTTTGTGCACTTTAGTGACGATTTCAAATAATAAGTATATATGTTATAAGTTACATTTTATTTTGTGAGAAGGAACACGAAGCGAAGCGGAGTGGTCCAATCCTTCGAACAAAGTAAAATCACTTTTAAAACGTATATCATACACTATTATTTCATTTAAATTTCTAATAATTTTTTGACATATATGTATTTGTTGTTCCATTACCAAGGTAACTAATTCACTTTTAACACTGGTGTTAAAAGTAATAATGATCTGTCACTTTTAACACTGGTGTCATAAAATGACAATTTTAACCCTAGAAACAAACATTAAAATTAAAAAGCCTACTTTTAATAGATTTGTAGAAAAATTTAATTTTGTGGATCAAATGTTTTACATATTTTATATTAATATAAATGTTCCTGGTTTTTTTTTTAATTGCCGTTGCCTTTCAGGCAGTCAGTACTTTTCAGAATTAATTTCTCTGCAACAAATTTTCATATGTTCTCAAATTACACGTATATACTGTCAGGCTGTCACTGAATGTCAGCATAACCACAATTTTCAAATTTCGTATATCTGGAGTATGCAGGCCTACTGCCATCTATTGACGAGTTTTGCCAAACATTCCCATTGCCGTCACTCATGCAATATCCAGCCAGAAAATTAAATACAAGAGCAGCTTAAAAAGTACAGTCAAAATTTTATAATTTTTTAATTTTAATGTTGTTGGATTACGTGTGGAGTGAATGGTTAAATCTGAGCAATATGGGGGGTGAGATAAGGGAGAACAGCCCGCCGACAACCGACAACAAGCAACAACCTTGAACCATCTGCAACAAGCACCAACCGGTCCGGTACGACAGATGACAGCCTCCCTCAAACTGTCCAAACCTGCTAGTTACTTACTTAACTACCAAATACTACACATAGCTGATAATATAATATAATTAATTGATACCCTATAAGCGAATCTTAGAGATTAGATTAATATCGTTTTTTCTATACTTTATAATATGATGGTGTTTCCAGTATTTGTAGAAAATTTTAGCGTCGTTTTTTCTAAATTTTTTATATTAAATGTTGTTTTATATTTTTTACTTTTTGTATATACGGCTCAATTCCCATCATCTACATCTAGTCCCAAAGAGATTATTATCTTTCATACATCAACAATATTATATTGGCATATCACTAGAGGTATAAACATAAATAAAACATAAAAAAACACATAAAAAAAGAAATTACTATTGTATAAGAACGAAAAGTTAACTGAAATAGTTTTATGTATTTTAAATAACTAAACCTAGAGCGCTGAAAGCAAAGTCGACGATAGTTTTTTTATACCTTAATACATACATTTGATGATACATATATAACATAATAATATATGCGCTACGACATTTTGTATCAAAATGAATAGGACGCGTACGTTGTTTAAGCTTAGGGAGAGAAGAGACGGTACGGTACAAACGGTAGTTACCTGCCTTGACAATAGGACGAAATCAAACTGACACCCGATACGTACACCTGTGCTGTGGTATACCGCTTACTGAGTACCTGCGAAATGCGGAACGAGTAGTAAAGAAAAGGCAGGAGTTTCAAATTGGAAAGCTGAAGAAGAATTCTACTAATGAAAAGTAGAACAGGGGGCGTAGATAGATACCGAGAACTGCTGGATAGTACCTAACACAGCCGTGTTCCTTCGGGTTGTGATTCGCATTCTAATTCAGAGTGATCAAAGTGAACATGATTAAAAGAATCATGTTTCCTTTAACCTCACTCTTCAATTTATCCATTTTAAACGATTTTATTGCTTTCATACACATTTGAGACGTGACAGATTTTTATTAAATAATAGTTATTTATATCACTACTCTAGAAACTGCACTTTTGCGAAAGGCGAGGCCCTTCAATACGAGTACTCACAATAGCATATTAAAAAACAAGTGTTACAATGACCGTTTTTTTAATGCGGCTGTAGGCGAGTTACGCAAAGTACAAGTATTATAATTGGACATTTTAATACGTGTTTTCATATAATTTTTCCTATTTCGCAGTTATTTAGAAGTTTGGTTAGAGTTAAAATTTATATTTATTATGTTATGAACTTAAAAGAGTGCTTTATTGTTTTATGTATGTATGATGATAACATCAACTAAAATGAAAGATATTTATTTGATAAGTTACCAACTTCACAATTTAAATAATTCCCAAAAACAGTTGTACAAAACCGTTCATTGTAACACTGTTCTTGACAAAAACAGTGTCACATAATACATTTTATGAACGCGAAATAAGAAAAGCAGTTTCTGGCCGAGTAATACACAAGATTTTTTGTGCCGACTTCTCCCTAAATTTATTAAATGAATATGATTAATTGTCCAAATATGAAATTCGAGAGATTTTTTTAAAGCTGGTAAAATCAGAAGTTTTGTAATTTGAAATGACATAACCCGAAAAATCAGCAAATATTTTTAAGTTTTATATTGCAAGTTCAAATATAATTATTTACATTTAAGTTATAATTAACAATTTAGTATTAAAAGTTGTAAACAACTTGACATTTCACCAGAAGAATAACAACATAACCATTAGAGTCTCTTTCTTTTTGCCGGCCTTGGCCGGGTGATTTGGAGTAATGTAAAAGTACTAATATCGGACGGAAGCACAAAAAAATAATTTAGTTTGCATATTTAACATTCGACATTTGTTTGTTGTTTCCTTAATATTAGTTTGAATCATGATTCAAAAGTCACGATTATACAAATCATGTTTTAGAAAATGCCAATCACAAGTCGAAAAAACACGGCTCACTACTACACTGACTAGCACACACACATACACCGGGTTACCCTTGCAAACATAGAGGGGAAAAAACCAGACTTCACGATACCTAATGATGCGAGGTATTCATTATTATTAATATAGATATAATATATTTAGATGTGATCATATACATATATACATACATATATTTTAATACTTTCTGGCCAAAGGCCGTTTTTACCTACCTACTATTATTAAATAATAATTAATAATGAAAGTTTAATGTTATTATCTCGGGACGTTGGTCCCTTAACACGTCAGTATTTGCATGTCGTTGTGTGTCGCCCGATTCATCCAATCATAAGTCAAGTACACGAGGACTCATCTCGTGTAACTATAGCCCTTTACCGTGGGGTACTTCGGGTTTTTCTATACATACAAATATAGTTGCTTGTAGAGTTTTCCTATATTTCTATACATATAAATAATATCAAATGTGTTTATAACACACTATTTTTATGGATTGCTTCAACTTTTGTTACTTTATTTTTTCACCGAAATATTGTTTATTTTAATTTTATATATAAATGATTGTTGATTTTTATGAATATATTATTATATAATTTGTTATGGTATTGGTTATTTTTATTGTCTGTGATGTGCTGATGAGACGCTAAGCTAGTCCAATTTAATCACTCAACTCAATAATACGAACCCAGGCTCAATAGTTAGGCCGGCTTACATTTTCAACAAATTATAAAACACAAATGATGAGAAATATCTACAAAATCTTTCAACTACCTACTTTAAATATAGACTTAAAACTTGCAAAAACTGTGTGCCAACTGGTGATGATATTTCAACCGGCATTTAAAGGACAGACCTTTTATTTTGGCACAATATGAAAAACAACTTCATAAAAATACAGTGCGTACAGTAAAATCTACTTCGGAAGACATATGGGGCAATACTCTCACAGAAGAATGTGCAGGTCTTTTGGATACAATGTCTAATGTATGTATGGTATCTCGGGATTTTCAACCACTCTGGGTTATATCCCTAGGGTAGCTTACACAAACACACACATCTATTAATTTTACTTTTACATTTGTCACGACGTTCTTTACTTAGTTACCATGTGCGTTGCCCATCCGGTGCAAGCCCTTGTTACAACCACAAGCCAGTCCCAAATAGTTTTGTGGTTGTCCAACTTGGACAGATAATGGGAGTAAACACCGCTCAAGACTGGTCAAGAAAAATTCGACCTGGTCCGGATTCGAACCCACGATCTCTGAGTCCACAGGCTCGCACTCTTCCACTGTGCTAACCCGCCCTTGTGTAAATTGAAACTGTTTTTACTAATAAAGGCGATATACCCCAATATTAAATGGCGGAGTACTTGAAGAACATATTCAATTTTCGTATATTTTAAATCTATATTTTTCAACTAGTTGAAAAAAATTTGTAAAAAAATCACCATAAGTTTTATAATTTGTTTGTTGAAAATGTAAACCGACCGAACTGGAATGCGCTAATATGCTAGATTCCCATAATAACAAACAGGATGAGAGAGATAGCTACAAGGAGTCGTTCTGTCCTTTTCGCACTAACACAGTATATGTACATAAGTCCTACAGTACTTCCACGTACCACGTAAGAATGGCTTTGTGCAATATTATTTCGTATACAGGTTGTTGGGGTCTCGTAGCCGTGTACTTTTGGGTCAGGTGTCGAATCTGGTGACCCGGGTCCGATCGATGTCAAAATAATTTCGAGTTGTAATTGAATAACGAACAATTTTTAGAGAAATGGCTAAATATACCTACCTGCTAACAGTAAAATTACGTCCATAATAAATAAAATAAAATTTGTGTTTCATTTATTTGAAACTCACTACATTTGACATGTCAATACAAAGATGGCGCGACCCTTATAACGCTGTCTCCTCACAATAAAGCGGGTCTATTCCACTATTAAAACAATATTGAATTGAGTGAATTGAATAACACTTATTTGTTAGTTTGTTGTGTATGATTTGTTTTGGTAACGAGAAGGCAAGGAAAGAAGGAACATTGTTAGTTCTGGTTCCCACTGTTTCGTACAATGGCTGCTGGCAGGCAGGACAACAATGAATTAATATCCTTCACACACACATATGTACATGTACCTGATTCTCGCAGACAGACGGAGTACGAGCGATTCACCAACTTACTGCATTTGTTAAGCTCTTTGTTACTTATTGATATGAACTGTTATATTGGTATTGATAGCTAGATGATTTGCAACATTTTCTAGTTCAATGGTGTAATGTTAACGTTCTCGTTGTATGTGCTGTTCATTCGTTTATCGGTGTTCACATCCACATGTTACACAAAAAACACGATCTTAGATCAATCAGCCCAGCCAAAAGTAGTACAACAAGCAGTCACCAGGCTTCTTTATAATGGATGATAACTTATGATCTTATTTTGAAATGAGTAACAGAACCTTACTTATATCTGTGAAAAAAAATATGAATCTGTTAGAGAAAAGTGGTTATTTTTATCTTAATGTTTTTAGTAATTATTAAACCTTATTGCCAAAAAAAGAAATAAAAACGCCAACAGACCTTTTCAATGAGATCTGTGCATAATATGCCAACAAATGGCGGGAGTCATGGTTACGTGCTTCTTGTCATATAAGATCCACGGCCACATCCACGTTGTTTGCTTTTTCAATATTTAGACCTTGATTTTGACAACTTTAAAAAACTTCTCAGAACAAGTAGCATTTACTGCAAACGATGCAAATTTTCACCGAGAATACAGATATTTTAGTGACTTGAATATTTTTAACTTTTCGTTTGACAGCCAAGCTGGCAGATGCAGGCACCATTTTTCTTAATATGTGCAGTGATAGAAAGAAATAACTACTAAATTGAAAAGGTCTATTGATTATGAATTGTTTTCATACGTCACTACGTCCGTTCTGAAAGTAAATTTTTAAGCTATCAATTTAAAACAAAAATGTAACAAGTGAAGAAAAGTGATATAAGACGAAATTAAAAACACCTTGTTTATGGAAAAACATACTTCTACGTGTTGCACAGAATTTTTTTTACTACCAATAAAAAATGATAATTTACTGTACTGAGTACAGAAAAAATAATACTTTTCTGTACTGAGTGCGAAAAAAGAATTCTTTTCCAAACTCATGAATATTGAAGGACTTTTCCAAATGGTAGTAGACAGAGTATATTAAAACAAATGTTATAGAAAGTAGGTAACCTATTCTAGCACAAGTTAGAAATTCGGACACGAACCGTGTAGCGGCGAGTGTGTGAACTAGTGCTTAAATAGCTTTCTGTTGTGCAACGAGTGTTATATACTATTTAAAAAAAATAGTTGACAAATTTAGGGAAACTTATGGTGGAATAGTTAGGTTGATGACAGCGATTTGTGTATTTTATTTTTTGGAATCGACGTAGAAAAAATAGTGTGTGTGTCACGGACACAAACGTAGTCTGTCGTTTTTCATGTAAGAAAATAGAAAATTACGCTTGAGAGTTTTTACACGTAATACACGTAATAAGTAAAATTTGTAAAACAAAATTTTGCCCATACGGTTAACAACTGATATCTAAATCAATGCTATTTTCTTATGTGAGACACACCATAGAATCTTGTAATAAGTGAAGTTGACTTAATATTCGAATCAAGTGATAAAATACTAGTTTGTTATTGGTTGGGTACTTAAAAGTTGGTTGTTAATTTTATGGTTATAGCATAAGTTACATCCATTTTAAACGCGCCTTTGCCTAAACCTTTTCCCAACACCATTTGCCTGTAAGACCAGCGATAGTTAATAAATAAAAAGCGCGCGAAACGAAAGCACCGACCGACTAGGCACCGGAACACAACTGTACACACTTCCCTCCAGACAATTTTAAGTGATATAGAGTATTTTTCATACGCATACCAATCAATTCAATTCACACACAACACACATACGATACAAGATAGATAAGAAAGCAAGAATCACGCTTCGTACTATACTAACAAACAAAAGTGAGATTGAGAGATATTTATAAAAAAAGGAAAGTTTGCAAACATCTGGGCTAAGAAGTAGTTTTGTACTTGTAAATACGGCGCACCCATAAAACGAAATGTGTTGCCTTTATTTTGTAATAGTCGGGATTGGGAGGAGAAGTATTAAGAGTATAAGAAAGTACGAGGTATAATAAGATATATGTAACATAAGGTTTCGAACAATATTTGAATGGACGATGCTGTGGATTAAGAAAAATATATTGAATCTGTTTATTACTACAACAAATAACATAGCTTAATCTTTAACATTTTTTAATATAGAGCTAAAGTGACATATTTTCTTCTATACGACGAGGTTTAGTTCTGACTTGTCCCATGAATCTTTGGTAAGATTCAAAATTTATTTCACGTACCTTTTGAAAAATATTTCTCCTTAAATGATTTCATTTTGGGTCTCCTACAGATTGTTGTATATTTCTCTTGTAAGTACGGCCCAAAAATTTTTTATATAAAATTCAAAGTGCAGGCAAAGTTTTCAGATAAAATAATGGTGTGTGGTGCAATTTCGGAAACAGACGTCTCCTGATTTCTGACAGTTCATTGGACGTGTTAGAGGCTTATACACACAAAATAGCCAACAGAAATTACTTGATTTCATCAATTTACATCATGTAAACGAAGAGATTAAGTGTTGGTCTGACCCATCTTCAAGCAACTATGTCCGAACAACAACGCAGTGCTTGGAGGCAAAAAATACCATTTGTAACTCCCAAAATAATCCTTTTAACGTACTCAGGCGAAACTCATTGAAATTTTTTTGGAGTTACTTACAAAAAAGGTATATAATGTGTAGGGGCCCCAAAATAAAAACAATTCTGGCGCAGGATTTTTCAAAAAGTACGCTAAATAAATTTTAAAACCCGCTAAAGACAAATGGGGCAAGTCAGAAGTTAACTTCATCATATGGAAGAAAACAGGCCATATGAAGCAGATTCAATATACTTTCCTTAAACCAAAAGACCGTTCATTCAAAAAAATTCCGAAAATTATGTTTCATATGTTAGTGTTTCACTAAAAACGAGCAATGTTCGCCGTTTTGAACTAACACAAAACGGTGCACTAGCGCTACGCTACAATGTGTACATGATAAACTTGATTATAATGATAGATAATTCAATTATTTTATATACTCGCTTGAATGTATTTGCATTTTAACTCTTGATCTGTAAATATTCTAGGACAATGTTGTTTGACTGTTCGTGAAACACACGAATTATTGTGAGCTATAGGTAATTGTCATACGGTACAATACGGTACGGTAGGTGATTTGATCTGGCACGTAAAACGTGCTAAATATATGTGTGTTTCTAACATAACATAAATAAATAAACACAAATGTATAATATTAAATTTAAAGTACGTGTAGGGAGTGAACTGCCCAACCAACGGATTGATTGTGATTTGATGGTTCTTTTTTACTACTAAACTAGCTAGCTAGACTAGAAAATGGGGTAATGGCAGAGGAGCGATGAGCAGGCCTACATTGTGTGTCTGTCACTATCTGTGTTAGTTTCTATATCTATTTATAAAATATTATATACTGTGAATAAGACGTAGTTACTCTATATATTATTATTAAATATATAGTGAGAACGGCATTTCCATCCCGTTATAAAATAAATATGTGTATAATAGTCTATAATTTTTCATATTGTTGTACGATTTTTAAGTTTATATTAAAATGTTTTGTGCATTAATAGAAAATTCTTTATTTTTGTTCCTACCTGTTTCACATACTGCTCTCTTCTTCCCATTAGTCTATTACATCGTACGAGAGTTCCGCAGAATTATTAAGAATAAACTCATAGTTCATATTTTTTACTATTTTATTTTAAATATATTCAAATGTTTCATTCGACAAAAATACACACAACCATTCTTTCCTTCCAAACTCACAACTCATCCTCTTTTCGAATACTTTCAAAATCATTTCGGGTAAACTTAAAAATTGAGGAGCTTTTAAAGTCCATTCGCTGAGACAAGACAATGTGGAATTAATTCTTGAACAGAAACAAGTCATTCTATTGGTTCGGCACCAAAATTATCCTCTTCTTTTAACCAATAGAATGACTTGTCACTGTTCAAGACTTAGTTCCACATTCTCTCGTCTCAGCGAATGGTCTATAGTAAAAACAACATTAGTTTTTACCTTCCGTCACCTTTAGGTAAGGAAGGTATTGTCTTTGGTCAAAAAATTCGGTGGTGAGTTTATAATGAATAAGCACGTTTTAAGGTCCCTAGAATACGATTTTACTATTTTTACGATGTCTGTATGTGTGTGTGTGTGTATAACAAAATTTTCGTCTACGATAACTTTAATACTACAATTCCAAAAATTATAATTCTTTCGTATTCCTCTTCGTTGCATCCATATGAAGAGCTGATTAGATTTTGGTTATAATTGGTCAACCGGAAATGCTCTCATTTGAAGATTTTAACAGTTTTTCTTGAAAAAACGATGTTAAATATCATTTTTCCACATTTAATGTTACTATAAATATTAAAGAACATTGTATTCTCTATTCGATTTGATTGCATTTTATACTTCATATTAAATGGATATAGAGTTATAAAGTTATAAAGAAATTAAACTTCATAAACTAGCCAGCTATGCTAGAAACAGCTACTATATTAAGAAAATTTTGATTGAAAGATGTCAGTGTCAAGTGCAATTGACATATTCGTAGTATATTTGTGTTAGGATCATTTTGCTCGAAATTTTCTGTATGGAATTAGTATAAAATACATACAACTGTCGAAAGGTAATGTACATACAAGAAATTTAGAATCTTTTGCAAGGAACTTTCTGTATGGATTTTATAGAAAATATATAGGCATTTACGAAAATTCTACCGGTAGATACCGCATCTACCGACTGTGTACGAAAGCATGAGTGGTAAAAAGTTACCGCGTTCGAAAATTGTTCAATATCTACCAGATCCGTCTACCGGATTCATGAAGAATCTGATCTCAAAAAAAAGGTAGTGATGCAAAACGAAGCGCGCGCAGTAAAAGTGGAAATGTGTTCAAAGTAGGACTCTGCTCAGTTTGTTAAGTACGTCAAATTTCTAACCTGTTTTAAATTTTCAAATTTTTTCATAGGTTATGGATCTAGCCTGTTTATCAGTTGCGTTCTTAAAATATCGATTCCGGTAGCTATAACCTGATAAAAAGCTGTTTACTGGTAACAGTTCACCGGTAGAATTTTCGTAAATACGTCATATAACTGACGGAAGGTAATGTGCTGGCCACATCAGATTTTTTGAATTGGGAATAATCAAATAATAAACTTTCTAGCTTCGTTACTTGTATAAATTTCTGCAACTTAATTTATCTCAGAATCATGTTTAAATATTAGAAAATTATTTACTGGATGTTCAGAAATAGAAAAATAAATATTGATGAGCAATTACATAATAATTAGACATTTTAATAGGACGTGTTTTGTAGAACCGCTTAAACTTTATTAATAACTTATTTTTTGTGCAACCGGACGCGAAATAAGCATTTCGCAGCCGCAATACAGGCCGCGAAATTGGATTTCGCGACCGTTGTTATGGTAACGGCCGCGAAATTAGGTAAACAATCGTTTTTACACTTGAGAATTGCATGGTTTTGTTTATCAAATGTTAATCCCATAGCCGCCTTGAAAGCTAGCTTTCTATTTATAATGAAACTATTGAAAATTAATAAAATTTGTAATTACATATTTTTTACGGTACGGTACACCTTGTCCGCGAAATCCTTTAGCGTCCTCGAGATTGTCTTGCCTCGGCCGCAAGCGGCCTCGGCGACAATTTTTCTCTCGGTACGCTAAAGAGTGATTTCACGGCCTTGATATACAAATAACTATTACCAAACTGTTTGGCATCCTTAAAAATACATGTCGCTGTATCTAACTCATTTACAATATTTGGAGTATGGATGTTTTTGCCAAGAGCTCTTCAGTTGTTAAATTTTGATTCGAAATTGTATAATTTCATATTTTCACTCACAACAATAGTTTAAATTCTAGGTTCTAACTAACCTAATTTTTGCAACTTAATTTTAAATGACAGAAAAATAAATGTAAAAAATTTTGTTTTCCACTGCCTACCTTATTTTCTTATTCTCAATAATTCTAGCGTGATCCTCTGCGTTGGTTTGTAAAAAGCATTTTGGCACGTTTCACACAAAACACACTTAAATTTACTTTCATCATAATATAATGTTTATTTACGAACACATTTGTCATAATAATAAACTTAACACGTGTCTTTCTCGGCGGAAAGATAATTACATACTGAACACGTTTCGACAAAAACTTACGGACCTACGCTTGCTGGACGAAGAAAATAAATTAAAAATACATAATTATGCTATATAAAAATCTGTATAAATAAAATACATAATTTAATTTAAAAAAACAAATAATTGTACAAAGCTACATGTTGTAGCGATCCTGACCAATATTTAATTTTCAAATAAATTACTAATAGAAATCGCAAAAAAAATCATATAAAATTTATATATTTTCATAGTCTATTTACTGGCATAGACAAAATTTTGTCCGATTACTATCTTCCTCAGTTTTTCTTCGATTCTAATACAAAATGGCATCTTTCTCAGAAACAGTTGAAGATCACTAAGCTTTTTTTACTCATTTTGGTCAGTGTTATATATGCCCTTCAAATTTTTATCCAAACTTGAAATACACTGTGTATTCGGTAACCTGTCATGATAATTTTAACACCCATTTTAAATTTTTCAACAATAACAATAGTTGACAGTGAATAAAACATTTAAATGACAGAAAATACATGTGTTTCCATTGGCTAACAGGCTGCTAAAATTAACATGGTACGATATAGAATACATACCGAAACAAGTTATTTTTTTTACAATGCCACAAGAAAACAGTTTTTCCTTGTGCATTTGAATTGCTATTTCCCGCACTCATTTTAACTTTGAGAATATTTATTTCTCGCATGATTAAAGAAAAAAAATAATAACCACATACAAATAACTGTACCAGATGTAGTTTCATAGGAAAACTTTATTTTAAAAAACTTATATAAATAATTCATGAAGAAAAGGTACACAACATATTTTAAACTACTAATGTTAAAGGATTTAATATAACGATCGCACAATTAATATAATTGCACCAGATAAATAAAAACTATTCAACATAATAATGTGCCTATATATACGATCGTTTCTGCTATGATTAAAAAATACGAGAACTATTGAATACAACCATAAATGTATTATATTACAACATTCGTCGTAATAAAAAGCAAAATAACACTAATAAAATCTTACAAAAAAACTATATAATATATATTTACACTTCGTTCATGTGTGTTGACAAAATATGTTCCCTTAATTTTTTAGAATTTACAAATGTAACGTTACATTCTGTACATCTGTAAGCTGCGCGCTGAGGCTGAGGCTGAACATCCGTTTTAATTTCTTTTCTAACTTCAACTTCCGTTATTTCCTTCTTAACCTTAATTTTCTTAAAACTAACCGGATTTTTCACAATTTTCTTCTTAATATTTCCTTCTCCGTGTTGAGAAGTACAATGAGCTAATAAAACTTTCATTGTCGCGTAAGACCTTGTACAAATTTTGCATTTGTATGGTTTTCTGTGTTCGCGAATATGCAAAACATAATCTTTTTGAAAATAGAAAACTTCGGCGCAAGTTTCACACTTGAAGATAGGTTTTGCAGGATGTTTTGCGATATGTGAAACAATTCCAGATTTTGTGCTGAATGGTTTTTTGCACAAGCCGCAATAGTAGCAAGAAAATTGAATATGCTCTTTAAGAGCTAAAATCGTAGGGAAAATTTGAGAACATTGTTTGCATTTATGTTCAACTTTATTTACGCGTTTAAATTTGCGTTTTTTGTTGTTATTATTAACAGCAGCAACATTATTAACAATATTGTGATATCTTATATTATGTTTTCTTAAAGACCCTCGGTGCATGTAAAACTTATTACATTCTTTACATTCAAAAGTCATTTCTTTGTTTGGAAACTCTTTTTTGATTCGAATTTTTGGAGACATCTGATTTAGATTTTTATTTGGATTTTGAGGATCATGATTTTCAGAGATATGTTTTGACAGTTGAGCTTGAGATGTACAAGCGACTGGACACAATTTGCAATTGTAAAAATAATTAACCACAACACCGTTTAAGTGTAATTTAGCATGAGAATTTAAAGCCGCTTTGCTGGAGAATTCCATGAAACAGGAAGTGCAGCGAAAAACAGTGTTAAAATTTAAATTTACACCCGATTCAGTTGGTTCAGTTTTGATTTTTACCGGTAAATTTGTGGAAAGTAAGTGCTTATCGCATAATTTTATATGAAGTTGATACGCTTTTTTGGTCGAGAATTTTTTCTCGCATAATTCGCAGTCCCATTCGGTGCTTAATTGATCTGAAATTCTTTTGTTTGTGTTTAAAGCGGCCGTACGGCCCGAGGACGGTCGAGTTTTCAATTTTTCGTTAGTTGAAGTTGAAACCGGAAGTAGAGGGAGTTCATTTGAAGGTGAACTCGGATCTATCATTTCTTTTTCATTATCGATTATAATTGAAGACGGCTCTGGATTGAATTCATCATTATCAATTATAATAGGTTTACTAGATGCCGGACCTGGTTTTATGATTTGTTGTTCTCCTGATATATTAGGACATCTTGCAACATGATACAAGTATCCGGTTGAAGAAGAATATTGTTTAGAACAAAGCTGGCATTTATAATTTTTACTTAAATATTTGCGACTGTATGTATTGTCTGGTACTTTTATTGGACAAATATGAGTTTTTAATTGTGTAAACGAAACAAGTTGATGACATTTACTACAACGTACTTTCTTCCGTTTTTTAGATACATAATCTTTGTCCGGTTTATTTCTTCTGTGCCCGTACATATGATTTCTAAAAGTTGATTGACGTTCGTATTCTTTGAAACATACGCGACAAGTAAATTTCTTAATTGAATTGGAATTCTCGACATTAACAATTTGCATTTCAGATTTGGTTTTCGAATAATCCGGGACTGATTTATATGAATTGGTAGATGAACAACGATATAATTTCAGTTTTATATTATTATTTGGGTGTTTGGTTTTATGTTCGTTTAATTCTTCGACAGTTGCGAAAACTCTTTCGCATTCTAAACATTGATTTAAAGTATCGTAATGCGTTTTTTGATGTTCGCACCATAATTCAAAACTAGGGAATTGTTCGCCACATCTGCTGCAAGAATATTTATTAACAACTTTACAGTTATATTCTTTATTAATATAATCATCAAAATTAAATTTTTCAATCTCTCCTTCATGAATTGAACAATGTTCATAAAATTCTTCATCTGTATGAAATGTTTTTTTACAAATACTACAATAAGTAACGTAAAAACAAATACTTTGCAAATGAGTTTTGTAATCATCATAATTTTCATATTGTTTGTCGCATTTTTCGCACGAGGGCGGAAAGTTTTCTTCCAGCTCCAAATGGGAAGAAATTAAATGCGCATTCATGTGTGAAACATGACCGCAATAATCCAAACAAAATGAACATTGGTAATGTTGATATGGTTTAAGCATACCATTTGATTCGGAAATAAGGTTAGCTCTTTCGGCACAAATTGTTCCGAATCTGTGTTTGGCGAAACTAGACCGATTTGCTAACGAAATAAAACAAGAATAACAAGTGAATCGATCAATATAGACTTTTTTGTGTAAATGATCTAACATTTTACTTCGCTGAACTCCACACATAATACACGTCAAGTTCTTTATCATATCTCCGATGACTTTATGAAATTCGACAAAATGTTTTCCGTTGGTAGGTTTTTTTAAACCTATATTTCTCTGCCATTCCTGATAAGAATAATCAACAGAGTTATTGTCTACCTCCAAAATTATATCATTATCAGCTGATTCAATCGATGAATTAAGCTTGATATGCGCCTCTTCCTCATGGCGCTGAGAAATTATGTCATTATCAGTTGATTCAATCGATGAATTAAGCTTTGTATGAGATTCTTTCTCATGGCGCTGACGATTAGAAATCGTGCTGAACTCTTTGAAACATACCCGACATTGTCTGGTACCTTCTTCTTTAACTTCGCTGCTCGGTGGCGAACGATCCACGCCATGAAGTTGCGCGGGACATTCGTAATTAGGAACAAGTAAAGAATCATATAAATCGGGAGGCGAAAGAAATGAATCTTTTGCTGAAAGTTCGAAGGAGAAATCGGTCGGTTCTTCTTCGGTTTCAGAAAGGAGCGAATAGTTGTCTTCAGCTTCGGTCTCGTCTGGTTCTTCTTTTATAGAAATCTAAAATGGGAATAATTTATTTCTTCAGGATTTTATTTAAAAGAACAGTATTTTATGTTCAGTATAAATAATAAAATAAGTATAAATAAGTTGTCCTCCGCCGTAGTAACAAATTAAAACATGGGTCATTTGTATTAAGACTAGACCTTAAAACTGTATGTTAAAGACGGGCGCAACTTGGCTTTTATCGCCCGAGAGCTTATAAAGTTGCCAAGCAACAGCTTTTCAAACGTCAAAATCGTGGTTTATAGATAAATGTCAAATAACACAATAAATTCGATAAATCACATTTTTTGAACACCGCAGCTCATAAACCTATTCGGATCCTTTCTCGTATACGTCTTTTCAGTTCTGTGGAACCAACTTGCCCTGGGCAGTGTCAAATTCATCCGATATTTCTTTTGAATAATCGATATCTTCCATTTTCATTTGACACTAATTTAATATTTGTTATAAACAAACAATATGGCCAGAAACCACTGCATTCTTAAAATTCACAACGCCAGAACAACGATACCGAATATATGCTCATTGTATCCTTGAATTTCAAGAAACAAAATAAAAGAAAACGTATGTAGCACGGCCATAATCAAGATTATAGCACTCGGGAAAATTAAAGGTCTCCGCTAAGCGTCGAGCATTAAACATCCCCCCGTGTTACAATCTTTTGATTATGCCCTTAATACATAAATAACTATTATAGTCCGGACAAAAAAGTTTAAACCTCGGAAAAATCCGCATAGAGCTGAAAATTGGTACAGACCTTAAATATATCATTATAAATGAAATGTCAAAAATCCTCATCGATCCTACTTCTGCTAAAAAAAATTATTCAAGGTCAAAGTTAAAAAAATCGGTTTTCGCAAATATCTGTTAAATGGTAAGTGTTATTGTAAAAATACAAAGTTTTTAGATTATGTGATTCTCTACAAAAAGGTCTTCATACTTTTTTTCTACGAATTATCATTCATGCGATATCGCGATTTTAAATATTGGAAATACTAATGGTTTCTGTGTGACTCGCACCAAAATATATAAATATGACTAGCGAATGAAAGTTGACGTTTAAATTATTTAATAGATATGGTTTCTTTTCACAAAATAGAGAGAATAGAATTGTTCGAAATATTCATGTATGAGAATTTTTGTATATACCCATTTAAATACTGGACTAGAAAATTATAGAAATGCATTGCTTGTCTTGCTTAAAATAGATGGATGACTACGGAACCTGAATATCAAAACTGGTAGTGAAAATGATTATGATATAGATGAAAGTGATGTATGTGATGCATTAATGGTAAGGCTGCGGGTTTGGATGGGATTACAAATGAGATGTTGAAGTATGGATGAAAGAAAGTATTTGAATGGTTAATTTATTTATTTAGATTTTGTTTGAAACGTTGCGTGGTTCCTGATGATTGGAAAAAAGGTGTTATTTGTCCATTATTCAAAGGCAAAGGAAGTTCGAGTGAATGTACGAATTTTCGCGCGATAAGTTTGTTGAGTGGGAAACTGTTTGGTAAGGTTTAATTCATAGGGTGCGAACCTTAACAATTTCAAAAATTAGTGACGTGCAGGGTGGTTTTTTCCCTGAGAGGGGATGTGTCGATCAACTGTTTGCTCTTCGTACGATTGTTGAGAAGTCACTTGACAACAACAAGAAGGTGTTCTGTGGCTTTCTTGATTTAAAAAAGGAGTATGATAGAGTTTTTCGAGATACTTTGTGGGATGTACTCACGGAGTACGGCGTGAATGGAAACTGGCTGGGAGCGATTCGAGCATTGTATGAGGGTAGTGAGGCTGCTGTAAGAATAGATGGTAGGTTGAGTGATTGGTTTCATATAAATGTTGGTGTCAAACAGGACTGAGGCATATCTCCGTGGTTGTTTAACTTGTATATGGATGTGTTATTGCGGAGAGCGTTGAATGAAATGGATGGTGTACATATTGGTGAAAGTATTGTGCCTGCGTTAGCGTATGATGTAATTGATTTAGGTAAAAATGAAGAGTAACACAGAAGAATGATAGAGATAATATATGTAGTTCGAAGAAGTATTAATCTGGAGTTGAATGTTGGTAAATCCAAGGTGTTAGTATTTGAAAGGAGTAAATTAGTGACTGTGTGCAATGTGTTGGAGCAAGTGAATGAATTTGTATGTTTGGATAGCATGATGTCAAGGGATGGTCGAATTGAAAGAGAAATTGAAAGGAGAGTGAGTGCGGGGTGTAAGGTAATGGGTGCTCTGGGTACATTTGCTCGAAACGTAAACTCGGTTAAGTGAGTACAATGGAGTGCTAGTGCCGGCTTTGATGTATGGAAGCGAATGTTGGGCCTGGACGGGAAAGCATAAAAAGAGAGTGACTGCCGTGGATATGAGGTATCGCGTGAGGAATAATTTGGTGTATGATGAATGTATGGTTAGGAAGAATGTCGTTAAGATATTTGGAATGAGTTGAGATGGTTTAGTCATGTGGAGAGAATGAAGAGTGAACGGCTTGTAAAGCGTATATATCTTGATGAATTTGAGGGTGTTTGATTACGTGGCAGTCCAGTGTGTAAGTGGATGGATGTGATTGACAATGTGCTAAAAGAGAGAAAGTTTCCGAGTGATGAATGACTATGAATGTGGCGGAGGCGAAAGAAGTGTGCTTAGACGGGAATGTGTGGCGAAGGATGATTGTTTTGTAACTATTATTGTGATCCGGATGCGGTATTTCGCTACCGAATATCGGTCACTTGAATATGTTAAGAGTGAGGAATATTTGTTGTATGACGTCCAGTTAATAGGAAAGTTGTTGAAAAAGAGAGTGATTTTTGTGGTTGATGTTATTATTATTGTTTCGGGTTTGTGCTGACCCACTAAGTGGGAAATGCGTGATTTTATGTGTGTATGTATGTATTCAAAATATTTTAAACATTTTTCGTTTATTTTGATTATGACAAAATATTTTGACCTTTTAACTATTTAGTTTGGCAATTCTATGAAATAGGATAGGATACTTTTTTATTTCCTCTAACAATAGTTGCGACTCGAGGGTTGCTTACATCTGAGACGAATCCTGGAAATAGTTGTCTGTTCCGTGTTTATAAAACACTACCTTTTACGTGAAAACTATTAAGGTAACCGAAGAAAAGCTAAAAAATGTAATATGGGGACTCTGCTCCGTCTTATGGAATGGTTTACAAATGGTTCCCTGTATTTCGTTGTGGTCCTAGGAGCACGAATGATGCTGAGCGCCCAGGACGTCCCAATGACTTTACAAATGAAGAGATGGTTAATAAAATCCATGATATCTTGTTAAACGACCATACACAAGGTACGCGAGATAACTAAGATGCAAAATGGGTGCCACGTTTGCTGACATTGAATCAAAAACTGTATCGTATGACCTTTTCTAAGCAGCTTTTGGACACGTACAAGCGCAATCCAAGTGAATTTTTGCGAACTTTCGTAACCATTGATGAAATATACGAGAGATACATCACTAAACGCCAGAAATGAAAGAACAGTCAAAGCAGTGGTTTTCTTCTGGCGAACGTGTTTCTAAAAAGGCTAACGGTTCCATCGGCCGAAAAGTTTATGGCTACGTTTTTTAGGATTTGCAGGGGATAAACTTTATTGTCTATGTGGAACAGGAAAAAACGTTTACAGGACAGTATGTTGCCGCTTTATTGGATCGATTTGATGCTGAATTGATTAAAAAATACCCCATTTGGTGAAGAAAAAATATGCTGTTCCAAAGAAGTTGGTATATCGTTGGGCAAAGTGTGTTGAGTTAAAAGGACACTATATAAAAAACAAATGGAAATTTGATAGAAAAAGATTCTTTCACTTCAAAGTCACTCACACCAAATAGCCCTGGTTACACAATATTTTTAAAAATCAATAGAAAACTGGTTGATCAAATATGTTACATCAAAATAAATCGTGAATTATACCTACAGGGGAAACCACGTAAAAAAAGCATTGCAAAATCTACAAACTTTGTATTTTACATTAACACTTACAGTTTAAGAAATATTTGTGAAAAGCTGATTTTTTTACCTTGAATAAAAATTTTAACAGAAGTAGGATCGATGAGGACTTTTGACATTTCATTTATTTATTTCATTATTCCTCACGCGATCCCGTCTTCCATATCCACGTACACCACGTAAATACCTCATTTTCACGGCAGTCACTCTCTTTGTATGCTATACGAATTATTTCGAAGTTGAAAGACTATTTTGACTGGACTATTATTTCAAATACATATACATTTCTTTGAGAAAGGTATTATTACATTTTCATTAAAATTATAAAAAACAACCATATTTAAATAAATATCAACATTTTGATATATATCCGCTATTTTGATATTTGTATAAATATCATATTTTAGAACCCTGATTTTTAAAATAATTGAGTTTTTACTATCATTTCCTCATCTCTGTATATCTGTCGATGACTCTATTCTAAATTCTAGAAAAAGTACAAAAAAAGCTGTTGCGATATATGTATTATAAAATTTTTCTATCATTTCCACAAATGATATCATATGATATCCAAAGAAAACTATTTAATGTAATTAGTTTAAAAGACAGACGAGATATGTTGTCCTGCATTTTCATTTGGGATATTGCACATAACAATATTGCAGTACCCGAGCAACTACAAAGCTTACCTCTTTACATACCAAAAATTGCTTTAAGACTGAGAAATATACGTTAATTAATAACTTATGCACGTACAATGAAAACTTTGTTTTATTTCATTGTAAAAAACGATTTTTCGTAGACCTATATTTAAGTAATATCTAATTATGTATTATACATGATGCACCTACTTATTCTAACTGTTTATATGTAATTATGTATATGTATTTTTCTAACTGTTGATATGTAATTGAAATTTTTTCTGTATATTGACAATTTAAATGAACCATTATTATTATTATTAAATGGGGATTTATAATTTTGACGTCATCCGCGGCGGCCCTCGCTCCACACAATTTAGAAAAGGACAACAAATTATTAGAAAGAACGAGGTGATATACCATGGCCGAGTCGATCAAATGCTTTCCCCTTCAGCGTTTCTTTTCGTTGATCCCGTCATTTGTTTGTTATATAGTCAGCAAAGCTTGATTATGTTATTTTGTGTAGTGCCTGTTATTAATTATCTCTTGTACTAAAGCGTAGCGATCCTTCGAATATTCACAAATAAATACTAAGTTTAACGCAAGATCATGTACTGGGGGCACGATTTGTGTTTAAAAACATTGAAGACCATTTCCGTCTTGTTGAAAAGATGGTTAGAATGCCGGGGTTTGAAGAAAAGTGACAATAAACGCGTGATGCTAAATCTTGCTCACTGCATAACTACTTATTAAATATTTTTTTACTCACTAGATGGCCACCGAATTTTCTTATTAATTCACTAGATGGCGTCCGAAAATTTTTAATTGTATAAGTTCCCATTATCACTACTTTTAGTGTTGAAAAATGTCAATCTATGTAACTCCGACTATTAGCGAAGTTTCAGAACGAAATCATCTCTCTCACTCTCTCATCCACTTTGCAGAATATTAAAAAAAATATATACGGTTCAACGAATAACAATAAAGACTTTCTAAAAATACAAATCGCTTGCAGTTTAGATGGTTACACATAAAAAAAATAGTTGAGCACTCCATTCTCAAAATCACTCATCGGAAATCAATTTCGACGGGTGTCGGAAGATATCGAACAAATATAAAAAATAATTAACAATTTTAATTTATTTACTGAACAATTATTATTTACACTGAACATAAAATATGGAACAAAACCAAATAAAATACTTAGCAAAATTGAACAAAATAATGAACGTTTAAATACGTAATCTAAAAATCGATTACAAGTTTTTTTTTTTAATAACAGATGTTTCCTTTAAAACGACTTTAAAGAAAAATGTTATATGTATACAAAAATGATCAGAAATAAGGGGGCAATTTAACTAATGATACGACTTGTATCGTTGTATTTAAATTTATTAGTTCTTGTACTTTTAAAGACATTTTTTTATTACTAATTAAATAACCGCGAAAGCAAACGATTAATAAAATAAGTAACAAAACTACATATGTCACGTGTATCATTTGTTTGTATTTGTTTATTGAAAAATTCTCGTTACTTTTTTATCAAACCTCATTTTAAATGTTGTAAGTGCTGGAATCGTTGCTGGAATTCAATCCTTTATTAAATTTTGCGTGATATGGTATGGTTCACAATATGTACAAAATTTTGAAGTTAAAATTTTAGATTAAAATTTGAAGATGAAATTGACGGCTGTCAATATTCAAATAAACTAAGAAATGAGCCAAGCAGAAGCGACTTCGTCGCGGCCTGGGGTACTGTTTTTTTTAAGCAGTATAAATTCTACAACTATCAGCAAACAAGTAATAGACAGACTTATAAAAGAAAATCAGTTATTCAATTTTTATTATTTCTTACACACTTGTAATTGATAAATTTGTTTATTGTATAGCCTACTTCAACTGTAACTTTATTTCTAATTTTTAATATAATTTTTCTCAAAATAATTATTATAAAACCCTATACAATATTTATATCGTTGAAATCGGAAAAAAAATCTCTATCTAGTCGACTAAAAAATTATATAGGTTTCCATTCAAAAAATATGATTTTTTCCAACATATGTGGAAAACGTGATTCTGAAACTCCATTCAAATTTCAATCACTAATTTCCAGTTGTTAAAAAAACCACTTTTTTAAATTTTGTCCAGGACGGTGGACAAAATTGGTTTTAACCGTCCAAAATGGTCAGAGTTATCAAAAACCTTTCCTACCTTTTTTGTTTTTTATCATATGTATGGAAATTATTAAAATTAACTATATCTTGCTATCGAATGTTAACTACAATTTAGAAAATGTGGGAGACAGGTTCTTCAAATGAAAATGAATACCTATTTCTTTTTTTTTTAATGTAATATTGTGAGTGCGCATTTGTGACTGCATATTATATCAGTTCTTCTGACGAACATTTGTGTCTTATGCTCATTTGCACCGCTGACACTTAAATTTTAAGCTAAGCTTAAACAAAAAAAATGCAAATCGAAATTTTGACAGCAATATTCACATTCCCATTTCGATACGGTTTTGTTAATTTAAGGAACACTTAAAATTTGAGTGTCAGAGATGCAATCGGGCCTTAAAGTCTAGAGTAATGATTTATTAGTTTACAAATATTATTTAAATTTATTATTCCATGAAAACTACCGTTTTTACAGGGTAGCAAAAATCACTTATTAAGAAGTAGGTACAGGAGACTGGATTCATAACTTACGTCGTTTTCAACAATTTGAATTTCATCCGGATCAGGTTCGGACAACAATTCTTCTTTAAGCTGCAGTGGCACTCCAAAACCCTTATAATTAATTAAATTAAAACTGGCAAAACGTCTTAGCTTTGATTGAGAATCATCGCAACATTTTTTAAAGTCAAACCAATTGTTGACTTTCACAAGGCATTTTCTGCATATTTTTGTAGACACCTTATCACCCTTATATACCTAAAACGAAAATAATCCATGTAATTATTATCCAATCCTCGAAATCATGCATGAAAAAATTGAGGTTAGCTAACCCAGTTTTTTTACGAAGTAAACATACAAAAGCAAGTGAATAAAATGATTTGTTATTAAACTTACTTCCACATTTACACAAGCTGCTATCCTTTGGGGTAAATAAATATTGTTATCATCAAAAATAGACGATAGATTTTCATCAGAAGACAAACACAATCGACACATTAAATTATAGTTATTTTGAAACGTTACTGGATCCATTTCTGGGCACAGTTAAATCGTTGAGCAACATTAATTATAAAAATATATTGTTAATTCATTAAATCACATAATAAACTACCAAAAATTTTATTTTGCCACGATCAACATAGAACAAATCAACGGTCTTCACCAAAATCGCGCATGCGTTCAATTTGGCTCGAAGAAAATACGCGGTATAATAATAATTACCACAAATATTACATATGACATTAATTCGTTGTATTTTATACACACTTTTCTGCATAAACTATCTGAAAATACAATAAAATAAGTAAGTAATCAACAGAAACTGCGATAAATGTTAAGGAAAGTAGAACGTCTTGTCGAGTACTACAATTCATTTCTATGATCAGCTGATCACATCACCTTCCACCGCTTGCACCTCGTATTTTGTATTGTAAATAACGGTTTTTAAAATATGTAATGTACTATAATGGTTATTGTTTACTAACATACATTTTAAAATAACTGTAATAATATATTAATTATTAATAAGAAAAGAAATTGAAATTAAAACGATAACTCTTGAAATTTATGTTATCCTGATACCGAATAAAGTAAAAGATTTCAACTGGGTACAAAAAATTATCAATTAATCAATTAAAAATAGAATACTTTGGCATACATTTGTATTTCATTGTAAATATAATATAATTACACATTAAATACGTCAAAAACATGATATATTTTCTTCCTCAAGATATAATTCTTTATTATTAGAACTTATTGCGACAAAAAATATACATATTTTATTTAAACATTTAACATAAAACATCTATTTATTGCTCAAACCATTGATAAATAGACTAACAAACACGTAAAATATCCGATACAAATAACGTGAATAAATCTCTAAAAATGTAACATGATAAAATGTTATCTCAATATATATATATATATGAATAATTATTTGTCATGTTTTTACACTCATATTAAAGACAAGTAAAGCTTTAATTTGTAGATTGTGTTTTTGTGCCTCAAGGTTCATAGCCATTCATTATTTGGTACTGGTTCTAAATGCATCAAAAATAAGAAATCCTATATTTGGTATCACTTCAAGTATTACATGGAGGACATGACTGTTGCTGTGTTTGTTCCCGAACAAAATCTTGAACGTTGAATCTGTTGCCATCGTCCCTATTATTTTTCCTGCATTTCAGTTCTCTGAAAGAATATAATCGTCATCAAGTTTAACCCTTTCACTACGCAGTGCACATAGAATATTTTTCATGTTGTAGTTCAGGCCTTCGTTATAATAATAAAAAAAACTGATGTGGCCAGCACATTACCTTACGTCAGTTTCACTGAAAATATGAGGTGTACATAAGAGATTAACATGAGAAATCAGTTTTTTTATAAATTCTTGCTCGTCTAATTATTTTAAGCAAAAACACGTCAAATAAAAGTTATAGGGCATAAAATTCTGCATCCAAATCAATAAATAGAATTACCTTTACGTGCTTTGTAACGACAAAAATTAATTATGAAAATGTTGAAAATTACGTTGAAAATATCGACAGCCATGGATTTGAACAAAAAATAAATAAATGCTTGACGTTTTATCTGTCACAGTGGTCACAACGTAAGTTAATTTATTTGACGTTTCTCACAATTTGATAAAACGTCAAACATTTATTTTTTGTTCAATTCCATGGCTGTCGATATTTCAACGTAATTTTCGACATTTTCATAAAGCTCTGTTCGTTGACATGCACTGTGTTACACTAGTGTTAACTTTTTTACACTAGCGTGTTCTTTGACAAATCGGGCAGTTTCATGCAACGTGTTCGTTGACACCCATTTCAGAACTGGGACTAACTTATTTGTACTGACTCCCGAGGTAGAGTAAATAGTGCAGAGTGCTGTAGTGGGGATGAAATATGTTAAATGCTCATATTTACAGGGAAATAACCTAAAAACTAGTGTTGTTTATTAATTTAATTCTTGATATGGACATGGAAAATATAGTAGGTATTATACAGACGACAGAAAAAAGAATATTATGCAAGAAAATTAGAACTGCAAGAAGAAAAATTAAAGGCTTATGAGAAACGTACTGAAGTAATAAATGAATTCATTACTGAGAGAGAGTTAATAGGTATTTTATCTAAAAAAAGATTAGTGTACCTATATATATTTGAATATGTCAGAATAACTTTTATTTACTATTTTTATATATGCTGCAGGTATTAAAGACTGATAATATTTTTAAGAAATTATATTTTATTCTTGTTGTTCTTTTGTATGTAAACAGAATGTGATTGTTCTTATTTTTACAAATATACAAATTAATGATCAATATTTTGTTGCAACAATCTGCAAATCTCATGACAGAGCATGAACTGCCCTACACTTTCTTGTTTTTTGATACCGAAGTATCAGTGTACACTGGTGCTAACTACACTGCACTGACACGATTTTCAACGAACAGAGCTTAATTTCTGTTGTTACAAAGCATGTAAAAGTAATTATGTTTATTGATTTAGATGCAGAATTTTATGCCCTAAAACTTTTATTTGACGTATTTTTGCTTAAAATAACTAGGCGTGCAGGAAATTGCAAAAAACTGATTTCCCATGTTAATTTCCTATGTACAGGCTGTCTCATTTTTGATGTTTTTTTAAGGTATCTCGTGTAATATTAATGATACACTAAAACCATTTGCACATTCCAGGGTCAACTTTTCCAGAAATGTTTAATAGTCACCACAGGAAATTTCGATCTTCTTTTGTTTCTGAGCTACAGGCAAAAACTCGTTTTTCGCTCATTTTGAAAATATCTCATGTCTTATTTAATATAATAGAGAAAAAATGTTTTTACAAAAAATTTACCGTTTTTTAAATAGGATAAAATGGCGTAATTAGATTTTTTGAAAACTTAATAATTCTCGATATATAACAAAAACTTATGATTTTTTAATGGGAACCTATGTTGAAAATAGTCTAATTTTTTTGCTTATTTTATAAGCTTTTCAATGATATATAACAAGTCTACATTCTTTTGTTTTAAACATTAATAAAAGACGAATTATTAAATTATTGGGGTGAAAATATTGGAAATTATTAAGAAACAAATGAAAAAATCTATTCCAGATCATCATTTGCATATTTCTAATTGTTTTTGTTTCAGTTTAACTCATTTTTTCAATTTATTTACTTCAAAAGCATATTAAATCATTTTAATCGGATTGTGTCAAAGCCAACTGTATCGTCGATAAATAGTAATTTAACTAACCCGAAAATAATTGGTTAAGAATAATTTTGAAAACAAAATTAATAGATATTGAATCAAAATAAACAAATGATGATTTGTAATAAATTTTTTCATTTGTTTCTTGATAATTTCCAATATTTTCACCTCAATAAATTAATAATTCGTCTTTTATTAATGTTTAAAACAAAAGAATGTAGACTTGTTATATATCATTGAAAAGCTAATAAAATAAGCAAAAAGAGGAGACTATTTTCAATATACGTTCCCATTTAAAAAATCATAAGTTTGTGTTATATCTCGAGAATTATTAAGTTTTCAAAAAATCGAATTACGCCATTTTATTCTATTTAAAAAACGGTATAATTTTTGTATAAACATTTTTTCTCTAACTATCATAATAAATAAGATATGATATATATTCAAAATGAGCGAAAAACGAGTTCTTGCCTGTAGCTCAGAAACAAAAGAAGATCGAAAATTCCTGTGGTGACTATTAAACTTTTCTCGAAAAGTTGACCCTGCAATGTGCAAACGGTTTCGCTCATTAATATTACTCGAGATACCTTAAAAAAACATCGAAAATGAGACACCTGTACACCTTTAAGACAGACACACGGTATAATATAATATTGAGTTCAGTGGTCAGTTTTATGTATTTTGTACAAATAGACCATTTCATAAATTTGAGCGACCACTACATTTACTTTTTGAACTAAAAAGTTAGTGCTATTAAATGGTGGTATTTCAAATTAATACGCGATCCCGGCTTATAGTTAGAGTTGCCAACGTTCCCGGTTTGGTTGGGAATCTCCCGGAATGGAACTTCATTTTTAATATTTTTCCCGTCTTCCGGAAAGGGTTGTTTTTCTCACGGAATCAACACTAGTACGTCGTTTACACATATTTCGTAGAACTTTATGTTTCGCTAAAATACGCATTCCAGTGGCGGCTTGTCAGTGCCTCACCAGAAAAGAAATAACTAAGAATATCATTTTATGTAATTTAAATTTCAACTTATTCCGTTAATGCTTGTCTTTATAAATATCAAAAGAACAATTTAAGCCACTACCATAACTAATTTGTAATGCAGTTCACCTAATTTACACCCGGTGATGCTTGCCTCTCGAAATGAATATTATAATGTTTTTGATAAAGTTTTCATTCCGATAAGCTGAGATGGGCAATACTTGCAAGAAAAGTACTTAATTACGCTCGCAAGTGATTTCAGTACTTCAAGTACTGTACTTGAAGTACTTTCTATTTATAATACTTTGTACTTGCCAAAGTAAGTCTATGCACATGTACCTGGTACTTAATACTTGGGAAAATACTTGAAGTACAATGAAAAGTACATTTAAAAACATTAAGTTACTTGGTACTTGAACTTCAAGTACATTTAGAAACATTAAGATACTTAGCACTTGTACTTCAAGTACAACTTTCCGGTACTTTGCCCAGCTCTGCCGATAAGAAATACGTACGCTAGACAAGCACTTGTTTGAGGCAGGCTTCAAATGCAATGAGTGCGTAAAGAATAAAAGATAGAGATCGTGACATACATGAATACAATCAACGCCGCGTAGTGACAAATCTGGCAATTTATTTTTGTACATGAAAGGGGAAAAAGATGCCGGTTCACAAACAAAAAATGTAAGTTTCAATTATAAGGCATTTGACGTGGAATGAAAAAAAATCCCCTGCGGTGCCTTTTTACACGAAGTTACCTTTTTTTTCGTCTACTAACTACATAGGAGTTGTTAAAATGAATTCGAGTATAAGGTATGGTTTAAATTCTTATTTTACAAATAAAAAATTATTATAGTATGTGAAAAAGTGAAATACATTCATCAATCAATTATAAAATTTTGTATTACCTAACTTTTTATTTTCCAAACCAGACAAAACATTTCCAATGGCAGTATTTTGGGGACCAGAAGTTTAGTACCCAGTATAATTATTTGAAAAACGAAACCAACAAAACAAAAACAATTGTGAAACAGACAGAACTGATATATAAACAAGGATGAGTATACGGCAAACGAAAACGGCACTTTTTGTCGCACTCTAACACTTGGCGCATGCGTTTTGAATTTATGAAATGGTCTAATCCATACAGAAAGTTTTTGTTCCATTTAAGCCATGCAGTATTGTAGAGTATAGGGCATAGTTTTAAACTCTCTGATTGGTTGAGATTGGAGACAAGAGACAAGTTTACCCAATGTAATTTCGGCTACTTGCAACTGGCGCTGTTGCGAGAGACATCTACTGAATTACTTAAATGGAACAGAGTACAGAAATTGGGAAACATGTGTCATACAGAGAATTTATTTTAAAAAGCTCATTACTTCCAAGGTTACGCACTACTATCAAAAAATGACAGTAATATAATATATGTCCATTTTAAAATTCAACATTATAATAGTTATTTGTATACCAAGGCCGCGAAATCACTCTTTAGCGTACCGAGAGAAGAAATTGTCGCCGAGGCCGCTTGCGGCCGAGGCAATACAATCTCGAGGGCGCTAAAGGATTTCGCGAACAAGGTGTACACAATATTTTTTGTGCAACCGTAAAAAATATTTAATTACAAATTTTATTAATTTTAAACAGTTTCAATGTAAATAGAAAGTTAGCTTTCAAGGTGGCTATGGGATTGACATCTGATAAACAAAACCATGTAATTCTCAAGTGTCAAACTGATTGTTTACCTAATATCGCGGCCGCTACCATGATAACGGTCGCGAAATCTAATTTCGCGGTCTGTAATGCGGCTGCGAAATGCTTATTTCGCGTCCTGTAGCACAAAAATAGAATTGTAGCACAGGAGGTACCTCCATAACATATCACAAATGGTTACAATTTTTTTCTACAACCGTCTAGGATCTAGGATATTGCCTCCCTCAGTGTGCATCGGGGTATTTTTGAACATTTATTACATTAAAATTATGAATTTTTTTAAACCTAAGTTTGTTAAGATGTGCTACATTAAAGTTATGATTTTTTGTTAATCGTATGTAGGCTAATTTATTGGAAAATAGTATTGATAGTACATAACTAAAAAAATTGTATGTTGCATTTTAAAATGGACAAATATTACATTGCTGTCATTTTTTGACAGTAGTATGTAACCATGGAAGTAATTGACCATATGTTGCATGTTAATAGTATATTACTAACCGAGGTGGAAAGTGTTTCATTGTCGAGGGCGAAGATAGTTAACCAAGGCGCGAAGCGCCGAGGTAAACTATAGCCCGAGACAATGAAACTTTTCACCGAGGTTTGTATACTATTTTATTCACAATCTGAAATACAAAATTAATATTTGATATTTAAATAATAATAACCTAACATAAGTAAACGAATGGTCTGAGATTGTTCATTTGTCAGATGAACTGTCACTTTGATTTCTAACCTTAAATATTGATTTCATTCATTACTTGTATTATTTACAAGTTTATTCCATATATTTATCATATAAATTGTAAAGATGCTTTGTTTATATGTAAATACCCATCATTGATACGCATTGATCTCTCAAAGCGGGGGGCAGCTATTTCCCGCCTCGAGGTTGGAAAGTATAGCGTGAGTATAGCTGAGGTTGGAAAGTGTCAACTTTCCAACCCCAGCTATCTTCACGTTATACTTTCCAACCTCTTGGAATATGAGGTTAACAATAACTAACTTCCCAACTTTTTAAAAGTCAGAAATCGTCATATTACTAACCGATTGTGAATAAAATAAATTCCCTGTATAAAATTTGATTCTACTTTTAAAGTCTATTTACTTGCATAGACAAAATTTTATTCGATCACTATTGGGATTTTCAAGTATCAAGAGATGACACTGATCGCATTAAACAATGGTACACTTTTTATTGACATTTGTAAGCGTAGCATTGCTGTCAATTGTGTTTATTTTTAATTTTCGTATTATTTTCTCATTAATTAGTATTTTTATTTATAATTCAAGTATGTATAATAGAGTTTTTATAGTCATATAGTTCATGTAAATGTCAAATGTGTACCACTGTTTGTAGTTCTAATATTCGTCACTAGTTAGCGTTTTCTCATTTGAAAATCCCAATCTTTATCAGATTTTTCTTCGATTCTAATACAAAATGGAGGTATAAATAATTTTGTTACAAATAAAAATGTATTAGGGTCCAGTTCGTCCTTTTTATTCCGTGAATTTTTTACTTCCCTTCGTATTTTTCATAAGACAAGTTACAAAAAAATAAAAATATATTTCTGTAATATTTCATTTTCTTCAATATGTAAATACGTACTTGTATAAAAACAGAAATGAAAAAAAGGTACCTTGCCACGGCTAGAAATGCCAATTCGACATTCAGTCCACTTTTCGCAGAAGTTTCCATAAAGGTTACGTTATATTCTCGGGCTAACCTTTCTCCATCTTCTTTCCTGACGACTCTGTCTGACGAACAATCGCATTTGTTTCCTAAAATATGGATATATAATCTCCAAACTAACTTAAAACTTAGGTAGTGCCTTGGCTGCCGGCGCCGGTTCCCAAATCTGCAGCTAAATAAAAAAAATGCCAATAGGGAAGTTTTACTATGTGAAATTTAATTATTTTGATAATGTATACCAAAAGTATATCATGTAAGTAGCCTAATACTAAATATAAAAATCAAATTTATATTCTTAAAAGTATCACATATTTAAAATGGTAGCCATACCGAGAATTTTTTATCAGTGGACATGGGCGTATGTCATTACCATAGTTACATTTAAAATGATTGATTTGACAGCAATGTCACGTTTTTTAAAAAAAACAAACTGGACATAGGGAGTTGGGGAGTTGTTAGTCATCAAACTGTCATGCTGTCAACTTCCAAAGCGAATAAAAGTTGACGTTTAAATTATTTTATAGATGTGGTTTCTTTTCACATTCAGGTATTAGAATTTTTGCAAGTACCCATTCAAATACTGGATTAGGAAATCCTACAAATACATTAGCATATTTTTCCCAAAATAGATGGATGACTGTGAATGATGAAATATTTTCTATGCACCCTTGAACCCTCGTCTTGTTATTTTGCTATCTTGCTTATCTTGCAGGTAACGTAGTCATCCATTTTTATTTTGAGCAATATATGCTAGTCTCATAGGTGAATGTGAAAAGAAACCGCATCTACAAATAATTTAAACGTCCATTTTCATTCGCTAGTCATAGGTACTACATGAAGAAAAAGTACAAATCATAACATTGTGTAAGTGATACAAATAACTATTATATTATATAAAAGCGCCGTATAAACACATATGACAGCTTAAGTTTTCCTCCACTCTCAGCTTTTTATTTCACCACCGTCAGATACTTCGAATTTATTCGCCAATAATTATAATAGATTTTTCTAATAGTTGCTGGCCTTTGTCGCTTACTCATAATGCACTTATACAATGTTATGATTTGTACTTTTTCTTCATACATCATTTAGGAAGATGACAGTTCGATGGCTTTGACAACTCCCTATGTCCAGTTTTAAAAAAATCTGATGTGGACACCACACGACTCCCCTGTACGCAAGACCAATATGAAGTATAGACCCAATTATAAAATTGCACGTATTTGACGTAATTTGACATTAACATCTATTTTTTTTATTTTTTGTCCTAATGCATCATAGCAAGCTTCATTATAAAAACCAAAAAATATATGTTTTAAATTTACAAATCTCGCTTATACAAAGGGCTAATTTAATAATACTTGACGTGCTAGACGCATTATTTAATTCTCTAAATGAAACCATTTTATTCAATAAAAACTGTTAACAACTTCAGGTAATATATCACTTCCGGTTAGCCTGTTTTAACCAAAATCTGCTATGTTATTCCAATTGATATAAAAGTCTTATATACAAAACTTGAAAAGTTTTGGATTATATTTTAAAATAGTTTTTCATTAAAATCTATTATAGGCTTCAAATAAAGTACCATTTCAGGAAATTATGTAATGACCAAAAATGGAGGTGCACAACTAGATGTTATAGAAGTCCTAAATACAAAATTTCAACTTTCTACGGCTTACCGTTTTTGAGTTATGTGAGATACGTACGTACGTACAGACGTCAGGACGAAATTAGTCAGAATGGATTCAGGGATGGTCAAAATGGATATTTCCGTTGAAATCTCTAAACCGAAATTTTTCGCGATTACAATACTTCCTTTACTTCGTACAAGGAAGTAAAAACGCGATGCTGTCAATCATTTTAAATGTAACTATGGTAACGAACTATGGTAATGAAGTACAATCAGTCCACCCATGTTCACTGATAAAAATATCCGGTTATGATGTATCTGACCATGGTTATTTCTCAAAATGGACGCTAGATGGCTTTACTTCACATGTGCCTTTTAAAGTTTACAAGTGAAAATGACAGGTTTACACACTGGTACAAAAATGTCCAATTATTAAAGAATAGACCTTTTCAATTTAAAGAAATAAAAGATATGCGCAATAGGGATCTGCGCATAATAAGAACAATTTAAATCTATGACGTTTGTTTCTAAAAAAAATTTGACGTAAAATGTGAAAAATATCTTTGACAACTTTAAAAAACTTCTCGGAAAAAGTTACAAAAGCTTTTATTAGAGCTAAAATGTCTAACGATGCAAATTTTCACCGAGAATACAGGTATTTTAATGACTGCAATATTTTTGACGTTTCGTTTGACAGACCAACTAGCAGTTGTTCGCGCCATTTTCTTACTATTTGCAGCGATAGAAAAAGATAGCCGTTAAATTGAAAAGGTCTATTGTGAAATGAGTAAAATAAAATGTTGAATACAGTAAATTGACACTTTGAATGACAAATGACATAAGTCAATATAATGTTTATATTAACCGCTTCAATTATATTTTGTCATTTTCTACGCCACAGAAACAAATGCTACACTGGCTTGCAAAAAATCGCGTAAACTATTATTCACGAAAGATGACTATTCAAGGTCATTTGAGAGCCGTCTGATATAATATTACTTGCAGATAACTTCATTACATTTCGTATGTATAGGCGTGCAAAATGAAAAATTTATGGACATATTTTAACTGAAAAATAAGGGTAATTCATCTGAAAATTATGTTTCTTTCTAAATAATGCGTTTCTAAAAGATTTATATTCTTCACTTATGTTCTTGCAAAATACAAAAACATAGACTTAACTTATAAAGCAAGGAATAATAATTTGATTTAAACGTCAACGCTACTGGATAAATATTAGCACAGAGGGCAGTGTAGTAGATAATTAGGTATCTGTAATTCTATGACATATGTCATTATTATTTATAGTGTGTTAGAAAGTAATGCCACTATTTACGTATATCTGTCACACCACATAAATTAAATAGGCATAGGTCAAATAATCTTTCTCTTTCTAATACAAAATATTGCTAAGCTAATGCTGTAAAGTGATGTGTATTCTTTCTTCGAAAGAATGACCTTGAATAGTCATCTTTCGTGAATAATAGTGTACACCTATTTTTTGCTGTATTGAGATGATCTTGATTTTTAACTTGTCAATGTCACTAGTGTCAATTAAGATGTCAAAATTCAAATACATACTTGGTTGTTCTTTCATTTTTCTGGCTGGAATATATATTTAATTTAATAGTAGGTAAATTAAATACAATAAAGAAATTGCTCCATGATAATTAAATACTGATGACATTGACAACATTCAGTTTTTACATGATTTACATAGCTAAAAAATTATAAAACTCGGTTATTTGATTTTTAAGGTGTACGCGATTTTTTTGTATGCCAGTGTACATTCACACGCATATTCCTGGGCTGCATATCTACTTCCTTTGTGAAACTCCCCTATTACTCTCTTTATGCACTTACATAAATCACAAGTATTGTTATTTGCATTAAATTGTAAAATGATGAGTTTTAGTCGTAACCTGACGTACAAAACGTCGGTACTCATATCAGTCATATCTGCAGCCGGGATGAACTTATATTAAAGCAACCATCACCGGCAACCAAGGCAATTTCTAAAATTTAATATTAATTACCCAATAACATAATTACAACATCGTCTTGTGCATATTCCGCGATTTCACCTAACCACGCTCGAATGTTGTCGAAACTTATTTTGTTTGTGACGTCATACAACAGAAGAAGCGCTGAAAGGAAAAATGTTAATGAGATGATTATAATTAAAGTCTCTTTGATCTTAAGAAGATACTCTTGAAGTTAGGAAATTAGATTGCGGTTTTATAACAGGTATCTTTTTTTTCTAAAATGTATCTGTTTCAATGGGGTTCTATACCATATTTTTTATTTCCTCTGCTAGAGCAGAGTTAACAAAGAATTAGTGCAAATTTACAAAGGTCGAGCGCTCGTCTCTTTTTAAAAAAAATCAGGCAGCCAATCAAATTGCTATAGCATATGAAACGTCACGCAAAATTTCAATCGCTTCTGCTTTGCGAACAAATTAATATTTAAACAATCTTTTTTCACTAATACTCATTAATTTACAGTTTAATTTTTTAAAGATGTCTAATTAAGATCATCTTTGTCTTTGAATTGTATAAGTTATAAGTTAAGATTGCCAATTGCGTCAAATTCAGTAGGTAGTGTGGTTTACTTGTTTTTTTTTTTTTTTAGCGGTATATAGTACATAAGATACTGCTGTTATTTTGTTATTATAAAAATATATGTTACAGTAAAAGCATTTAAAATTCGAAAATAAGTCAACTGGTACGTTTCTTACTAAATGCGAAACCAAATATGTGAAAAATAAGATACTAACACAGAGTCAGTCACTGACATAAATACCTCTGTCGAGTAGAATTGCTTTACGAATGAGACACTGACACCACGACAGCTGCGCGAAGTTCATGACGTGTACGTGACATAGGGTCTCAATTTCAACTTAAGGGGTTATCACACGTACGCATGTATCTGAAACCTGTCACACATTTACTGCAACTTCAAGCGTTTCATGCAACTTTTGACATGTGATAGTGCGACAATTTTCCTGCAAATAGTTTTACATCTTGTTCGAAAACTAGTCACACGTATCTCCAACTATCAAGATACGCATGCGTAGTAAAGGGGCTTAGGGAGAGCTGGTAAACAGTACGAGATACTTAAAAAGGCTGGAGGAGCTGGAGTTGAAATAATATCAGAAAATTATTGAACAAGGTTACATTGATAATACGACTTTTTAATTCATTTCATTCATATCTATAGCTGAAAAACGAAGCGTTATCACAGATTCACCCATGTTTTTCATTCTTTTCTACGTCTCATAACAATAATATCGTTCTCACTATTATCTAACCATAAAAATAACGTAGTAGCAGCTAATAGGTTTTTGTTCATTTCTGATATTATTGATCTAAATACAAATAAATGATTCAAACTTTAAAAAATGACAACAGGAATTAAATATCCTGTGTACCAACGTCGAGACTAAAAGAAATCTATATTTCTTGCAACTTTGCGTACGTCTGATCACAACGAAGGTTGCAAGTTGCAGCAAGTGTTGTCAAAACAGTTGCAGATACGTGCATATTTCTGATACCTCCTTTATACGTACGTCCAGTGGCGTATCAGTTAATTTTTACACGTACGTGTACCTATAAGTTGCAATTGAGACCCTACATCATGTATACGTCATGAACTTAGCGCAGCTGTGGTGACGTCAATATCTCATTCTTAAAATAATTTTACTCTACGCTCGACTAGGAATCAAGTTAATATATCTGGCCTAATATACAGACTAGGTAAATGCTTTAAAATGCGTTTAAATGACTATATATCGGTACATTACCCTTCTGTTCAATAAAATAAACAAAAATTAGGGCGCGGAAGCAAGGGTTTGTGATAATTAGATAAGTTTTTTGTAGTAAAATGTGTTGTTGGTTGTCATGCATGTCACACTGAAAAATTGACAAATACTTCAAGGAATTTGTGATTACAGAGACTTAGATTTGTATAAGCACTATTTACGAGTGTTACAGGGTTCAAAAGAATTAATTTTTGTTCAACATTAAATTTCAGCCCCTCCTTCAACCCAGTTAAAACCATGGTTAATGTAGTTTTTGCCGTCCCTGAAAGTTAGGGATATCATAATAAGCATTGCCACTCAATATGGTTAAAAATTTAAAAAAAAAACTATTTCGCGCTCTAATTTCATGTTTTTATATGACATTTTGCATAAAATAATAGAGTCCATTAAAAAATGCATTTTAAAACTTTTATCTCATTTGAATACCACCCTGTATCTGAAATAATAAACCAACTTGCGTTACAGTGACAGTATTGTCAACAACGAGCACTGTTTTAAAATACAGAGTGATCAAAAATAACTGATTTAGTTGGTAATATAAATACGATTCTGAGGATCTTTTTATTCCACAGTTTATACAACATCAATTAAAGGCGGAAGTACTATTTGACATGCCATTTTTAAAATAAATACATTTTTTGCGTATTTCATTTGTAATGTACATATTTGTGCATATTTTCTAAATTTTACGTTATTTTTATCAATTTCAGTAAAATTTTCATAATAATCATGGCATTTTTTGCATATTTCAATGCGATGTGCTTATTTTTAAAATTTGACGTAATTTTTATCAATTTCAATAAAATTCTCATACTTTTCAAGAACATTGTGGTCACCGAACCAGTGCTGCGCCGTCAAATATTACCCAGAATTTCATTAATGGGTGTAATTTCCTAATCCAATCCTAATCTTAATCCCTTACAGAGAAAGTAACGGTCAGTCTAGCTTTAATTATTTTTGCTGGTTATGTATAAACACCTACTGAGTGACAGAAGGCAATCATTTAAAATGGGTAACTTGGAAAAACATTTAATTATTATTGCAAATGAAAATGTATTCCGTAATCCGGGTGTAAAGAAATTTGTTAAAAACATTATTTTGTTCATATTTTACATAATAATAATTCTATGTTGTATTTAAACTTTTCACAGTTATTACAACTGATGTGTAGATGGAGGTGAGTAATTATTTACTATATTTTTTGTATTCTTGTACTGCATATTTTGCATATATTTTTGCATATACTGTACACTTACCTGCATATGTTCCAATAAAATCCTGCATATATATGCGCATATTCTTCCTATTTTCCTTGCATATAAATCCGAGCTTTAGTTATATCAGAGCAGGGACCTGACTGCTAAAAGGATTTCGAATGATTTAGATTATTACACTCTGCCTAATGGAAGAAATAAAAGGATGTGAATAAGGGAAACAACGACCATTTTAAAAAAATTGTAAATGTAGACAACCTAAAATTTTCAAATGTCACTGTCAACAGTGTTAACTACCGGAGATGAATTTATGTATCAGTATGCATCAGTCTTACCAATTTCAAGTATTTTTTTATATTGCCAACTGAATCAGTTTTTTGATCACTCTGTACATGTCCTAACTTAGTCAAAACAATATGAATTTTTGAAAGACAGTCGTGTTATGTCCATCATTTTCTTGTGGGCTCCGGTGGCTCAATGCTTAGAGCAACGCCTCTTAATCATGAGTGCGCTCTGGGTTCTGGGTTCGAATCTCACTAATACATATACACTTTGTGTATGTGAACCCACTCTGCAGTTAGGATTTAATCCTGTTGAGGGGTTTAAAAAAATTACCGCGCGCCCTACTTGTCAGTGCATATATGAAAGAGATAAATGTATGTCATGATACAGATGACGTTGATCAGATATCTTTAAAAAATTAAACTGGGTGTTCACTTTCTTATGTAGGATAGTGAAATTTTTTGACTAAAGTATGGTATAGTACCTACCCCATTTGAATAAAAAGTTCACGTACCATGTGCGTCCCTGTAATATGCGTGGGTCACACTGCGAAATCTTTCTTGTCCTGCTGTGTCCCATATTTGGAGTTTTACTTTTGAATGATCCACAGGAACTATTTTATTCTGAAAGTTTAATTTTTTTAAACATACAAGTTATTTATGACGATACAAAGACAAATAATTTCATTAAATATAATGAAAAATAAAGGAATATGAAATATACAATTTTATTTGCATTAAAATAAGAATGCATATCATAAATCGATAACTTCATAGCAGTTTTCTGTCGTAATTTAGCATTGTTGATATTCTTGTTTGATTTTAACAAGCTAAACAAAAGAAATATATTTTTATTCTTTCATCATTTGAAATTGAAAGAATATTCATGTTGCATTTTATTTGAAATTTACATGTGTGTGTGTGTGTGTGTGTGTGTGTGTGTGTGTGTGTGTGTGTGTGTGTATATATAAATTGTTTAATTACTGTTACTAACTAAACAACTGTTTAATATTATACTAGTTTATTATGTATGTAGTTTAATTCATTTGTTCTCAAGTAACAATTTCACACAACCAAAGGTAAATTTAGTACTATTAAATTTAAATTAGTTCGTAATTATTTTGTTTCAAATTAAATGTAAATTACACTTCATTTCAAAATTAACTACAGTAATAAATCAAAATTTGCATGAATAGAATAGGGCGCGAGCAGACACGTGACTCGGGCGTCCTTGACGTACTTGGAATCAGCTGATTTGTGTGCGCATGTCGTTTTGACAAGAACAGTGGCACTTTGGCAAGACCAATGTTTTGACTTATTCTGATTTTGAACTGTTAAAATGTTATTAATGTACAATTTTCGGGCAGTAAAAAGTAAAACACATGAAATTAAAAATAATAACTTCTCGACAGTTCAAAATTAACATAAGTCAAAATATTGGTCTTGTCAAAGTGACATTGTTCTTGTCAAAATGACAAGCGCACATAAATCAGCTGATTCTTAGCACGTCAAGGACACTCGAGTTACGTGTCTGCTCGCGCCCTATTGTTTTTTTGACAGGAATGCGGCAAATAAACCCACCACAAAAATTAGATATAAATTTACTAGAGTGCACAGAAAATGCTGCCCGCTTTATACCTGGAACAAAACTTACATTTATAACAATAGAAAGGCCTCAATAAACGTTTCGATAATCCCTTTTGAAGAGTTACATAGGCGTGTACATAAACGTTTTTAGAGGCGTCTGTTTATCATGCTGATATCGAAAAAATAATCAAGAACTGAAACGGTCGTTCTTTATCACATTCAGTCTTTTCGAGTATCCCTTAGCAAACAATTATTGATGCGCCACTGGATATCTTTGACGGACTGACTTATTACTCTAGCTCATTTTGAAACGAAGAGAACACTTTGCAGTATACAAAAAAAATATTGTATACCAATAATAATAGAATATTACGGATCAACTCAGGAAAGTATCATTTTACTGGAAGAGTTAGGTAAATTTAAAGTACCGACAATATATTCAAGAAGTAGAATTATTTTGTGGTGGACTCGCAAAAATACAATCTGTGAAATATATCTACAACGTTTGTTAAATGCGGTAGATACTTCTGAAAATTTCTGAAATTCTAGGAATTCATCATTGTGTCAGTTCTCACCCTGAAATCAATTCTCACTTCTGAAAATTTCTGAAATTCTGGGAATTGTAACAAATTATTTGTATCAGTTCTCACCCTGAAATCAATTCCCACTGTAGATATAAAGTTCCCGGAAAGAAATAAGCCGTCCCGGAAACGCACTAGCAAGCAGGTCTTTCCCACTCCGGAATCGCCTAGTAACATAACCTAAAAGAAAATTCACAAATGTCGATCGGATGAGAAGAAAAAGAATATGATTTTCATACGAAAGCTTGTTTATATTAGTACCGATAATATGATTAAATGTAATAAATAATTACAGGATGGGGCCTAGAAACTTCCTTTTCTTGAAGGCGAATAAAATAAAAAGTGTTGCTGGTAGATAAAATTTATTTTTAGATAATGAAAGAACATAATTTCAAGTTTTAAATCATGCAGTTTTAAACAAAACATCTTGAGGGTAGTGACCACTGATCTATATGCACTGATGCCACCAATTTCTGAAGCTCCTGTCTACACGTCCAACATTCGGGCTATTTCCTACCGAATAAGATTCTTCAGCTGAAGCAGGAGTGTAAGACGGTGTTTGTAAACGTCTGACTTGAGATATTTCCATAAAAAAATGTTGTGTGATCAACGTTCCCCTGACGGCTCATCTCGATTCGAGGTGACATCCCGTGGGTGCCGTGCGGGAGTGTTGTGTAGTGGAAAGAGTTCGAAAATGATTATGTAAACACAAACTACTAAAAATTTAAAAGTGATGCAAAAGAGTCCTATGACCAGTAATTATATTGTACAGACTCTATTATTATTATTATTATTATTATTATTATTATTATCATTATTAATAATATTATTATTAATATTACTATTAATATTAGTATTAATATTATTATTATTATTATTATTATTAATATTTTGAATATTATTATTATTATAATTATTATCATTATTATTATTGTTATTATTATTAATAATAATAATTTAAAACTATAAATTATCAAAAAATAAATTTTGTCTATCAAAAATCCTTTTTATTTTATTCGCCATCAAAAAAAGGAAGTTTCTAGGCCCCATCCTGTACGTATAATTTTTTTTAATAAAATATACTACATAAAATGTTAATATTGCAAATATTTAATAATTCTCGCTGACATTTTAATATTCAAAATTAAAATTTTAATATATGGAAAAGCATTTAATATTTAATACATATACAATTATCAAAAATATAATATCTGTTAAATGCGTTAGCTAAAAATAAATTTCATCCGTTTTGACAAAAAACATTAATGCAGTTCGAAAGAGCATTCAGTCAAAGCACAGAACATAAAAATTGTAATTAACGTCGAACAATAAGTCGAACCTTGCAAAAAATATCATATTGTTCTTTTTCATCCGCTGGTGATGGACTTTCGGGGTTGCTCTGCCGTCTCTGCGAAGAGGAGAAAGGGGAGTGGGGGTTCTCGCGCGAACGATAGTTTTGGGGACGCACTTTTACTATTCGACGATAGTTTTCTTCTTCCATTGTTAACTTTTATTGCCTACAGTAACTAATTAGGTGGTCAAACTTTTACAACTTTTATACATAAAAGAAAAATAACAAAAAAGTTACACAAACAAGAAATTTTGAAAAAAGAAAAAAAATTATAGTTTGTATTTGTCTACTGTAACTTTTGACAAGAAGCAGGTATGTTTTATTCGAAGTGGGGAGTCATAAAAATATTTATAGTAAATCTATTTATAGGGGGCAATACATTCGTACTTATTACAAGGGTCACGCTAGAATTATTGAGGGAAACAAAATCAAGTAGATCATGGAAAACAAAATTTGTATCATTTTAAACAGTTATTTATGTCAATGACTCAAGGAGGAAAACATCAGGAAGAATCATTTGAAATTAAGTTCGAAAGTTAAGTCAGTTAATCAAATTTTCTAAAATATCATTGTATGTGATAATATGGAATGGAATTAACCAGACAGCACTTTCTTCAGTTTTATTTTAAAAAATTATTAGAACATCAGCCATACTCAACTGATTCGGCATTGTGCGACTTTTGTCTATTTTTTGGACTTAAAATTTTTGAGGTACAAGATTTTCGTCTGAAGAAGAGATTGATGCTACTATAACAACATTCATGATTATTATGATAGCATTCCAAATTCCAAAAGAAGATTGGTTGGGGGCTTTCACGAAGTGGAAAGAAAGAATGGTGAAGTATATTATTGTTGAAGGTAACTATATTTAACAAATTTTAAAAAATGAATCATGTATCTTATTTTTTCAATCCCAATTACAGATTGGGTTCACATAAACATCCATGTCTCAGCGGGTTTCGAACTCGGGACTCCTAGTGTACTCATGACATGACTATAATCCATTCACGATAGCGAGAGAATGTGGAACCAATTCTTGAACAGAAACAAGTCATTCTATTGATTCGGCTCCAAAATTATCCTCTTCTTTTGACCAATAGAATGGCTTGTCTGTTCAATATTTAGTTTCACATTCTCTCGTTTCAGCGAACGGACTATATAGCTTCCCTACTTTCATAGATTTCTGCAACTTATTTTAACTCAGATCATGTCTAAATATTCGTATTAGAAACTTATTTACTAGATGTGAAGAAATAGATAAATAAACATTGATGAGCAATTACATAATAATTACACATAATTTATAGAACGTAGAAACGCTCAAACTTTAAAATGTAATAACTAGTGAATTAAGTACTTCATATATTCTACTTGTGTGACGCCCCGTTGTGAATAAAGCATACGTACTTCTTAAAAATCGAAGAGGTCAAGTAGACGCGAATCACTTGACACTAAAATCACTAATCAGTTGTTGGATTAACTAAGTTGGATCAGTTAGACAGATACCGTGTAAACCGCATCAAAAACTTTATTTATTATAACTAACAATATTAATACATAAGTAAAAATATATAATCTAGTTAATTTTGCATTTTATAAGTTATGTCCATAAACCAACATCTTTAAAACCTTTTCAAAACTTCATACTCTAAACATCAATCAAAGTACAAAGTTTTCAAATTAATTTCCAAAGCTAAACAACAATAAAATCCACGGAACTAGGCTAAATATATCTAACGCAGGTGTGTGTATGTAAACGACATCAAAGTACTTCCTCCCAACCACTAACTCGGTATGTAGGTTATGTGGTTGTTGTTACCTTCTATATACTCTGCTCTCCTGACCAAATGATAGCTAATGGAACTATATTAACTTGATACATTGAGATTGATTTTAATTATTTCTGGGTTGCTGTTTAACAAAACTATTGATTGAAAATTACTGAAACAATAAACTGTAAATGGGAGAATTATGGTTCAATTTGCAAAGAGGTTGCGAAAATCGGAACGCGTACTCGAGAACAATAATAAATGGACCGGGAAGACTTTTTCCTCCTGCTAAAAAGTTTTGTGGTACACTTTTCATTACTTTATAAAATTACATTACAACAATCATTGAAAATAACATGCATGGTTTATAATTTTTAGAATTTTATTTTAAATATTCACTTTCACTTCATAAAAGCACCCTAACAATCGTCTTTTGGAAAGATAAAAAGTAATTTCTGGGTAACATAAAAACTGTCATGTTAATTTCTGGTTACTTAAAAAATTGCCAAAGCTGTCAAACTAATTACATCAGGACGTGAGTGGGACATAAAAACTGTTATAGCTATTAAAATACCTAGGAATGTGCCGCAGATTTTAAGACATCTAAGGCTTGTTATGATTCATAACATCCGTGGTTTGTTCAATAGTTTATCGGTTTCAGAATATTAATACTATATTAATAAATATTATTTTTAGAAATTCTCTCGTTAATGCTTCTTTCAGAATGCTAGAGTTAACAGAACTTTTCTTTTGACATGTCAATATGACAAATATTCAAATTGTGCTTAAATAAAATAAATAAATAAATAAATAAATAAATAAGTAAATATATCATCACGGCATATTACCCATTGCTGGGCGTGCCAATTTGCTTTGATCGCAGATATCGGTAATGATGATGACATATTTGTATCGTGCGGGCGTTTACCACGCGTTACCTCACGGGCACTCATTGCTGGCGTGGAGAGTACACCACAAGGGTCAATTTTATGCCATTTAAAATTCGAAATATTTGGCATCGGTCGGGATCGAACCCGGTTCCCCAGATTCGCGACCAGACACTCAGGCACGCGGCCACGAGACCCCAATTATGTACTTTATTCCTGTTTATTATTTTAGAATAAAGTAAATCATATTTAGAGCGATACACTAACGTTATCTGTATGTATTAATGAAGAGCATTATACTTTCATTTTATTTTCATTTTGTAGACCGTTGGTGACAAATCAGTATGGTAATAACGAGGGTAATAATATTACCATACAGATACATTTATAACTTACCAGCCTACTTTGGTACATGTAAATAATGGAGTAATATCCTGATACCGGTAAAATTAATTTCAGGCTGACTTCAGTACTTCAGAATTATGAAAGTTGGAAATTAAAAATCATGATTCGAAAATATTCTCTAGTTAATTCCATATTTTCATTTTCACTCACAATATATAACTTAAGTTTCGCAATTTAATTTCAAACGACAGATAAATAACTAATTTTGTTTGCAATGGCCTACCTAATTTTATTATACTCAATGATTCTCGCGTAACCTCGTATTTAAACGAGTACGATATGAAACTGATAATAATTTCTAAATGCATTTTTTTACATATCCAATTGAAATTTATTTTTTTTATTATTTTTAAACGGTCTCAATGGCATACAGATACAGGTGAGTGAAAAAATACGAATAAGACACATGGCCATTTTCTTTATTATTAATTTAAGACTTATATAAACTATAAAATTGGGGCCGAACTTAAATATCACTTTTTGCTGTGAAACTGTTAAAAGGTCCTAAATTCTACTTTCGGTTTCGCCGAAAGCGATATCATCATTGAATCATGTTTTTTTTTAAACAAATGTATTTATTTGTACAAAAATTTAATTTAAGAATCTGTAAGATCTTAATTCCCATGAAGAAGAATAAATATTATATTACTGAGATTTCGATTTATAATTAAAATTAATTTAAATGACACAAAAATGATCCTTGTAGTACATTCTCCACGCCAGCAATGATTGCCCTTGTCAAGACGCCTGGTAAATGTCCGCAGGGTACGAATATGACACCATAATTACCAAAATCTGTGTATAAAGCAGATTGACACACCCAGCAATGGGTAATATGCCGTGATAATATATTTATATATTATTTATGTTCTCAAATATCCCAATAAAAATTATTAAATTTGACATGTATTATAGGGCGGAAGTAGTATTAAAAAACAGGCGATATATCATAAGTATCTTACATTCTTAATCCAAAATTGCACTATAAATAATAAATTCCCAACTATTTATTACACAATTATTCCACAAACCCACTTCTTTGTAACAACAATTTAATTTATTTTCTTTTACATCACTGTCTCCCTAAATTATTATTACTTCTTCCCCGTTTGGGTTTTGGCGCGCACTGAAGTCCACTCCACAATCACCTGAACAGAATCACATCGCGTTTCTATGCCAACATACAGCAGCAGCACAGCAGAAAGCGCCGTTTGCGAATTGCGATCGGTCCAGGAAGCATGCGTTTTGCGTTTACGTTTGCGTTCGGTATGGTATAGGAAAGGTTAGGTTATATACCATTTACAGATTTGGCCATTTGTTTGCGTATCAGTGCTCATTTACTATGGCAACACAACACAACAAGATGCATGTTTTGTTTCGTAAGCTGAATATAGCTACATGTAATGGAATGGGCAATAGTAGGATTATTTACAAATTATGGTTGTTTCGAGAAACACACAACTTTAAATAAATATTATTCATCTACTGTTGAACATACCCTGTCTCAATGGGGTACGCCATCATAACAAAAAATAATAAAATGTATACATTACACTTACAGTATTACTCAATAAATAATGATTAAGATAAAAAAAACATTTTTTCCTTCCGTCACCTTTAGGTAAGGAAGGTATTGTCTTTGGTCAAAAAATTCGATGATGAGTTTTTAATCAATAAGCACGTTTTAGGGTCCCTAGAATACGAATTTACTATTTTTACGATGATGTCTGTATGTGTGTGTGTGCGTGTGTGTGGATGTGTGTGTGTGTGTGTGTGTGTGTAACAAAATTTTCGTCTGCGATAACTTTAATACTACAGTTACAAAAATTATAATTTTTTCGTATACTTCTTCGTTACATCCATATGAAGAGCTGATTAGATTTTGGTTACAATTGGTCAACCGGAAGTACCATCATTTGAAGATTTTAACAGTTTTTCTTGAAAAAACTATGTTAAATATAATTTTTTCACATTTTATAAATATTAAAGAATATTTTATTCTCTATACGATTTGATTGCATTTTATACTTAATATTAAATGGATATAGAGTTAAAAAAATTATAAAGAAATTAAATTTCATAAAGTAGCCATAGCTATGGAAACAGTTACTATATTAAGAAAATTCTGATTGAAAGATGTCAGTGTCAAGTGAAATTGAAGTGTCTTATAATTTTACTGGAAATATATCCTATATTTCCAGTAAAATGCTTGCTTTCTGTATGGAATTTGTATAAAATGCATACAATTGCTTTAAGGTAATGTACAAGAAATAATAATAATAATAAATCTTTTATTTCTGCAGATACATTACAGTGTATATAGAAAACGTCACAAAATAATAATTTTCTGTATGAAATTTGCATAAAATACATGCAACTGCCGGAAGGTAATGTACAAGAAATAGAATATTTAATTTAGCAAGGAACTTTCCGTATGAAATTTGTACAAAATACATAGAACTGACGGAAGGTAATATGCTGGCCACATCAGATTTTTTTACATTTAATGTTATTGTAAATATTAAATAATATTTTATTCTCTATACGATTTGACTGCATTTTATACTTCATATTTAATGGATAATGAGTAAAAAAAATTATAAAGAAATTAAAAATCAAAAATTAGCCAGCTATATTAAGTAAATTCTGATTAAAGGAGTCAGTGTCAAGTGCAATGACAGAAATAGAATCTTTTGCAAGGAACTTTCTGCATGACATTTGTACAAAATACATAGAACTGACGGAAGGTAATGTGCTGGCCACATCAGATTTTTTTAATAATTACTTTGCGAGATGTTTGAAATTTTTATTAGTGCTACTACAGCTATTAGATAATACATAGCTGACTCGTCCGCCATATTGGTGCCAAAATCAATGCAGTAAATTATGAAATAAAAGTGCATTTCTTATAAGTTTATGTACTAGCTATTTTTCATAATTAAATATAACTTCCATATTTGCCATTTTATACTTATTTAAAATAATAAAACAAAAAAAATACGGTTCGTCAAGATTTTTGAGGTTAGAGAAAAATATATGAATTGCATAAGTATCTGTAAAAATTATAACCATTTCTCAAATAATTTGCACAGTTTGAAGCAGAACAACCCGTTATTATGAATAATTTCTATGATTAATAATACTGTAACATTGATATTGAATGATTTACGTGGCTCCAAAATGGTGGATCAGTCAGCTGTAATTTATCTAGTAGCTATAAGAGCTACTGTGACGTCACACTATTGCTTTCTTTTTCGCGCACCCTACTATAGGGCGCGAGCAAACACGTGACTCGAGCGACTTTGAAATGCTTTTAATCAGTTGATTTGCGTGCGCGACACTTTGACAAGTACAATGTCACTTTGACAAGACTAATGTTTTGACTTATTTTGAATTTCAGGCAGTAAAACATATGAAATTAAAAATAATAACTTTCTAACAGTTCAAAATTAAAATAAGCCAAAACATTGGTCTTGTCAACGTGACACTGTTAGTCATAGTGACACGCGCACACATATCAGCTGATTCAAAGTATCAAAGTACTTCAAGGTTGCTTGAGTCACGTGTCTACTCACGTCGTATATAATTTGGTGCGATGAAGACAGAAATAGGTGTCGCTAAAAATTAAATGCAGTTGAACTAAAAACAATAATGACTTTTTAATACTACAAATTGCTTCAAAATTAAACGAAATTTCATTTAAAATAAATAATAAAAAAATAATAGTGGAGGACCCCATTTATAGAGAATTGACTTGACTTCACTGATGACGCGGTTACTAGGACAGAGTAGAATTGCCAAAAATGGGGTAATTATCGCCTATTTTGATTTTTAATACATGAAAGTATTTTTATGATTTTTTTATTTTTTGTACAAAGATATGACTATTATGTAAACCGGGCATGAAAATTCCTTATATTAAAAACAATATATGAATTTTTAAAGTTTTGCGATGAGTTTGTGACATCATCAGCGTCAGACCAGTGACATTGAAACAATATTTTTTGAGTACCACCATATTTCTCACTAACAGGAATGAAAAGTAGATAGTCTATGAGCGAGCGGGGTGCTGTGGAATTATAGGCGGGATTTTCAGCTTCGCTTCATATTTCTGGCCAATAGCATCAAATTCACGCCCGTCATGTCATAAAAAGCATTTTACTTCGATTATGGTTTATGGTTTAATCTTGAATATTTAGAACCACAACCATATATACGATAAATGATATATTAAAAAAAATATATTGGATTTTTTTTCTATTCGTAGATTTCAGTACCTAATGACGATATACGTATCTGTCAGGGTTGGCCTGATTTAAATCATATGATTTAAATCGTGATTTAAATCAAATTTTATAAAATAATACATTTTTTGTCAGAAAATCAATTACAAATTATTTTAAATACCTACAGAGTTAACAAAAACAAAATTCTACTATGATTCGCAATCGTAGATTTAAAAAATCCCTCTAGTGGCGCAAATCAGTACTACGAAAAGCAATCGTACAAGCGCCATATTAAATAAGTGCCAGCTGAGTTTGTAGTGTATTAATTACTAATTAAATATTTTATCTTATCGCCTTCATATAAATAAGTTTTTAAACTCGGTTTGTATACACATACTGAGTTTACATGCAGTTTTGAAACCGTTTTTAAAACGTTTTCAGTTTTGAAAACGCCATGTATACAGTTTCAAAACGGTTTTGAATTATCTCAAACCAAAACTAAAATTCATGGGTTGGACTTGAAAACTAGTTTCAAAACTACTCATGTAAACATTTAAAATTCAGTTTCGATACTACGCATGCGTACAGAGCATAAGGTTTCTGTCGCTTTGTGTTACTAACCTTCAAATATACCAACAGTTGTGTAGTTTTAGTGCGTAGTGGTACGAAGTATAAAAAATAATAGGAATAATAGAAAAACGAAGTATTTGGAGTGAATAGGACCTGTCACTTACATCAACTAAATGCGCATGCGCGGAAACTGATTTCAAATCAATTTTTAAACTTGTTTCGAAAACTGCATGTTTTGCATAATTTTGAATGAAAACTGAAACCATTTTCAAAACTGCATGTAAACGTAGTAACAGTCAACGAACACAGTGAACAATGTGAACTGTCATATGTCAAACCCATCGTATGGCGGCCATCTTGTTTCGAAAATCAGCGCCTCTATCGTTAATTTCGATTGCGAATACCGAGTGTCTACTTTTTTATGGACCATGAAAAATATAATGATATTTTTTTTATATATTTGTAAATTCTGCCCTATTAATTTTAGAACTAAAGTGTATACAAAATGGTTAGAATTAAATACTGCCTTGAATGAGCCTAAATTTATTGATATAATAGGTTCTTGTAATGAGATAAACGTAAAATAAAATATCCGTTTTAAGCTTTTTACAGAGGCCATGTAAGACCTATTTTTACTTGTTTTATTTAGGTAAGCAAAGTTTAAACAGGCGCGCGTGGACGCGTTATATACTACGTATAAGCAAAAATTCAAATGCAATTTTTGGGGTTATTGCATATTTCGTTTTCGTTTATGAAATAAAATATTTATATTGCTTCTAATTAAATACCACCAACATGTCTTTAAAAATTAGAAAATCAACTAAATCATGATTAATTATATTTTTTTGGTATCTGCATCATTGAGAGCATTTATCAGGCGTCAACTCTAACCTGTCTTTGAGAGAGCACTTTTGTGCTATTTGAATATTGGATATAATTTCCAAAATTCGGTCAGAGTCGAACCCAGACCACAGAACCAAGACCGTCTGAATCATAACCGATCACCTAACGCACAACCTTAACCTTATCAAGTGTTACTTGCATTTAATAATTCAGTTCAGTTATGTACCGTTTATAGCGTCTCTTGTATTATTTAACCTTAACAACGGCGGAATTTTTGGTTAATTGCAAACAAGAATTTAATCAATTTACTGGTAAATTATCTACTTGATGCATCTCTATTAGGTTTAATACCTCTCGACCTCACGAGTATTAATTTTGTTATAATTTGCCTCCTATACATGTTGATATAACTTTGTTATTTGTTAATAGCTCAAAAACGAGTTATACGGTACTGAAAACTTTTTAATTTACTAACACATATTATAAATAAAATAAACATAATTTAATTAAAATGATTGCATAGCCTATATTGACATATTTAGTTATCTATCCGATAGGAAGTTTATTATCAAATAAATATTGGTTTTTAATAAAAATCATAAGTGGAACTACCCACATAGTTAAAACAATAATATACTTAATTATTATTGATCTTATTTTCTGATTTCGACTATCAATTTTACGTATTAGATACTATTTCTGTGCCTGAGTGTCTGGCCGCGAATCTGAGGATCCAGGTTCAATCCCTGCCGACGCCAAAAATTATTTCGAAATTTAATGAGCCGGTTTCACATTTTTTAAATAGTTATTTACGTATTAAACACTCGGGAAAATTAAAAATCTCCGCTACGCGTCGAGCTTTAAATATTCCCCCGTGCCACAATCTTGGTTATGACCGTGGTACATACAACGTTTTATTTTATTTTGGTTCTCGATATTCAAGGATTCAATAGATATATTTGTATATTCGTTATGCTGTGGTTTCTATATTGTTTGTTATACACAATTATAATTTAGTCTCAAATGAAAATGACAGATATCGATTATTCCAAAAAAATATTGGATGAATTTGAAGCTGCATAGGGCAAATTGGTTCCACGAGTTCCGCAGAAGTCAAAAGAGAAAGAATACAAAATTTTGCCAGTGACGGTGTTTAAAAATGTGAATTATCGAATTTTTTGTGGTGCCTGATATTTATCCATAAACCACGATTTTGATATGTTTGAAAGCTGTTGCCTGGCAACTTTATAGGCCCTCGGGCAATAAAAGCCAAACAAAATTATGATTCCAAAATAAAATAAAAGTATTTTAAATGTAAGTTTTTGCAATATTTTTCATAGTAATAAGAAAAGATTGGCTCCAGAAGAAGTCACGAAAAACAACCCCCCACTCCTGTGAAGTCGGAGTACTTACAGCACGTCATTCATATTCAATCACCTATGCTATTTGTGTAAATAAAAATGGACGATACTTTATTACATGTTAAACTGTATGATCTGTATGTAATAAAGTGACTTTTTCAAAATATACAAATTTCAATAATTAATCGTGAACTATCTCATGGATCCGACCAAGTTACAATTGTTGAACTTGATCGATGATCGACTGAAGAATGGATGATGGGTCCCAAGGGAAGAATGATTGGACAAGCAGTCTACTGGTGAAAGTTATTTATTTCTAACCAACGTTTCGACTAAAACGTTAGTCTTCTTCAGGGCACTATAATGAAGATTACAAACATTTTTACAAATGAGGTACAGATATGAAAAAAAAACATAAAAAATTTTTTGCTCATAAATAATGTACAGATACTTACAGAAATGGTCAATTACATATCATTTCTGTAAGTATCTGTACATTATTTATAAGCAAATTTTTTTTATGTTTTAGTATCTGTACCTCATTTGTAAAAATGTTTGTAATCTTCATTATAGTGCCCTGAAGAAGACTAACGTTTTAGTCGAAACATCGGTTAGAAATAAATAACTTTCACCAGTAGACTGCTTGTCCAATCATTTTTCCCTTGGGACCCATTATCTCATGGATATTTCATGATTTTCAAATTTGAAGTTATTTATAAACTATTATTTAAAATTTAATACCTAGAAGTCATAAAATTTCTTGCAACAGCCCTATTGGCACCAAATCGACCCCTGTGGTGAATTTTACACATCAGCAATGAGTGCCTGTGATGCCTGGTAAACGCACACACGGTACGAATATGTCGTCATTACCGATATCTGCGTTTATAGAAGATTGGTACATCTTACACTGACGATATATTTTTTTATACTGCTGGCTATTAAAAAAACAAATCCAGTATCGATTTTAATTTTTATCTCTTACTGACAAAGGGTTGAAAAGTATTCCTAGCAAATTTCAATCATTTCAATCATCACGCATTTTCTAAATTTACCGTTCAAATCTACTATTACACCTTGATAATTTTACAATCAGCTCAAAATGAATTAGGCTATTTTTGAAACAAATGTAATTATTGTTAGTGAGTTCGTTATAACATTATTATAAATTTGCTAAGTTTTTTCCAATTATCTCCAGTTATCATCTAATGGCTTCTGGCATCTGGCACCTCTCTTAAGTAAATCTGACTTAAGATTATTTATAGCAACTTGTTATCAAGAAAAAATTAATGTTGCAAAACAATTGCGGACGAATTTCTAAGGAAGAGACGGCCACTTTCTCACACAAATCGTGCAATTAAACGACTGATAGAAACTGGATCAATTTTCAGAAAACCTAGGACCGTTCATGTACCAATCCCAGTTCCCAGTGGTGGCTCGCGGGTTGAATATTTGGTGGGTCACATTGTAATTAGTAATAAAAGTTTATTAATATGAAAAATTTATTTAAATAGTGTTAAATGTTGTCTATTTAACTTTCTTTGTACTCTGCAGAATTATTTAGCGCCATATTTGAGATATTTTTAATTAATATCCTTTCTATCCATTACTAGACTAATGCCTCGGTCATTGAACGAATGTAAGCGAATAGAGTGGTGATTGTCTTCATCTAATGCAAGCAAGTTACAAGTCGTTTGTCTTTCTCTGATGCATGGACATGTATATGTGGCATATAACACAATGTGGCCACAATTTTTATGTGATCCAGGCAGCGTGCGCATTCGTGCCTTTCGTTGTCTTGCTTTCAACACAGTGGTGTCGTATGCAAACAACGCTAACAACACGATGGACTTGATTAGAAATTATGAACTTTAAAATATTTTATTATTTTTATTCTTTCGCTTTCTTTGTTCTGCTTTCATACTAAATGACCTAATGGAGCAACCACCACTGACCAGACCAGTTCTGAATTTTCGTCATTTCTAAGGCCCCCCACACACGCTCTGGTTTTTACGCCGGCTTGTCTGCGCAAGTCAAATACGTACGGGTTTGCCTGAACTGCTTGCTGTCTCCACACTACACAGAATTTTGCTTCAGTTTTTAGTTGCGAATAAACTGTCAACATGGTAAAAGTGAGTAAAAGAACTTATGAAGTTATTTTATTAAGCGTTTTAACCGCTTGTGATTTAAAAAAGAAACCTAAAACTAGGAGAAATAAATGGGTTAAGGATTGTCTGTTAAAGAGACAACATTTTTCTCATATAAATTTGCTAGAAGAATTGAAGCTTAGAAAGGCTAATTGGTTTAACTATTTACGAATGGATGAAGAAACTTATCTCCAATTGCTAAAACTAGTTTCACTATATATTGTCGGAGAAAAAGCCGGAGCGTGTATAGGGGCCCTAACGGTTACTGACCTTCCACTACCTGGTTTTCTGAAAATATAGTTCTCGGGTTATCATTGTTGAATCCGTTATCGGGAACTTCATATTACTAGATCGAATACATTTCCAGGAATACTGATCCTTATTTTCATTATTAAGAAATAACGACATACTATTTAAATTTTCTTATTTTATACAATTAATAGTTAATTAAAATTATTTAATATTATCTCTGTTTCTGCTTTTCTCTCGGATTTATCCATATTTCTAAGAAAATATGATCGTTGTTGATGCTAATAAATAATTACTATGAGAATGTTAATTAATCTAGATCAATATTAATACGAAACAAGCAATTATGTCTTAAATTACATCAGTTATTAATTTAGTGCATGATTACGTTTGAAGCACTGTACTAGGTTGTGTGAAATTGTCAACTTTTCGAGCGAAGGAAAAGTGAAATTTTCACTTACCGTGAATCCAATTCCCACGGTGGCTGAATAATTTCCTGACTGGAATTTTCCCGTATCGAATTGCACAAGGAGGGAGGTTTTTCCTACTCCCGAATCGCCGAGCAGTATTGTCTAAAAAAATAAAAATTGTTATTAGAAAAATTGAAGTTACACAAAAAATAAATGTAACATCACAGCCCATTTCTGGGTGCGTCAATCTGTTTTTATTTGCCGATTTCGGTAATGTACTAGGAATGTTCCGAATATTCGTATTCGTTTTAGCGCATATTCGCCAACTTTTATGTATTCGTATTCGAAACCGTATTCGTTAAATTTTGTCGAATACACAACAAATAATAAACCATGTAATTTTGGGCTGCAAAATAATTAAATTTAATAATAAGAAACTGATTAAATTTTAATAAATTGTTTTATTTCTTTCAACAAAATATATGTTTTTATTAAAACTTTTGGCATCCTGTCTTTATTAAGAAATTAAGTTCCAAGTCAAAATCAAAAAATCGCAAACTTATAGAAAATTCATTAATATTTATATTGTAATAGCAATAGTTCTAAACAAAGATATTTTCCAAGAAAAATTATTTAGAGCTTTAACTCAAATCTGGTAGCGTGTTTCCATTTTAGTATTGACTAGAAATTCAAGTATTCAAAATTTTCGAATTGGTTGATATAAATTAAAGAATATAGTGGATACATTCGCACATACATAATAGACATCATCGTGATTCTAGTGGCCTTGAAAGGTTCTTGTTACCAAAATCTCATTATAAGATTCTTAGCACGTTCCCTATTCCACCCTTAACCTAGGGTAGCAGTAGGTAAAAAATAATATTTGTATTCGCGAATAGTAGGGAAAAATATTTGTATTTGTATTTGTATTCACGAATACATGTTTTTGCATATTCGGAACATCCCTAGTCTGTATGTTACACCGCTAAGGGCATTTACCATTACCAGGCGTCACCGCACGAACTTCCAAAGCTATCATAGAGAGAGAGCACTACAAGAATTACTTTTGTGATATTTGAAAATTGGAAATAATAGGCTATTCACATTTTTACCTCTCGCTAAGAGAGGTATTGTATTCATGCTAAAAATCGCATATCCAGATTTTAATGAATAAGCACGTTTTAAGGTCCCTAGAATCCGATTATAACATTTTTACGATGATGTCCGTATGTGTGTGTGGATGTGTGTGTGGATGTGTGGATGTTGGATTCACTTTATCTCAAATACTATAAGACTTAAGACATTTTTAACTACGGATTCCTCAATCTAACAATAATCGGAAGAGTCCAGTCAGTTTTGGTAACAATTGGACAACCGGAAGTAGTAGTTACAAGAAAAAAATTATCTAAATATTATTTATCGAAAATTTATGTAAATACTTATATTAAAGAACGTTAAATTGTTTATTCGATAAATATAAATTCATTATTATATCTTCTATAGATTTAGAGATAAAGAAAGGCATATAAAATAATTTGATGTAAAAAATCTCAGATCAAACTACTACAAGGCAAGAAATTCAAATGTTTGTAATTGACACATAAATGTCACTGTCAAAAATATTTGTATGCCTCTGTCAAAAATATTTGTACATTATTATGAAGACTATGAAAATAAAAAAATCAACAACGCAAAAGAATATACGTAAAAAAGAATATAAAAGGAATTTGCGAAAAAATGACGAATATAAAGAAAAAGAAAAGGAAAGTAGAAAAAGAAAATTTCAGGATATTGAATATAAAGAAAATGTATGTATTGTACATAATTTATATTAAAATAATTATTTTGTAGTCAGACATGAATATATGTATTTGTATTTAAACATATTTTTCGTTTTAGGCGTACAACCAGGTAAAATATCTGGCGAGAGGTTATGTGTTGGCCACATCAGATTTTTTTTAAATATTATAATGGGCCCATAAACCATTTTTACCTTCCGCTACCCTTGGTAATCGCATATCGAGATTTTGGTAAATGTTTTAAGGTCCCTATAGAATCCAATTTTAACATTTTCACGATGATGTCCACTCTAACTCAAATACTATATCATTTAGAAAATTTTGAAACCTTGTATTTCGAACTTTTCTGTAATGGAAAGAGCCCATTAGATTTTGGTAAAAATTGGATAACCGGAAATGGCTCTTTACTAGAAGCTCAAAATAGTTTTTCTTTGAAAAATACCTTTAAATGTTATTATAAAAATTAAAGATTATTAAATTTTCTATAGATTTGCATTAAAACTTTTTCTATATATTTTATGGATAAATTTATAAAATTATCTATATTTAAATCCCAGAGCCTACGCGTTAAACAAACAAAACGCAGTTATTTAAATGTATGTAACTGACAGGTAAATGTCACTATCGTAGAACTAATCATTTCAAAACAATATTAGTAAAGTTTTCAAAAGAAAAAAATAAATAGAACAATAGAAAAGGAATTCGATTCAGCATAAGTAAATATGTAGGTATGTATTTAGATTAATAAAAATTTACGATTCATAAAAAATGTTTAAGCTATTCCTCATTTTTGGATTGGTGAATTCTATTCTATCCTGGTATTTAAAATTTAATCTTCATTCTTTTATAGCTCCGGTGGCTTAAGGGTTAGAGCAACGCCTCATGTCATGAGTGCCCTCGAGGCTCTGGGTTCGAATCCCACTAAGGACATGGATGTGGTTGAATGTGAACCCACTTCTGTAATTGGGATTTAATCCTGTTGAGGGGTTTAAAAAAGGTAGTTACTTGGATTAGATTAGACTATATTTTAAGAAATAAACTGTCCAAATTAGAGTAAAATTCGCTAATCCAAAAATAAGTAAAAGTAACAACCGATATTAAAGTTGCTTATCGCAACTTTATATCTAATGCTGAACAGAACATTGTTAGCGACCCAAAAATTTTCTGGTCATTCATAAACAAAATGAAACAGACCACACGTATTTCTAGCAACATGCATTTGAAAGACGCACAGCTTCAGTCCACAACATCCATTGTACAAAGTTTTGCAGATTACTTTAATAGTGTTTATCCACCAGATAATCAGAGCATTGATTTCAACAGCATCTCGTCAGATTCAAAAACTCTTCGTCAACTTAACATTAATTCGGTTACTAGGGATGATATTAAATACGCCATAAATGAGCTCAAAGTTTCCACATCTCCCGGTCCTGATAACTTTCCAGCGTTTATACTAAAGGGATGTCGAGATATATTTATTGAACCTCTTTTTATTATTTTCAATATGTCTCTTTGTACTCGTACATATCCCACTGGCCTTAAAAAATCCCTTGTTTCTCCTATTATGTAATAAGACGAGGGTAAGCGCAATAACAGATAAATAACTTTTTATAAACTCTTCTAAATTATAGTTTCAATAATCATATTTTAACTCTGTTTATCTGTTTAAGTTATAGATGTCAAAATTCAGTTTAGAAATTCCTATTGTATTATGATAGTCACGACATTTATTTGTTTATCATTAGTCTAGAAATTATTATATATACGTGCGTGACTTTGGAATGCCCTAGCCTATGCACCCCGTACCCCTAAGATAATCCTGTCCTGAAGATAGTGTTTTGTTTTTAAAGGCAGTGGAGATTAATTCGTCGAGTCGTGAAGACGTGTTTTGTTTTGACGAGATATGTAGTGTCTTAGTTTTAGGGCGACGCCCGCCCGCTGGGTTACGAAATGTAACAGTTTAGTACTTGCTTAGATGTGTATGTTAGGCTTAGTGTTAATTAATAATCATGTAAATAAAGTTTAGTTCTTAAAAAACCAAGTACTGTCCATGTCCGTAGTGTTCATCAAGTAAAAAGTGTTAGTGTATGTGTGTTCTTCCTTATCACGAATTCCTTCTCAAGAAGTTGTTATCACCAGTCAGTAAGAGTTAGTGTGTCATCGCTGGAGTAATCAGCAGTATTATCATCATTCAACTCCGCACCGCACCCCCCTTGTGTTACAATTATTAAATCTGGTGATCCCCACAATATAGAGAATTATAGACCTATTTGTATACTACCCAAAAATCTCTATAAACAAATTTATAATCATGTTACCAGCTCCATCACCCCCTGTCAGCACAGTTTTGTCACTGGAAAGTCCACTTGTACTAATTTAGTAAATTTTACTGAATTTGTTGCTAAATCACTAAACAAAAATACTCAAGTGGATGTAATTTACACTGACTTTGCCAAGGCTTAATCTTGCTTTGGAAACTTCAGCATCAATTTAGCTTCTCGCCTGCATTAATTATCTTTTTCAGATCTTATATTAAATATCGAGAGAATTATGTTTACTATAATGGCTGTAAATCTAAAAGTTGCATGTGTTCTTCTGGAGTTCCACAGGGGTCTAATCTTGGTTCGTTATTTTTTATCTTTTTTTTAAATGACATTACTTCCCATATTAAACATTCTGAATTATTATTATATGCTGATGACTTGAAAATCTTTCAAATTATTAATACATATCAAGATTATTTACTTATTCAGTCTGACGTCGCCAATATCCACAAATGGTCTTTTGCCTCACATTTATTTTTTAACATTAATAAATGTAAAGTAATGACATATTCTACGAAACAGAATCCTACTTGATATGTTTATAATATGGAAAATGTACCTCTCGTAAGAGTCACGCAATGTAAGGATCTGGGGGTCATTTTTGAACCAAAACTAACTTTTTCACTACATATTAATTTTTTAGTTATATTTTCATACAAAATGTTAGGTTTTGTTATCAGAAATTCTTTATATTTTACTAATTTAATGACAATGAAATCCTTATACTACTCGTTTGTGCGCTCTAAGCTTGAATATTGTCTTGTGGTTTGGAATCCTATATACATAATCAAAGAGATGAAATTGAACGAATACAGAGAAAATTTGTTAAATTCTGTCCACGTAAATTTTGTATTTCCTTCAATTACCTTACACACAGTTATACCAGCTGTATACAGGATTTCAATATGCTTACTCTTGAGAGTCGACGCAATATTCTATCTTGCGTATTTCTTTACAAAGTTATCCTTGGCCACATTGATGATATCTTAGGTTTGGAAAATATAAATTTTGCTATACCACGTACTCAAATTAGATCGCTAAGTATAAAATACACATTTAAACTACCATTAACAACAACCAATTATGAACTTAAAGCGCCTCTTAGGAGAAATTGTCACATTTTTAATAATCATGTTTCCAACACTGATATTGACATATTTAATAGTAGTCTTATGCAATTTAAAAACTGTTTACCTGCGTATTTTTCTTAGGCTTAAAATTATTATGTTATTTTGTTATTTTTCTATTGTACACTTACGTCTGAAACTATATTTTCTTTGTTTTTTGTATATATTTTTCCAGTCCTCAGTAATTGGGATACTTTTCGGTATCCTGTTGAGTGGCTGCTAATAAATAAATAAATAAATAAGAATTAACTTAATCTTTTTTGTGATTCGGGCTGTAAATGGCGGGAGGTATTGTGTTGGCCAATGAAAACCCGAAGTGCAAATTCCATATATAAGATATCCGTTTTTCGAGGCGCACTATTGGGATCTCGGAAACTATGTAAGAGATACGAAATTTTTTAAATTTGGGCAAAGTTGCCCCGTGAGTAGGCCATTTTAAAGATGTATTTGTTTTTCCAGAAAAATTCATAGGTCTCTAGATAAATGCAAAAATTCAAATTTAGCTGATTTCTATCTCTTCTAAATATGAAATAATATGGAATTTTGGTTTGCACTTCTTTAGGACACTTTTTTATTTTCTTTCGAACGACTATGGTCAAATTTTTATATCACTGTTAGATTTCGAGTTATGAGGTCAGAGTTATGATTTTTATATGGACGCCATATTGGAAAGTTACACCATTGAAAGGAGAATTTTTTTAACTTTCCAACGATGTATAATTTATTGTTTATGTTCATTTGTTTCAAACAGCAAAAATGTAACAATTATTAATTTTATAGGGTAAAAAACAATGATTATGGTAATGAAACAAATGAAAACATAATTATTTTTTATTTTCATTTCTAAATATCCTAATTTTGATCTGAAATTTTATTCACTTCAATTAATTTTAATATTTTTATATGGACCTCATATAGTAGGCGCGGACCATATTGAGAACGAAATTAGAAAAGTGTTTCAGAGTTGAAAAAGTTAAAAATATTAATGAAAATGAAGAATATAAACATAAAAATAAACATATGACAATATTATTAGTATTACTCGTATTTAGTTAAGTTGCCAAAATCGTTGTTTTTACCCTATAAAATTAATAATTGTTACATTTTTGCTGTTTGAAACAAATGAACATCGATAAATTATACATCGTTGGAAAGCTAAAATGGTGTAACTTTCCAATACGGCGTCCATATAAAAATCATAACTTTGATCTCATAACTTAAAATCTAACAGTGAAAACAAATTGAGATAGTCGTTCGAAAGAAAATAAAAAGTGTCCTACAGAAGTGCAAACCAAAATTCCATATTATTTCATATTTAGAAGTTATTTGTTAAAATAGAAATCAGCTAAATTTGGAAAACAAATACATCTTTAAAATTGCCTTTAAAAACGGACATCTGTATGTACGAGTATTATGCAAGATAAGATTTTTTTTAAGTTTTGCAATGAGTTCGTGACGTCACTTGTATTTGTTCAGTGGCACTGAAACAGTGTTCTTTTATGAAAGCAGATATTATATATTTTTAATATAAAAATTATATTTCACATATCGTAAATCTTAATTAATACTAATTAAACTTAATACAAACGCAAATAAAATTATATATTCAATTTTATGGTATTTAATTGATATTCGAGTAAGTGCGATGCAAAAGTTTGATATAGTAGTGGTGCTAGTAACACCTAGTGATGTAAAGCAGAACCAATGGGAGGAGCGCTGTGGAATTATAGGCAGGATTCTCAGCTTTCATATTACCAATTGAATCAAATCGATATCCGTTCAGTCACCCATCAAAATATTGATAGTAGTGACGTCAGATTGTAACATAAAGTACTCTATTTCCGAAATATTTTATATCATTTTATTTCTTAAACAGATACGTTCGCCTTTTTTACTAATTCCTCTTAATTCAATTAAGCTGGAATAGACTATTTTCAAAGTTCAAGATTGAGATCGATCGGAATCGAGCCCGGGTTGTCTGAATAACAATCGTTACCCCACAAAATATAAAACTTTTACAAACAAGGATATAGAATCATTGACCCCATTTCAAAACTGAAAGTGACTTTAATTGGAGAACTTCCAGAATCCAGAATGTCGTTGAACTTAAAACTGGACTATGTTTTATTTTTCAAATACTTTTAATAATAGTTATTTATAGTAAAAATGAGCAAAACAGTAGTTAAATAAATTTTTTCCCTTCAGTATTAAAGTATTGCTTTAGTAACAAAATTTCAAAACACAAAATGTCACTTTAAAAAAATATTAAATTAAGTATAGGTACATATAACTATTTGCAACAGGTATCACAAAATCAACTTCTCATTTTCCGTTTTCGAAGTATATAACTTAAATGAATGTTGAGTTTTTCTGACAGCATTACAATAAAAAATGAAAGAAAATGTAAAGAAAACATGATAATTATATACTTTTCATGACAGATTGTCGATAAAGAAATTACATTGTACTACTGCCGTACTACAAATACAATTTTACACATAATATATTTTGAGTTTTAATTGTATATACCCTTTATTTATTTATTGTGTAAGATGTAACACGACGAGGTCTTCTAAAAAGAGGATGATACTAATACTTCTTACTCCTGTTGCTTACTGTTTCTTACTCCAGCGATGACACACTGACTGGTGGACGCTTGGATAGCTGGCGTCCACGATTTCATGAGAAAGATTTCGTGAAAAGGACTTTTTGAGAAAGGACGACACGTGCGAAGGAAGAACACACATTACACTTCACTTTTTACCCTTTACGCTGATAAACACTACGGACATGGACACTACTTGGTTTTTAATAACTAAAGTTTAAAAGAGTTTATAAAAAGTTATTTATCTGTTATTGAACTTACCCTCGTCTTGTCACAAAGAGAAACAACAGTACATAAATACCAGTGACAGATTCTCGCAGATAAATTTTGCAGTACTTCAGTGCTTAATAATAATTAGTATACATAATATGAATATAGATATAGTTGAGTTTAATAGTATATATAATATCACCAACAGAATTTCACAGAATAATAGCTAATCAATACGTAGATATTATTCATTTCAATAATTGTTACGAGTAAATAACGTAATAAGGCGAATCATTTACGATGATTTTAATTTTAAATATGGATTGCATTTATATCTGTAGATTAATGTAAGAACAACCATTATCAATTTTTAACTCAATGAAATGCGATTAAAAGTACAGAAGTCAAATTTCACAAAAAAAAAATTCTCGGTATTGACATGATCAGTCAGCCATCGTTAAGCCTGTCCCACACTACTCGCAAGTATTGAAAAATATCGACAATAGGGCTGGTAAAAAATCGATATATCGACTTTTATTCGACTTTCCTCAAGAAAAGTCGATCGACTTTAAAAAAAGTCGCTGTCGATAAGTCGAATATAGACTATTTCGACTTTTATACTATTTCGACTTTATATACATTTCGACTTTTTCGACATAATTACAATTACGACTATTTTGACTTTTAGATTATTTTGACTTTTAGTTCAATTCGACTTGTAGACTATTTCGACATTTAGACTATTTGAACTTTAAAATTATTTCAACTTGTTAGATAATTTCAAATTTCATTTTCGATTAGACTTAATTATTTTACATATTTCATTTCAAGTGGAACCGTCAGATGTCAGGTCATATGTGTGTATATGGTGATGGTGTGGGGTGTGGCCTGTGTTCTTTTGTGGTTTGTTGCTGTATGCATGCCGTAGTCTTTCGTGCTTTTCTTATGTAAACTGTGAGAAAACGACGCACGACGCGACGCCTGTCTACTACTAAACTCTCTGAACAGAGCTAGTGCGCGTTTGGATTTAGTTAACGTTTATATTATTTTTTGTTGCATTTCTTGATATCTAGAGCTTATCGTTGTGCCTTAAAAATGAATCGAAGAAGCAAAAATTGATTGTTTTTTGAAGATCTACGTAGTACAGGACAAAAGTCAACGCAGTGTATATTATGCAAAAAAAAACTTAAGTACAACAACAAAGGAAAGTTTTGCATTTGGCTTTTAAATTTTTCATATACTTGCAATTTAACAGTTTCGTATTATTACTTTTTTGTATACGTATTTAGATAAAATATTTTTGATTGTTTAAACACGTTTCGAAAAAATATAACCCAAATTCCGTATTATTGTTTTGTCTCTGGCTCTGAAAGCTTTTTAAAATTTAGATTTATTCGTAGTTTACAGTTTATATTTTTTGACAATTTAGAGGTTAGTTAGACATATTATTTCGACTATTTCGACTTTTCAATTATTTTGACTTTCGATTATTTCGACTTTTTTGTATATTCGACTAGTCGATAAAAACCGATTATTTCGACTATTTCGACTTTATTTTGACTTTTCAATTATTTTGACTTTCGATTATTTCGATTTTTTTTTGTATATTCGACTAGTCGGCAAAAACCGATATTTTGAAAAATCGAAAGTCGACTTCCATATTTCAAAGTCTACCAGCCCTAATCGACAATGACGAGTGGTGTGGGACTGAAATTTCTCGTACTAGTCTCTGCTCCTACTCACTCGTACTGGCACTCGGTGTTTCCCATCGGTTGTCGGTAATCTTGATACGAGTCAAAGGATAATTACACTCGCCAATGCTTGCCTATCATACTTGCCGAAGCTCCTGCACCACTGGCGGAACCTCCTATATCACTCCCTATTTCCTCATTAGAATTCGTGTTCAATCGCCATATTTCGTGTTTTAACACGTTCAACACGTGTATAGTTTGTTTCAAGATATTTGCAAACGTACTTGCTTCGACTTCGCAGCGGGTGGGTTTTTAAATGAGCTTGATGGGTAACATGTCAGGGTTGTAACAAATATATAAATAAAATATATCATCACGGCTTATTACCCATTGCTGGGTGTGCCAATCTGCTTTGTACACAGATGCGGTAATGATGAAAAATATTTGAAAATCAGCACACGAAATATTTATGTGAAATTTAAAGTTTCACTTGAATTTTAAGAAATACAGAACAAAGAATGTGACATACACCAAATTTTCACAAATTATAAATAAAAGCAGGTATATTAATTGCGGGAAGAAGAACAATTGCAAGTATACACGAGTGATTTGGGAGATCGGACTCGACATTCGTGCATGCCCTTGAATACTTGTATGGTATGACTAGCGAATGAAAGTTTATGTTTAAAATATTTTATAGAGGTGGTTTCTTTTGAAACCCCAGAGAAGAATAGAATTGTGCGAAATATTCAGGTATGAAATTTTTGCATGAACCCATGTAAATACTGGACTAGGAAAGCACAGAAATACACTACTATGTCTGGCTGAAAATAGATGGCCGACTAGGGTAACTGAATATTAAAACAAGGGTGCGTGTAAAATAATTTGAACATTTTTCGTTTATGTTGATTATAACAAAATATTTTAATCTTTAAACTATTTAGTTTGGCAATTCTATGAAATAGAATTATTTCTAATATCCTCTAACAATAATTTCGACTCGAGGATTGCTTACACCGATGACGAATGAACTAGAATCCCTGAATCCTGTTGCTAAGGTCATTTTAAATTCCTCCTGGTATTGAGTACAATTCTAATCTTCTGTAACGGAATACACAAGGGTCAGTTTCCTTTCAAATCAAATATAGGAAAATGTTTTCAAAAGAAACCACATCTATTAAATAATCTAAACGTCAACTTTCATTCGCTAGTCATACTATAGATACTCGTACAAATTCACAAGGCGAGTAGTGTGGGGCCGGGTACAAATACACAAGGCGAGTAGTGTGGAGCCGGCGTTATAGACCAGCCATAGCTCAAATACGAGGGTTGCCTTTTAAGCTTTTACAATCGAACAATAGATGGCGTTAATGAGTTGTGGCATCACTGTATTTGTGAACATTCACGTTTGTTATTGCAAAGACAGTGGCAACTTAGAAATTGATCGAGTAGGTTGTTGATAGTGAACGTTTAAAAGAAGCAAGTTTGTGCAACAATGGAAATCACTCGTGAAGGTTTGCGTTGGATGATTTTTTATGATTTTAGAAAAAGCCTTACTCAACAACAATGCATAGAATCGCTTCGTGCAACTTTTGGTAATGGAGCACCATCAGAGAAGACTGTTTACAATTGGTTTGCAGAATTTCGTCGTGGTCGTGCGTCCGTCAGTGATGATTATCGATAAGATTGGCCAAAATCGATTCTGTGCTGCATGTGACTTACAGATAGATAGAGGCGTCTCTTAGCATATCGCAGACTGCAATACAATCGATTTTGCATGAACATTTAGGTGTGAGAAAGCAGAGGTTATTCTAACGTGCAGTTGGACACAAAATGCGCAGTAGGAAAAGCAAATTGTGCAGTGGGAAATTAAAATCTGTGCAGTTATTTTTCATTTATTACAAATACGGCAAATAATTTGTTAAAAAAAATTAAAATAATATAGAATTTATATTTATACAGGCTGTTTCCAAACCTGTGTCACAAATTTTAAGGATTTATAGTACTGGCCAAAATTATTAAAAAAGCTTAATCAGCATAGGTCCGATCTTCAATAGTTTCCGAGATATAAGGCCGGGAAAAATGAGTTTTAATGTTGTGGCGACTTTGGTCCGTTTTTCTTCGATTATTCGTTTTTATCGGAAACAGTTGAAGATCAGACCTATAATGATTCAGCTTTTTTAAATTCATGACACAGATTTAGAAACATCCTGTATAAGCACTAAAATTGTGCCAGCTTCTCCTTCAGCCTTATCTACAGACTCTTCGCTTGCCTCATCCTCATCATTGGCATTGGCCTCAGCAAAAATATCATTGTGGCTTGCCGGGGATCTCACTCTGACAGAAAAGGCATGTTGTAATAAATATACAAAAACGCATTTTCGGAATCTACCGACAAGCTATTACGAGACACGATTTTTAGAGTATTGCAGGTGCTTATAAATCTTTCCACATCCGCGCTACGCGGTTTAGCAGCCAAAATTCGTGCGAAAATTTTAGTTTCCGTAAGGAATTCCGAAGAAATAGTTAAGAACTAACTCTGGAAGTGTCAGTTTTCGCAACTTTTCTGCTTGTATGTTCTAATATTTCGTTATAATCCAACTTGAATTGAGTTAAACAAAGATGTGCAGTGGAAAAAATCCTTAGAATAACCTTTGTGAGAAAGATTTGTTCCAGATGGATTCCACATAATCTGACCGAAGCGCAAAAAAATGCCCATGTTGATTGGTGTCAGGATATGTTGAAAAAATTCGACCAAGGACGTTCAAAATACATTGTTACAGGTTACAGGAGACGAAACTTGGATATCCAAGTATGAACCTGAAAGCAAACAACAGTCTACTGTTTGGGTGTTTGGATGAACCCAATCCCACTAAACCGCAACCATTCTTTTAGAGGATCGAAGAACTGTTAATGCTGAATGGTATACAACAATTTGTTTGCCAACGGTCTTCGATGAAATAAGGAAAAACAACAAAAAACGTCGCATCATTCTTCATCACGACAAGGCCAGCTCCCATAATGCACGTCAAACGACTGAATATTTGAAGGAGAAAAACATCGAATTAATGTATCATTGCCCGTATTCACCCGATTTATCGCTTAATGACTTATTCTTGTTCCCCACTGTCAAACAAAAGATGCATGGACAGCGATTTTCATCACCTAAAGAAGCTGTTGAAGACTTTCAAAACTATGCTTCAGAGTGGAGAAAATGTTTTCAGAATTGGTTTGAGCGTATGCAAAAATGTATAGCCCTTAAAGGTGAATATTTTGAAAAGCAATAAAACACTTTGTTTCGAACTTGTTCTTTTCTGTTTCACTCTTTGTAAAAACTTAGAAGGTAACCCTCGTATACGAGCTCACATAATTAGAGCGTTACTCCGGCGAAGTGAAGGCCCGGGTGCATATCCGGTGGCTGACATGATCTATTCACAATTTATTTGGGACATTTTGAGATGCCCAAACCCATAATATTTCGGCCGGTTTACATTTTCACCAAACGAATTACAAAATCTACGTAAATGGTGAGAAATTTCTACAAATTTCTTTCGACTAGTTGAAAATATTGATTTTAAACTTACAAAAACTGAATCTGTTATTTAATTATTACGCCATTTAATATTGGGTTACATCACCTTCATTACTAATACCAGCTTTAATTCTATTAGACATTGTATCTCTAAGCCCTGCAATTTTTTCCATGAGTATATCCTATATGTCTTGCAGGGTAGTTTTTACTGTACGCAATGGATTTTTACGAAGTTGTTTTTCATTCTGCCAAAAGTAAAGGGTCTTGGTAGAATTTAAGTCTAGACTAGAAGATGACCCTTAAAATGCCGGTCGAACTATCATCACCTGCCATTTGGTCTACAGTTTTTTTAAGTTTTAAGACTGTATTTAAAATAGCCGAAAGAATTTTGTAGAAATTTCTAACCATTTGCACAGGTTTTATAATTTGTTGAAAATGGAAATCGGCCGATTTAGTATGAGATTGTCACTTACCTTGTGTACGGTTTGTTCACTCTCCTCAAGATTGTCAGTCTCACAAAGTCTGAGAACCTCAGCTGGTGGTTTGTAGTCCCTGTAGCCGGTCGGAGACGGCGAAGTGGTGTTCTTGTACGATTGTGCGATGTCCAACGTTGATGCAGGCGTCGTTTCTTTCGTCTCGAATACGTCGTCGTCTATACTGTCATCGTCGGCCATTACGACAGTCATTGAGCGATGATTGACTGTAACAAAAGAAAACAGAATAGGATTGTAAGAATCTCGATCATTAAATGCTGTTATTAACACTATTGATAATTAAATAATTATGACCGTCAGTTGTTTAGGAGAAATCAAATTATAGACAGAGGCTTGTAAAGAATTGACTTGAATATTTTGGAAATGTTGGACAGAATAGCTATAGGACGGTAATTAGTAATATCGGGTTATGTCGCCTGATTTGAAGATAGGACAAATGTAGACGGACTTAAGCCTCATTTCCACCGATTGTCCTAATGCGTAAGAGCTTTAATTAATAACTCCGGATCACCACCGAAGCGGCAGAGGTTCCGTAGTAACTAGCGGTACTGCCCGTAGTTGCCAAAATGTGTGTACAATGAATGCCTGTACCTTTGGTCAATGATTGCCTCCTCACTGAGTATTTCTCATGTGTTAATTCTTTTACAGAAATAATCACGGCGTGAAGGAGGACTCCGCGGAACCGGGTTCGGCCAGGCGACGGTCATCTAGATTTGTTATTTTTTGTATTAATACTGTATATACTGGTTTGGGTGATAAATGTGTTTTAATATTCTTATTTTCAGCGCTAACATTTAATCGTCATTTATAACAATCGTTATTTATAAATGTAACGATGTGATCCTGAACGATATTTTTCACTAAGTAATATATATACACGTCCTCATACCGTTCGTCACGCAACGGCTTTAGCCAATTTTTTTTAGAATAGTTAGTAGCTATTATTGAAAATTAAATTGTCATTGTAATGTCATTTTGCAAAAAATATCAACATTATTATTTCTTTATTGAGTAAAGAATATTTGTAAAAAAAACGATTATCAAATGGATTAATATTACTCCATAAAAGACTTTCACGACCACAAACATTTCTTTTAAAATGTAATTGTGGTTGTTAATTATATATTTGATGCATGAATAAATTATTTGTTACCTATTTTCCATTTCTTCCTGCACAAATATAAATATCTAATAATAGCTATTAACATACCTAGGAATGTTATGTATATCATTCCTACCGCAGATGTCATTTTGAAATCCGAGCTCGTAAAGCGAGGATTTTAAGACACCTAAGGCTTGTTATGATTCATTACATCCGTGGTTTGTTCAATAGTTTATCGGTTTCAGAAAATGAAGACTATATTATTAAATATAATTTTTTGAAATTCTTTCATTAATGCTACTTTCAGAATGCTATAGTTAACAGAACATTTTTTTGACGTATGTCAATATGACAAATATTCTAATTATGTGCTTTAATCCTCATGTTTATTATTTTCAAATAAAGTAAACCGTATTTAGAACGATACACTAACGTTATCTGTATGTATTGATGAAGAGCATTATACTTTTATTTTATTTTAATTTTGTAAAGTATGTTGATGACAAGTCAGTATGGTTATAATATTACCATACAGATACAGTTATTACTTAGTTACCAGCCTACTTTTGTACATGTAAACAATGGATTAATATCCTGAAACCGGTAAATTAATTATCTCTTCCATTTGCTAACATTAACGGACTGAATAACGACAAGTGAATCCTTATCGTTCACGAACTATTTAAAATAACGAAAATACGATTTCAATATAACGACAATGGTTTTACAGAGTACGCTTTTTGAAAATTATCGTTATTTAACAACTTTTTCATCATAACGATACGTTATGGTATAACGACATTCTTACAGAATAAGCCAGTAAGAGTGATTAAAAAAGTCGCTATTTTTGGGGCTATTTTGAGTTTTCGCCGCTATTTGTTCAAAATGTCGGTACCAGAAGCGGAATTTCGCTACTTCTGGCAACATATTTACATGGGTTACTGCGAAATGTTATAGATGACCGTATATGAGCCGTATACAAATAAATATTCCTCGGTTAGCATCTATGTCTTATATAACGTTTTGCACTAGGCTATGTAGAAAAAATTATGAAAGAGAGATCCAGTTAGACGATTATGTTTAATATATAATGAAGTCGAAAGTATTATGAATGATAAACGATTTCGCGCTGTTCGCTCATTTTGAATTTGGTACCTAGCACAATGGGCCCGTCCAAGTCATCGACTTTTTAGAAATTACATATCGCATATGAATTTTGAATATAAATAAATGAAAACGAAATAAAAATTGCTATATATTTTGTATTTTTATACCTGTAATAATGTAATTAAAGTTTTTAGCGTAAAACGATCGCCATGTTGTGACGTCAGCGTCATTACAGTCGTCCAGTTACCTTGTGAAAATGTCACTGTAGAGTGGACCATGCATATTTTGCTCATAAATTCGCGATTGGCTTTACACATACTCTAACACGCACATATTTAATATATCCGAGTAATTTTTTATTAAGATCAAAAGAAAATTTACTTATTAAATAAATAAAATTATAATTTATGTTTTAATTATTGTAATCTTAATACTTGTCATTGTTGTAATCATTTAGTAAATAGAAATGTAAATGTTGGATTACTTTTTATTATGAACTATGCTTTGATTATTGTAATCAATACTGTCATTGTTGTATTTAATTATAAATAGAAAATAGTTTAAATACTGTTTTAATTATAATAATGACACTTGGTGAGTATAATAACCTGCAATATTATATTAAAGAAAGTCTTAAAGTCACATTAATTAAAGCGAATGATTAATCTGATTATGAAAACGAGCAAAAATTATTAACTTACCTATATTACCATTATTAATGGTAACGTATATCGGTTCTCTCTACTTATGACGGAGCTCGTGACGGAGTGACACTAACGTCACAACTTTCACGCTAAAACTTTAATAATTATTTCTGGCGTTATTAATCATAATTTCAAGAAAACAAAAAATACGGAATTTCTATTTTTAAATTCTTCATAACATATAAAAAATTCAAAAAAAGTTGGACGGGCCCATTGACCTAGCAATGAAATATATGCTAGCCAGTGCACGAGCACAACGTTGTCAGCTGGATATTTAGCAGGCCGTTCAGTTATCTAGCAGTTAGCTAGCGCTAGAGCTATTGAACGTACCTATTATCTCTGTGAATCGTTTATGATTTATTTTAGAGAAAAATACTTCAAATAAAAATTATAGAAAAAATAATTGCACGCATCTTTTATTAGAAATTCCTACAAAATAATCAGAAAAAAACAATGCTATCCAAATACTCGTATATCTATCTTCATCATTAACCCTTCAGTACATCCATTCCGTCTCAGGAACCAACGATAGTTTAAATTTCTATTATTTCTGTATTATGGTATTCCAAATACTGACCCTTGGTACTCACTTTATACTTATACCTTGACGAATAATTTGCTGTCTTCCCCGAAAAAAAAGACGATCTACCTAGCTGTGGATCATGACCCAAAACTATTTAAAAAAAAATTATACTTTAGAATTTAGGTATTTCCGTATGGGACCTGCATATAAAATAACATTAAGTATATGTATATGGTAACCGATAATAAATGCCAGCCATTTTGAATTGTTGCAGAGGGCGCTAAAATCTTTTCTTGCTGTGAATTTTACCTATCAGAAATTGTCCATGCCTTTCCATCAACGGACAATTTTTACTCTAAAAGACAACAAAAAAATGTAGGTCCGATATAGAATACCTAGATTCTAAAATGTCATTTTTTAAACAGATGTGGGTCATGGCCTACGATGATCCACAGCTGGGTAGATCGTCTTTTTTCCGGGGAAGACAGCAAATCGTTCTCCAGGGTATTTAAAGTGACCACCAAGGGTCCGTATTTGGAATACCATGATACATTTTTCTTGTAGTACTAGCCCCTGGTCTACAGGTGTCTCAATAAGCTTGCTCACTATTGGTAACTTTTTTATTTAAAGAGATACGAATTTGGTTAAATGAGCAAAATTGTGCCCTTTTGAATTACAAAAATTGGTGATAGCAAAAACAAATATACAGGCTGTAACAGCTAAACGAGCTACCTCAAATAATTTCTATATTATAAAAGATACAATGAAATGCTATAAGACAATCTTATAGAAGACCAAGGGGGACATTTGATTAGAGAAAATATTTTTAAAACCAGTGGTTCTCAAGTTACATACAAAAGTTATATTTTCTTAAATGGTATTATATATATATATATATATATATATATATATTAGGCCCATTCGATTTTTTTCTGAATTCAACCATGTGATTATTTTATATCTTTAAATAACAAAAATATTGAGAAAAATTTAATTGAAATTTAAATAAAAACAGTTGATCTTAAATTAAAATGAAACAAATATTTGTTAATAACGTTATAAACAATGTTCTATTTGATTTCTATCCTAAATAATTGAAATTAAAAAATAGAAGTTTTTGTTTTTTGTACATAGCCTACTGAAAAATGTCTATAAAAAATAAATTTATTTAAATTTCAATTGAATATTTTTCAATATTTTTCTTATATAAATAATGAAATGATTATGGTTGAATTCAGAAAAAAATACTCTATCGAATGGGCCCAAAAATATAAATCATCCCATTTAAAAAAATATATCATTGTATTGAACTTGCGAACCACTGATTTAAAAAAATATTTTCTTCTCCAATCGGATGTCCCCCTCTTGGTCTTCTATAAAATTGCCTTATATTATTTTTTTGAATCTTTAATAATATAGAAATTATTTGACGTATCTCATTTAGCTGTTACACCCTGTATATGAGCGGGTTGTCTCTGATGTGGCGAACACATAACCGCCCGTCAATTTCATGTTTAAAATAGCAATGAGTATCACTTCCGATTGATCGTTTGTAAACAAAATCTAATTTCTCGTTCCAATAAATAGAAAAGTCTGTAATACGAAATTTTGGATTATATTTTATTAGGTTTTTCCTCGAAAATCTGTTAAGAGTTTCAAATTAAGTATCACTTCCGGTTTATCATATAAATATAGTCAAAATCGAGTATTAAATACCAAATTTGATAAGTTTTGATCATGTTTTAATATATTTTTATTAATTTTAGCCAAAATCTAATATGAAAATTCCCCTTCATATAAAAGTCTTAAATACCAAATTTGACAAGTTTTGGAATATATTATAATATATATTTCACGAAAATCTGTTCAGAGCTTCAAGTAAAGTATCACTTCCGATTTATCAATTTTCCCTTACCTACGGTATGACGGGAGGTGAGAATATGATCAAGTGACGAAACAAAATATTCACCAATTTCATTCATGGCATTCTAATTCTAGGTAAAAAAATCTGATATGGCTAACACCAAATCTCCCGCTATTTAATTTTTAGTAATTTAAATATACATACTTACATATTTAGTTATTGTGGAAACTGTATTAAGATCCATTTCATATAACTATGGTTCTATTTACTATTTTCTTTTTAAAACGTTATTATTATTAATTTGAAATGATTAGTTCTTTGACAGTGACATTAATCTGCCAGTTACATACATTTGAGATAAGAACTGTGCAACCAAGGAGTTTTGCTTGTTTAAAGCGTAGGATCCGGGATTAAAATTATAAAGAATTTTATAAATTTATCCATAAAATATATAGAAAAAATATTTATGTAAATCTGTAGAAAATTTAATAATCATTAGTTTTTATAATAACACAAATCTTGAAAAATAAAATTTCCGGTAATCTGATATACACCAAAATCTAATGGCCTCTTCCCATATTAGAATAAGGTAGAAATACACGGTTTCAAAATTTTCTGAATGATAGTATTTGAGTTAGAGTGGAGGATCCACACAAACATACACGCACTCACACACACACACACACACACACACACACACTCGCACGCACGCGCGCGAACACACACTCATCAACATCATCATCATCATTATCATCGCGAAAATGTTAAAATTGGATTCTAGGGACCTTAAAACGTGGTCATTTACCAAAATCTCCATATGCGATTTTTAGCACGATCCCTAATCCTCCCTTATCAAGGGTAGCGGGAGGTAAAAAGTAACATCTATTCATTTTTTCCATTTGTGGCACTCTTATTCTTATTATAGTCTTATGTAAATCAAATTAATATAACATTTTATATATATTATTCTCAAAAAAAAAATCGTTATGTGATGGTTTAAACTGATCATATCGTTGAATTCAGAATTAAATTCTCTAGTAAATAAGCAAATAAAAAATATATATTCATATTTAAAATAAAAAAGTTAGGCCCCATATTTTGAGAACCGCTGATATAAATTTATATTAGTTGATATCACAAATTTTCTAATTCAAAATGGCACAATTTTGCTAATTTAACCAAACTCGTATTTCTTCAAAAAAAGTTACCAATAATGGGCAAGCTTATTGAGACACCCTGTATAATTACAAGTTCACACGTGTAAATTAAAAAGAATGTATTAATTATTATAAAAACTAAAATATAATTTACAGTTAATTTATAATCCTTTAACAATAATTATTGGAGCTTATTTTGTCGATAAGGCCATAGACCTCTTTTTTAACCAAATGGAGGGTTAAGTGTTGATTTGGTAAGATCAGGTAAAGTGTCATTTTAAAGGTAGGTGTAACATATCAATATATTATATTAAATATACCTAGATACCTAGAAAAAATTATGAATTATTTACTGATAAAAGTAAAATATTATTTATTAACCATACATTATAATAATTTATTAGTTAATAAATTAAATTAATATATGAAAAGATTTATATCTACATACAAAATTTAAATCTAACTAGGACATGACACACTAGTAATTTCTGTATTGTAACGTGAGAAAGAGTACCTACGACATTTGGTCCGCGAGCCCGGCCAGCGCATGCGAGCCGACGCCTATGATAGAAGCGTTCTAGTAGGTAGGAGGAGCCTAGATAGACGATCGATAACACAGACGCGGCGCGCGGAGGCAGGCGATGTAAGGGGACTACTGTGTAAACAAGAGGGGAAATTACCGGCGTATTGTTATGACATTCCAGAGTTTTCGAGAAAATATTAGGGTTGCTATATAAGCGACACAGCTCTGCCAAAGGGAGAGTTAGAGAGTTACACAGACATAGTTACATAGATAGTAAGAAGGAGTCAGTGAGTTTAGTAGCACAGCAGTATCGTGGTGAGCTTATGCAGTTTAGTGTCGAGTGGAGTACTCGGGAAATTACTGGTATACTGGGATAGCTGTGAAAGTGAATACAGTAACGGCGTGTGGAAGTGGATACTTGGCAGTGGTGAAGAATTGTGGCATACGGACAGTCAGTGATACTGAGGCTGTAGAAGTTAGACGAGTTAGTCCGTCAGAATGGCAGTTACATAAATAGACAGGAGATAGATAGTCATGGAGTGAATTCTATTCGGGCAGTTGAATATACAGACGCTGTTGAGTTAGTTGAATATATAGACGCTGTGGTGGTCGGACAGTTGAATGTGAAGTGACATAAACAGTCGAAATAAATAATCAGTAATATCGTGTAAATAAATAGTGCGTTGTTAATTGTTTAAATACATAGTCTTAGTATTAATGTTTAATTATAATCTTAGTCTTAATTATTATTTAATATTTCTTTAACCATAGTAATCGTCATTGTTATTATGTTATAATATTTATTTATTGTTTTAATAAGCATCTATTTTAATAGAATGATGTCAATTTCTGGATTACAGTCAATTATGTATTTAATTTTCGGCCTCAGGACAAAGGCATAAATGATGCCGAAAATTAAATACATAATTGACTGCAATTTAGAAATTTACTTCATTCCATATAAATAAAAACTTTACAGTATATTTATATTTTCATCGCGAAAAGTAAGTCGCGTAGCGGAGCGTGGCAATCTTTCGATACTAACAAAGACACTTTACGCTCGTGACACACATACTATTTTTTTTTCGTCCTTTCAAAAATGACCAAAAGGATGGTAATAGTTATTTGTATATCAAGGACGCGAAATCACCCTTTAGTGTAGCGAGAGAAAAATTGTCGCCGAGGCCGCTTGCGGCCGAGGCAAGACAATCTCAAGGGCGCTAAAGGATTTCGCGGACAAGGTGTACACAAATTTTTATGCAACCGTAAAAAATATGTAATTACAAATTTTATTAATTTTAAACAGTTTTATTGTAAATAGAAAGTTAGCTTTCAAGGTGGCTATGGGATTGACATTTGATAAACAAAACCATGCAATTATCAAGTGTCAAAGTGAATGTTTATCTAATTTCTCGGCCGCTACCATGACAACGGTCGCGAAATCCAATTTCGCGGCCTGTATTGCAGCTGCGAAATGCTTATTTCGCGTCCGGTTGCACAAAAAAAGATTCTATATTTTGTTACAAAAAATGATCAAATTGTTTTCAGTCTCCCTGATATCGTGGCTTACCAGGTTAATAATTTATTATTTTACGAAGATTCTAAATATATAAAAAATTTATAGGGTGTCTCATTTGAAATAATAATAATAATAATAATAATAATAATAATAATAATAATAATAATAATAATTGCATTAATAATAATTATATTAATAATAATAATGATAATAATTATAAGTATGTATATTAAATTGAAAATATTCATAGGATAAGTTTATGATGTAGGTAACATAATATTTATAATTAAATACGCTGGGTTACGTCGTTAAAAAGAGAATATTAATCGTTTCGTACCGATCCTTCGACATATGTTTTTATGAATAATCAGATTTTTACAATCTAAAACTGTATGTATAAAGTAGTCCATAAAGTTTTACGGTGGCAAATAGTATAGTATAGTATAATGAAAATATGAAGTGTGTTTTTCCACGAAAAAGTAATTAAAAATGTCAATTTCGTTCGTTATAATATCGTTACATTTAAGTTTTGTACGCAAACATATTGAACGTACATATTTGAATGTAAGTTCTAAATATAAATATCTTTCACTTTTTACTCGAAAGATCATAAAACTAAAGAAACATAAAATTTATTTATAGATTATGGATTCCAGATATTTTTTTTCTAACTTATGAACATTTAAAATAAAATTTTAAGAACTAATAAATACGTAAACAAAAATAAACAAATAATATAATAAACTAACCTTAATTTGAAATTCATGCATATATTTTTACTCAACTGTTACGAAAATATTAAAAATAACACCATAAACAAGGCATGCATAAGTTTTAATAATTTCTAACTAAATAAACCAACAATATCACAAATAAATCAACAATTTTATACTTATCAATTCACCATATTTCACACTCAAGTTTGAATCACCATGCGCATTTGACGCACAAACAGACACACCCACAATTGAAAAATCAGCGAGATAACAATGGTTCAATAATTACTGAAACTCACGGAACAAGGAAGAATTAACAATGAAGAGATGAGATGTACTTCGGCAGAGCAACGAATGAACAACGTCAAACTAAAGCTCTGGTCTGGATCAATGGAAGACGGTAGTTCCCTCTACAGGCAAAAGAGGAATCGATGGATGAACTCTGGGTCACTACCCTAGCAGGTGGTTGCATTTTGACCTGACCTATATTTTAGCGGAATGGTGGTATGTCTAGAATTTTAAAGAAGGGGTTAGCGTTAATTTTGTTGCCCACCTTGTGCTTGTTGAAAGAATATATTTTTATTTAATATACTCTAAAGTTGACCTTTAAAACAAAGTTTGTAGCTTTCTTGTATAAAAATACTGAATTATATTTTTTAGTACCTATCGTAAGTTTTATAAACTACTCTTTGTTTAGGGCTTATTTTTTGACACAAGTGGAGCGATTGTTAAAAAACGAGTATCTACAGAGTGTTTGACACGAGTAACATACTATACTTTTTCTACGACTGCAAACTAAGATAGCAGAAATACAGAAACATAGGCTGATATAGTGGACGTAGAGATAGGGGATAAAAATACAAAGTACAGATAGAAAAACGGGGATGTATTCATTTTATATCACCTTATTTACAGAAAACTCAATATTTACACAAATTCTTATTTATTTACAATTTGATGATAACAATAAATATGCAAAGCAAATAAGATTAAGTTCAAATTTACTTTCACATAATTATAATTATTGATTGATGTTATTGTAGAAATTGTAGGAAAATCGAGTACAGTATTTTTTTATTTTTTAATTAAGTAATTGGGAACCGGTTTCGGAGAAATGTCTGTCCTCAGCCCTCTAAAAGACAAATATAAAAGTTACATGTGTTTAATATTTTATATATAAATTAAATTAGAAATATAAGAGCTCAAAGACAGAAATAGAACAACAAAAATTAAGAAAAAATATATTTACCGTCATACGTTTTTTATTAAAAATAATTAGCTGAAATACCTATCGAGATTAGTGTTATATAAGGGCCAGTACGCTGGATAAAAAGACCCCCTGCAGATCTGTATTTACTGTCTATTAGTAGCTTCCAGTCCAGGCCCCTAGCTACAATATCTTTGCGTCTATAGTTTGTTTGAAGATATTTGCTAGTCCTACTATACGTATGACTAGCAAATGAAAGTTGATGTTTATATTATTTAATAGATGTGGTTTCTTTTGAAAACATTTCCTTATATTTGATTCGAAAGGAAACTGACCCTTATGTATTCCGTTACAGAAGATTAGAATTGTACTCAATACCAGGAGGCATTTAAAATGACCTTAGCAACAGGATTCAGGGATGTATTTAAAAAATTTAATACCCCAAATTCTAGTTCGTTCGTCTCAAGTGTAAGCAACACGAGTCGGAATTACTGTTAGAGGAAATTAAAAATAATCCGAAGCGAAGCGCAGCGAAGAGCCGTTTTTTCATTCAATATATTGTTATGTGTATACGCGCACTTAGGCGCTGCGAAGAGCAGAAAAGCGAAGCGACTCGCCGGAATACTTCGGAGAGAATATATTTCTCTGCTCTTCTCTGCTCCTAGCTTCGCTGACCTGAAGTGTGCGATAGCGCAGCTACCTAAATCGAATACGCCCGGGACGCATTGGAAATAGCCGGTTTAGAACTAAATTTCACACGTTTCAAACATCATATGAAAGCGATACGTACCTATAGGTTGAAAATGTCGAACACGGAAGAGAAATTAGTTCTTCTTGTTTCAAAGTATAAAGAATTGTATGATTTGGGATGTGCCGAATATTCTAACCAGACATTAAAAGATAACTGCTGGTTAGAAATAGCAGAAGAAATGAGTTTAACAGGCAAGATGTGCTATGTATATTAAGTTTATTAATTGTAAATATAACAATGTACATTAGGGAATGGTGAATTTTAAGCAATTCATTAAATTTTTGATCCAATAGATATGGATATGACAACTGAATATCTACTACTACTTAATAATAAAAAAATGTTCTAATATCATAAATTTCATTACGTTAAACACACAGCTAATCGCTCTTCTGGATTTATAGCTCTACGGAATGTTCTATTTTGCCTAGTTATTTCCGGTTTCGACTTTTCTAGTAGTTCCAAGAACTTTTCATAATCCATTCGAAAATATTGATGAAATTTGATGCCATCTCCTATTAAGTCCAGAAATAGGGTTTCGAATTCGCCCTCTGTTTTTCTTTTTTTGTTAGTTGGTTATAAAAACGGCTCTTCGCCGCCCTTCGCTTCGCCTCTCCGTGCTTCGCCCAAGTGCGCGACGGCCCTAAGGCCGCCACGCACTTGAGCGACGCGAAGCGAAGAGAAGTTTTTTCATTGAATGTATTCTTATGTGAATAGTCGCCTCGTTGCTCTGTTCTTCGCTGCTCCAAAGTGCGCTTATACACATAATACATTGAATGAAAAAACTTCTCTTCGCTTCGTTTCTCTTCGGTCGCCGAAGTGCGCGTTGGCCTTGAAGGCCGTCACGCACTTGAGCGAGGTGCAGCGCGGCGAAGCGAAGAGCGGCGAAGAGTCATTTTTAGAACCAACGCGCACTTGCGAGCAGTTTTCAACGAGAAACCTCCGCGTTTGCTTCAAAAGATTGACAGCTTGGAGGAAACGCAACAACGCAGGCACTATCAATACGAGACAAATTAATAAATTATTTTGTTTCATCCGTAGCTTCAGTGCAGTGGCAAAATTCCATTGTACAGAGAGACCGAAAAAATGTTTAATTTTTTTGATATATTCTACTACATTCTGTAACCAAGTAGTTAATCTCCTTTTTTGTTGAGTCTGCAGTACTATTTTGTACAATAGAAATCGTTTAATACGTAAGGAATTTTCAGAACTATTTTTTTGAAAAATTCTTCTACATTGTGTTACTAAATAGATAATCTCCTTTTTAATTGACTTCATTTTTATTTATAATAATATATTTAGTTTTTTTGTTTTAAGTAGTAGTACATATTCAGTTGTCATATCCATATCTATTGGATCAAATATTTAATGAATTGCTTAAAATTCAACATTTTGTAATGTACATTGTTATATTTACAATTAATAAACTTAATATACATAGCATATCAGACCGGTTATATTCATTTCTTCTGCTACTTCTAACCAGCAGTTGTCTTTCAATGTCTGATTAGAATACTCGACACATCCTATATCGTACAGATCTTTATATTTTAAAACCAGAAGAACAAATTTCTCTTCTGTGTTTGACATTTTCATAGAACCTATACGTATTGTTTGATATGAAACGTGTGAAATTTAATTCTAAACCGGCTATTTCCAATGTGTCTCGGGCGAATTCGTTCTGATTTAGGTAGCTGCGCTATCGCACACTTCAGCTCAGCGAAGCGAAGAGCAGAGAAAAATATTCTCCCCGAAGTATTCCGGCAAGTCGCTTCGCTGCTCTGCTCTTCGCTTCGCCGAAGTGCGCGTATACACATAATAATATATTGAACGAAAAAACGACTCTTCTCCGCGCCTCGCTTCGCCTCGCTTCGCCTCGCCCAAGTGCGCGACGGCCTTTAATGTGCGGTTTTACAAGTCTCGGCAGGGGGTGCTACTACCTGGTAGTATTTTGTAAAATGAGGTGTATTCAATAGAATTTTAATTTGTCAGGATTATACTGTACAAGTAATTAAAAACACATTTTCTAATGTTATTATATTAATTAGTGCGGACTTGTTCCGTACCCCTGCCGCAATTATGCGGTATGGTAAATCTAACCTTATTATATTAATATTGAACATGCACCTAAAGCCAATAAATAGCCGAGCATCTGTTTATGCAGTGTTAGTTAACAGTGATAGTTAGCAGTTTTAGCTAACAGTCATCATCAGTTTTGACATATTTAAATATTTTTATGCTTTTCTGCGTACTTTATTAATTATGTTTTTGTAATTTTTTTGACGGCATATTTGCCATATGATTTTATTTAAATATTTTTATGCTGTTCTGTGTACTTTATTAATTATGTTTTTGTAAATTTTTTGACAACATATTTACCATATGATTTTAATAAAGTATTTGTATATGTAGGTATATTTTGATTTCTGTTAAGACCAAGAAATAATTTTACACATAATATGCACTATCAGTGTAACATTAAGGTAAAAATAAATATCTGAATACGTATCTGTAATTTCGTATATTTCTACCTGTTTATATTACGAATAATCCTGTGGTAATGACATTCTATAAACTTCACCAAAAGTCAGAGCCAAATATTGTTGCGCGGGTTATATAAGAAATTTTTTCAAATACCCGTTCAAATACTAGACCAGTAAATTACAGAAATACATTACTTATAATAGCATGTCTTACTCAAAATAGATGAACGACTGCTGAATGATGGCATATTTTAAATGCACCCTTGTCTTGTTATACTATCGTGCAGGTACCCTAGTCCAGTATTTGAAAGGGTACTTGTAAAAATTCTTATACCTGAATTTTTCGTACTATACTAATCTTCTCTAGTGGAATATATAAAGATCATTTTCCTTTCAAATTTAAATCACAAGGCAAAGTTATGAAAAGAAGCCATATCTATAAAACAATTTACACGTCTACTTTCATTCGCTAGTCGTAGTCGTATGAACAACTGATAAAGGGGATTAGCGAGCATTTGACTAGCATTGTTTTATCTGTTAATCGTTTGTGGATTATTTTAGACAAAAATACTTCCAATAACAGTTATAAAAAAATTAAATGTACACATCTTTTATTTGAAGTATTTTTCTCTAAAATACTCCATAAACAGTTGACAGAGATAAAACCATGCTAGTCAACTGCTCGCTAATTAGTTGTTCATAAAACCAGCCATACTTTTTAGTTTACTTAATAATACGACCACGTTTATGACTGATTAAACAAAAATTTCAGAATGCTAACTTCTGCCCTTACTTAATAAAATAGCTACTATAGTGGTGGCTAGCTTAATGCCGTGTCAAATAAGATTTAGGTCACAGTTTGTTAAAATTTGATTAAAACGTTGTTTAGCGCGGGAATAGGAAAAAATATACCCCTATATTCCAACAGACCCGAAAAAAAAAATATAATTGTGAAAATTGTATGTCTTGACGTCACGGTCTCAAAAACGAGAGGTACTACTTGTCCATTGTGAGACAGAAACAGAATGATTAAGAAAGTAGAGAAAACAGGTACAAGACAAGGGGACCCTAGGGTACAGACATAAAAAATTTAAAGAGGTAAGAACAAAAATATTTTTTAGGGTTTACGAAAAATTGTGGATTCCTTTTTTTTGTTTATGGTTTACAGACGGGTCCATTCCCTTCTTGCTACGCCACTGGCGCATAAAATCAAACATAACAACAAGGTGATTTTTTTACAAAGACATTTATGTTGAACAGTAAATAAATAACATAAATAACATTAGATTCACCCAGTCGGTGATTCACACATGGTCGTCAAAAAATAAATACCTACATTAAAATAAATAAAAAAATGATAAGAAAGTGATTAATTACAATAAATAAAATTTGACCTACAATAATGTAAACTGTATTTATTTTATTTTTATTTTTTTCTGATAATATTTAAAAATCTAGGAGTATTGGTGAAAACGCGATATTAAAATTCCAAATAATAAGCGATATGAATTTTTGAATGTCTCAAATTATTTGCGACGTCACAGACCCAAGTTGGCCATGCTTCTCAAACAGTTAATTTTATGGGTATTTGTCTTCATTAGGCATACATTTTCATTTATTTTTATTAAAACTTCTTTCCCTTGTCAAATCAATTAGTAATGAATACAGAAATAAATAAACATGTTTAAAATAAATAAAATACAAATATTATTTCTATTTCATGAAACATTTTGAGAATATTATTAGAAATTTTACGATGATAATCTATTCGGGCCAGTGACGTTGCGTTTTTACTAAAACTCTTACGTACGCTACCTTATAATGGGGTACTGTACCATAGTTGCACTATATTAGATAAGAAAGTGAAAATATACGTAAATTAATGAGTATTAGTAAAAAAAATTGTTTAAATATTAATTAGTTCGCAAAGTATAAACGATTGAATTCGATTAATAATTCTAATGACGTAGCTTCTCCTAAGCAATTTGATTGGTTGCCTGATTTTGAATCGAGACTCACGCGTCTCTAACCTAAGCCCAAGGCCCACAGTGAAACCATCAATCGTCAAACACTAGCGCCAGCTGCCGCCATAATTTGTGTAACAATATTATCAAACAATGGTCAAACTGTTTCAATGTTCTATAATTTATTAGGAAAAAATGCATTATATTTGTTATTTATGCTTAAAATTACACTAGAACTAAGAGATGAGATGTACAAGGAAAATATTTCACATATGGGGGTCAAATGACTTCCAAAAGAAAAATATTCCTACATGGGAAATGTCTATAACCAAGTTAAATGTATACAGGCTGTCCCACAACTCAATTGCTATAGCAATTTAAGAACTTCAATTTTACGTTCACGTAAAAATTACAATTTTCAAAAATTGCAGATTATTAAAATATATTATTGTAAACAAAAGCTTTCTTTATAAAACTGTTTTTACAGATTATAGAAATTGGTTGCCATTCTCGAGATATATAGTGATAGAAAAGTGGCCGTCTTTAGTAAAAAATCAAAAAAGTTTACTTACGCCGGAAGTGGTTGATCGTGAGTAAAAGTTTTTTATGGTTTCATATGTAAAATTTTGTGCTGAATTCAATAGTAAAATAAAAAATATAGCATTCCATTTAAAATAAGATAGTTAGGGTCTACGGTTAAACCGGAAGTGCTACTGTTTTGAAAATATTTTAGCTGAAACGGGCTTGTCGGAAAACCCTTAGATACCAAATTTCGTAAAATATAATATTGAGTAGTTTTTAAAATAACGATAGCGTAAGCTCATCCTGGGACATCCTATATTATACTATTATTCACGAAAGATGACTATTCAAGGCCATTTGTTCGAAGAAAGAATACACATCACTTTACAGCAGTAGCTTAGCAACATTTTGTATTAGAAAGAGAAAGATTATTTGACCTATGTCTATTTAATTTATATGGTGTAACAGATATACGTAAATAGTGGCATTACTTTCTTAATACACTATAAATAATAATGACGTCTGTCGTAGAGTTACAGATACCTAATTATCTACTGCACTGCCCTCTGTGCTAATATTTACCTAGTGGCGTTGATGTTTAAATCAAATTATTATTCCTTGGTTTATAGTTAAGTCTCTATGTTTTTGTATTTTACAGAAACATAAGTGAAGAACATAAATCTTTCAGAAAAGCAATATTTAAAAAGACACATAATTTTCAAATAAATTACTCTTATTTTTTCAGTTAAAATGTGTCCATAAATATTTCATGTTGCACGCCTATGCATTCCAAATGCAATGAAGTTAACTGCAAGTATTATATCAGACGGCTCACAAATGACCTTGAATAGTCATCTTTCGTGAATAATAGTTTAAATTGCAAAGCTCTTTGCAAAAACAACATTAGTCCTTTTTTTTGGATAATCAAAGAAAAAACTGTCTTGTTTCCTTACTGTTAACGATATGGCTTCGAGAAAATAAACAGATTATATAATACAACTCTTTGTTTTTTACTATGTTAGTCACCATACTAGTTGAGATGTAAAAGAAAAAGGTTCCGCCAACTTTGTTTTAGTATAACATACTTCTAGTACTTTTAAATTACTAAACGATGTAAAGATTTACAAATTGTTAAATGTAAAATGCTTACTTTACTCTTTAATTTGTTTTTATTGATTTCTCCAAAACACCATTAACGGAAGCTTTTCCTTGTACATCTCACCGCTTCAATTAATATCTTGCTTATTATGTAAAATTTTTAAGTCGCGTTTGCACTAAAATATTAGTTCATTCTGTTCTCCCAGAAAAAATAAAAATCTATAGGTCCCCATTATTGAAGTTCATTATTTTTTTAAAATGGTGAATAACTCACTATAAGTTGAGACAGCCTACACGTGTACATATTTTTAGTAGAAAATATTTATAGTCAGATAGTGGATACTATACTTTATAGCCATACTTATTGTAATTCATTTATGTAATTTGTAGTTAGTCATGTAATTGTATTTATTGTAATATAATTTTAGTCTTAATAATTTATAGTGATGCAGATGATAAAACAAGTAAAATGTCGAAACAATGAAAACTGTTGATATTTTACATTACTGTTAACTTGGAAAAGAAACTCTAAATTTATATTTAAAACTATTTTTTTATTCAAACAAAAAATCTTTACTTTCTTGCAAAGAAGCTTAGTCATTATTGTGATCGTGTGATTTTGTTGCTAAGTCTTTTCTCGTTTTACTTGTTTTCCGTATTTATAATTAGAAGAATTTAAATATAGTTCCGCAAATAAAAATATTTCACACCCGTTTTATTCATTACATATCACCATATTTCCCTTTTTCGGGTATAGAGGGTAAAACAAAAGTTACGATAAGTTGTTTTTGATTGAAAATTTCCCGAAATCGTTCCATTTCGCTAATATGCAAATTGGATGTTCTCCTTGATAATCAACCAATGACATAGTAGAAGAAATTGTTTACCCACTTGAATCTTAGGATGAGTTGGTTGTTACCACGTGGAATAGATAAATAATGACACCGTGAAAGAACCACCGAGCATATATAAGCGGATAATTGGAAGGACAACTCAGTAAGATACAACAATCAAAATGGTAAGTATTGCCATTTTATATTTTTATAGTGTTCGGTAATATATTTAAAAATACTATATGTGGGTCATAGAAATTTAACTAGATTTTCCCCGCGCGTTGCTTACTAAAATGAATCGACTTGTTTTCACTGATGATGTGCGCAATCCCCCACACAGCGGGAGATTTTCTTATCTACGGTCAGGGTAGGATTAGCAAAAGTAAAAATATATTATTACTATATTTGTTAATTTAGTTATGAATGTGTATTTATTTATTGTCACTTTTAATTTGTATAACAATGTGACCAATGATAAATTAAATATTCGAAAATTTGAATACGGTCCCGTCTCCCAGCCTTTGTAAGCATATTAGGAAATAGGGCTGTTGAAAGATTTATCGTATGCTTTCTAAAAATTAAATTTTAGAAAATATTATTCTTTAAAAAGCCTCAAATTTGAACATAACACGAAATATCCACTGGATATCTTAGAATTATTAATTATTGAAACAGAATGTGACGTCAAAGTTCATACAGCCATGTGACAAACTATTGCCTACATTTATTTATATAAATAACGTAGATTCGTAGATGATGGACTGTTTTCCTATTGGCCACGAATGACGTGCTGTATGAAATTTGATGTCATAGGAGCGGAGGGTTGTGTTTCATTATTATTTTTATTGGTAATCTTTTTATTTAATTATTTACGAAAATAAATTTAAAAAATTTAATTTCGAAAATTACAATTTAAAAGTGCTAGCATGGTATTAAAACAAAAATAGTATATTAAAGAACGTATTTTATAAGACATGTTTTTTTCGCACGCGTTAAAATTTAGAAAACGAGCGTTAGCGAGTTTTCTAATTGACAAGTGCGAAAGAAAGTCTTATAAAATGAGTTCTTTATACTATTTTTTTATATTTTGCGCCTTCTACAATAACATTTACTTACTCAATTTGTGATTATTTTTGTAACCATTTGTACATTTTCATGTAAGTAATCTTCCCTAAATAAAAAATAATAATAATAATTTCGACATTGTATTATTAAAATGAATTGTCAATTAACTAAAAATAAATTAAGTAAAAATGGGTTAAAGAAACGTCATCTAGTACCAACCGTCTAAAACAAAAAATTGCATATCGAAATGAAGGTCATTACGATACGCAATGCGTATCGTAATGACTTCATTATGAACGCAAAATATAAAAATATACATTTTGTCTAAGTTAAACTAGTATTTCTTCTAATAAGAAGTTAGCAATAGTGTGCAAGATTGTTGAAACAGCCTGTAGAACTTTTTAAAAATTAATGGTTGTCATTTGTCAGCTAATCGGATGTGATACTTTATAATTTACATTAATTATAATCTTTAATTTATTACTGTTACGCAAATCTATGTACTTATTATTTTTTTTTATCTCAAGTCATATACCAAAAACATGTCCATTGTTTCAGTTTAAATTATTATTCGTAAAGAAAGTTTTAACACATATTTTTGGTATAAAGTTATTAAATTAATATTTCTAATTTTATTCTACCTATGCAGACGACATATACAAATAAAGGGCCTAAACCAGCCGAAGGCAAATTCCTACAGTTTGACCATCTTACCTTTTGGGTAGGCAATGCAAAACAGGTAAGAATTTTAATGATTAGAAAGGAAAAGTGCATTTTTATTTTTATTAACGATAAATGTTTCATTTTATAGGCAGCGAGTTATTACATCACGAGAATGGGATTCAAACCTTTGGCATATAGAGGTTTAGAGACGGGGAATCGCAAATATGCTGCACACGTTGTCCGGCAAAACAAGGTAAGAAAAAAATAATACACGTCATTTATATAAGCAGTTTATACTCACATTTAGTGCTAATTAATTTTTTGTCATTATTACTTGTTTGAATTTATGATGCCATGCCAGATACAAACCGCACTTGCGTTTGTATAAACATGAAAGATATGTTGAATAACATAGGCTGCCAGTAGCAATCAAAACTGAGAACTATAATATACGTATTTTATTATTTTATAAAATTGGTTATTATTTATCTATATTTCCAATTACTGACCACGAAAGTTATTTTGAACATATTTATTTATATTTATAAAGTGTTGAAATACTTAGATCGTGATTCTAATGGGGTCCTGCACCATAACAAAAAATAATAAAATGTACACTTTATACTTAAAGCATTACTCAATAAAAAGCGATTAAGATGAAAAAAAACAATTTTTTAATACATAATTACTTTGCGAGATATTTGATGTTTGTTGTCAGTGTCACTGTGACGTCACATTAGTGCTATCTTTCTCTCGCTGCCTACTATAGAGCTTGTGAGAAAGAAAAATATAGCAATAGGTGTTGCTACAGCTACTAGATAATACATAGCTGACTCGTCCACCATATTGGTGCCAAAATGATCTCAGTAAATTATGAAATAAAAGTGGATTTTTTATAGTAACTATTTTTCATAATCAAATATAACTTCCATATTTGTTATATTATATTTAGTATACCAAAATATTCCAAGAAAACAAGAAAATATAAGGTTCGTTATGATTTTTGAGGTTAGAGAAAAATACATGTATTGCATAAGTAATAAAACATATACCTGTAAAAATTATAATCATTTCTCAAATGATTTGCACAATTTGGAACAGAAAAACCCGGCAATGTGGATAACTACTATGATTAATAATACTGTAACACTGATAATGAATTATTAAAGTGGCACTAGGAAGTATCTCTAGTAGCTGTAGCGACACCTATAGCTACTAGATACATCAGAGCTGACCTGTCCGCCATATTGGAGCCAAACTGAACACAGTAAATTATTAAATAAAACTGCATTTTTTACGACTTTATGAAGCAACTATTTTTTATAATTAATTATAAATTCCATATTGAACATATTATATTTATTTAAAATAATAAAACAAAAAAAAATATGGTTCGTTAAAATTTTTGAGGTTAGAGAAAAATATATGTAATGCATACGTACTTGTAAAAATTATAACCATTTCTCAATTGATTTGCACAATTTGAAGCAGAACAACCCGTCATTATGGATCATTTCTATGAATAATAATACTATCACACTGATATTGAATGATTGAAGTGGCTCCAAAATGGCGGGCGAATCAGCTGTAATTTATCTAGTAGCTATAGGTGTAACTACAGATACTAGATAATACATAGCTGACTCGTCCGCCATATTGGTGCCAATATCAATGCAGAAAATTATGAAATAAAAGTGCATTTCTTATAAGTTTATGTACTAACCATTTTTCATAATTAAATATAACTTCCATAATTGCCATTTTATACTTATTTAAAATAATAAAACAAGAAAAAATACGGTTCGTTAAGATTTTTGAGGTCAGAGAAAAATATATGAATTGCTTAAGTACCTGTAAAAATTATAACCATTTCTCAAACGAATTGCACAATTTGGAACAGAACAACCCGCTATTATGGATAATTTCTATGATTAATAATACTGTAACATTGATATTGAATGATTTAAGTGGCTCCACAATGGTGGCCGAGTCAGCTGTAATTTATCTAGTAGCTATAGGTGTCGCCGTGACGTCATATTGATATTAAAAATCAAATGCAGCTAAACTAAAAACAATTAAGACTTTTTAATATTTCGAATTGCTTCAAAATTAAAACAACTTTAATTTAAAATAATAAAAAAATCAGAGTGCAGGACCCCATTATGTATTTGCGAACTTTAACAAATTTCTTTAAAATCAGATAATTAAAATAATACCGTCGATATTTTTGAAATAAATTCGCTTCTTCAATATTTGGTAAATACGTACGGTACGGTAATACTTATTTACGTTATAAGGCTGGGAAGTGAGATATTACGGTATGAATGAGAAGTTTACGTACGTGGCGACGAAGGAAGTCGAGTCAGGAATTTCGAAATGAGTACCGTAGTACTACTTCACGGCCGTATGACGCACAACATTTTATTTCAAACTGTCTACGTGTTTTAAAAATTTATACTAAAATCAAATTTCTCTATTTAACTTAGATCATATCATCTTTGAATTTGTGACAATTGAATTTGAGTCCGGGAAATGGAACATTACAGTACCGGAGCCGGGAAATGTTGCCTGGAATCATTTCCCGGCCCCGGTACTGTCATGTTCCATTTCCCGGATTCAAATTAGCAATGTAAAGTAGTATGGACAGTATGAAGTAAACATATTTACTTCCGAAATATGTGAAAAGCATATAATTTATTATATTATTTGTTAATATTTGTTTGCCACATTATGATAATTTATGTTAATTGTTAAATCTTTAAAAACAAAACTAAAAGAATGTTAGTGGTCAGATTGAATACTAAAATATTATTGGCTGACATTGGAGGTGTGTGATGACGTGTAAATTAATTTGCATAACATGAAGGTGATGAATTTAAATTTGTTTATAGTTTATTACAAAAATATTAAATAACAAATAACTTGCAAATAAATAAACTTGAACAAGAGTGACCATTTATATGTTTTACATATTTGAAATAAAAAAATGGCACGTGGATCATGAAAACAACAAAAAATATATCAAATTAATCATAATAATTTATTAAAAATATATAAATTTTAATTTTCAAATACTATATGTGAATTAAGAATTTGTGCTGCATCCGTGCATCAAAGTTTTAAAGAATTTAAATTAAATAAATACCGGGTGGCGCGCTTAAGACGATCCACTCTTATAACTTTTTTATTTATAATTATTTTTAATTTATATTTGTAAACTAGAGTTCGTGAGGGGCTCACAAATCATGGTATTTGGCAGGATGGTAGCGCTTAAGTGTAGAGATTAACTTTCATAGTTCAAATGGGACAGCGTATATATTTTTATATATCTAAGTATTTGGAATCTACGTAACGTTAATCCCGCTAGAGGGCAGGGTCCGCTATTTTTATCGCTGTCCTCCATTTGGTTCTATTCTGGGCATCCTCCGGACAAATTCATATCGCCCTTTATTGTGTCCATCCAGCGTTTTTTTGGGCGACCACATGGACGTTGAACTGCATTTTTATTGAAGAAATAAAAGAGAAAATTATGAATAATTAACCTGGTGAGCCATATCAGGCAAGCTGTGGAAGCAGTTGAGATAATAGGTATTGAGTAATATTTAACCCTTGTACCGTTACCAGCCTTTTGCAACACATCCGGTTACATCGTGTTTGATGCACACGTGTGCTATTTTTGTACTGTATTAAAAACATAAATATAAAATCTTACCTCTTTACCAACAAAAATATGTTTGGAATAAATACATTACCATACATAAAAGAACTAGCGCCAAAATTTAAAAAATTGATGAAACAAAAATTTGGGTTTAAATATAGCGTTCAAACAACAGAAAACTGTAAACAATTTATTTAGCGTTATCAAAGACACAACACAGAAAGAACTACAATCCAATCTTATATATAAAATCCCTTGTAAAAATTGTATTAGAACATATACAGGACAAACTAAAAGATACCTTAAAATACGCCTAGATGAACATAAAAGAAATTCAAACAATAATAATAAAACTATTAAATGCGCTCTAGTAGAACACACTAAAAGTAATAAACATGAATTTGATTTAGAAAACACAAAAATTTTAGCAAGGGAATCAAATCTACATAAACGTTTAACTTTAGAGATGTTATTCATAAAACAGGATAAAAACAACATTAACTCTCAAACCGACATAGAACATCTTAGCCTAATATACAACAATTTAATAAACATTAACAATAAACAAAAATAAAAATTAAAAAATAAAATCAACACAACATTAAATATTACACGGAAGCACACCAAGTCATCTACCATCTAGGGGTTTTTCATCACACGTCAGGATCCGCACACCCACTCATCCATTGGTCCTGATTTAATTAATCTAAAATCTTCCAAATTAGTCCTTAGATTGGTATAAAACACACATGTACAGTTACCATTTTAAAATATTTTTTTATATTCAGCTTAGTTTATTGTAGTCATCTTGGACAATTTTTTATTATTTGACGATTTTCACTCTGTGATCTGTGTTTTTTGACTATTTATTTATTTATATTTTTTTAAATGTCCGACTTGTATGTATCTACGCTTATCCACACGTGTGCTTTTTCCTTCAACTGGACCATTCTGTAAGTTTCATGTTATAGTTTTTTGTAATCTAGAATTTTATAATTATATTGTGTTCTCATGTACTATTTTACTCTGTATATATATTGTAGAGCCCTGAAGAAGACTATTGTATAGTCGAAACGTCGGCGTGAATAAATTGTAATATTGACTGCCAGTCCGAAACTTTATTTATTCCATCCCCAACACAGTCGAACATAATTTTTTGGAAAAATATGTTTATTTAAAAATAATATTGCGTAAAAAACATATATTCTTAGAAATTACAAAAATCCGATGCAGTGCGTAGAACACAGGCACAGACAGTAATATATATACACCTGTACGTCCTTGTAGACGCTTGCAGATTTATATGGGTGTCTGGTCTGGTAGACACATGTTAAGGGGGTATCAGATGTATGCACGTATCTGCAACTGTTTTGACAACAGTTACTGCAACTTGCAACCTACGGTATCAGACGTACGCAAAGTTGCAAGAAATATAGATTTTTTATTATTTAATTCCTATTGTCATTTTTTAAAATTTGAATCATTTATTTGTTTTTAGACGAATAATATCAGAAATGAACAACAAATTATTAGCTGCTACTACGTTATTTAAAATATGAATGTCTCGTATTCCACAGAGCTTCTTCTTTTCTTACGAGATCAATCAGAGTTTGAAAAAATTCGTCTGATCTTATTTCAACTCCAGCTGTTTACAAACAAATGTCAAACAGTTTAGGGATTTTTACACCCTAAGCCCCTTTACTACGCATGCATATCTTGATAGTTGCAAATACGTGTGACTAGTTTTCGAACAAGATGTAAAACTAATTGCAGGAAAATTGTCGCACTATCACACGTCAAAAGTTGCACGAAGCGCTTGAAGTTGCAGAAAATGTTTGCCAGGTTGCAGGTGGGTTGCAGATGCGTGAGCACGTGTGATAACACCATTAGCCGTCTACGTTATCTGACATCTTCAAAATGCTTAAAATGAAACATATTCAACAAAAACGGTTTATCTCTGGAAGAATTATTTATAATACCTTAATTTACAGTCAGTGATGGAGAGGTCCCAATTTTATTGCATTTATCAAATTTTAATACTTTTATATTCGAATGTGTCCCACGGACACACCAAAACCAGGCTAGGGTTAAGTTAATTGCTTAAATAGTAAGTTATTTTTTAAAGATTCTATATCTTGTTACAAAAAAAATGTCAATTTGTTATCACAGCCTACTTAAATATGTAAATAAAAAAGTTATTAAGGGTAGATCGTCTTTAATCGCGCCATCCAGTATATCATCATGGCACGTCATATTACCCACAGGGTAGTTCATTAATTACGTCATATGCGGCGCGCTTCATTTAAACTACTGTCCTACCGGTAAACACATCTTTCAAAGTGAACCTTAGACCACGTATTTGTTAAAAACGTTTGTTTTATTGCACCTATAGTATATTATTCTATTTTTTGTATTTATATAATGTGCCGCAACCATGAAAAGTCACGGTTACACACAATAATATCTGTGTATCCTTACAAAAGTCTGAACATTGTACTACGTACTTACGAGAATGTCCATATGCTGCCATTTACGCTAAGCATATACCGCGCTAAGGGTCTCATTAAGAAAAGTTAGCTATTTAAGCTATCATTTAGTTATGTTTGAATATTACCCTTTCAATTACACCAAACATATTATCCTAATTTTAATAACAATTATACTATTTAAGTTTTAAAAAACTTTGCATGGAACTACATGTTTGTGAAACATCGCGTGAAGCGGCCGGGACGGCCCGTTTGAAAGACAATGAACCATTTTTAGGTTACAGCATCCTAAGAACACGACATATTATTAGTAAATTAATGTGGATAGACAGAGTTATTTACGTACCTTAAACTTAAAAAGAAAAAAATCTAAAGTTCTGAAAAGAACTGATTTGAAAATGCTGAAAAACGCCAACAAACAAAATCTCAGTCGGTATGTCGGTAAAACTCTCGGATATGCTTGAAGCTCCGCAAACTTGATACTCTGTAGTTCAGAATGTGAAGAGTTGATTTCAAATTGAAATAAAACCTGTTATTTATTAATGTATATATAATGTATTACGAAGTATTAGAAAAATGTTTACAATTTGATGTTATTAATATCTCAAACTTAACTTCTTCATAATAACAATAATATCAGCATCAAATTACAAGCCTTTAAATTCTGACCCTTATGTGTTCTGTTAATAGTATCTATTTGGAAAGTATAGTTTTTGCTTAGGACAGTGATTCATATTTCGCGCTATATTCTGACATCACACTATTCTACCCTATTGCCGTCAGCGCCAGTCTGCTTTGTACAGATATCGGTAATGCTGATGACATATTCGTACCGTGCGGGCGCTTACCAGGCGTCATCTCACGGGCACTCATTGCTGGCGTGGAGAGTGCAACACAGGGGTCATTTATGTGCCATTTAAAATTTGAAATATTTTTTGCGTCGATCGGGATTGAACCCGGGTCCGCAGATTCGCGACTAGACACTCAGGCACACGACTACGAATTCTCAGATTACTTAAATTCATAACAATCTTTTCCTTTTTTAAATTATATATTTTCATTTTCACTTACCTTTCTTTTCTTCTTTTCAGATCACTTTCGTATTCGTTTCTCCGTACGAACCTGGGGACAATGATATGGGTCAACATCTTGTGAAACATGGAGACGGTGTGAAAGATATTGCATTTGAAGTTGAAGATTTGGAAGCGATTGTGAAAGTACGATGAATAAAACCGATAAAAATTATGGTAATTTTATTAAAAAATTGATTTCAGTTTGCAAAGCAACGTGGAGCTGGTGTAGTTCGAGATATATGGGAAGAGAAAGATGAAGATGGTGTTGTTAAATTTGCCACAATAAGAACTGTAAGGAAATATTATTTTATGTATCCAGGACGAAAAGATAAACTTTAAGATACAAGCAAGTTGTTTACTTGGGAGTACCTTAAAGACATTTTTTTAGTCTACATCCTTAATTTTATTTCATACTGGTTTCTAAAGTTCTGAGGTGAAGTAATAATTTAATATCGCCTAAATCAATAATTCAGTATGAAGGTATAATTTTAAAGCCCTAGTTTAACTTTTTTTTTCTATAAAAATCATTCATAAAGCGTTGCGTCAGATTTTTAATATGACCAGTATGACATAAATATACTCGTAGTATAAAAACCAAACATAAATTATAGTTATATTATTTTTAGTATGGGGACACAAATCACACCTTTGTGGATAGAAGCAACTATAAAGGATTCTTTCTGCCAGGATATGAACGTATACCTGATGATCCGCTAGCCAATATTCTGTAAGTAATTTTATTACTACTAAATTGTTTTTATTCTATAAGTTTTATTATAGGGCATCGCCAAATATAAATTTCATAGATCATGTAGTTGGAAACCAAGGAGATAAAGAAATGGAACCAGTTGCAAAATGGTACGAAGACACATTACAGTTCCATAGGTTTTGGTCAGTAGATGATAAAATGTTGCATACAGAATTCTCTGCTTTGAGATCAATTGTTATGGCGAATTACGAAGAAACCATTAAAGTAAGAATCAATTCATTATTTTTCATTAAAATATATTCTTATTATTAATTACTTATTAAATTATATTTAGTTTCATAGGCTGGTATTCTGAGCTCGCGACTAAGCCCGACTAAGGAAGCGACTAGCTAGTCACCCGTCTAAAGTATTTATTGTAACATTAGGATAGTCGGGCGACTAGCTAGTCGCTTTTTTTAGTCGGGTGCTCAGAATACCAGTCATAATTTTTATCGAGTCCAGATATTATTTTTTAAATAATTGATGAATACATTTCTGATCATCGGTATTATAAATGAATTAAAAAGTTGACAATCATATATCTCATATTTTTTTGTAATGACAAGGGCGCGCGATGACGATGGATATCAGGCTTGTTTTTCAAAAATTCATAGTATTTCGGCTAAGTTACGACATGCCATTTTTAAACGATGCTCATTGTTGTGTTGTTGACAATACTCTCGCTGTAACGTAAGTTCATTTATTATTTCGGATATATTGATTCAAAGCCGTGCGTATAGCATTATTTTCTGTCAGTACCTTATTTTTCACATATTTGGTTTCACATTTGCCAAAAATGATCAGGTTACTTATTTCCGAATTCTTTTACTGTGACATATTTTTTTAATAACAACATGCCAGTAGTATCTTAAGTAGCCCCATAAAAACTAAGTAAACAACACTACTAAATTTGACAGAATGGGCGGAGCTAAAATCTTAATTCACACAATTAGAAGATGACCTTGATCAGACACTTTAAAATATTAAATTGTATCTGATTTTTATGCTTATTATGTACGAAAGAAAAAACGCGACTCTTTACAAACGGTTCTGAAATGAAAAGTTTTTTGTTCATTTAAATTTTTACACATTAGTTTTTGAAAACAATCAACTGTAATGTATATGAAATGAGAGTTTATATTTGGAAAAACCTTTTTAGTTGCCGATAAACGAACCAGCACAAGGAAAAAGGAAAAGTCAGATTCAAGAATATGTCGATTATTATGGTGGAGCAGGCGTACAACATATTGCTTTAAATGTAAACGATATCATATACACGGTAAAAACATTAAGAGCTCGTGGGGTTGAATTTCTGAACATTCCAAGTTCATATTACGATATTCTTAGACAGAAATTATCTAAGAGTAGAATTCAAATTGCCGAAGACTTCAAAACTTTACAAGTAAGGAAATATAATTAAATATAATACAAGGAGACCTAGAAACTTCCTTTTTTCGGATGAGAATAAAATAAAAAGTAATACTGGTAGACAATAGCTATTTGTGTATTAAGAGCGCAAAATGGGACATTGTCGATTGAGAGGTTGTTGCCGCGCGACGCAGGAGCGAGGCATTCTCTCGAAATCGACAATGTCCATTTGCGCTCGAAACACACACAAGATTTTTTCTACAGTCGCCACAATGGGGTCCTCCATCATAACAAAAATTTATTTTTTATTTATTTTTACTTATCGGTATATTCCATTCTTCTTGAGCTATTGCTTCAATCTAATCTAAGCATTTTATACTTTCGTTTTTGTAAATGAATACCCCATTTCATTTTCACAGCAGTGCGGCATTTTGTTTGGTTATGTAAGTGGGTAATGTGTAGCTACAGTGTCATAAATTCCTGACTAAACGTTTCCATTAAGAATGTAACCAAGTAACATTTCTCAACATTGTATAGTTACAAATTTGAGGAGCGAGCGTTTTTTCTACTTTGTCGCTCTAGAGCGACAAAGTGACATTTTGCGTTGACAAAAGTGAGCGCAAATGGCTACTTTGTATATAGACTGTAGAAAAAATTTATTTTTGAATAATGAAAGAACATAATTTCAAGTTTTAAATCGTGCAGTTTTAAACAAAACATATTGAAGATGGTGGCCACCGTTTTCTATGCACTGATGCAACCGATTTCTGAAGCTTCTCTCTAAACGTTCCAACATTTGGGCTATTTCCTACCGAATCAGATTCTTCAGCTGAAGAAGGGTTGTAGGGCGGTGTTTGTAAACCTCTTTACATATTCCCATAAAAAAATCACATGGCGTTAGAGTTGTGAGGGTAGTGTTCCCCTGACAGCTGATGCGGTGACATCCCATGATCGCCGCGCTCGCCCGATCAACGCCATGTGATTATTTTATGGGGATATCTCAAAACAGAGGTTTACAAGTACACCGCCCTACAACAATGATTCAGCTGAAGAATCTTATTCGGCAGGAAATAGCCCGAATATTGGAACATGTACAGAAGAGCTTCAAAAATCAGTTGCATCAGTGCATAGAGAACGGTGGCCACCGCCTTCAAGATGGTTTTTTAAAACTACATGATTTAAAACATGAAATTATGTTCTTCCATTATCCAAAAATAAATTTTGTCTACCAACAATACTTTAATTTTATTCGCCTTCAGAAAAAGAAGTTTCTAGGCCTCACACTCGTACACTATTCAATAATATTATAATAGTATATTATTCAATGAGCATGTAATAGCCATTACATGCGAATAAATTACTATATTTTATCCACAAATGTTTCCAGACATGTCTAGTTATCGTTGTTGTAACAAAATTATGAAGCGATTTGACATTTAACAGAAAAACTTTATCGACTTTTCAGCTACAGTTTAAGCTTAAGAAGAAATTAAAAGTATGCTTGATAAATAATGACAAAACTAGTTTATTTTTGGCTTTTTGTGTGAAAAGAAGTACTTATTAAAAGTAATTTTGTTTGTACTCTTTGAAAGGTAGGATTTGAATTTGACATAATAATTGAATAATATTCCACCAAAGTGTCAATATTATTTCAATCAGCAACAGTAACGAAAGTCATATTGAAAAAAATCAGTTAAATTATGGGTATATTATTTGACAGTTGTGGATAAATTAATTTTTCTTCAAGCGTATTATAATATGCATATTATGCTACTGTATACACGCTGTAGAAGATATTCATTATCTTACTAGTACAAAAATGTTTTTGTTGTACTAGTAAAAAAATGTTAGTTTCTTAGTTCGCCGCTGGCGGCGGCAGTAGCCACAGCAACACAGATCATATTTAAAATTGTTATTTGACAGTTGAATCGTTTGTGTTTTGTAGTATACACAGCCAGCTTTGACTAAAATTGCAAATTTTACAAATAATTTGAAGAAAAAATAGTATGTCATTCGGAGTAGAACGTCCTTTTTGTGTTTTACCCAGTTTGCCAGGCCTCGGCTAGCGCCTCGGCCGCAATAGCTGGGTTCAACACAAAAAGACCGCTTTCTACTCCTAATAACATAATATTCTATTATTTTTGTTTAGGAATTGAATATTTTGATCGATTTCGATGAAAATGGCTACCTGCTTCAAATTTTCACGAAAAATATGCAAGATAGACCAACTCTTTTCTTGGAAGTGATCCAGAGGTACAACTTTAGTGTAAGTTACAATTTAAAATAAAAATAAGTAAACAATTAATGATTTTTTGCAATTTAGGGTTTTGGAGCCGGAAATTTCAAGAGTCTATTCGAAGCAATCGAAATCGAACAAGCTAGAAGAGGAAATCTATAATATATACACCATTATTAACCATGTCTTGTTTATTTTAATAAAATTTAAAAAAATATTTGAACAATATGACTATTTAAATATATAAATCCAGTATAAATATGAGAATCACAATATTTTACAAATATAATTTATCAAATTTTAAACGCAATTGAGTCTTGGGTAGGAGAAAAATCTGGATTCCAAAATCCTAAAATATCCATAAAAATGATAAAATCTACTCAAATACATAAATAAATAATATGGAATTACCTTGAGGAGTTAGAATGTTTGGATTAAATTTATCTCTGTGCCGAGAACACGAATTCAGTTTTTTCTTCAGTTCTTCATCCGATAGTTTGTTCTTGTACGTATTATAATACTGTAATAAAGAAAATCAAAATTATTTATATTGCTCGCGAAACATTATTTATCAATGGTACAAGTACATATGGGTCGATTCTGTTCACATCTGTATGTCTTACAGATCTGTAAATCTGTAAAAACCTGACAAAAACTCATCTATTTTTGTTGATTAATATAAAATTATACATAAAAGTGCAGGTTTCGTTGCGATTTTGTTCATTTACAAATTTACAAATCTGTAAGATTAACAGAAGTGAACAGAATCGATCCAATAATCTACAAAGATTAAATAAGTACAAAAAACAAAAGCCGAGCGAGCTGTCATATTTTTAACTTTTATACTGTTGACATTGGCTGGCAGCACGAGCGTGGTTCTAACACCGGTTTTAACTAAAACCATACTAACATCTTGGCACGTACTTCAGGGTTATTAACAAAATCAATGTTGCCAATGTACTGAATAAGCCGAAAATGTACTGACAGTCATATTTAATAAATTTGACGGCATTATTTAAAAGTGTTTAATACGATTTTTGTCTTGCCTTCTTTGTAGTATAAACAATTTAAAATAATGAAGCCAAATTTATTGAATATGGTTGTCAATACATTTTCGAGTTAATCAGTATATTGGCAACACTGATTTTTTTAATAACCCTGAAGTATGTGCCATGTCGTTGACATGGTTTTGGTTAAAATGCTCGTGCTACCAGTCAATGTTTTTTTTTTATCTAGTTATATTTAGAATTTACCATAATAATACATATTAGCAATATGGTAATTAATGTACGAAATTCACAATAATGCAATGGGTAAGTATATTTGTTTTTTCTTGGTTACTTATGGCAAGTTTGGCAACACTTTTTCGTCTCTAGTTATGTTTCAAATTTACTATATTTTTATTGGCAGTAGGGAAATTAATTAACTTCTAATTAATGCAGTTAGGAATATGTTTTTTACTTAGTTACTTGAAAGTTTGGCAACACTTCCTCGTCTGGTTATATTGGGTGCTTTCCATTAGCGACACAAGTCGACGTGAGTCGATGTATGTGCTTCCCATTTGATTTGTGTCGCTGTGAGTCAGCGACGCAAGACGACTCCTACCGACTCTACAAATCTGAAGAGTCAAGGAGAGTTTGCGCTATTGAAAACAATGTCCGAAAGAGGGCAGACGTTTGAGGAGTTGAATTAGTTGTCATTATTGTAATTTTTATAAAAATATGGACCTTAAACTGAAGGTAAATAAATTTATATAATTTTGTAAAACCGAAGAGTAATGAAAGCAAACATATATGTTAAGTTAGGTTTCCTACATTTAAATTAGCTAAATCATTTTAAATATTATAAATTCATCGGCATCAAATGACACTTGATTAATATTTATAAACGTCAACAGAAGACACTACTGCGGACATTTATTTTACTCCCGTTCAATTAACAACATGGAGTTAACTCATAAGTCGTATAAATGGAAAGCACCCACTTATAATTGACTATATTTTTATTGGTAGTACGGGAATTAATGGACTATATTCTGCTTCATTTAAAACATTCAGCAGATGACGCTGACTACAGAGCCAGTTTTATGTAGTCGAAATTACACTGGGTAAACTTGTATCCAATTTCAGCCATTCGGAGAATTCAAAACTATGACCTATTCTCTGTAATACTAATACTACGTTTACATGCAGTTTTGAAAATGGTTTCAGTTTTCGGTCAATATTACGCGAAACTGTTTACATGCAGTTTTCAAACCAAGTTTATATATTGATTTGAAAACAGTTCCGACGCATGCGCATTTAGCTGATGTAAGACACAGATCCTCTTCACTCCAAATACATCGTTTTGCCAATATTCCAATTGTTTTTTATACTTCGTACCACTACGCACTAAAACTACACAACTGTCAGTTTATTTGTAGGTTAGTAACACAAAGCGGCAGAAATGTTATGCTAAGTACGCATGCGCAGTATCGAAACTGAATTTTAAGTCTTTACATGAGTAGTTTTGAAACTAGTTTTCAAGTCAAACTCGTGAATTTTAGCTTTGATTGGAGATAACTGAAAACCGTTTTGACACTGTGTACATGGCGTTTTCAAAACTAAAAACGTTTTGAAAACGGTTTCACAACTGCAGGTAAACTCAGTATGAATGACTTAAATGGAACAAGATATAAGTTTACATGAATACTGTTAGAAATATTTTTTTTTTTTTACTGAGTTACTTATGGCAAGTTTAGCAACACTTGTGTACGAACTTCACATTAGTTCACATTAGTCTGGTTACGTATGTTTATTTTTAACTTAGTTACTTATGGCATGTTTGGCATTACTTTCCAAGTGCATATGAAATATCAAAAATTATAATTTTTAATTACAATGTTATAAGCCTTTTGTACTTGTGTGAAATAATTCTTTCAAATTGTCCTCATTTCTTAAATAATTTCTTTTAAGCGTTCAGATTGGCATGTCAAACATAACGTTTTGCTTATTCAATTTTTCAAAGACTAACAGGCCTATTCTACTATAAAATATATATCGTTACGAGTCGTTACCAGGCGACATATTAGTTATAATAACGATTTTTGCCAAAACCCTATTCTACTAATTTATCGTTATTTTATGTCGTTTATGAACGACCCCCGGTTTACCACTTGCGTTCTTAAAATATCGATTCCGATAACTGTAACCTGGTAAACAGCTGTTTATCGATATATACCGGTAACAGAACATCGGTAAAACTTTCGAAAATGCCTATTAATACAACTACGGATGGCACAGTAACAGGCATTTTTGAAAATTCTACCGGTGAACTATTCCCGGTATATACGCAAGTGGTAAACCGCGTAGATTTATAACCTATGAAAAACATTTGAAAGATTAAAACAGATTTGAAATTTGATGTAGTTAACAAACTGAGCATGTGTTTACCGATAGGACAGTAGTTTAAATGAAGCGCGCCGCACACGACGTAATTACTGAACTACCCTATTTCTAACAGTGAGAAGTACGCATGCGTCAGCTAGTACCAGTTCGACGAATGTGATTTTTTAAATATATCATTATATAGTAAATTTATTGTATATAGTAAAATTAAAATTGTAAATAAAAGTATAATTAGACACTACGACCTTATTATTCTATTATAGTTAAAAATCCTACTTTTGATCTCATACTTTTATAAAATATAAAAAGTTTAAAAGTTATGACTTACTTACATATTATGAAGACCACACTACAAAAAGGGAAAATGTCGCATTTTAAATGAGTTCAGGTATGCGTCATGTACAGGTCTCTCATTTTCGATGTTTTTTTAAGGTATCTCGGGTAATATTAACGATAGATCAAAACCGTTTGCACATTGCAGGGTCAACTTTTTGAGAAAAGTTTAATAGTCACCACAGGAATTTTCGATCTACTTTTGTTTATGAGCTACAGGCAAAAACTCGTTTTTCGGTCATTTTGAAAATGTATCCTATCTTATTTATTATGATAGTTAGAGAAAAATTGTTTTTACAAATTTTTACCGTTTTTAGATAGAATAAAATGGCGTAATTAGATTTTTTAAAAACTTATTAATTCTCGATAAATAACACAAACTTATGATTTTTACCTTCCGTCACCTTTAGGTAAGGAAGGTATTGTCTTTGGTCAAAAAATTCGATGATGAGTTTTTACTCAATAAGCACGTTTTAGGGTCCCTGGAATACGAATTTACTATTTTTACGATGATGTCTGTATGTGTGTGTGTGTGTGTGGATGTGTGTGTGTGTGTGTGTGTGTGTAACAAAATTTTCGTCTGCGATAACTCTAATACTACAGTTACAAAAATTATAATTTTTTCATATACTTCTTCGTTACATCCATAGGAAGAGCTGATTAGATTTTGGTTACAATTGGTCAACCGGAAATACCATCATTTGAAGATTTTAACAGTTTTTCTTGAAAAAACTATGTAAAATATAATTTTTTCACATTTGATGTTATTATAAATATTAAAGAATATTTTATTCTCTATACGATTTGACTGCATTTATATACTTAATATTAAATGGATATAGAGTTAAAAAATTATAAAGAAATTAAATTTCATAAAGTAGCCATAGCTGTGGAAACAGCTACTATATTAAGAAAATTCTGATTGAAAGATGTCAGTGTCAAGTTCAAATTGACATAGTGTGTCTGTCTTATAATTTTACTGGAAATATAGGATCTTTTGCTTTCTGTATGGAATTTGTATAAAATACATACAACTGCTTTAAGGTAATGTACAAGAAATAATAATAATAATAATAATAATAAATCTTTTATTTCTGCAGATATATTACACTGTATATAGAAAACGTCACAAAATAATAATTTTCTGTATGAAATTTGCATAAAATACATGCAACTGCCCGAAGGTAATGTACAAGAAATAGAATATGTATTTAATTTAGCAAGGAACTTTCCGTATGAAATTTGTACAAAATACATAGAACTGACGGAAGGTAATGTGCTGGCCACATCAGATTTTTTAAATGGAAACCTATGTTGAAAATAGTCTCTTCTTTTTGCTTAATTTATAAGCTTTATATATAACAAGTGTACATTCTTTTGTTTTAAATATTAATAAAAGACGAATTATTAATTTATTGGGGTGAAAATATTGGAAAATAAGTCGTCCCCATTTAAAAAATCATAAGTTTGTATTATATCTCGAGAATTATTAAGTTTTCAAAAAATATAATTACGCCATTTTATTCCATCTAAAAAACAGTAAAAATTTTGTAAAAACAATTTTTCTTTAACTATCATAATAAATAAGATAGGATATATTTTGAAAATAAACGAAAAACGAGTTTTTGCCTGTAGCTCAGAAACAAAAGAACATCGAAAATTCCTGTGGTGACTATTAAACTTTTCTGGAAAAGTTGACCCTGGAATGTGCAAACAGTTTTGATCTATCATTAATATTACCCGAGATACCTTAAAAATACATCGAAAATGAGACACCTGGGGCCTGTTTCTCAAAAAATACTAGTTTACAAGTTACAAGTTACTAGTTACAAGTGAAATTTTTAATAGTACTAGTAAATTGTGTTTCTGAAAACTATTTTACTACTCGTAGTTTACAAGTTACTAGTTCACAAGTTATTAAATACAAGTGAAATTTTATTAGTCAAGTAAAATAGTGTTTCTGAAACATTTTCAATAGTCTAGTACTTTTTTTTAATAAATACTAGTATTTAATCCAATATTCTTTAAATCAAGTGATTTTATTTTCTGACTGACGTTGACATTTTCAAGTGTATTAATTTGAAATTAAATTATTTTTCAATAAAAATGTCTACACTGGATGCGAAATTAATTATTTTGGGAATAATTCGAGATGCTAAAGGCATTCTATTTGAAGCATTCTCTAAATAAATTGTTTAAAGCAGTTAAATTCAATGAATGGATAAAAATCTGTCAAACTTGTCACGCTTCGGATTGAGTAGACAAGACTAGAAATATATCAGGGTCACATTTTGATCAAACTTAAAAAAGTTGTATTTCTACGGATAATGCATGGTTTCTGTTCATATCTAGCTGAAGGATAGGTCCCAATTAATAAAATTCATGTTTTTAACTTATTTGCGATGAGTAACCTCCCATTCGTATGGGGTTTCTGCATGGATATAATTTATTCTTGCTTCAATTAGTTTTTGACGTCGCACTACTTCTTCATCACTAGACTCAGAGTCCCTAGACCACATTATTATATTATTTTAAAAAAATATATTAACACTAAACAACGACAGACACTACATGAATCTGAATAACATTAACAAAGAACCATTGAATTACATACATTACAAAATAAATCCCACGAACTGTCAAATAATACGACTAGTAAAATTTATATTCAAAATTTACAAGACTTTTGACACTTGTAACTTTACTTTAGTAAATTACTAGTTTGACAGACAACAAATATTTTGAGAAACAAAATACTAGTATTTTTTGTCAAATACACTAGTAAATACTAGTTCCCAACTTGTAACTAGTATTTTACACTTGTATATTTCAGAAACAAAAACTAGTAAACTTCACTAGTATTACTAGTGTAGGGACTAGTAATACTAGTCCGTATTTTTTGAGAAACAGGCCCCTGTACATTAAATACGGTAGAATTTTTTTTACAAACTTCCATGCAATAAGGATCATAGTCTCAATGTTATTTAGCTTTGAAATATTGTGTTTAGTCATTCGATGAAAGAATATATCAATTATATTTCAAATAATTTAATTCAGAAAATGTTATTAGAATTTAGTAAAATATTAGAAATTGCTTTTCAGTTTTACTCCCATTCGATTTATGCTTAAATACATTTTCGCATTAAATAAAAGGATAAAATGTGATCATACGAGTATCTGCTTGGTCCAACTATACACGAAAGTTAGAGCCGCCGGTCCATTTTGTATATAGAGGTCAATGGTATTGGTAGTCCATTTATCCGTTCAGCGTTAGACTCGTTCAGCGTTAAGCTGGTTCACACTTACTTGAATCGCGAATCGGCTGCTAATTTCACCGTCATCACTATGAAATATATCTCAACCATATACCTATTAACTAAATAGGTAGAGTCCGTGCGTTCGGAGAAAAAACCGGCGCACAGGCCAAAATTCATCCCGGCGGGTCCAACTTGTGAAAGTAGGGATGGTACGATATTGTGACAGGTAGCAGCTGTTTGTTGTGTACAGGTTGTAGATATAAATATGGACAACGATATTCAAGCAAATGTCTTTTGTGCGAGTAATAATTATATGTATACTTGTTAATGAATTTTGTGTATCGTAAATGATAATAATATTAAAATTAATAACATTTAAATATTATTGAGTTAAATGTTTTTTGAGCGAGTATTAATAGTAAACATGAGTAAACATTTGTAGGTTGGGTAATACAACTTCTACTGCGCCGATTTGTTTTTTCTCTAAACGCACAGACTCTATTTGATCTCAACAATTCAAATACGCGAACTTCTCCCAAGAAAATTAAAATTCTTGAAAATGTTGTTAGAATTTGGTTAGAATACTCACAGGATATTGACCCGTGATTTTGACAACTTATATTACAAAACCTGAAATACGCCTGAAGTATGTACGGTTTGTAAGTGTGGCCGTCGCGATTAGTGAACAAACCACATTACCGAGCAATTTAAATCACTGTCATCTGAACTTTAGGTTTAGTTATGTGTATTCTAATATCGCTGAGACATCTGGCGGATGCCAACTTCGTAAACACGGATATTTTTGATGAGTTGACCCACCTATATTTGTACACCGTGGTATGTAGTAATAGGTACATCATCGCTCATCGCAATTGTTATCGCACATAACCTTCTTTATGAAACTTATAGGCTAATTCTGAACAAATCTGTAAGTCTTACAGATCTGTAAAAAAACTGACAAAGATGCATCTATTTTTGTTGATTAATATAAAATTATACATCAGTGGCAGCTTCGTTGCGATTTTGTTCATTATTTATAGATCTGTAAGACGCACAGTTTTTTTCAGAATAGTTCCATTATATCCTCTATTCTGATTTCTATCTGTTTTTCTTTTCTTTTTAAAGTATTCATCGCGTATATTATACCTAATTTACTGGGATTTCTTTATCACACACCTGCACTAAAAGTAACCTGCGCACTATGCACATATCACTTGTATTAATATCTCTCGCTTTTAATTTAATAGGTCCATTGCAAATAATAAACAAGAGTCAGTGAGAGAAGAAAAATGAACTAATGTCAAATTCCTAATTAAAACTCGCACTCGCATGCCATCTACTGGTTACATTCTTAAATATGTTTTCTTTTCTCCTATGGAGGTAGGAATAAATATGGAAGGAGTATTTGCAATCGCCTCTACAATGTGTAGGTATGGGTGTAACTTCAGTTGAAGTTATAAGGTTGTTGCTGTTAACCCCTGAACTGCAATATAAATTCTTCATTTAACGTAGCTAATTATTTGCAGATTTTTGAACAATGGTGTTTTGTTGTGTTGTGCTCCAATACGTCAGGGGCAAAGACAGCACTCCAGATAGAAAAAGAAATTAAAATTGGAAGAAAAAATTCGTTTTATCCCTATAAGAAACTCTTTATGATAAACATTTATCATGATTTAAATTTTGAACAATTTCTATTTTTTAATCTTGTCTGTATCTTGTGTATTATGTAAGAATAAATAATTTAAAAATCTAATACAATGATGCCCGGTTTCATGAAAGTTGATTAAAATCTTAATCAATGATTAAATTTTAATCGCCTTGTTAAATACGATATTTTGTTTCATGACAGTTGATTAGCTTAATCGGAGTGTTAAATTAATTTAATCGGTGAAATTTGGCTGGTTAAATTTTGACCAAGTCAATTAATTGCACATTGAATTACCTATTATATAAAATATAAAAAGTGAATTTAGCTTATTAACGTAGAAGTAAGTTACATTATTATAATACAAGTTTTAAACATTATAAAATATTTATTGACGATTTTTTTAATATATTGGTAACGGTAAATAATAGACCATTTCAGAAATTTGAGCGACCACTACATTTACTTTTTTTAAGTTAGTGCCGTTAAATAAGCATTTAAAATTGCAGTATTTTGGGGTCCAGAAGTTGAATTTCTGAAATCGTCTATTTGCCAAAAAGAAGAGTTTTTAGAGATCGCAAGCACAGAACACTAACAGAAGTATCCTTTTGATATCTACGATAATGATGAATTCAAAATTAGATTTAAGTTCGATAAAGATACGGTTCTGTTTCTTTTAGCAAAAATTGGTGTACATTTGGAGTCCTCTGCCCAACAGACTTCACAAATTATTGGAATGAATCAATTGTTGAATTCTATCACGATTTAAGACATACTGCTTACGCCACTCTCCTTAAAACGAATGTCCAAATTGATACGTGTATCCTTGCTTTTCCGACAACGCCGCAACGTGACAGGTGACGACCCAGCTGTCACTCGCCTTTTTGAAAAGAATATTTATAAAATCTCATCTAAAATGTTTATAATTTGTATTATGGGATATTTATTTTTATTTTATAATACTCTGATATTTTAAATCCTGATCAAAACGAATATAAATTTTCTAATTTGATGTTGTCATTTTGACACATGATAAAATATAAAAAAAATCCCCAAATCTTAATTTAACGGGTCGATTACTAAATCAATCAAAGTTGACAAATGAATTAGTTTCATGAAATGGACAAGTACTTTAATCAGTGATTAGAGTTAACAAGGCAATTAGTAAATCATTGATTTAACATGCTTTCATGAAACCGGGCATCAATGTATTAAAACAATTGTATTTTCTTACAAATCTAACCTAGATCTATTGATTTCAAATAAATAATGTAAAAGATAACCGCATCGATCACAGGTAAGTGGAATTTTAATTACTTATAATAATTTTTCTATATTCTAACGATATTACTAGAAATAAAATACTTGAATTTCAAATATTTAAATTTGCCGCGCGAATTCCCACATCAGTGTATTAGAAGGAGTTACAGAACCTGCATCCGTCCCCACCGTTCTCCACTCCCCTTTACAATTGTTCAAGTTTAGCTACTCTCCATATTTATTCCTACCTCCATGTTTTTTTCCAGTTCATATTAAAGACGTCAAACATAACTTTAGGTATATAGTGATAGATATAGGATTTTCAGTACCACGCAAGTAGCCCATCGTCATCGTCACAGACACACATAATAAAATCGTATTCTATTGGCCCTAAAACGTGCTTATTCATTAAAAACTCATCATCAAATTTTTTGACCAAAGACAATACCTTTCCTAGCTATAGGTGACGGAAGGTAAAATGGTTAAAAATTTAATTTAAACAAAATAAATTATGAAAATTTTAGTGATTGCAAATGAAATGGGAATGCCAGAAGCAATTAAATAAAATAATATTTAATTTTGAATTGTTTTCTGTTGGAAGTTATCAATTTTAATATAAGTAAAAATATATTGCAGTGTGCTGAGACAGTCAGTTGTTATGAAGTGTAATATAAAAATAGTTTGACAGAATTAAATGTGATTTTCTTCAAGTTGTTTCATTGCCTTTTTATTGATCTATTTTGTATATCATTCTGCCAAAAACCAACAGGTTATGGGCCCAGAAGCAGAAAATAGCAACGGAGTTTGAATCAATTTAAAAAAAAAAAAATCGTCAGATCAGAATGATGGCACAAGACGAAAAGTATAAAATTCCACTGTTCGACGGAACGAATTTCAGCAACTGGAAGTTCCGAATGGAAACGTTGTTGGACGAACTCGAACTAAGTGAATTTGTTAAAAAGCCATACGCGGAAATGATTGTGTCGGCTGGAACGGAAACTCCAGCACAAAAGGTGGAAAATGAACGACAACTTGCACAATTGCACAAAAAGGACCTAAGATGTAAATCACAAATAATTCAGAGGATCTCCGATAGTCATTTAGAGTACGTGAAAGATAAAGTGACAGCCTATGAAATCTGGCAAGTACTATCAAATACTTTCGAACGAGTAGGTATTGCTAGCCAACTGTTATTAAGAAAGTCCTTATTAACTTTGAAATTTAATCCGTCGCTAGAGACTCTCGAAACACATTTTTTAAAGTTTGATAAGCTGGTCCGTGAACTTCGTTCCACAGGTGCCACGCTTGAGGAAAATGACGTGATTTGCCATTTGCTACTCACAATGCCAGACGAATACGGAGTGGTGGTGACTGCATTAGAAACTTTATCTGCGGAGAAGTTAACTTTAGCCTTTACGAAGAATCGTCTACTGGATGAAGAGCTAAAGAAAGACAACAATGGAAAGAATACGAAAAAGGATTTACCTGTAGCTTTCTCGGCTCCAGCGCAACGTAACAGCGGGAAATTTGGTTCTGGAATTCGACAAGATGCCAGAGGTTTCGGAAAAACATATTTTCCATATAAATGTTACTGTTGTGGAAAGCTAGGTCACAAGAGGTCTGATTGCAAAAAGTATAGTCAACAGAAACAAAGTAAGCAAGGTCAAAGTACGGCGAATATGGTGACAAATTCATCTGATAGTCAACATGGCGAAAACTATTCTTTTATATCTTTTGCTGGAAATGTTACTACGAACAGCACAAGTTGGTATCTCGACTCGGGTGCTACGGAGCATTTAGTAAACAACGATGAAATGTTAGTCAATGACAGAGAACTGTCACATTCTGTGAAAATACAGGTTGCAAAATCTGGTCAAACACTGGAAGCTACAAAAATAGGTGAAATAAAAGTTAAAGTAAATATTCCGAATAAAATTAATTTTATCACGATTAAAGATACTCTCTATGTACCTGGATTAAAGTTCAATTTGCTGTCTATATCAAAATTAGAAATGAATGGGTTTAAAATAATATTTGAAAATGGCAGTGGAACAATATCATTGAACAATGAGATAGTAGCTGTAGCTCGACGAGAGAACAAATTGTATAGACTGGACATGTGGAATGATTCGGAATGGGCCAATATAGTATCGTCAAATAAACCTACTTAGCTGTGGCATAGGCGTATGGGTCATTTAAGCAGAAGTGGACTAGAAAAACTAGAAAATTTGGTTGAAGGAATTAACGGGAATTTGAAATTTGATAATTTAGGAACTTGTGAACAATGTATTGAGGGAAAACAAACTCAACTCCCACATAACCAGGATCGAATCAGAGCAAAACGTCCACTCCAGCTGATTCACAGTGACATTTTTGGTCCCGTAAGCACAGCATCACATAACGGAAAACGGTGTCATAACTTTTATTGATGACTATACTCATTTTGTTGCTACATACTTAATGAAAGCTAAATCAGAAACCTTTCATTTCTTTAAGATTTACGAGTCCATGGCTAGTACACATTTTAATTTAAAAATTAGTAGATTCCGTTGTGATAATGGCGGTGAATATATCTCGGAAGAAATGAAGAGATATTTCGAGGAGCGTGGTATACAATTTGAATATACAATACGATACACTCCACAACAGAACGGCGTTGCGGAACGCATGAACCGCACAATTATTGAAAAGGCGAGATGCATGTTACTTAATTCGAAGCTAAGTAAAGGATTCTGGTCCGAGGCAGTACTAACAGCAGTCTACTTAATCAACCGTAGTCCTACTAAAACACTGAAGGAAATGGTGCCAGCGGAAATGTGATTTGGAGAGAAACCAAATCTTCAAAAACTAAGAGTTTTTGGTTGTGTGGCATATTTACACATCCCTAAAGCACTTTCTCATGGAAAATTTGAATCTCAGTCAAAGAAATGCTTTATGGTTGGATATTGCCCAAATGGATACCGCCTTTGGTGTCCTGAAGAGCGGAAAATAATGGCTGGTCACGATGTTATATTCGACGAATCAAGATTTGCATATGAAAATGAAGAAGAAAGTTATATATTCAAAAGCGGAGAGAATGATGTAAAAACGAATAACTCCGAAGAAAAAGACACTAATAACGAATTTGAATCAATACCTCGACGAAGTACAAGAATTAAGAATAAACCTAAGTATTGAGGACTATATCTGCAATGCTGTGGCAATGGCTGCAGAATCACTAGATGACATTCCGAAGAGTATTGACGAAATAACACATCGTGAAGACAAGAAAGAATGGGAGAAAGCAATTCATGATGAAATGAACTCACTAATTAACAATGGAACATGGTCGTTGACAACATTGCCTCCTGGAAGACGTGCCATAGACTGCATGTGGTTATTCAAATTAAAACGTGACGGAGAAGGTCAGATATCTAGGTATAAAGCTAGATTGGTAATCAAAGGATGTTCACAGAAAAAATACTTTGATTACGACGAGACCTACGCACCAGTTGCACGAATAACAACAGTAAGAACTTTGTTGGCAATTATTAACAAAGAAAATCTGCACGCAATACAATTGGACGTAAAGAATGCTTTTCTTCATGGAACCCTCAAAGAATAAATTTACATGAAGCAACCGCCGGGATTTCTTAAAGATCCGAATTTGGTTTGCAGACTACACAAATCCCTATATGGTTTAAAACAAGCCCCGAAAGTTTGGAATGAAGAGTTTGATCGCTTCATAAAGAGCCTAAATTTTATACGTTCTGAACATGACAAGTGCCTGTACGTGAAGATTACTGACAACATAAAGGTATACGTCATACTTTACGTAGATGACATGATATTAGTTTCAAACAAAATAAATGAACTCGACAAATTAAAAACTGAATTGACAAGGAAATTTTCTATGACAGATCTCGGGGAACTAGATTGTTTTTTGGGAATAAAAATTGAAAGAAAGGAAAATGGTATGTTTTTGAGCCAAAAATTATATTTACAAAACCTTTTAAAACGATTTAACATGGATGAATGCAAACCTTCAAATTCTCCAATGGAAGTGAAAATAAACAAAGAAGAAAATACGACATCAGAATGCATTATAGAAAAAAAACCTTATCGAGAATTAGTGGGAAGCTTAATGTACGTCATGTTATGTACAAGACCTGATTTAAGCGCCTCAGTTAATTACTATAGAAGATTCCAGAACAGCGCGACCGAAAAACATTGGACAGGTTTGAAACGTATTTTGCGTTACATAAAGAATACATTGGACTACAAATTATTTTATCGACGTGAAGATGAAGATGTACTTTTAAAAGCGTATGCTGATGCTGATTGGGCAAGCGACACAGACAGAAAATCTACTAGTGGCTACCTACTAGAAATATATGGATCAACAGTTTGCTGGGTAACAAGAAAACAAAATTCCGTTGCTCTTTCATCAACAGAGGCGGAGTACGTGGCCTTAGCGAATGCTGTAGCAGAATTACTTTGGTTGCGAGGTATTTTACAGGATTTAGGTATGAAGATTACATTACCAATTACCGTATACGAAGATAATCAATCCTGTATACACTTGTTAAATAAATGGGAACATCAGCGACTGAAACACATTGACATAAAGTACAATTTTATCAAGGACTTGTGTCTTGACGGCACTATAGAAGTTAAATACATCTGTTCCAGAGACCAAAAAGCTGACATCCTTACTAAAGGATTACCAGTACAACAGTTTGTATTTCTTCGCACAAGTTTGGGACTTTGTAATAATTAAAGTTATTTAAAATGTTTGTACCTGCTTTACTGTATTAAGATTGAGGCGGAGTGTTGGAAATTATCAATTTTAATATAAGTAAAAATATATTGCAGTGTGCTGAGACAGTCAGTTGTTATGAAGTGTAATATAAAAATAGTTTGACAGAATTAAATGTGATTTTCTTCAAGTTGTTTCATTGCCTTTTTATTGATCTATTTTGTATATCATTCTGCCAAAAACCAACATTTTCCTTAGTGGCTAGATAGATAATGTACTTACTCTTTCACAATCTGGGCAATTCCATCCTTGCAGTTGCATCCGTTCACTTTTTTTTCTTACAGCTTCTCGTTTATACACAAAGTCTGGACTATCTTTTTCTTTTTCTGGAATGCTGCAAGGAAGAAATTAATTGTTATAATATTATGTAAATCAATTGGTCACAATCCCATAAAACAATTTAATAATTACTGCAATAAACTAACGAAGAATCTTATTATTGTACGGTTTTGGACTCCCCGTAAACCTATTGATTAATGTATACATTTATTTTTCCTACAACCGTGCGTGAAAATACTTTTCACGCATTATTTACAACATTAAAATTCGATTAATTTACCAGTCAGGTAGATAATTAGATAGTAAATAATAATGAAAGTAATAAAATTTATTACGAAATATTAATATACACTGTAAATGAAACAAGTTTAATGATATGTTTTTAAAAGATTGAGTACTAATCTAATTTTTAAGATCATTAACATTTTTTTGACATGTATTCTAACCTAATCTAATTTTTAATATTAATATTAAATGTACAATTTGTACAATTATAGAAGACTAATCCACTTTTGTCTGAGATTCTTCCAAGTGTTTAAGTTGCATTTTGTACAGTATTATGAGAAAGAGCATTAATAGTATTTGAAGCTGCTGGATGCCTGTACACTCAGTATTATGAGAAACATCAATACCATTTCGGTTGTAGGAAAAATGTTGTATGCAACACGTGTGTAAAATAGTATTTTTTGTCTCGTGCTAAAACGTCGCACTCGACCAAAAAAGTACTACTTTACACACTTGTTACATAAATAACTATTTCCCACAACCTTTTGGAAACTACTTTTCTCCACTTTCAAGCACTAATGCGTGAAAAGTACTTTTTTCAATTTTGGTTTTTAATATGTACTATTTGGAACCCATTTGGATGTCATAATAGTATATTAAAGAACGTGTTTTATAAGACATGTTTTTTTCGCACGCGTCAAAATTTAATTGACAAGTGCGAAAAAAAGTCTTATAAAATGAGTTCTTTATACTATTTTTTATATTTTGCACCTTCTACAAACTAAAATATTTTTAAAAAACTGTTAATATTAAACAGAGTTGATTTAGGGAAATTTGTAAGTGAAATGTTGTAGTTGGTAACATTGAATTGACCACATTCAATTATAGAGAACGGGCACTCAGCTGTTTCCGGTAACCTTCGGAACAGCTGATCTTGCTGCCCTGGCCTGTAACTGACTTCATTGGCAACCAACTTTCTTGGCGCTAATTCAAAATCTGAAGTCAATTTGCCTTACATTTTGGTGAGAACAACAAATTTTTCTAGTGTTTCATTGTGCGAGCTTAATAGGTGTTTTTTACAATGTCTATACATTTCAAGAAGCTATCACCCGATATGCAACTTCGCTATTTAGCTAAAATCAAGTTAATTAGTAATATTGAACCGTATGATTGCGATGAAAGTGAGTTTTCATAGGATATATTGGATTTTCCGAATATTTTGCCAATGGATATAATCAATTATCTTATTACCAACAAAGTGTTTATACCCAAGAGTAATTAAATGCTTTTCGGAGTTATAAGCATATAAGTTTTATCAGAGCAGTTGAAGATATAGAAATTTGAAAGAAATGTATTAATTAAAGGATAAGAGAGTAATTTAACATTGAAATGTAGTGAAATATTTATAATTTCTATACTCCAAATACAATATTTTATCTTATAAAATGAAATAAACCTTTTCGTTTTTCTAGAGTTGTTGCGGGGTCATTGACCTCTAACAATTAAAATTGTCTAGAATTATAAATATTAGTCTACAAATTACTTTTTCATGAAATTTTTCTTCTAAATAGGTATTATATTTTCAAAATATGCTTTAATAAAGATATTTATTTTAAGTTTAAATTTTCGTTTATTAATGTAACAACTTCACACCGCACGGGGCAGCAAGATCAGCTGTTTTGAAGGTTCACGGAAACAGCTGAGTGCCCGTTCTCTATTATTTGAAAGTTCATGTCATTTCAATATTTACGAACAAATTTAAGTGAATTTAGTGTAATCATGGAAGATAAAATCAGTTGCACTCCGCCTGAGCTACGTAATATAGCTCAGACTACAGGAAATAATCTACTTCCTAAAAAATCGCGCGAGATTTATAAGAAAGAATTTGCTAATTTTGACACATGGTGTAAAGAAAATAATGTCAAAGGCGTAACAGAGAATGTTTTGATTGCTTATTTTGAAATGCAAAGTAAGACGAAAATATGTATTATTATTATTATATTCATTAAATAAAGTGATTAATTAAGTAAAAGAAATTTTGAGGTTATATTGAAATTTCTTATTTTCCAGCTTTGACGTTTGACAATTTAACCCTTTCAGCCTCAGTGTACAGGAAATTTTTATTTTGTCTTATATTTGAATTAAAACTTGCTTTAAAATTAATTAAAAATAATTTTCTATCGTTTAAAGGTTCAATCTACAAATTTTTAGTACTACTAGGTCCATCTATGTGGACTAATTCGAACATTATATTAACATTTACTTACTCAATTTGTAATTATATTTGTACATTTTCATGTAAATAATCTTCCCTAAATAAAAAATAATAATAATAACGACATTATATTATTAAAATGAATTGTCAATTAACTAAAAATAAATTAGGTAAAAATGGGTTAAAGAAACGTCATCTAGTACCAACCGTCTAAAACAAAAAATTGCGTATCGAAATGAAGGTCATTACGATACGCAATTGCGTATCGTAATGACTTCATTATGAACGCAAAATATAAAAAGTACTTTTTTATGACATCCAAATGAATTTCATAAAGTACATATTAAACAACCGAAATTGAAATTCCTGGACATGAAATAACGTACATTTTTTTGAAAAAATGACCAAAATAGAAAACATAGTATAAAATACACGTTTCAGAATATATTTCAGCGCACTTGTCCCCTTAGAAAACTCGCGGCAAGCCGCTCGTTTCTAAGAATGATGCGTGCGCTAAAATCATGTCTTATGAAACTTGTATCTTAATGTACTATTCACGCACTAGTGCTTGAAAAGTAAATAGGCGTTGCTAGGCAACAATATAATAGGGGAGTATCATAGTTTTTGAAATTTTTATTAATCTACATGAAAAAATAAGAGATACGTATTTTTTTATTTTTCTATAAAGTATCATTTACTGCAATTTTTTTTTTAAATATTAAACACCACCGGAAGTACGTATGCGACCCTAGAATATATTTTTATGGCGCAGAGACGAAATATAATTGAAGTAATATATCATATTGGTATCTGTCTTATGTCATTCACGTAAATATAAAATTGGAGTTTATTTAAATGGTAAGTTTTCTTAAAATATAATATAACCAGGGCTGAATAAGTCATAACCGGATTTTTAGGGTGACCGTTTTGAACATGTGGTACTTTTAATATCGATTTTTAATTACAAGAATATAAATTTGACTTTTATATTTAGTATTAGGCTTTTTACATGATATACTTTTAGTATATTTTATAAGAACATTTAAATTTCACTTAGTGATACTCCCCTATTCGGTTAATAGACCTTTTCAATTTAACGGCTATGGCCCGTATTCACACCTCTTGAAGTAGCGCTACTTCCGAAGTAGCGCTATTTCGATTTTTTAAATAGTATTTATAGACAATAATATGTTTCATATTTTTGTAAATAAAACCTATAATATTTGAAATAAATACTATTTACAATTTAATTTATTTTTATTTCTTTAATTTTTAACATTAAAGTTGACACTTGACAGTTGAAGTAGCGATTTTTCAAAAGTAACACTACTTCAAAGAGGTGAGAATACGGGCCTATATCTTTCTATCGCTACAAATAGTAAGAAAATGGCGCGAACAACTGCCAGTTGGGCTGTCAAACGAAACGTCAAAAATATTGCAATCATTAAAATACCTGTATTCTTGGTGAAAATTTGCATCGCTACACATTTTAACTTCAATAAAAGCTTTTGTAACTTATTTCGAGAAGATTTTTTTAAAGTTGTCTGACATATTTCTCACATTTTACAAACGCTATGGACCTGGGGCCCGATTCTTGAAATTTTTCGCATACGTAAGTGGGAGAGATGCGCATGCGAACTGCATATTGGTATTCTTGAAACGAAATCGTGTGGCCGTAGGCGAATATTCCGTGCGCAATTAGATCGCATGGCTATGAATAACTTGAAAGTATCATTCGCACACGAAACTGTGTCTGTCACTGTTACTTGTGTTTGGTGTATCAGTACGTAGATGATATAAATCAAATTGTTTTTATATAATTCCGGGTACGTTTTATGATCTTATAATGACGCCAATTATAAATCTAGAATCTCCATACACGAGTATCGTTATAATATTCTACAAATGTGTGCTCGTGCATTCATAGAACGATGCAATGGATTGTTAGAAAGGAATTTTAGGTGCCTCTTAAGAGCTTTGCATTCCAAATCTGAAATGGTTAGCAAAATTAGAGTATTATTATTACATAACACTTGGATATTAATATTGCCACATTATGTACGTACATACTGTAAACTAAGAAAAATAATACCTACTATATCAAATATATTAATAAATTTTGAATATTAAAATTACAACACCTATGGCTTATGACAGAGTCGTTGACATCTACGGCTGACAACTTTGGTTGAGAACTTGACAGTGACAGTTAAAAAACAATTATATGATTAAGCATACAAATGTTTCGTTTAGATTGGCTGCTACAAACTGCGTTCACTTGCTTTCGAGAATCGTATGCGTAGACTTCGGCCGAGTTTCGTTTGGTATTCAAGAATACCACTCATACGTACAGTACTGTTCGTGCCCGAAATTAATCACACGAATTTTGTCGCGTGCGGAAAATTTCGCATGATTTCAAGAATCGGGCTCCTGTTGTTCTTAATATATATATATATATATATATATATATATATATATATATATATATATATATATATATATATATATATATATATACACATATATATATATATATATATATATATATATATATATATATATATATATATATATATATATGTATATATATATATATATATATATATATATATATATATATATATATATATATGTATATATATATATATATATATATATGTATATATATATATATATATATATATATATATATATATATATATATATATATATATATAGCATAGGTAGTAAATAATAATGAAAGTAATAAAATTTATCAAGAAATATTAATATACACTGTAAATTAAACAAATTATAAAGAAATTATTAGAAAAAACAAAACAATTTATTAAAAAACAAAACAACAATCTTATTCTTGTTTGTAATTTTCTAAATAACAAACTGGCAACTACGCAATGGACCCGTTTAGTGATGACGTAGGCCAGGTTTCCAAACAAGGAAATGGCTGCCGCCTTGGTAACGGTTGCTCTGTTATTTAAAATTGACTGCGAAACTAGTAGTGAGATTTCAGTTTCTTCAAATTTTAGGCTCTTTAAAGGGCACAGATGAAAGAAATATAATTGTTATTAGTACTTGTTACGTCTTGTAAGTTATACAGTGCATATTTTAAGGTTTTGTTTGAAATTTGTTTGACCATGGTGATCTGTTTCGCAGCTAACTTCAATCATTATAGCGAACGTTGAACGTGTAAGTTTTTTAAATTTCCAAAGACCAAAATCTGTAGTATACGTGGATAATCTTAGTCAGGTTAGTATTTATTTATAACAATAAAACTTTATACCGTGTTTCTGAGCCATTTCAATACCAAACAAACTTATAGGTTATGAGCGCCAAACGTCAAATTCTGGTTTAGCATAGCAACCGTCCTAGCAACGAAGACGCCATTTTCTTATTTGGAAACCTTCGTGACGTCACACTAAACTGGTCCATTATCTGTCACTTTTTGTGGTGTTTATTTCGCGTCTTTAGAACATATAACCACATTTCTGATTCCCATTTAGCCGTTTTAAAATATTCATCACAAACGCTTTGTGTGAATTTATTTAATATAGTTACGTTTTTACTTTAAATTTTGTTTGAAAAATATCTGGCCTCCACAATGTGCAAACAACCTACTTGCAACCTACTGCGCAGTGCGCATTACATATATATCATTTTTGTCTATCTCTCTTTTAATGTAAAAGGTCCATTGTTTAGCGAGAAGCACTATCAACATACCTGACAAAAAACACCAAGTCATATTTTTGACAGGTCGCATTTTTTCAGTCTCGTAAAATTACCTCTATTGGCGAAGAAAATGAACTCGTAGCCGTCTACTGGCAAAATTATGAACTTGCCAGAAAAGTAATCAAACTGTTATATTTACGGTTATCATAATTCCCTTTAAACAATACTGCATTTCAAATCAATTTACATTTAAAAATATATGAACTTTATTTACTCATTTCCCTGTCAAACACTGTACAAGTTTTGACAATTACTCTTCTCGCCGGCCATTTTGTAAAATTGGTGCTGCCTCTATCGGTCATTTTCGTTGCCAATAGCAAAAACAATACATAAAAAAAACATGTTTCATAAGGCCTGTTAACGCATTCGTCCTATGTAAGTCGTTTTCCATTACACAATAACAGTTTGCCTTATGATATTCGTTTTTTAATGTACTATGTTTTTAATTTGTATTATACTTACAGGTCGAAGCTGTCGTCCACTTCTAATCGAATTTTTTTACTTCCATTATCTAAACTTTTTGGTGGTGTTCTTTCAAGATCTAATGTTTTTATTGGTTTCGGTATGAATAAAGTTTCATCGCTATCCACACTAAAATACAAATTTTTGATACTTATTTATTAGAAATGTGAAATCATTTTACCTCATATTTCTAGTAACAGTACAATTTTTCGTTTTTGTTAAATTACTCAACGCAGATATGGTAAGTTTAGTTTGTTTAAATTTCTTACTTTTATTTATTTTTGGTGTTGGTGTACTCATTATAATGTCTTTTACAACGCTAACGTTTTTATTGTCATTTTTACTTTTGAAACGAGAACGAGATAAACGTTTCTTCTTATTTTTATTAAGAGTAGGACTAGTTGTTATATCGAAATCTTCTACAGAGTCATCAACAAATAATGAATTATCATTTTCTTTTGATAAATTCAAGTCTAATTCACTAATTTGATGATTGAAAAGGTCCTCATCAGAAACATCAAAAGAGGTGTTGATCTTTTGATTTTTCGACATCTTTTTTGGAGTATTTTCTAAAGGAAAGAACAAGAAATAAAAATTGTAAAGAAATGTACAAGGTACTATCGAAAAATTACAATAATTGAGGGGTTTTCCAAAAAACCAAACGATATCATTTATTAAATAATACTCAGTTATACAGGCAGTTCTTATAAAAACCGACGTTTCGGTATACACTTATACTTTCTACATTCTTTCATTTATTAAAGTTTTCGCCATATCGTTCGATTCCGTTCGCGTCACATTGTGAGTAATCCTTCGTTTTAAAAATTTTGATGGATCCATATAATAAAATTTTAAAATGAACGCCTTGTTTTTATACTTATTATACGACGGTCACGCTAGGATTATTGAGAATACATAGTTCATATTTTTTCGTATTATATTTTAAATGTGTTCAAAATAGATCCATTTCTTAAAAACAACTAATCAAACTTCTTTTGGAATGTTTTCAAAATAATTACTGAAAGACTTAACTGACAAAGCTGTCAAATTAATTTCTGGTGACCAAAAAACTGCCAAATTAATTTCCGGTTGATTTAAAAACTGTCATAAATTATGGTTCGAAAATGCTAATTAATTTTATTTTTACACACGATACTTAACTTTAAGTTAATTTTAAATGACAAATAATAATACATTCAAATTTCTTTTTAGGAAAGCACTTTCTTCTCGTTTCAGAAATAAAATAACTATTTCTACGGCCTAGCTGATTTTATTCTCAATAATTCTAGCATAACCCTTGTACGTACGACGAAAAATTACGTTATACAATGAACTATTTGTGAAATTTGAATTTTTGGACATGTCCGATTTTTGTAGAAAAAAAAACCTCAATTATAGTCTCAGTATTTTACAAAAGCACTTCTTAATAGTAAACTTACCATTACAGTTTTCGCTTATAGATTTCAAAGGTGTTCGATTACTGTGAAAAAAGTAGTATAAAAATATATTAATTAAAATAAATATTATCTTACTTATTACAAGCACAGTGCTTCTGTTTGTACTCTGAAATCTCTTTAGTTTGTGTTAAATTTCTTTCTTTCAGTTCCAAAACATATTGACTAATTTCTGAAATAAAATACAAAAACAAAATAAACATTTTGAAAATGTTTTACAAGAATGAAAGAATCAAATACTTACTTTTGTATTCCAATTTCAAAATATGTAAAATCATATTGAGGTTACGTATACTCTCATCTTCATTTTGGTACAATTCCAATGAACTATCAAACAGATCAATCCACAACTCCTTCACAGATCTCATTTTCTCATTATCCCTACATGAGTAAAACGTAAATGTTGTAGTATAAATATTTATTGTTAGTTTACATTATAGGTTAGAATTCATAACCACTTTCTTAAGCTATATAAAACTGCACAAATATTATCTGTACAGTTCCTAAACATTAAAATCTAAAATATATAATAATAAATTCATATCAAACCTTTCTCAATTAATAGGACAGGAATCGTAATCGTTAGCGATCAGCTGTCAACCAAATACATAAAATGACACAAATGAATGGAAAATGTCAGGTACAGCCAACCAACAAATTTTAGAACATTTTTTTTTCACAATAAAATTATTATGGTAAATTTATTAGGAGTGACTGTTTTCTATATACACAGTGGAATCCGAAAATTTCCATCTGAAAATAATACATTGTAAATGTGAAAATGAAATTTTCCAATTTCAAATTGAATTTATGAGGAATGGGGAAGTTTAGCGCCAAATTTACAAATAATTCAAAAAATAACCAAAACAAGAATTAAAACTTAATTTTTTTGTAATATTAATTTAATTAACTTCTGATATTCAAATAAAAAGATATTTTATATTATTTTATCGTAAAAAAATATTCTGGTAAATGCCTTACACGGCATTATCGATATCTGTGGAAAAAAAATGCAAAATGGCACATCCAGAAATGGTAATGTAATTACCGCATCCTTCAAAAGAACTTTTAGACAAAATATGCTGAAGGAAGGTATGTACGTTGTAAATTTTAATAATAAATTATTAATTACTTACATTCAGAACCGGCTTGATTTTTTGGGGCGCCATGTGCAACACTTCGTAGGGCTGTTGCAAGAATTTTTTTTACGTCCGTTAAAAAGGAGTTCACTTTTTTCATTAAAGTGGGTTTATAAAGTATGCCCTTTTTAACACAATGAAAGTGCACTTTTTTAACGCAAACGGGTGAAAAATTTAAACGCTATATGGCACTTTTTTTGTGGACGTAAAAAAATTGTATGCAATTACACCTTGTCCCATTGAAGCCATTCAGTATTGTATAGAATAGCGCATAGTTTTGAACTCTCTGATTGGCTGAAATTGGAGACAAAAGACAAGTTTACTCAACGTAATTTCGGCTACTTAAAACTGGCGCTGCTGTGTGCACAATCTGCTGAATGGCTTAAACGGTACAGAGTATAGAGCACAGATCACGTGTCATTTCACTCATAGGATTTGACGAACTTGTCCACGGCTCGTTCGGTCAAACTTTCCTATTCGTGAAATAAGACTATACTTTTTACTCATGTTGCATAAATAACTATTATATATTATATGCCTACAAGTATTAAATTATAAAATTGTTCTTTAAATAGCTTTAAATTTGAAAATATCACGAAATATACATTAGATATTTTACAATTATTGGAAATTATGTAAAAATTTGAAAAAATCACGTGATCTATAACAGAATGTGACATCAAAATTCATACAGCTTAACATATCACAAACTATCGCCTACTTTTATTTATATAAATAACGTAAGTGATGGACAAACTGTTCTATTGGCTATGAATGTCGAGATGTATGTACATTGACGTCACAGGAGCAGGGAGTTGTTTTTCATTACTCTTTCTGGCGCCAATCTTTTCATTTAATTATTTACGAAAATAATTTATTATTTGTTTATTACTGTGAAAAATATTGCATAAACTTTCAATTAAAAACTTAAAAATATATATGAAACCGGCTAATTACAGACCAAAGCTCGTTGCATATTTTTGCTAATAGTTACGGGCTATAAAGTAGATACTTTGCAGACCAGACATTCAAAATTTTCGCTTTCATAGATGTAATGAAATAAGTGAAAAATTACAATTTTTTTATTAATTACGTTTAAAAATTGATTAATCTTTGTTTCATAGGAGTTTTTTCCACATTCATAATAAAAAGTAGAACTTCAGTGCCTTGATACACAAATATTAGTTGTACTGCCTTCTCTTCTTTTACTTGAGTTGTGCGCAGATATGAAATATTTACAATTGTGTATTAAAGACAAGACTTCTGCCTTTTACTCGCGTTTTAAGGAATGTAAAAATGTATCAAGCCGGCCCTGATTATAAAGCCTTCTCTTCTTTTACTTGAGTTGTGCGCAGATATGAAATATTTACAATTGTGTATTAAAGACAAGACTTCTGCCTTTTACTCGCGGTTTAAGGAATGTAAAAATGTATCAAGCCGGCCCTGATTATAAAGCCAAAAAATATTACATTATTTTTACGTTTTCCCCAATAAAAAAGTAAAAAATATTGGCCAAACTTCCTCCTCAAAATATATTACACAATTTTTACGTATTCCCAAAACATAAAAAAATAAAAGAAATATTGGCTAAACTTCCTCATTGTCATTGTGGAATAATAACGGCACTCTTTCATTTTATTAATTTGTAATACATAATATACAGGATAGGAATCTATAGCTAACCTGAATCATTGCCGATTTCTCAACAAAGTAGCCGTATTGCTCATACCATATCGACTGAAAAGTGTTGCTAACACTTCACACACTTTCTCAGTATCCAGAGTACCCGCAGTCATACGACTGTTGTTTACTGCGTTATCCCCAGCGTAAACTGCGTGGGCGTCAAATTCTTCTTCATTACATCTTCCTGTACAAGGAATAAATATGTCACAGGAAAGGAACACTAATACGAGGCATGTACCGAAATGTGTTGCCTGATGGTTTGTGAAACCGAAATTAAATAATAGAGGAAGGCGGTGGCGATGCTCTGTTGTTTTTGTATGTCACTTGTCAATTAAACTGTCAAGTTGAATTGCTCTTCAATCTTTCTTCAATGCTGTTTTAATGATAGTCAATTAATACAAATATAGTGATATAGTTTTTGAAAAAAGAAAGTGTATACTTTTTCCAAAATAATTCCCAGGATCACTCTAGAATTATTGAGAATAAGAAAATCAAGTAACCCGCGGAAAACAAAATTTGCACTGTCATATAATGTAATATGGGGCCTATTCTGTAATTCAGTGGTTAATTTTTAACCATTGGTTAAATATTTTAACCAATCAAATATGTTGACATATAACAAAAAGAGGGATTTTTAGTTGTCAAATCAATATCTATTGGATAAAAATTTAAACCAGTGGTTAAAAATTAACCACCGAGTTACAGAATAGGGCCCTATATCTGTTATTTGAAATTATGTTGCGAAAGTTAAGTTATAATCTATTCCAATTGGAATTGGTACCGCTTCAGGGACAGTCCGTTTTAAAAACTTTGAAGTACTGAATTTGTTTTATGTTTCGTGTAAGACATATTTGACAGTTCGAAACGTTAAAATTTGATATTTTTTTAACTATTCAGCAAAGTCAAGTAAAGGGTCGATAGAAAAGGTTTACGCCTGCGTACGAAATTTGAAGCCTGACGCGTAGTGGAGGTCTTTTATTCGTCCATGGCTGTAAACTTCATCGGCCAACGTTGTACGCACTACTGCAATCAAATTAAATGTTTTTAAATTATTTTTTAATTACATTTAAAGCTTGTTGACATGTAAAAATATTAAGTGGCCATGCCACAAAACAAGGCGATGCGTTACAACTATTTGATTGTGTTTTTTTTTTGTTCTTTAATGTAAAGTTTGGAGTCCTTGGAGCCTTACGGCAATTTCGAAAGAAATTCCTCAAGCAATTCTAATAAAAGCTAGTGAAGCTTTAGCGAAACTGATATCAATTTTAAAAAATAAGAGTGTTGATTATATTTCCAAATGTATTGTTAACGTTTTATTTATCAGTCGCTGGGCTTTTGCTCTACTTTACAGCTCGCTTGTACTATTTTACCAACCGCAGGGTGTGATCTTTTAGTTTTAGGCATGGTAACTAAGATATAAACAAATAATTTTAATGCAGTTGTGCGTAAGAGTATAGTACATAATAATATAGAATCACTGCTTAGATTTTTGCAATGACTATTATACATACATGCTTCATTTCTCATAAGAAAATAGCGTTGGTTTAGATAGGGATATAAATTCTACCTTTTGATTGGTCAGAATGCAAACCTTGTTCACAAAAACGAAAAAATATTACCTGTCAGTTATCAAATAAAACCTACAAAAATAAGTGATATTTTGTTGTAATATTTAATATAGGTACAAATATTAATTGTTGACAAAGTTTGGTTTTACGAATTTAAATTATTTATTAAAGGCGTGTAAAAACGGTAAGCTCTTAAGCGCCGTCTACTATTTTTTCACGTGAAACGGTCAATAGCTGATTGAAACATTTTTTTTTATCGCTATTGTAAACTTTGTTCGCGTTTAGACCAATCAAAAGCTGGAATCGTAATTCCTATCTTACAGCAAAGTCCATTTTAATTTGGAATTGAGTATAGTTACAATTTAGCTAATTTTTTAAAGTAAAGTTGGGAGAGAAAATATGGAATTAATTAGAGAGCATTTTCGAATGATGTATAATTTGATAGTTTTCAAGTCATTTAAAAATTAAAGTTTTTAAATCCTCTAGTAACTATTTTGACAACTTTGGCGGTTTTAAGTCAGCTTTAAAAGTTTTTAAGTCTCTCATAAATTTGTTAGAAACCATTTCAAAGGACGATTGGTTGAAAGATTTTAAGAAGCGGATGAAAAGAATGGTAAAGTATATTATTGTTAGATATGGATCGAGATAGGCATGTTTGCTTATCTTTATCATCTCATCTTCAACAACAGAAATTTAGAAAAACAACGATTACTATAAAAACTCTCATCTTCATATATCACCCCTTACCCCCCCCCCTCCCCACCCTTTCCAAGCCGGATTGGGTCACCGTGGAAGTGTAGACCTAAACCTTCCTTCTAGGAGTGAAGAATACCTGTGCTGAACTGCAGATAATTCCGACTTCCAACCTCCAATATCGAAATATATCTGGTTGTAGAATGGTTAAACAGCGAGTTTCTATGCCCAGAAAATTGGGCTAGCCTAATATTACAAATAAATTTCCTACATTATTTTGAGCCTTTCGACTCGAAGTGGCTATAATTTTGTTGCTATTTAAGCAATTTCATATTGGAGACGACTGACAGTTAGTAGCCGAAATGTTTTATTTTTATATTTTTTATATATAAATGTTACAAAATCTTATTTATTGTAATTAATTTAGGTTTATTATTAGGGTTACGGTTACGTGATACATAGGTTACTTGGGTGATAAATTTTAGAAGAGTAGTATTGTATGAATCGTGGTGAAATAAAGCGGTGTACACTATTTTTGTGTTACATTTTTTAAAGTCAGTGTAATATAAAAATTAAATTTTGCAATAGCACTAATAGGAGTACGGTAGAGGAAAACTCTAAAGCTTGATGTGTTTACAGGGGACGTGGCATAGTTCAAATGTTGAATAATCTTAACCACTCTGAAGAAAATGGCTACTAGGACCTCTGGCATGGTTAACAAGTTGAGTAATCCAAATTTTTCTGTAACTTCTTAATACGGTTTTGCATAAATTTTAGTACTGAACATGATAAGATTGTTCTCTAAATACGTATATAGCTTTTATTTTCACTTAATTTTAAGGTATGGGGTAATTTTAATTTTATTATCACTAACACAATTATTTTAAAGTTACGTCCCTTCCAGAATTTAGTCCTGATTTAGCCCCGCCGAATGGGAAGAAATTAGATTTGACTTACTTGAGCAAGTATTGTAAAAAATGTCTTGATGAAAGGTAAATTTAGTCCAACAGGCATTACTTTTGGTACATACCTCGTATATGTATTGCACCAGGAACAACGACAAAATTACTAACCATGGGGATTTAAAAATAAGGTGTTAGTTGAGTTCGGATGCGTCTTGCAAATGAGGCGTAATTCAGAGCGCAACGTCTCTAGCAGTTGCGCAGACTGGGGCTCCAGCTAACAATAACATCCAACATGTAAAACATTCATTCTCTTTTGGAGTGTTCATCAATCATAGTACCTGCTTGTCAGCGCCGAGCGCCATTAAATGCGAAATATGCACAGGCGTCTTGTTCACAAAAGACTGCTCAATTGTCATGAGCTGCTGACACAACGTCGACTTGTCTTTCTCGGGAGTGTTGTGGTCGTGCGGAAGTTGGGACTGGGATTCGGAATTATTCGAGGAGCTGGACACGCCCGCGGATTGCTGGTAGGGAGGTGTTAGAGCCACATGATCTGTGTTAGTGTTAGCCCCTCGACACACTTGGTTCAAATGCGCTAAGGTAGGGATGTTAGGCGCAATGCCCAGCAGTCCGGGCTTCAGACCTCCCGAAGTTGTCGACATTGCAAACGAAAACATGTTCGCATTTGCGGTAGAGTTATACGAGTCAGACGAATGAGGAAATATTGCAGCGTCCATCTTGAGTCCTTTTGACGAACTACAATAATCATCCACCAGTTTCAATTTCATTTATAGTTAAAGAAAACAGAAAAAAGAAAACATCTAAAATGAATGAGAATGAACATATTCTTACAATCTGGTAACACCATTAAGCACACAATCTTTATAAAATATTCAATATATACATTTCATTGAATTAAAACAGTAAAAATTGGTGTTAAAAGATTTTTGTAAACGTGAATAGTTCATCCCATTTTATTACCAAGAAATAAAAATATATCTAACAATTATGTACAAATTAATTAATGAAACAAATTGAATTTGTTACATTCTTATAACTAATATTTCACATCCAATAAAAATAAATATATGGAACTAAATAAATATTATCAATATTGTTGAATCTTCACTCCTACCAACAAGCCAAAATAAATTCATCCGATTTGATATTGGTGCCATTCGTACTTATCTTCAACTCTAGTCATGATTTCTTTCAATCTTTCTACTGGAAGCATTTAATGTTTTATCAAAAATATTACTTTATATAGATATAGAATAGAGCCTTAGCATTAATTACATACAAACTTAATTTTAACAGGTCTAATGTGAGGTTAGCACGCACACTGATGACACGCAAGCAACACTAAATGGCGCAGACCACGGAAGATATAAAAAAAATTATCACAATATTTTATGACTTGGGGTTCGCTTATTTTTTTCTGTGCCATTTGTGTTGCCTAGGTCCGCTGAACTTGAATTGGGTACTGGAATGCACCTTGACAACCATATTGCGAGACGAGAGAGAAAACATCGCACGGGGTAAGTTTGTCTTTTTTTTATAAAAAAAAAGTTTTTAAAGACAATATGTAAAGTATCGTCCAAATATATGTACTCAAATAATTTTTTCCCTCAGATAATTTTTAATGAAAGCTATAAAGCACAATAAAACTGAATATATTATATTAAGGCACACGTCCACCCTCACTTTCTACTATGAAACAAATATTTTCATATTAATTAATTCTGAGTATAAATAAATGTCTTTCAATTAATTTTACAAGTTTTCTGTACATTCAAACCAATTTTATAACAAAATGAGCGACATTGTTTACCTTTGCTTCCCTTGAACCCTGCCGAACTTCTCTGGGTCGAAAATCGAGAGAAAATGCATCAAAACTGTGGGATACTTTGCAAAATATTTGCAAACCCGTTACCGTTTCAATAAAAAAAATGGTTTACTCTTCAGTTAACAGGTTTTTAAACTGTTTGGATTAATCGGTTCGATAAACCGGTAAATATAATAATAAAATCATTCACTAAATAAAACATTTCTTATTTATGTAGATTATTTTTTCTACGATCATTAAAAATAAATAAATATTTATGTAACAAGTGAGTAAAAAAAAGTCTACTCACGAATTGCATACAATTATTTTTACGTCCACAATAAAATCGTAGAAAATTGTCATAACGTTTCATTTCTTCACTCGTTTCCACTAAAAAATGTGTTGGTTTATTGTATTAAAAATATACATACTTTAAGAGCAATTTTAATAGATGTAGAAAAAAGTGTTTTCATTAATTTTAGAGTAAAAATAGTTATATTTATAATAATTAGGGCAGCTTTTATAATCAGGCTCATTTTAATTAGAATTACTTTAATTTTAATTGAAAGTGGTAAAGTGAAAATAAAGTTTATTATGAAAACGGCCCTTAATAAATTTAGAAAAGAAAAAAATGCACTTTCCTATGGACCTTTTACATTTTTATTGCACCCTGACGTCATTTTTCAATGCGCCACGTAGTGAAATTAGAGATGAGGAGGTACCATGTTGTCAAGTAAAATGATTGAAAGAATAAGCATTTATTTTAGTTAAAAAATTATTTAAACAACACAAAAACTTAAATAATTTTGTCTTTTACTATAAAGAAATAATTAATAATGAAAAAAATATATTTAAAAGAAAAAACAACAATTTTATTCTTGTTTATTACTTTCCTAATATCAAACTGGCAACTACGCAATTATCTGTCACTTTATGTGGTGTTTATTTCGCATCTTGTGGAACAAAAAATCACTTTTTCTGATTCCATCTCCTCTTCCTCTTGTTTTAAAATATTCATCACAAATGCTTTGTGTGAATTTATTTAAGAAATTTAAGTTTTTGCCAAAGTTTTTACTTTCCGCCATTTGTAATTTTATTTGAAATGTAACTGGGTCTCCTCAAAGCGCGAACAACCTATTGCGCACTACATATATGTCATTTTTGTCTATCTCTCTCTTTTGATGTAAAAGGTCCATTCTATTTAGAAAGTTAAAAAAGTTTTAATTATTAGTTTTGAAAAAAGTTACCGTTTTTTACTAAAAAAATATAATAAAACCGGTAAATTAATACATAGAATGTCTAGAATTTAAATTCGCTAATTTATTTTACTCGATTACATATTTAAAATAAAGTTTTTTTAAAAAATAAACATATTTCGTATTTATAAATTTTAAAAATGTGTTTATTGTTTTTCCCTTAATTATACATTGCACCCTTATTTATGGACGGTACTTTAACCGATGGGTAAAAACAATTATTTATGTATAGGGACATATTCATTATATTATCAGTACGTAAAGGTAAAACTACCTCTTTGGCTATGTCCAATGTCGCATTTTGGCAATTCATAGTTAACCCTCCAGAACATTAAATTTTGAAACACAAGCACTCTAACCGGTCTGAGGGACTATTCGGCTAAAAACGAGTTATACGGCCTTATCAAGAAAATAAATCCCTGTAATTGTTAAAGGACTATAAATAAACTGTAAATTATGTTTTTATAAATTATTAGCACATTCTTAATTTACACTAAATTTTACTATCGTTAGTCCCTGAGACCGGGTGCGTGTACTGAAGGGTTAAATATCACTTATTTCTATCTATTTTGACAACTGACAGCAGATATTTTTTCGCTATTATGAACTAGATGCGCATTTTGACCAATCAGAAGGCAGAATTATATCACCAACCATCTCAACCAACGCCATTTTCTGCAAATTAGGATGATAAAAATGCAACTTTGAACACAGCCTTCAAATCTATCTCTATTTCAGGGATGTAGCTTTATGGCGCGTTCCAGTACGTATCTAGAGTTCAGTGCCTATGTCTCCTCAATGTTCGTCTCCCCTATAGCACTATTTCGTTCATCGAAATAGCGCCTTGTATGTGGTGAATCAACAATCGTAATACTGTCGTGTACAGCACGGCACGATATAGGTGTTGTAAGGCAACTTTGATATGAAAAACAACGTAACATAAAATACCAACAACAACAAGGATGAGATGGGAGCAGAGCAGTTGGTATTTATTGAACTCACCCGCCAACTTCAGCCCCGTCCCTACCGATGGCTGGCCGGCCAGGCGGGAGGTTCTGCAGCGACTCTTGCTGCTCTCGCATCTGCCGACGACGCTTTTTGCTCCACAGTTCGTGGCAGTCTTGCCAAGTCGGCAATTCCGGCGCCGACATCCTGAAAACACTCGCTACAGTAAGAACAAACTAAAAGAGCCTATTTTTATTTTATTTTTTGCTAAAAAGCGATTGGGAATACAATATTGTACGAGGATCACGCTATTATTGTTGAGAATAAGACACATGGTTCATATTATTTAGAATTTTATTTTAAACAGACTAGCGGTCGTTGAAAATGCAACACCTAAAAATATTAGGAATAAATAAATGAGATTCAGAGTAGAAGTTGCTTCTTATTAGTAGTGTAAAAACAAGAGAAAATTAATAAGAACTATGTCCTCTGCGCGCATTAATTACCACTACTATACGCCGAGGCATGGACTCAATAAGATGACGAATAATATTTTGCGATATTTCATTCCATCTTGTTTCAACTGCATTCCTCATTCCTTGCAGCGTTTGCACCGGTGGCTGAGAACGTCTCTCTGCTCTTGGGTACGTTTGGTAATTGGATCCATCGACCGCTCAGAGCTCTAATATCATGTGATCAAAATATCAGTCGAACAGTGATCAATTTTTCATTTACCGAACGCGTCGAATCGTTTGCCGAGCGCGAACTATGAACAAACAAATAATCGCAATATAACAAATGGAAAATTATGCGGAAATTATTGTACTACTTACGAACATTTTAGAATGCAACGGTCAGCATTTGTATAGAAGTTAAATTTATTAAATGAAAATGAACCATTGTCATCTGGTCCGGGACATCCTGAATTGTCATTAGATAAATAGTTATTGATAACAATTTGATGTTTGTCAAATTCTGAATTATTCCGGTAATATAAATTTAAATTTATTTCAAACTTTAATTATTAATGCCTTATTTAATTCTGTAGCCGATCGCTTTGGCATTTCAAAATCGACCTGTTGGCCTATTGATAAGTAATTGTTCTTTCAGTCATTTTATTGTTGTTCTAAACAAATTAACATTTTAAAAAGTCAAAAATTTATTTTGTTTACCTCTAACCTTAATTTGAGTCCCGCGTAAATAAACGTCAAATCACTACAAGGCTCGAAGCGCTCGGCAGTGAGCAGTAGAGCTAGTAGAGCGCGATCTGAGTGTGCGCCGAAACCTTTACCGAACGCGGAGCACGAGCTCGGATCGCTCCAAATCAATTTAAAGAACGTGGGTCGAGCCAATCGAGCGAGCTCCGAGCGCTCGTATCCTAATACCGAACATACACCTTAAGATATTCCACAGATTTTCAACTGTAGGTACCACATGACGCACACGAATGCAAGCCACATTTCCTCTTTCATCCCGATGTAGTCTAACAAATATTCGAGAATCATTTTGGTATAAACAAAATCGCGATTCATCAGAAAAGATAATGTTATGGCATTCATGATTCCATAGTTGTCATTCTCTGCACCAGTCCCATCGCAAAGATCTATGGCGCGCGGTTAAAAGAAACTTAATAGAGCTCGGCACGCAGTCCAAATTTCGTCACACGGTGACGTATACGTCGTATAGAGAGAGAAAGTCTCTTGTTACCCTCAACCACTGCTGTGCTAAAGCCGGAGCACTTTGACTGCGACCTTGTAAAGCTAGACGAATAAGATTACGGTAGTCTTTCTCTGAGGTCCTTCTTTGGGCCCCAGATCCTGTCTGCACCTGTCTCTACCGACTGTCTCCAAATACGTTACGATTTACACGAGCCGCTATATTACGCAATAATAAATCGCTCTCACGCATACCCACGGTACGGCCTCCTTCAAAATCAGTTATTTGATCAAATGCATGTCGTCTTCTACGAGGCATATTTATTTGATAACAATCAAATTCGAACTGAATTTGAATCATTTTGCAAGAAATATTTAATAAACAAGTTTGTGTGATCTGTGAACATGGGGGTTTCCACTATTTTTCAATTTTTGTATATGTTATTCGTCATGAAAAGTTATATGTATTAGAATAAGCAAAATATTTTTATTATAACAGGTTTTCTGTAAAAAGAAAAATATTAAAAACGGATTTTTTTGTAACTCGTGTAAACGGCAAATTTTTACCGCCACGACTGTGCTTCATAGGCCGCATGTTTACAAACGCTCAAATTCAAAATTCATTTCTTTCATTTTAAGAAATAGTGTAGGAATGCTTAAAATCGACTCGCCTATATTAGAAATATTGAAATTATTTTATATACATATGTATGTAAAAGAGGAGAATTTAAACTTTGAGTCGTAAAACATAAAACTGTAAACTCGATCCGGCGTATGACGTTATAGCCTGGCCTGCATTCGAGTTACGAACAAAGTGTAATGTTTTCAAAAAAAAAAAAAAAAAATGGATAAATATTTAACCATTTAGTTAGTGTTTTTATAAATGTTTTAATATAAATTTTAGTGTAACAGTATAATTTTTCACAATTTTGATTATGGTGGAAATTTCCATTAGTTTTGAACATGTTTATTTCAGCGATTCCAAATTTTAATCGTTTACATTACTAATAATAAGCTACTTCTACGCTGAATCTCATTTATTTAATCCCAATATTTTTGTGTTGCATTTTCAACGACCGCTAGTCTATTTAAAATAAAATTAATATTACACGATTTGCACTAAATTTAAAGAGTGCGGGAAATAATTTAAATATCACAATATTGATTTATATTCGTATCTCTTTCTAGATAAAAAATCTGATTGACATACTGTTCTGGATGGACGTTCTTGAGCCACGCAGACTTCAAGGCATCTTCTGCGGTGATCCTCTTCTCTGGATCTAACACCAGCATTTTGTCCAAGAGGTCGAATGCCGATTGTGGCATGAACATGAATTCGTCGCGTAACCGGCGTCGATGTATTTTCTTTGGTTTCAGGGTATGCCACAACGGCAGTTGGATCACACTAGGCCAGACAGCAGGCGTCGGAGACCCGCATAGCCGAGAAATCATCTCGAGCTGCATCATTTCTGCGTTCGCCTACAAAATGAAAAGATAGAGAATAGGGATGATAAAGTAGAGTACATACACGTTAAGAAAATGTTCAGCGGAGTGCACAATATTAATTTTTCTCTATTAATATTCATTATTATTAATTAAAATATGGATTTTGAGCATTTCTCAAAACCTTTTATTTTCCTCGGGTATTATTAATTTGTGGGAAAATAAAAACTAGGACTCATATAACTTGATGTGGCCAACACGACTACCCAATTCCATGTTTAAAATAGCAATGAGCTTTAAGTAAAGTATATTATGTTTTTCCTCAAAAAACCTGTTAAGAACTACAAATTAAATACCATATCCAGTTTATCATACGAGGTGTGTTCAAAAAATATCGCGAATTTTGTGTTTTTTCAAAAATTATTTATTTATTCATGAATATCTATTTTGTCCCCTTCAAAGTAATCCCCATGAGATATTATACACTTGTGCCAACGGTTTTTCCAATCTTCAAAGCACTTCAAAAAATCATTTTTTTTTATCTTGTTCAGCTCCTCCTTCGATGCAGTCTTTATCTCGTCAAGCGTAGCGTAACGTCGTCCTTTCATGGGCCTCTTCAGTTTAGGGAACAAGAAAAAGTCACAGGGGGCCAGATCTGGGGAATACGGTGGCTGCGGCATCATTAGTGTGTTGTTTTTGGCTAAAAAGTCGCGCACAAGCAACGATGTGTGAGCAGGGGCGTTATCGTGGTGCAAAAGCCAATTTTTGTTCTTCCACAAATCCGGGCGTTTCTGGCGGATTGCTTCGCGCAAATTGCGCATAACTTGCAGGTAATATTCCTTATTGACCGTTCTACCCTGTGGCAAGAACTCTTGATGCACCACGCCCCTGCAATCGAAGAAAACTGTCAGCAAAACTTTCACATTCGACCGAACTTGGCGCGCTTTTTTCGGTCTTGGTTCGTGCGGCAGCTTCCATTGAGATGATTGAACTTTGGTTTCCACGTCATAACCATAAACCCACGATTCGTCACCAGTTATGACCCTCTGGAGCAAATTTGGGTCGTCGCGGACAGAGTCCAACATCTCATTAGCAATGTTCATGCGATGCTGTTTTTGGTCGCAATTGAGCAATTTTGGTACAAATTTCGCGACGACCCGTCTCATGCCCAAATCATTGATAAAAATCGAATGGCACGAGCCAATCGATATGTTTAGCTCCTCAGCAACTTCTCTAACGGTGATTCGACGATTGGCCAATATCATTTTCTCCACTTCATTAATTTTTTCGTCTGTTGTTGAAGTGCTCGGGCGTCCGGCACGCTTTTCGTCGTTCACATCTTCTCGGCCTTCTGAGAACATTTTGTACCACCGATAAACGTTGCTTTGGTCCAAGGTAGCTTCTCCGTATGCCACAGTCAACATTCGGAATGCATCCGCGCACTTAATTTCGTTTTTCACACAAAATTTGATACAGGTTCTTTGTTCCATTTTTTTGAATAGGTAAAAATCGAAGACGATCCAAAACACGTGCAAGCAAAGCAGCTGTCAACAATTAAGTGAACATTCAAAATGGCCGAGCTTGTCGACATAAGGGAGAGACATGAGTACGAACATAAAGCCACAAAAAGATCGAAATTCGAATATACGTAACCCGCGAAAATTCAAAATTCGCGATAGTTTTTGAACACACCTCGTATATAGTCAAAATATAATATGTTGTTTCCAATCATACTCGAGTTTTAAATACCAAATTTGAGAAGTGTTGGATCATATTTTAATATATTTTTTCAAGAAAATCTGTTCAGAGCTTCAAGTAAAGTACCACATCCGATTTATCAATTTTTGAAAATCTAATATGTCGTCCTGTTCTCATTAATATAAATCTTAAATACTAAAATTTAAAAGTTTTGGATTATATTTTAATGTAATTTTTCATTAAAAAACACTTCCGGTTATCCATTTTTATATATAATCTACTCAACTCTTTATATGAATGCAGAAAGCTTAAATACGAAAAATAGGATTTTTTGGAAGTCTGATGAGTTATCATGGACGAAAAATCGTCCCACACAGACATCATGGTAAAAATAGTAAAAACGTATTGTGGAGGACCCTAATTCGTGTTTATTCACTGAACACTCACTATCAAATTTTTGTACTGAAAACCAGATTAGTAATTTTATTTTCTGGATGTTTCCTACCTGGAACAAGGGTTTCTTCCAGAAGAGTTCACCAAGAATACACCCACAGCTCCAGACATCAATAGCAGGTCCGTATCTTTCTTCTCCTAATAATAATTCAGGCGGCCGATACCACAAAGTTATTACTTTATTCGTATACGGCCTCTGTCTATCTTCTGCGTTGTATAAACGCGCTAAACCAAAGTCTGCCAGTTTGACTTCGCCCCTAAAATAACACCCAGGCCAATGTAAATATGTTTTATCGGCGAGGATCTGTAAGAAACTTACTTGTTATTCATTAAAATATTACTACATTTAATATCCCGATGAAGGAAGTTTTTCTTATGACAATAATTAAGGCCATCCAGTAACTGTCGCATAATGCTTGCATTATTTGACTCGTTAAAATCCACCATTCCGGATTCTAATAACCCCATTAAATCGTGGTCCATATATTCAAACACGAGGTAGAACGAACCTTTATCCTACAAAGTAATAATAATAATAATCATAATAATAATAATAATAATATTGTATCGGATTCACATTTTTCAAAAATTATTTTATTTGAAATCGTCACTAGAGTGCACAAGATTGGAACTCATGCAAATGCAGTGTTGTCAGCCTTCTGATAATTGTTGTACATGTAAGATAATTTGGGTACGTGTACGATGTACAATAGTAAATTTGTACGTAAAATAACAAAAAAATATGTGCAAGAAGAACGAATTAAATAATTCCGATGAAGAAATTTGAAATAACACACATAATTTTGAGTATTCATTACGATAACTTTAATGTCCAGAAGTTCACAACACTGAATATAATTTCGTTTTGTTTTACTGACAGCAACTGTCAACATAACCTATGAAAATAAATATTCATTTAACTTTCACAAAATTTCGATTTCAAATAAAATTTAATATGCACCTCGACACTGAAGTTCCTTTTTATCTCTCTTTTATTTTCCTACGGTCATAATAACTATTAAATGAAATTTTATGCAATATTTTTCATAGTAATAAAAGAAATGACAATAATTTATTTTCTTAAAAAAACAAATAAAAATATTGGCGCCAGAAATAAATCCTGAAAAATTGCCCGCTACTTCTGTGACGTCAAATTACTTACAGCACATCATTTATTGCCAATGGGAAAACAGTTTCTCCATCACCTACGTAAATTAATTATACATTCATGTGTGTATATCGTATAATCGTCCTGTAATTGGGATTTTGTATCCTGTTGGATTGATTTGTAAACAAATAAGTATAAATAAAAGTAGGCGATAGTTTTTCACATGTTAAGCTGTAGGAACTTTGACGTTACATTCTGGTCCCAGCTTACGTGACTTTTTCAATTTTTTTCAGAAATTTCAATAATAATTAATTATATCTAATAGATATTGCATGATATTTTCAAATTTGAGGCTATTTAAAGAACAATATATTTTAAAATGTAATACTTAGAAGGCATATAAAAATTCTTGTAATATTAGTTTCCAAGAAATAAAAATTTCGCTTGATCAAAAATCCGATTCGTGTTCTGTATTTAACAAAAAGTTGCTTGTTACCTTTCTGAAATCGACTGCATCCTGTTTGTCAGTGACGATTTCCCTCAAATTCACAATATTTTTGTGGTTTAACTGCCTCAAAATCTTAATTTCCCTAACAGCCGTGATAGGGAAACCTTCTTTTTCATTTTCCAACCTCACTTTCTTCAAAGCAACCAACTGCGCAGTTCGCCTGTCCCTCGCTTTGTAAACTTGCCCGTAAGTTCCTTCGCCGATTTGGGCAATCATTTCGAAGACATCAACACACCGTTCGCCCCAGTCTGGCGATGTGCTGTGAGCGGTTCGAGAACTTCTCCGTTTTAAAATTTTGGGCCTTTTTAATTTTGGTTTTGGAACGAAAGCACCCTTGAAACGGTCGGGAAGTTTAGAAAGCATTCTGGGGGGAGTGTTTGTTGCATCATCGTCGCCGCTGAGTTCTTCGGAACCAGGCACCACTAAAGAAAAAGCTAATTTTGACATTTAATCTTAAATATCAATGGCGTTCTCCAACATAGTAAAAAAATTAGAACATACGAGGCTTGTTAAAAAAGAATATTTTTTCCCAACAAAAATCGAATTCTTTTTAGACAAGCCTCGTAGTCATTTATATTAAAACTAAATCTTAAAACAGTATAATAGAGACTATCTAAGTTTTAATGAAGTTATTAGTTGTTAAAATATTAGAGAATCTAATGCTCTTCTTAACATTTACGTCACGCATATATTCTATTCCAAATTTTTATTATTTTCAATCCTATCGACTTGAATTCCGGAATCTATGTCTATGCCTATTCACTATTCTCAATTACTAACATCTTGTATTTATCAACATTAATCACCAAAATCTTTAAGAAAGTTATTTTTTCTTACCGGGGGGCATGGGGAGATTCATGATTCCAGACTTCCTCGGCGGAGTCTTCGGTTTGGCTGGAGGCGGAGTCGGCGTCCGACTCGGCGGCGATTCAATCGCTTCCAGATCAGTCTGTTTAATACCAGGCGGCATTGGCAGTTTCGTTACACTTTTATGTTTCACAAGAGGCTTCGTCGCCTCTGCGGGAACTGTTTTCTTATTATTTGCAACGGATGTCGTTGGAATTGGAGCCGCGTTTTGTACGGGCGGGGTTAGGTTCGTAACTGGAGGAGGCACTGCAGGTTTGACAGGGGTGATATTTTCAGAAGGGGGTGTTTCTGAGGAAACAGGGGCAGGAGTATCGGCGGGAGGGACGGGGATAGAATTAGGGGGGATATCATTAGGAACAATTGGATCTTCAGGGGGATTAGGGGGGAGTATTCCAGAATTATTGCTACTTTTTGGTGTTGTACTTTCTGGTATTGGAATATCATCTACGTTCATTGGCGTCCAAGATGATATAGTTTCAGACTTTTCGCCATTTTTACTAGTATGTTTATTGTCAACTACATCTTTGCTCGTGGCATTTTGTGTTGGCGTTGAACTTCCAGGAGTTGGAGTATCTCCCTTCTTTTCTAACATATTTTCTAGTTTACGTAATTCTAGTTCTCGCTTTTGCCTATCTTTTACTAATTCGGCGAAAAGACTGGTATCTGTAATTTTATTTTTTAGTTGCGCGGATCTCATTGAATGGAGTGATGGACTTTTCGGCCTATGATGCGGATGCCTGTGTTAAAAAAATTACTATTAATTTTTCGACCGGCAGGTTAGATTCGATTCCGGTTCTATAGATCGTTTCAAATAAGAAAATAGCGTTGGCTTAGACAGGAAAATAAATTATGCCCTCTGATTGGTCAGAATCCACATCTTCTACCATTTAAGCCATACAGTATTGTAGAGAATAGGGCATAGTTTTGAACTCTCTGATTGGCTGAAATTGGAGACAAGACAAGTTTACCCAGTGTAATTTCGGCTACTTAAAATGGGCGCTGATGTGCGCACCACCTACCGTTTAAATGGAACACAGCATAGTCTAGATTGTCAAATAAACTGGACAGTAATATAAGTGATATTTAATCATGTTTTTGATTTCGACTTTGTGATTATTAATATTCAGGTATTGTACATTTTTACAGATAAAAATATATAGTACTAACAAAGCATTGTTTCACAAATTTAAATTATTTAATGTATGTAAAAACAGCCGATTTTCTAGAACCATCTGCTATTTTCTTATTGGAAACGTACTATAAAATTATTCGGGTATCCGGTTATTTAATTGCATAACTAACCGGTTCTGGGACCGAATAACGATTATGGAACCGAAACTAATCGGTTCTCGGTTCTAGAAACGAAAGTGGCCTAATTTCAATTCTGAAACCGAAACTAATCGGTTCTAGAACCTTAACAAACCGAATCTCGAAGTTTGAAACCGAAACTGATCAGTTTCCGAAACATTTCCAATTTTTAATCATTTCAGAATATGTTATTTCATTTCGATCCGTTATACTTATTACGTATTATAATTCGACATAATTATGAAGAATAAATTATTTTCTCGTAAAAACTTGCGCATCCGAAGTAAAATAAAGTTCTTCATCCCTTCTATTTTGCAGCTACGATGGTTGTCATCTCATTATACTGTTAACTCAAAATATTATTCAAGAACCAAACTTACTAATACGAATAAAATAATACACTAGTGAAATAAAATGAAAGTGCCAATGTGTGCCTTCAAGTAGGGATGGCAACGATATATCGATAAATACAATATATCGAATAAAAATATTCGATAAATATTTAAACGATATATCGAGTAATTTATCGATATAAGTAGACGCGATATATCGTTACGACAGAAATATTTTTATTTTATTTTCTGTACATATGCATTTAATTGCTAGGTGCTGTCATCTACTAGCCGTATAAATTTTAACATTTATATTCTATAAATAAAAATCGAGTGTATGTCTCCGTGGTTGTTTAATTTGTATATGGATGTGTTGTTGCGGAGAGCATTGAGTGAAATGGATGGTGTACAAATTGGTGGAAGTATTGTGCCTGCGTTAGCGTATGCGGATGATGTAGTTGTTTTAGGTGAAAATGAAGAGCAACTCAGAAGAATGATAGAGAGAATACATTTAGTTGGAAGAAGTATGAATCTGGAGTTGAATGTTGATAAATCCAAGATGTTAGTATTTGAAAGGAGTAAATTGGTGACTGTGTGCAATGTGTTGGTGGATGGAGTGAAACTGGAGCAAGTGAATGAGTTTGTATATTTGGGTAGCATGATGTCAAGGGATGGTCGAATTGATAGAGAAATTGAAAGGAGAGTGAGTGCGGGATGAAAGGTAATGGGGTGCTCTGGGTACGTTTGCTCGAAACGTAAACGTATCTAGAGAAGCTCGTTTAAGTGTGTATAATGGAGTGCTAGTGCCTGCTTTGATGTATGGAAGCGAATGTTGGGCATAGACGGGAAAGCATAAAAAGAGAGTGACTGCCGTGGAAATGAGGTATTTACGTGTGGAGTATGTGGATATGTAAGACGGGATCGCGTGAGGAATAATTTGGTGTATGAAGAATGTATGGTTAGGAAGAATGTTGTTAAGAGAGTAGGAATAAGCCAGTTGAGATGGTTTGGTCATGTAGAGAGAATGAAGAGTGAACGTCTTGTAAAGCGTATATATCTTGGTGAAATTGAGGGTGTTCGATTGCGTGGTCGTCCAGTGTGTAAGTGGATGGATGTGATTGATAAGGTACTAAAAGCGAGAAAGTTTCCGAGTGGGAAAAGAAGAGCGTGTATGAATGCGATTATGAATGTGGCCGAGGCGAAAGAAGTGTGCTTAGACAGGAATGTGTGGTGAAGGATGATTGTTTCGTAACTATTATTGTGGTCCGGTTGCGGTATTTCGCTACCGAAAATCGGTCACTTTAATATGTTAAGAGTGAGGAATATATGTTGTACCTATGATGTCAGGTTAGTAATAATGTTGTTGAAACAGAGACTGATTATTTTTTGGATGATGCTATTTTTATCCTTTCGGGTTTGTGCTAACCCACTAAGTGGGAAACGCGTGATTTTATGTATGTATGTATGTATGTATGTATGTATGTATGTATGTATGTATGTATGTATGTATGTATGTATGTATGTATGTATGTATGTATGTATGTATGTATGTATGTATGTATGTATGTATGTATGTATGTATGTATGTATGTATGTATGTATGTATGTATGTATGTATGTATGTATGTATGTATGTATGTATGTATGTATGTATGTATGTATGTATGTATGTATGTATGTATGTATGTATGTATGTATGTATGTATGTATGTATGTATGTATGTATGTATGTATGTATGTATGTATGTATGTATGTATGTATGTATGTATGTATGTATGTATGTATGTATGTATGTATGTATGTATGTATGTATGTATGTATGTATGTATGTATGTATGTATGTATGTATGTATGTATGTATGTATGTATGTATGTATGTATGTATGTATGTATGTATGTATGTATGTATGTATGTATGTATGTATGTATGTATGTATGTATGTATGTATGTATGTATGTATGTATGTATGTATGTATGTATGTATGTATGTATGTATGTATGTATGTATGTATGTATGTATGTATGTATGTATGTATGTATGTATGTATGTATGTATGTATGTATGTATGTATGTATGTATGTATGTATGTATGTATGTATGTATGTATGTATGTATGTATGTATGTATGTATGTATGTATGTATGTATGTATGTATGTATGTATGTATGTATGTATGTATGTATGTATGTATGTATGTATGTATGTATGTATGTATGTATGTATGTATGTATGTATGTATGTATGTATGTATGTATGTATGTATGTATGTATGTATGTATGTATGTATGTATGTATGTATGTATGTATGTATGTATGTATGTATGTATGTATGTATGTATGTATGTATGTATGTATGTATGTATGTATGTATGTATGTATGTATGTATGTATGTATGTATGTATGTATGTATGTATGTATGTATGTATGTATGTATGTATGTATGTATGTATGTATGTATGTATGTATGTATGTATGTATGTATGTATGTATGTATGTATGTATGTATGTATGTATGTATGTATGTATGTATGTATGTATGTATGTATGTATGTATGTATGTATGTATGTATGTATGTATGTATGTATGTATGTATGTATGTATGTATGTATGTATGTATGTATGTATGTATGTATGTATGTATGTATGAATGAATGAATGTATGTATGTATGTATGTATGTATGTATGTATGTATGTATGTATGTATGTATGTATGTATGTATGTATGTATGTATGTATGTATGTATGTATGTATGTGTGTGTGTATGTATGTAGGCAGGTATTGATTCACTTCATTGCCACTTTTACTGACAATGGTGTTTTATTTGTTTAGTGGTTAAATTGCGAATTGTTTTTAATAATGGGACCACTTTTAAGTTGTGTAGTTATGTTTTTATTTACTTCTTGTGATTTTTTTGTACATCACCTACGAGGGTTGCCTTTTATATTTCGGGATTGGACAACCCTAGTGTTGCAATCTGGCAACTGACAGCTCTATCGTAAAGTTTGACATTTTTGAGGTTATACGTACTCAGAACGTTTTGACATACGAGCGCTATTTGTGTTGTTTACAGTAACTTAAAAGATTCATCTCGGCCAAAAAATGGAATTAAATCGTGAACATTTTCGTGCGATTATTTTTTACAACTTTCGACGTTGATTAAGTCAACAACAGTGCATCGATGAACTTAATTCAATTTTTGGCGATGAAGCTCCATCAAGGACCAGTGTTTATCGATGGTATGGTGAATTCAACCGAGGTCGCAGTTCACTCCAAGACGAATTTCGTGAAGGTCGTCCAAAATCAGTTGTTGTTCCGGGAACCATTGATGCTGTGCGCGAACTGATATTGCAATATCGTCATGTGACCTATCGTGAGATTGAGGCAACCTTAGGCATTAGTGGGACCAGCATACATTCAATATTGCATGAATATTTGACTGTCAAAAAAATTTGTTCGCGTTGGATCCCACACAATTTGTCAATCGCTCAAAAAAAGGCTCGTGTCGATTGGTCGAAAGAAATGCTCAAAAAATACGATCGCGGTGCTTCGAAACACGTCTATGACATCGTGACAGGTGATGAATCGTGGATTTACGCGTATGAGCCCGAAAGTAAACAGCAGTCGACTGTATGGGTGTTTCAAGATGAGCCAAATCCCACAAAAGTTGTTCGCGCACGAAGCACTTCCAAGCAAATGGTCGCCTGTTTTTTCGGAAAAACTGGACATGTCGCAACCGTACCACTAGAACAACGCAGAACAGTCAATTCTGAGTGGTACACAACCATTTGTTTGCCAGTTGCCTTCCAAGAAATCAGGAAAACCTACCGCCGAAGACGGATCACTCTTCACCACGACAATGCGAGCTCTCACACATCGGCTCAAACAACTGCATTTTTGAGCACTCAAAACATCGATTTGATGAGTCATCCGCCGTATAGTCCTGACTTGGCACCGAATGACTTCTTTTTATTCCCGTACGTAAAAAATAAAATGAGAGGTCAACGTTTTTCGACACCTGAAGAAGCGGTTGATGCGTTCAGAATGCATGTTTTGGAGATACCTCAATCAGAGTGGCAAAAGTGCTTCGACAATTGGTTCAAACGCATGCAAAAGTGTATAGATCTTAATGGGGAATATTTTGAAAAACAATAAAGCTATTTTCGATGATTAATATTTGTTTTTGTTCTCTAATCCCGAAATATAAAAGGGTACCCTCGTATATATCGATATAGCTTTAAAATATATCGAATGATGCGATATATCGATATATGCTACTACTTTTGCCATCCTCACCTTTAAGTAGGAGGCAACCTATTTGAAACAGATTTATACTTCGTTCGCCGAAACGAGAGAATGGGTGGGTTTCTGTAACTCGTGCGATAGTTATCGCAACCGATATCACTATGGTTACATAGAAAATTACATTTTACTTGACAATGATGACGTAAATATGCCAATCATCTTATGAAAAAGACGTTTCTATAGTAGTATCGGTTGCGATAACTATCGCAAGAGGTACAAAATCCCATCCAATGAGGTATTCCGGAGTTATGGAATTTATGCAAAATAGTAACTTTTTTATATGGTCTACACGAGGGGTTCGTCACTCGACGTTTAAGTGTACAAAGATTGTAAATCTTTGAAGATTTACTAGATTCAAGATGATTTATAGGGATTTTATTAGATTGTCAAAGATTTTCAATCAGATTTTTATGTAAGTGTACAAAGATTTCTTGAATTAGTAGCTATGAAATTGCATAGACTTATCTAAGAATATAAGATTGCAAACAAGATTTCCAAGATTTCTGGGATTTTACAAAGATAGTAATGATTTTTGGGATTATAATGTTGATTGGAAAGATTTCTGGGATTTTACAAAATTGTTTTGGGGATTGTTGATTACAAAGATTGCAGTATTAAAGAAAGATTTTCAGGATTTGCAATCGGATTTATATGTAAGTGTACAAAGATTTTTTGAGATAGTTACCATGAACTTGCATAGACTTGTCTAAGAATATGAGATTGCAAGTAAGATTTCCAAGATTTTAAATTTTTTTATAAAGATTGTAATGATTTTTGGGATTGTAATGTTGATTGCAAAGATTGCAGTATTAAGATAAAGATTTTCAGGATTTCAATCGGATTTTTATGTAAGTGTACAAGGATTTCTTGAGTGACGGACCCCTCGGGTCTACATCTTCATATAGTAAAAAAATGCAATGGAACATGTTTAGGGCAAAGTTTTCATTCATAATTTAATGTTAGAAAATTGAAATTCTTTACATATTTAGAAACGTCCTTGAAAACTGTGACGTCATTTCGATATGCTTTTGCGTGGATTTTTCTCATTTCAGATTGAATATATGCCGTTAGAAACACAGATGGCGCTAGTAGTTACTACGTATTTTGTATTTGATATTTTATTCACTTGGTGTGTGTTAATTATTATGTGTCCTGATATTTGTTTGTTTACCTACGTTTTCTTCTTCAAAAGTTGTAAACAGGCAAATAGCTGTCTATGAATACGTGTGTTTAGGCACTGAAGTTCGGTGCAGATGTCAATATCGGATACTTGCCATAAGGCGCGCCATGATAGAAAATGTGGATTTCGATGAATTTTTAAAAATTCGTATCTCACTTGATATATCTATTTTCTTACTCAAAATTATATATTCATAATTCTACAGAGCAGAACAAATGAAAATTTAAATAAATATGCCGGAATACCCCATTGTGGAACTTGAATAGAAACAAGTCATTCCATAGACTATTTCAGATATTTGAGCGACCACTACATTTACTTTTTGAACTAAAACGTTAGTGCCGTTGAATGGCGGCATTTCAAATTTATGCCTAACCCTGGCATATAGACTTATATTGTAGAACTACATAGGAGTTGTTAAAATGAATGGACCTTTTACATTTTTATTGCACCCTAACGTCATTTTTCAATGCGCCACGTAGTGAAATTCTTAAGACCTAGAGATGAGGAGGCACCATGTTGTCAAGGAAAATGATTAAAAGGATATGCATTTATTTTCGATAAAAAATTATTTAAACAACACAAAGACTTAAATAATTTTGTCTTTGATTATAAAGAAATAATTAATAATGAAAAAAATATATTCAAAGGAAAAAACAACAATTTTATTCTTGTTTATTACTTTCCTAATATGAAATTGGCAACTACGCAATTATCTGTCACTTTATGTGGTGTTTATTTCGCATCTTGTAGAACAATAAACTACTTTTTCTGATTCCTATCTCCTCTTCCTCTCGTTTTAAAATATTCATCACAAACGTATTCTGTGAATTTATTTAATAAAGTTAAGTTTTGCCAGAGTTTTTTCTTTCCGCCATTTGTAATTTTATTTGAAATGTAATTGGCCTTCTCAATGTGCAAAACAACCTACTGCGCACTGCATATATGTCATTTTTGTCTTTCTCTCTCTTTTTATGTAAAAGGTCCATAGAATCTAAAGGTATGGTTTAAATTCTTATTTTACAAATTAAAACTTATTTTATGTGAAAAATTGTAGTATATTCATCAATCAATTATAAAATATTGTAACCACACTTTTTATTCTCTAAACCACACAAAACTTTTCAAATGGCAGTATTTTGGAGACCAGAAGTTCAGTACCAATCATAATTATTTGAAAAACGAAACTTACAAAACCAAAATTCTCTCGTTTCAGCGAACGAAGAATAGCAACAAACCATGAAGAAAATATTTTGTTTTCTAATATTATTCGTTTTTGATAGTTTAATGGCCAGTTGCACTGCTTATAATTAAATTTTAACTACTGGTTAAATTGAAACGAAATGTAAAATGAGTTATTAAATATTATTGTGAAAATGTCGATACGGACTTTTTTGTTAACCTATAGTTAAGACTACCTATTCTCTGTGCAACTGGCCATAAATGTTAATATTTCTTTTTTTATCAATAACTTGATAACAAGGGATAATCAGAAAATTTTCCATTTTTAATTAAAACGAAAAATATAGCATCGATATTTTAGCATAAGTTGTAAAAATTACATATATCAATTTTTCGATGCGATATTTATCTTAGTTAACAGGTAGTTTAACCAGGGATGAAAATACCGGTCTTAAAAGATGACAGTTTTGATTTTATTATAAGGAAGGATTATCAAAAATTGAATAATTTCCTTCCCGTTTAAACATAACCAAAAAATATGAGTGTATGCAAGAAATGTTTAAACTGTTTTCTTTTACTATGTAAATACTATGAGTCATGATAAAGGTCAAATTCATAAATATTCAATAATATAAATTAACAATCAAAATAAATTAATACCTTGAAGGAGGACTTCTCGGACTTGAAATTCGTTTTGGACTCCTGGATCGGTAATGCTTGGAAGTCCTAGTCCTGCTGGTTGACCGGCTGTAATGCCTGGCCCGAGCCCCATGGCCCCATGACGGCGACCTTGACGAAGGTCGATGTCGTCTCATACTCATATTAGGACTTCTACTTCTCGACATTCTTCTCCGTTCCTTCGGCCGTTCTTTCCGTTCCCTATGCCTCCGATGGGCAATTTCCTTGTCCAACTTTCTTCTTTTTCGTGTGGGCGACATACTCTCTCGTCCTCTTGTGAGGTCTATTTGCACATCAGGACTGGGATTTCGGAATGGAGAAGACTTGACTGGCGAAAGACTCTGGCGATGCCAAGAAGATTCTAGCCGGTCGTCAATGATAATTCTCTCTTCAGGGCTGATTGTCCGCCTAAGGGGAGGGCTGATCGTCCGCCTAAGGGGAGGACTGAGTAGCTTCCGGCCGCTGTACGAGGAGGCCTCGATGTCGATGTCGACCTCGACGCAGCGGGTACTTTCGTAAGCTTTTGGAGGAAGAAGAGGTGTGTGCGGAGACTCAGTCGATTTTTTTGGAGGTACAGGAGGAGAATAACTAATTGGACTACCTGGTCTGTTGATCTCTGGGTCTGGAGAGGCCGCGTGGCTGGTCGGAGGTGAAACGGGTGAACACTCAACAGTGTCCACCTGATCGATAATTTCGGCACGGTAGGAGACCGTAGGCACAGGTTGCTCCCAGTCGCTGAGCTGCTCCCGGTCTACATCGGAGAAGACTCTGGAAGGCGGGGAGGTCTTAGGCGAGTGGTCACTGATGTCATCGTAACTGGAGCTGCGGGACCTGTGCTTGGATTTCCGCTTTTTCTTCTTGGAGGATTTTTTCTCTCGCTTGTGCCTCTTATCCTTTTTCTTGCGGTGCCGTCTGAGGTCATATTCTTCTAGTGCCAGTGAGGGAGAGCTGATAACCTGTCGCATTGGAACAGCATGTGGTGAGCTCTCATGCTTTTTACGGTGTCGCATAGAACTTGTTCTAGACACGTCTGAAGACACTGAGTGCTTTCTTTCATGGCGAGGAGAAGGAGAGTGGGCTAATAAAGAAGAATCTACTAACCTATGACTACCTACACTTCTCCTTGTGGGAGAATGAGAAATAACTAGTGACTTTCTAGATAAATGTCTATTATAATCCCTATCATCATCAATTATACTATGCGACTTTCTATGGTGACTCCTGTGTAACGAATGTGCACTGAGTTCACCATCACTAATAGAAGGGCTTTCCTCACTCTGAATTTCCCCGGCTTCCGGTTCGGATAAATCTTCTGAACTTACATCAGAATATTCCACGAGCGGTTTAATCACAGAGGAAGACACCGAAATGATTGTGTTTTCAGGGCCACTTCCATTTTCATCTCGGGATCTTCGTTTCTTGGAACTTTTTCTGGATTTACTGCTGCTATGTTTTTTTGAATGTCTGCTGCGATCCATCACTCGAACGGATGCACTGCACTCGATTTTTCATAATATTTTTTATCAGTCTTTCAAAAATTACACTATTCACCTAAAAATTAAAACATCTTTTACAAAGTTGGTAAAATTGTTGATTAAGTGACACATCACAGCACGAAAAGTTAAAAGCATGATTGTCAAGAAAATTGGAGCTCTACTGCTCTAGTGTTTGCATATTTGGCCGTACAAAAGTAGGAAAATAATTTTTTTAAGTATATTCTAGAAATTCATTGTGGTATTGGTAAACAATGTCCGCCATTGGGCTGGGTCATCAATACAAACGGCAAGATTATCAACATTTTAATATTACGCAACCAAATTTGATTAATAAGTATAGTGTGTAGACTTACCCATTTTAATAATTATATCCAGTTGAATTGTACACCACACACACACGCACTACACTAACACTATAATATAACTTAAAAGTCGACACCAAGGTAGTACTGTATTCAGCATAGTTTTTTGCAGTAATCTTAAGAATTCATGATTAAATATTATTAAGAATAGTTAGTTATATATCTAATTTATCATAATTTTGAGGCATTAAAGGCGATGAGCATTATTTCATAAAATTTATTTAGATTTTGATCAGATCATCGAATACTCGTCCGTACGTTTTACGGCCATTTGCATTCTACCTTGACGTCATCGCTATAGTGCTGCTGTTACTCATCAGCATGGTGGAAACTGTAACTATGATTTTCATTTCTTCTTTTTGATTTTACTTATAATATTTGGCTTCTTTTTCAAATTGCAATACAAACAACATTCATAATTATATATTATCAACATTCGTATTAATAAATACTACCGACCCTTGGAACACATTTTTATTATTGATTTGTTGTGAAAATGTACTAAGATTCATCAAATTTTGAATATTCGAACACAGATATTTTTGCTTTGATTTACGCCAGTGAAAAAGTGAGGGAACTATATTTAAATGCGAGGTATGTACGTCACGATATGTTATCAAGGTATGTTCAGAAAAAAACTGTACATAAAATTATATAAAAAATCAGTATAACGATAACAGCAAGAGTTTTGTACGTAGTGTACACTAACCTAACGCACAAATATCGCAAAAAAAGTTGCGCATTCCATGAATTTTGCGATTTCACAATCTGCGTGTGTTAATATAACAAACGTCAGTGTTATAAAGGTACGTTTAGAAAAATTGTACTTTTAAAAAATCACTATAACTGCCCGAGTTTTGTGCGTCACGTTAACGCAGCCTAACCTAACGCAAATATTTTGGAAAAGTTGCGCATTCCGTGAATTTTGATTTAATAATCTGCGCGTGAGTTAAATATAACTAATATGGCGTTGATATATAATAAATTTTTTTATCTTGCTTGTTCTGTAAACTTTTGTATTGTTTTGGAATTAATGAAAATAAAATAAGGATAAAAGTTGTTAATAATAATTTTATAGTCACTCACCTTGTGTACGGCACTATATTATATTTAAAATATAGTGTAAAACCTGTCTGATAAGTTAGTTATGTGTTATGAATAAATAATAAACCATAAAAGTTGATTTGTAGGGACGATAGTTTTATGTACAGTTCTTTATTTTTCTTTGCATACATAAAAATGTATTAAATGCAATACATACTTATATAAAAATTACAATATAACTATTTACATATTAGACAGCGCTTTACACTACATTTATAAAACTTATATATTCTTTATATTTTTAAAAACTGCATATAATAAAATATGAATAATAAAATAACTCTATGTACATATATTTTGTAATTTAATGTATAAATATCACCTTAATTTGGAGTCGTCAAAATGCAGTTTTGTGCAAAAAATTAAACTTCCATTTCCTCCATCGTCCTGGAAAGACGATTGTTGTCGATTCGCCGTCTCTGACTTCGTCGCACGGCGTCTGCTCGCCGATAGGGTTCGCTTTTCAACCCTAACAAAATATCTTCCAAAGCACCATTGTATACTTCGTCTTGCTGTAATAACTTTTTCTCTTGAACCATCCGCGTTTTATGTTTCAATTCGTTTATAACAGCATCCTGTTGGATTATTCCATTTTTAATTATTCATTTAAAACCATGCGTTGTGGAACGTGCATATATACAAAAAATAAAAACATAATATTACGGCACTAATGTCTTTTATTTACATATGTACAAAAAAGTGTATAAAATGAAATTATTTCATTAAAAAACATTAGTAGAAAATTAAAAACTGGGATGATTTAAGTATTTTGGCTTCACAATATGAGCGTTTCTCATATTAAAATATCACAGTTGTAGTATAAAAGCAAAACTAAGCAAAAAGCGGATAAAAATACAAAAATTAAATATTGTAAATCAATCATTATGTACAATTACTATTACCAGTAAATCAATCCAGATTAGTAAATTATATATGAATCCCTATTTTAAATGGATTAGGATTGATGACTGGTATACCACATACCTGTTGTTTCTTTTGGTTTATTTTATTCTTTTTCGCGATTTCTTCGTCGTTCTTGTTGTTTGCTTCTAACGCAGCTTGTGCCAGTCTTCTTCTCTGCTCGTTTTCTTGATCTGCAGCCTACACAAATAATTTGTATTACAAACTAGCTGTTGGTAATATAACCATTGATTAAATAATACGCGAGTCACATTAAATGATTGAGAATAAGAAAGTAAGGTAGGCAGTGAAAAACAAAATTTGCCATAACATTAGAAACAGTTATTGCCTATTAATCACATGACATTAAAACTAGTTTTTTTTTATCTTTGATTAAACTCTTTGTTAACTGTTGAAACAAATTTTAGCGTCGATATTATAGCATAAGTTATAAAAATTACATGTGTATCAATTTTTCAATGCGACATTTTTCTTATAACAGAATTGACAGACAGTTTAACCAAAGATGAAAATATTGGTGAAGTTGCGAAATTTGAATTAGACTCTTTTTTGGACTAATATTTGCGGGGTAGAAGGTTCTTGTCTGAAAAACAGATTTATGTTACAATGGGGAGTTACATGAAATATTACTATCAATGCAATAAAAGTAATAAAATGTAGCGTATTTTTTTGTACAAACGATATTAAATATATCGTTAGTTAAATCGACCGCAATACGATGACGTATGCAGCATCTTTGGTTCGCCGTAGTTGTCCGCTACGAGCGCTAGTTTAGAATGAAAACATGAACGTATGTCTTCTAATTTTGATATTAAAACGTCAAATCGCAACTCAATTGATTTTAAATATGTAAATGTAAAATCTAGAAAATACAATAGACAGAAATTAAATTGTTAAATGTAAACATAAACAGGTGGCCGACTTTTGCTTCTGTCTCTTTCTATGAAGCACGTTTTGAGTACGTATGTCGACACCTAATTCGCACATAGTTGATGTTATGTACGCCGTAATGGCGGGAAGAAAATATTGCAAGTTATTTTTTTCCCAGGTATTTTTAAAATTTTACAAAATATAAAAGTAAAAACGGTTCAGATTTAAAAATATTTTAACATTCATGATTATTTTGAGAGCATTCTGCATTCTAAAAATAAATTGGTTGGGAACTTTTAAGAAGTGGAAGGAAAGAGTGGTTATGTGCATTATTGATGAAGAGAACAACTTTGAATATATTTATATATTAAATATAGACCATGGCTTTTTTTCAATAATAATAGCGTGAGAGGTACTCATATTAAGTTTGTGATATAATTTCGCTGAAAATAAAAATTAGACTTCTTGGCAAAAACAACCATAGTCCAAATATGAGTTACAAACATCAATATGTACTATTCCTACGAGTACTATGAAAAATAGACATTTACGCTCTCATTTGGCATCGGAAAGTTGATGTTTTCTGAGGGGTGAGCAAAAAAATTCTTTATTGCGCGTTGCTATGACAGACGCGCGAAAATAGTTATTTTTTGGTTCTAGATTGCGTCGTGTTCCAAACTTCCTTCTCACAAAATAAAATGTCACTTTTAACCCTTATATCATACTTACACTACGTTTTCTACGAACTCTATTTTTACCTTCCGTCACCTTTAGGTAAGGAAGGTATTGTCTTTGGTCAAAAAATAATAATGAGTTTTTAATGACGTTTTAGGGTTCCTAGAATACGATTTTACTATTTTTACGATGATGTGAAAGTGAAACATAGGCATTTAACATGAGAAATCAATTTTTCTTTGCGCAAACGTTACCTAATTATTTTATGCAAAAATACTTTAAATAAAAGTTATAGAGATTTAAAGGTTGCATCTAAATCATGCGAATAGATTATTTTATATCTTCATATAAACGTAAAAATTAATTACAAAGTTACAGTTTTTATGAGCTTTTTGTCTAAGCAGCCATGGATTTATGACAAAAAAACAACGCATTTGGTTTTTATGTCACAAAAGGTGTACGAAGGCTGTTTACATACATCATTTTAAGAATGGAACCTTAAAAGCAGATTCCAGTAATTTGCCAAATGTAGATTACTTTATGATTGATTATTTTATCGAATGAATTCTAATTTTCCTACGTGACGTCAGATATTCCCTCGCCAAAACTTTTAGTTTTTCTCCGAAATTAACAATTAAACGATTAAAAAATTGGGTTTCGATGGTAAAAACTATTTTCGGTCGGACACTTGTTGATAGTTGTTATGTAAATGTTAACTTTTCATGCCAGTTTTCGAAAAAGAACATTTTTCGCGTGCTCACAAAATAAAAATTTATTATTTAATTATTTACAATATTAAAATAGAATATATACTTGACAAGTTTTAATATGAATTCCTGAGCTCAAAGTATATTAGATAAATTTTTCCTGCTTGTCAATTTTTTTTATAGAAATATCGCTATAAAAAACGAGCGTAGAAAAAATAATGTGTATTACGATCGTAAAGTGTCACTGTCGTTTCCGAAAGATTGTCTTCTTCTTTCTTAAGCGACATAGTATCACTTTACGCTCTTATTAATACACAAATAACTATTAAAGGATGCCAAATAGTTTAGTAAAACTGTTTCTCGAAAAAGTATTTTAGTCACGAGTTATTGCATTTTAAAGTTTGAGCGTTTCTATAACTACGTCCTATAAAAATGTTTAATCATTTTAAATGCACATCAATGTTTATTTTTCTATTTCTTAACATTCAGTAAATAATATTTTTAAATCTTTAAACAAGATCCTGAGGAAAATTAAGTTACAGAAATCTAGGTAGTAGTAAGGAAGCTAAATAATTGTTTTTATTATTTCAAATTCAAAAAAATGGACTAAGGTTTGCTGAGCTCCTCAATTGTAATACGGCCAGAAAATAATACATATAAACAAATCTCTTTGTAAGAAATGTTTATGACATTGGCGGGAGATATTGTGGTGGCCGCAAGAGATTATCTTACCTTGAATGCTCGTGCAAACCGAACGAGCAAAGAGAAGAACGTATTCGCATCAGTAGTACGGTGAGATTCTCCAAAATATTCAACACATTCGCGGAACACATCTTGACAAGATTTTGCATCAGCTTTTAATCTTTTTAATTTTTCTTCTGAATTAATTAAAAAGTCTCTTAGTACGACGTTATGTGCTCCTTTTCCTCGCAAATCTGCTTCTTTTCGAACCTGGTCCATTCCTTTCTCAAGTTCGTGGACATCCGTAACAATATTTTCAATTGACACTAGAATTTGATTTTAGTTAGAAGAGATTTATATATTTTTTTAGTGCATATCATGCGTTATTTTAATAAACTTCTTATTTGTTTGTAATATGTGACTCATAAGATATACAGGCAGATAAAGGACTAGTGTAACAAATTTAGCAGCTTATTCCAGAGGTTATTTTGAGCAAAAAATATTATATGACAGTATGTTCGAAAACTTTTCGTTACACAGTTGCAGACATTTAAAAGTGCACATTTTTATTAATAACTCTGATACTAGTTGCACTGCAATTTTGAAATTCATACTTTATTATGTTTCTGCAGTGATCTCTATAACATCTCATATTATGTTATAGAGATTAATGTGTTTCTGTATCTCAACCAGAGGCGTCTCATATGGGGAAGCCATGAACGTTTTCATCATTATTTTTACCTATTAACATTTTTATTTTATTTTTACTCTTGCTTAAACTTGATAAACGCAGTAGTTTTTGAGATATTTTAATTTATAGAAGAAATCAAGGAGGATCGAAGAAATCATTTATCCAATATAAACAATTAAAAAAATAATCAAGTTACCGTATGAAATAGAACTATAAAAAATAAATAAAATCTATTTATTTTATTTTGAAATCATAAACTTGTTTATTCGCGCTGATAAGCGGGCGCAATTTAGCTTTTATCGCCTGAGGGCCTATAAAGTTGTCAAGCAACAGCTATTCAAACGTCAAAATCGTGGTTTATAGACGAATCATATTTTTTGAACACCTTTACTCGCAAAACTTTTCATTTCCTTTCTCGTATAAATACGTCATTTGACTTCTGTGGAACCAACTTGCCCTGTGCAGCCTCGAATTCATCCGATATTTCTTTTGAATAATCGAAATGTTCCATTTTCGTTTGACACTAAATTAAAATTTGTTATAAACAAACAATATAGCTAGAAACCACAGCACACTTAAAACTCACAACGTCAGCACAACGATACCGAAAATATACCTATTGAATCCTTGAATTTCGAAAACCAAAATAAAATAAAACATTGTATGTGTACCACGGGCATAATTAATATTATAGCACCCGGGAAAATTAAAGCTCTCCGCTACGCGTCGAGCTTTAAACATTTCCCCTTGCTACAATCTTTTGATTATGCCCGTAATGGACCTTTCCAATTTAAAGAGATAGAAGATATGCGCAATGGGGATCTGCACATAGTAAGAACAACTGAGATCTATGACGTTTGATTCTAAAACATTTAGACGTAAAATGTGAGAATATCTCGGATAACTTTAAAAAATCTTATCGAAATAAGTTACAAAAGCTTTTATTGAAGGTAAAATGTCTAACGATGCAAATTTTCACTGAGAATACAGGTAATTTAATGACTGCAATATTTTTGACGTTTCGTTTGACAGCCCAACTGGCAGTTGTTCGCGCCATTTTCTTACTATTTGCAGCGATAGAAAGAGATAGCCCTTAAATTGGAAAGGTCCATTATAACTATTATAACTATTGTGATATACCTTATTTTCATTATAGGAATTTTTTGTTTATTTGGAAAATGTTAGTGCTAACAAATATGCCTATATGATGTTTATTTAATGGATATTGTAAGATTACTTTTTGGTGTATTTTTGCATTGTACGTAATATTTTATTTAAAATGATAAAAAACATTCATGGCTTCCCCATATGAGGCGCGTCTGGTTGAGATAAAGAAACAAAACAAAAAATATAAATATGCATCTATCCTCATACCAAGTTTCAAAATTTTAGTGCCACTACTAGCAGAGTTCTAAAAAATGTGCCTGCTGAGCACTTTATAACGAAAAGTTTCCGGACATAAGTTCATATAACATTTTTTGCTCAAAATGACCTCAGGAATAAGCTGTTAAAGTTTGTTACACTAGTCCTGAATCATCCTGAATATTTAAAAATTAAAATAGGCGGTAACTACTCCATGGCATTCTTGGATTATTTTTGTCTTACCTGCGGCAGCTTTTTCAATGTACAACAATTCAGAATCAAAGTTCAACAACTCTGGGAACTTTTGTCGAATTGTAGCGACAATATAATGAAGAAGGCACATTTTTTTATCAGTCGATTTTGTATCTAGTAATGTGTCCAGCGATTGTAATTTAAAACCATAAGCTGGACCGCGTTTACTACTATTTAAATAATTTCCAAAGGCCAAAATGATTTCTAACACAGATCGGAGTTTTTTAGAATTTTTCACTGAACTTGATGCCGATATTACAGCATGCACTTGCTACAAAAAAAAGATTAGAATATTAATTTGTTTTTCACAAGAGAATAAAGACAAGACCCGTATTACGAGCGCATTTTATTAATAAAAGAGCTTTTATGGAGCACAATTCTCAATGTAAAAGCGGGCTCCATAAAAACGCTTTTATTACAAAAATGCGCTCGTAATACGGGTCTAAATCATTGAATAATTTTTAAACATATCTGATCAAGGTCATCCGCATCATGAACAAATTAACAAGTTGGCATACATTTATCTCTCTCATATTTACATTGACAAAAAGGGCGCGCGATAAGTATGAATATAACACGTGTAGGGTTGGCTATGAAAAGGAATGACGATTGAAAGATTGACAGAAATGTAATGACAGTCATATAAGAAATAAACATTAATAATTGTTGTTATCGTTGATTATCTTACATGGTGTCAGGTTAAAAAGCAAGATGACCGAAGCAACAGTGGCTGAACTACAGCAGCAGGTACAAAATCTGCAGACCATGCTTGTCAATATGCAAGTTCAGGGTTATGAAAGTAAAAATATAAACATGATGCATATAACGAAAGCACCAAGCAAATTTTCATTTGAAAAAGAGGATTGGTGCGAATGGATTACGGAATATGAAAGATATAGAAAAACAGTAAAACTGGAACAACAGGAAGAAAAAATTCAAATAAATCATTTGCTATTGCACATGGGCGCAAAAGTAAATAAATTATTAGCTACTTTACAACAAAAAGAAGAGAAATTAGTTTCATATAAAGAGACAGTAAAAATCTTTGAGGAATATTATGCAACCAATACAAATATTATTTTTCAACGCGCATTATTTAATAAAAGAAATCAGTTAGAAACAGAAAAGGCTGAAGAATACATAACAACTGTGATTGAATTAGGAAAAAAATGTAAATATGACACGTTAGAAGACGGATTAATACGTGATAGGTTGGTAGTAGGAATTCGAGATCAAAGGCTGTCAGAAACAATGCAGTTAGATGGGAAACTAACATTACAGCAAGCGATTGATAAAATTTTGCAAACAGAGTCTATTAGAGAACAAAATAAAGAAATACGACTATCAGAAAAAGAAATAAATGTAATTAAAACACAAACGAAGTATAAATCAAAAAATACATATAAAGATAAAGAAAAGGTATGTATAAGATGTGGAATAAAGCCAAGACATCCATATCAAGATTGCAAAGCAAAAGATGTGAAGTGTAACAAATGTTCACTTAGAGGACATTATGCAAAAATGTGTCTTACAAGAAAAGTAAATGAAGTTAAAGAAGATTCAAGTGAATCTACAAGCGATGTAGATGTGGGTGAAATAAAAAGAATAGAGAGCTGTGATAATAATAACTTCCCATGGTATGTAAAATTTAAAATGGATAATTTAAAAGTTAGATTTAAAATAGACACAGGTGCTGATGAAAATATAATTTCTTGGAAGGTTTTTAAAATACTTTCGAAAAGATTTAAAATACAATTGAAAAATACAAAAGACACACTCCTAGGACCTGGACAAACAAAACTATTGGTCAAAGGAAAAACCAAAGTGCCAATCGAATGGAATGGAAAGAAGATCGAAATAAAGGCATACGTCTTGGAAACAAATAACAACCTGTTGGGAAGGCCTGATTTGGAAAAGTTAGGTATAGTGGAAATAAAAAATAATATGCCCACAAACTTTAAAATAAAAATAAACAACGTAGATATCAATGAAACCCAAAGAAGCACATTAGAACAAAAAGTAATGTCAGAATATCGAGAACTATTTCAGGGTTTGGGTAAAATGAAAAATAAGGAATATCAAATAAAAATAAAGCAAGACAAAACACCTGCGTGTATAACAACTCCGCGAAGAGTACCTATAGCTTTATTAGAAGATACGAAAAATGAAATCGAAAGAATGGTAAAAGAAGATGTAATAGAAGAAATAACAGAATCTACGGAATATTGTGCACCTATGGTTGTGGTGGCAAAAGGAAAAAACGAAAACAGAAAAATAAGGATATGCACAGACTTTACTGGATTAAACAAGAAAATAATAAGAGAAAGGTTACAACTACCTAGTATAGAAGAATTAATTAAAAACTGCGAGACATGTATAAAAAATTCGAAGATAAATGTAGAACCACTGCTCCCAAGTCAAGTCCCAAATTACCCATGGGAAATAATAGGAATAGATTTATTCGAGTATAAATCTAAAATGTATTTATTAATTACAGATTATTATTCAGCTTTTCCTGAAATATATAAACTAAGAAACATCAAAAGTCAAGAAATCATACACAAATTAAAAGAGACATTTGCAAGGTTCGGAATTCCAGAACAAATCAGAAGCGACAATGGACGACAATTTGATTGTGAAGAATTCAGGAAATTTTGTAAAGAGTATAATATAAAATTAACGACGAGCAGTCCACACTATCCTCAGTCGAATGGGAAAATTGAAAGATGTGTGGAAACGATAAAAAATTTATTAAAAAAGAACCAAGGAGATTTTTATTTAGGACTGTTAATATATAGAAACACTCCGTTGTCAACAGGGGAGTCACCAGCGAGAAGATTAATGAATAGAAATTTGAGAGATAATTTACCGATCACAAAATCTTATTTAGAAGCTAAATCACCGGATCATAAGAAAATTAAAGAGAACATAGAAGCAGAACAGTTAAAACAAAAAGCTAATTTCGACAGAAGATATAAAGCAAAACCATTGATCAAATTAGGAAAAGGAGAGAAGGTGTGGATAACAGATAAGATGGAAGAAGGTATAATCAAAAAGGAATCTGAAGAACCAAGATCGTACGTAGTACAGACACAAAAACAAGATCTTAGAAGAAACCGAAGATTCTTGAAAGCGTTGCCAACAAACAAAAGAAGGGGGATGTAGGGTTGGCTATGAAAAGGAATGACGATTGAAAGATTGACAGAAATGTAATGACAGTCATATAAGAAATAAACATTAATAATTGTTGTTATCGCGCTTGCCTTTCAAAAGTTCATATTGTTTTGATTGTTACATCCCATTTTAAAAAGATGCTTGTTGTTGACAATACTGTCGCTGTATAGTAAGTTCATTTAATATTTCTGATACACAGGCTGTAAAAAAGGGGTAAATTTTTTAACGGCAGTACTGACCAAAATAAATAAAAAAAGCTTAATCAATATGCGTCTGATCTTCAATAGTTTTCGAGATATAGGGCAATGAAAAATGGGTTTTTATAGGGTTTTCCTCTGCTATATCGAAAACTATGAGTTACAACTTCGATTAAATAAGACTTTTTGTTTACCTTTTAGAGGTCGCATTATAGGTGCTTGTTTTTTTTTTTTTTTCTAAATGAAATATTTGTACTTAGTTAAACGTTGCGACGACTTTGGCCAGAATTTCATTTTCAAATAACTTCGTAAATATTCGAAATTGACAAAACTGTTTCTTAGACATAGACAATTTTTTTTTCGATCACTATCTTTGTCAGTTTTTCCTCGATTTTGTCTCTCTCGGACACAGTTGAAGATGATGATTAAGCTCATTTTCTCATTTTGGTCAGTACTGTATACCTTCAATAAACTTTACCGTTTTTTTAACACCCTGTATTAACTTGATTCATAGCTGTGCGTGTAGCTTTATTTTCTATCAGTATCTTATTTTTCACATACGTGGCCTGTCTAAAAATAATCCGACCTTCAATTTTCCAGCGTAAAATAATGAAGGTAGGACAGCGTCGCTTTCCAATTGGTTATAAACAAAGAATATAGCTAGAAGGAGGACACCTTCATGCGCATATCGGAATTTTCGCTTCGCCATTGGGTGCGTTATTCGCTGCTTGGTAGCTGCTGTGTGAGGTATTGTTCCAAGTACTTGTCGGATTTCCGATTCGCTGAAAACGGTGGACACTACCAACACTGATCCTGAGTAGATTGTCCGTCGTCTCCGTGATGAAGTTCGACCGAAAAGACCAGACCTCTGAACGACAGTTGCGTCATGAGAATTCTCTAGCTCATTCATCGCACCTGATCCAGACTTTCTTGGCGAAAAATGAAATTTCAGTCGTCCGCGAAGCTCCCTACTCTTCAGAAATAGCTTCCTGCAACTTTTGTCTGTTTCCGAAATTGAAGAGGCCACTTAAAATCCCATTTTGAGAGTAGAAAAGAGATAATGCGAAATGCGACGGCAGAGCTGCAGACCATTCCAATAAAACGCTGCCAGAGGTGTTTCCAGCAGTGGAAGGATCGTTAGGCTAAATGTGTGGAGGCGCAAGGGGCCTAGGGTAGGATTCTATAACAGTAATCGTTATTTGTGGTTGGTACGTCATTTATCAAATGGAAAATAACTGTTATCTACAGTTGCTATTGCTTTTTAGAATACCGATTACGATTTGTAAGCCCTGTCCCATTTAAGGCATTCAGTAGATGGCACTGGCAACAGCGCAAATCTGAAGTAGCCGAAATTACATTGGGTAAACTTGCTTCTTGTCTCTAATTTCAGCCAATCAGAGATGTTAAAACTATTCCCTATGCTCCGCAATACTGAATGGCTTAAATGGAACAAGGTACAATTGATATTTAACAAGAGAAATGGTTATTTGTAGTTGTTACGAGTTATGAAATCCCACCCTTACTTTGAAGGACATTAGGATCCCAACCCCGTCAGGTTCGCAATATTTTTTCCCCAGCCGGAAGTCGGATTCTTTCTAGACAGGCCTCGTATATTTTTATAATAACTAAATAACAGTTTTATATTATGTACCTTCATAAAAACTAAGTAAACGACACCATTGAATTTGACAAAATGGGCGGAGCTAAAATCTCATACAATTCGAAGATGACCATGATCAGATATCTTAAAAAAATTAACTTGTAACTTACCGGTGTAATAAGGTGTAGATTATCAAAAAAGTTTCCAATGTAATTCATTACTGAAAGTTTAGAAGAAATCCGTTCAACTTTAGTAAGCTGCATCAGGAATTTATCTTCTTCAGTCAGTAAGTTCACATTTTTCTTTTCTGCTACGAATTCCCGGTACGCTTTGGACTCTTGTTCAGTTGGTACCATCCTTTGCAACAATTCAACATTTTCTAGTGACAACTGTTTCAGATCTAGCGAATTAATTGCGGCAATAACTTTTTCTACGGGCATTTCGAGTTTTCTTCTGGAAATAGCAATATTTCTCAGTCTCGTATGTTCCAAGAGAGAAATATTTTCAGGTTTTTTGAATCGTTTACTGGGAAAACTATTTAGTCCATCGACTTCCTCGCGTCCATTGGCCATGCTGAGTCCGATACCAATCTTAAATCGTTCTTCAAAATCGATGAAATCTATATGACCATGTAATTTGTCATCATCTAATTCATTGAATATGGTTCCTCTAACTTGGTTAGGTTTTAACGCGATCCAATTCAATGTGGGAAGTTTGTACTTTGTTTGGACTTTCCGTTTGATGGTCATGGCGCCGTCTGGAGCCTGCATCATGCCAGCTGGGGGCGGAGGGACTGGACAAGGCGGAGGGGGGATAGGAGCGAAAGTAGAGAGCATCGGTGGGGGACAAGGTGGGGGCGGTGGTGGTGCAACAGGGGCTACAGGTGGGGGAGGAGGTGGGATTATAGGTTCGGGGACTGGGGTTGAGGCAGCGGTTGATTTGAGGAGGTCTGCTAGACCTGCGACTGAAGAGAAAAAAAAATGGTTAGCATTTATGAAAACATTTAAATGGGGACTTATAAAATTGACGTCACTCAACACATATCCTCCTCTCCAGTACTACATGTGAAATACACTAGCGATCGTTGAAAGTGCAACACCAAAAAGTATTAGGAATAAATAAATGCGATTCAGCATAGAAGTAGTGTAAACGATTAAAATTTCACAACTCTAAACAATAAAGAACAAGAGAAAATTAATAAAAACTATATCCTTCGTCCCCATTAATTACTGCTACTATATACGCCCAGGCACGGACTCAGGAAGATGGCGAGTAACTACTTCAAGCCACATTTCTTCCAGCGTTTGCACCGGTGGCTTAGAACGCTTCACTATTCTTGCTAATATATCCCACATTTTAAATTGGTGACAAATGTGGAGAACGAGCAGGCCATCGAAGCATTGATATTCTGTGCTGATTAAAGAATGTCAGTATTCTTCTCGCAACATGTTATCTTGCTGAAATACGGCTACCGAATTCAGTTGCATACGGGGAGCAACTTCCGGCACTAGAATTTCACTAATGTACCGCTGACTGTCTAGAGAACCGGGAATGCGTATTAAACGAGATTTCCAGTTACAAGATATTGCACCCAAGACCATAATGCATTGAGTAGGCGCAGTGATAAACCGCTCTCACGCATACCTAAAATACGGCCTCATTCAATAGTTATCTACGTCATTAGACCAGTAGATAAGCATTTACGGACGAGCTAGTACATCACGGGTCGACCCCGGTAGGTATACTCAACAACTATTTTGACAGCAAATTATTTAGAATAATTATTATTTAATCAAAAGCTTCATGCTTGTTTTGAACAAGTGTGCTTTGTTAAGGTACAATTTATTAAACGCATTTTTTTTATCTAATTTACAAATTATGTAATAGTCAACTTTGGAATACCTACAGGGCGTCGTCTAGGTTTTGCTATGTATTACCGGCCTAGGCCGTAAAATCGGACCTACCGGACTCGTTGCTAAGAAGCTAGATAGTTGTTTACAGTTAAGTTTACAGAGGTTTACAGAAAAACAATTTATTTGATCAATTGCACGTCGTTGTTTTCTGCGAGTCATATGTACTTGATAATAAACAAATTCGAACTGAATTTGAATCATAGTGTATTAAATATTTAATAAACATGTTTATGCGATTCCTAATTTTAATCGTTTACAGCACTAATAATAAGCAACTGGTATATTAAATCTAATTTATTTATTCCTAATATTTTTTGTGTTGCATTTTCAACGATCGCTAGTGTATTTTAGAATACAATAAAATAAAATCTATAATCTTTCTCAACTTACTGGATGCGCCCTTGGGGAGAGTTTTCGTAAGCGTCTCCAATTCTTGCATTTTAGATTCGAGTAAAGATTGCCTGTTCTTCGATTCTTGTTCATGGTGCATAACCGCTCTTCTCAGGGTAGACACTTCTTCATCTACCATTCTTCTCGTCTCCAATAATTCGTCTCGTTCCGCTCGTACGTTTGCCAGCTCTGTTTCAAGAGCCGCTAACTTTGAGAGAGCTTCGCGTTCGATTTCTGCCACTCGGTCATGGGCCTAAAAAGAATTAACACTCTCTGTTTTAAATGTGGTGATCCTCACGTCATCAGTTTCTGAACTAAGAATGAATAATCATGTTAATGTCTGGCTTTGTTACTCACAATCTGAGTGATAAAGATAGACATAAACATGATTGTTCATTCTTAGTTCAGAAACAGATGACGTGATGATTACCAAATTTAAAATAGAGAGTAGGAATGCGGTCCTAGAATATACCTACGATTGTAGCATGACGAGCGTTAGTGATTAAACAGAGATAGTTATACCATGTTTCTATGGCGTAGCAAAAGACAAAATGTAATTGAAGCGCCTCACATAAATATCATATTGACATCTGTCATTTGTTATTCAAAGTGTTAGTTTACTGTACTCAACATTTTATTTTATTGTGAATCATTAAACGTGCATTCCACAATTCTTTAATTCGATATTTTTGTTTTACCAGTGTGTAAACCTGTCATTTTTACTTGTAAACTCTAAACAGGAACATGTGAAGTATATCCATCTAGCAACTATCTTGAGAAATAACGTGGAGACCTATTCTAATTCGTAGCGCATGTCATGGCGGTTTTTGACAAGCGCCCATGAATGACGTCAAGTCCAGATGGAACTTGTAGGTTGCAGGGATTTTTAATGAATGTATTCACATTAATTATATTTCATTTCACGTAAGAAAATAATGGGCAGATAGGTGCAGTTTGATCTTTTTGTTTGATTGGATATCGGGGTATTATTCAATCAAAAAACAAGGTCAAACTGAATACGCCGTGACACTTCGCATCTGTTAGGGACCAAGAAAATTTTTATTCTAGTAGGAATATTTCTGACTGATGTACTTCTCACATATTCCACTAGGCGACAGCACGATAGAAAAACGCTAACTATGGCGTCCGGTGAACGCCAACTTGAATTAGAATAGGTCTCTTGGGCCGGATAACAATCAAAATCCGTAGTAAATTTAATCTCTTTCGGCGGCAAAATCTAGGTAAATTGTTTGATAGAAATTAATCCATTTCTTCTTAATACATTTATATATTTTTTTTTAATCTAGAATTACACATTTGTTGATTAATCATATGATATATCAAATGATGCATTTTCATTAGAACTAAACGTTAGAACAAAACATGAACGTCACTGGCGTATCATATGAACAAGCGGGACTGTTGCTATGACAACTAAGGGCAATGACAAAAATTGGTATCTGCGCAGATAACGTAATTTATACAGGGTGTAAATGAAATAAATGCATTAAATTTAACCAGTAATGTAACTCGACGTGAGCAACAATATTTCTTTATAACTTTTTTTTCTAATGCCCGGTTTTATAAAAGTGAATTAAATTTTTATCCACGATTATAATTAGAATCCGGGATTTTGCATATATTATTATATGTACAAAATCCCGGGATTTTGAAACCCGAGATTAAATTTGTTTATAAAACTGGGCATAAGTCTTTTAGATTTTGAGTTAAAATTCTTTAAAGATTTGCTGCATATTTCGTTACCCGCCCATGGAGAACAAATGGCTGCTGCCGTATTCAAGTGGGATACAAACAGCTCAAAAATTGTCGGTTATCGGTTACACTTGCAGTCACAGTAATTAATAAACGAATCAACGGAAATAACATTTATTATTAATTAATTCGTAATAGTACAATTTTTAAAATAAAGAAATTTAAAATTTGGAAAACAAAATTATAAAGTTGTGTATTAAACCAGGCTTTTAATCACCTGTGAATAGAGGAAAAGCAAAAGCATAATTATTAGGTTATGAGATGATTATTTATCGTCGACAAATCATAATAGTTTAAATACGTTATTCAAAAAATGTAAGTACAAATTTTTGTCCATTTAAACGAGGTACATGAGTACCAATAATTAGTCGTCCATTTATTGTTCCCACCCAAACATTTTTTAATGAAAATTTTTACAGCATTTTCATCTGTCGAGATGTGTATTGTGCATAATAAATACACCTTCCCAAGTAAATTGAGTCTCATTAATGAGCATTATGAGCCATTCCCAAAATTGAAGTCTGTTATGTGCTGAAAACATTGAACTTTTTGCACATGGTTTGGGTGCAACTGTTGCTTTTTTAAAAATTGTCATATGTGACACTCCGTATTGTGATAAAGATGTACAAGATTAAGAAATGAGCGAATATTAGGAACGTATGATTTGGAAACGCTCCGTCTAAATGCGTTGGCAACTCTATAACACTGTCTTTATATCAACCACAAATTAAAATGTAGTAAAGATACGAATAAATAAATAAACCAGAGGTAAGTAATTACAAGACTGTGTATCTGTGTACTCGCTATTAAGCATTTTAACAAAATTTTACCTTATAAACAAGTTTATTACCAATGTCAAAATTTAATTGCAACAACTGATAGGACTGTCAATTGCTAAAACAAAATTTTTCATAGCTATTGCTACTGCATTCAATTATCACAAAAATACTTGGAACGACTCGTCAATTTACGAGGTTGTAAAAATGCTTAAAAAATGTGCGATTTCGAGAAAAAGTTATTAAGAAATATTGTTGCTCTCGACGAGTTATATTACTGGTTAAATTTAATGTAAATGTAAATTTAATGTACTTATTTCATTTTCATATACGGGTATATACATTATCAAAACCTTTAAATTTCACATAGTGAAACTCCCCTATTGTGATATTCTACTATTAATTGTCGGTTACTTACTTGTCCAAGTTCGTCTTCAAGTTCGCCCACTTTTTCAAGAGCAGCAGTTTTAGTTTCACTGTCTTCCATCAAAGCCGCAACATCAAAAACATTATCCAAGTACGCTGAAATCTGAACCTGAAGTTCTTCACTTTCTGTTAATCTTAGTCGCTCTAAATATCCATCTAAACCTAGGGAAGTGAATTCATATTGCAGGTGAACTCTAAAATTCATGTCTTCTACGGAATGTACAACGATATTTACAAACTGCATACACGCCACCTAGAAAACAGTTTTTAAATTAGGTTAGGTTTGTATAGGGGATGATTTTGTCGTACCATAAATTCAATATGAAACATTTCATAGTTAAGGAAGTATTCCATAAGGGTTTGAAACCGTCTGGCTTCCTGGCAAACTTCTTTGAAGTTGTCGAAAGCTGAAAGAATTATTTCGTGTCCACCTTTCACGAGACATATTGCAGCTAATAGTTCCAGAACTAATGCCTTAGTACGTAAACTTTTGTGCATGAGACTTAACGCTATGCAGTTTATTGCTTCTCTGTGTTGTATCACCATATTGAATCCATACTGAAAAAGATACATATATTAAATAATTTTCAGTTTTAAATTAGATTTAAGTTTCAATTTTAATAAAATTCTTATTCGTTTGCAAAATGTGACTTATATAAGATATACTTATACTGCAATAAAAGTCGCCTTTTATTATGTATTTCAAAAAAAGTTCATGACGTTTGGCACGGGCTATAGATTTGTTCTTATTTTGAACCACCGCTTTCTGACCCAACCAAAATATTATTAGTTCAAATTAACATAATTTTTAAGTTGTCAAATTCTAAATCATGATTCGAAAATGCTCTTTAGCTAATTCTATATTTTCACTTACGATACTTTAAAAAATTCATTAAATATGTTCAAAAAAATAACCAAAGTCTCACATTACTAAAATAGGTGAGTATGGCGGGTGGTCTATTACTGTTAGCATTTTTTTGCCAGAAACTGAAAAAATGCGCTCTAGTTAATTCCATATTTTCACTTATAACGATATACAGGTGACTGAAAATAGAGACAATTTTCTTTATTATTAATTTTAGACCTATACTGCCTATACTTTAAATTAGAAAGTTGCGCACGAAGTTAAATGCCACTACTTTTTGCTGTGAAAAGATTCTGAAGCGAAATAATCGCTGAATTTTTAAATGGTACATATATTTTCATATTTTCGGAATGTATTTAAAATTATGCCAAGTACTTGCATTTTCATTAAAAAATAACCCAATAGACCTTTTCAATTTAAAGAGATAGAAGATATACGCAATGGGGATCTGCGCATAGTAAGAACAATTGAGATCTATGACGTTTGTTTCTAAAAAAATTTGACGTAAAATGTGAGAAAAATCTTTGACAACTTTAAAAATCTTCTCGGAAAAAAATACAAAAGCTTTTATTAAATTTTCACCAAGAATACAGGTATTCTGCAATATTCTTGACGTTTCGTTTGACAGCGCAACTGCCAATTGTTGGTGCCATTCTACTTACTATTTGCAGCAATAGAAAGAGATAGCTGTTAAATTAAAACGGTCTATTATTAATTATTTAAAATTATGATAATTGAATGTATCATCAGTTTGCCATGACATTTATGCTTTTTCTGTTTGAAGAAATATTTTGATATTTACTGAATGATTATTTTAAACTGTGAAAAAATTAAGAAAATATTATTTATACATATTTAAATTTACTTTAATTTTGTTCTTTTATGAATTTTAGACAGTTCGGATTGTTCAAAATAATCAAAAACATATAATACATCAGAAACGGCAAACAAAAAAGGCACAGAAAGTCATGGCAAACTGATAATGCAAAAAACATCATAATTTTGAAAAGTTATCTTTTAATGAAAATGTAAGTATTTGACATCATTGTATACCTGCTTTTAAATACTTTATGAAAATATATGTACTATTCCATTTAAAAAATCAACGAAGATTTTGTTGTTTTTCCAATCACCCTGTATGAATAACTTTTTATCGTACCTACTTTAAATATTTTATCCAAAATATCAGAGATGAAACAACACTCTTTTAAAATAAAACACATATTCCAACTTCTGACTGTCAACTATATAAGTATATTATACTCTCTATAATATTATATAAATCAAACCACAAACCTTGTTATTCATAATCGCACGCATACACATAATACAGACATGTATATCATCTTTCGAATCGCCCATATTTAATTTCGCCACATGTTTCGATCTTCTTTTGATTCCAGGGCTGTCTATGATCTCAAGCGGCGGTCGGAGGTACCCGTTCTGCTTGTCATGTTGTCCACTCACACTACACGAGTTGTTGGGGTTCAGACCAGGGTTGAGGCGCTCCTCTGACGTGTTCCGGGACTCGTTGATGCGCTGTTCGTGTCGCATCATAAGGAGACGGAAACTGAGGTAGTCGATGAGGACGTCTAAGCCGAGGTTCTCTTCGTTTAGGAATTCGCGGACCCATCTGAAATTTGACAGGATGTCACGTAAGTGGTTTCCGCAAGAAGTGGATTAGTCATTTATTGTTACTTCAAGGACTGAGCAGTCAATGGGATATTTTACTACAATGGAATTCAAGACAAAAAATTTAATTAATATTGTAGAATAAGAAAAACACAAACTTATGAAGTTTTAACAATGGGGTGGTCCCCCACTATATTAATATTTTATATATATATATATATATATATATATATATATATATATATATATATATATATATATATATATATATATATATATATATATATATATATATATATATTGATACTTCATCTAAACTGAAAGCAATTTATAGTTTTAGAAAATCTTTATTGTTATTCATTAAGCCATTATAATATTTTTTTAAATATTTTGTGACGTAGATAATATCTATCTATATCATAGAGATGATTTTGTCCTCAAACAATAGACTTTGCTAGTAATTGGAGTCAGTGGCGGCTCGTGGGTTGAAGATTTGGTGGGTCAAATTTGGTAACTATTTTTATAATATGTATGTACTATCCGCTCACGAGATTGATGCCTTGGTCATGGACCGTGTATAAGTGAATAGGGTGGTGATTGTTTTCGTGTAACTGTCTTACACAACCAAAGTTATCGTTTGTCTCTGTCTAACGCATGGGCTTGAATAGCATAATATAACACAACGTGGTCACAAGTTTAATGTGACCGGAGCAGCGCGCGCGTACCCCTGCCATTTGTTGTCCTGCTTTCAACACAATGGTGTCGTGTGCAAACAACGCTAACGATGGACTGACTACTAACAATTATTAAATTAATCAATTAATCAAAACATTTTATTGTTTCGATCTTTCTTTTCTAATTTGATCATTTGGGAAGCAGTTGATCAAATGACCTAATGGAGAAATCGCCACTGTTTGGAGTATCATAAATTGATTTTTTTAACACTTATAAAAATATATAAATATGTTAAAATAACTCTTGTGCTTGTGGTCAATAATTCGAAATACGCGTTGATAATAAGCAATTTAATAAAATAATTAATAAAAAACTACATATATTATAGTCCAAGTTTTGATTACCACAACATATCTTTTACTTTCACACAAACACAACAAATGATTATCTGGCGTGGTATCATAAATTCAATCTAGTGCTATTTGGTTTAGTTCAGTTGTTTCGTTATTTTCTGCATTTATATACTTGAAAATTGATTTCGTTTTTAGTAAAGGCGATAGCAGAACCCTTGAATGCATTGAGAATTTCGATTAGAATAAATGTGACGTTACGTTGATATATAGATTATAGATAAAGAAATGAATAACTTTTTTAAAGTCTATCACAAAGTTTTAAAGACTGGTTTTAATATAAAATGACATGACGAATTTTCAAAATTTGTTTCTATGATGGAAGACCACATTTTGTAATTCTACATATCTATTATTTTATCGTCCAGTTGACAGTCTCCCATTCGCGGTCGCCTAGTTGACTTGCTAATTGTTCATCATAGACGTATTTCAGGTAGCATAAGAGTTTCATTTCTAGTTCTTCAGTCACTTCCAGTTCATATATATCCTTATACTCAAAGTTATTGTGACATGTATCTACTTGCTTATACTCGCGTTCTTTTTACGTATCTCAGTTCGTCTTAGCTCACCTCAGTCGCCTCACTAATTTTGATCGTTCTTTTTGGCGTAACTGAAGTGAGACCGAAATGAGAAGAGTTCCTCCCTCCTTGCTGGTTCTTAGTCACCTCAAGAGGTTGTGTTTGTTGAGTTTTTAATCTTAGATGAACAGTGGGAATGAATGTTTTGCTGACCGATAATATTAAAGATATTGTGCTGGAGTTTAAGTAATGATTATTTAACATTTATTATAATGTAAATTTATATTTAGGAGCAATTATGAAATAATGACATGAGTGTTATGAACAATTTGTTACTTTCCCTAAATTCAGCGGACAGTACTTCGAATTTTTTAACAGACAATAGGGTACTCTCGCATATTTTTTAAAAAATTCTTAAAGAACAGGTATATCTAAAAGTACCTGTGAAAACCCGAGTTAAAAATTCTTTTTAATAAGCGAGATATTAATTTTCAAAATTTGAATTTGATGTGTCACGTGATGGTGACATACTAGTTGTACAGTACCAGCACTACCAGCGGTGTGCATCAGTGGTTCATGGGTTTTCGAGGTGTTCAGTAAGTATTGAAAACGATGGGAAATAGAATATGTTTAATTGTAATCTTACCTACTATTATACTTTGTTCGAAGATATTTCGTTATGGCTTTAACTTACTAAGCCTGTGGTGAACCTCACACAGCAAGAGATTGTACCTGTTGGCGCTCAGGGTAGGATTGCAAAATATTTAAATTATTCGGAAATCTCTAATCTCTGTGCGCATTACGTATTTCAGATTTACTTGAAATAATAATGAATTCGCAAAATTAAATTGTCTTTGACTATTATTAGAAATATAAGATGAGAAGAATCGTCCTTGACCGGTATTAATACATATTAGGGAAAATAAGATATCAAAGTCATATCGTGGTGAAAATTGCCCGATAATATATTTGGACGAAACTTGGTTTGACACCCATGACACAGTACCAAACAGTTGGACAGACGGTACAAATGATTGTGCAATCGATGTTCCACCAGCACGAGGCAAGAGAATTATAATACTTCATGCCGGATGTGACCAAGGGTGGAGAAAAGGTGCGCGATTTTTAGCTGGCCATAACGTTAAAAATTTGTGTTTAGATTATCATGACAATATGTCCGCTGATATTTTTGAGACGTGAGACTTTATTATAAATATTCAAGACTAAAGTGACGATAGTGAAATGGATTGCGATAGTGACAATGATATTGTCGAATAATTACATATGTATACCAGTGTAATATTATGTATTTATTGTTATGTATAGCACTATTGTGTAATTGCATTATTTAATTAAATGACGAATTGTTATACAATGATACTTTTATGTAACATTTTTTTTTTTTTGCTTCATTATCATAAATAATATTTGTACAAAATTCTCTGTTTCATTATTAAAAATTTAATTAAATTGGGAAATATTGAATACATACCTGTCCTTTCACCCCTATAAATCAAGCTTAAATTCCTAACAATAGACCCGATGAGAAGGCCATAACGAAATATCTTCGAACAAGCGATACTAAAAACCTTAACAAATTTATAAGAAAAATCATTCTTAGTAACCGATTAGGTACATATTTTTGCTTATTCTGCACAAACATTTTAACATTCTTAATTTATACGTATATGTAGGTGGCGTTTGAGAATATACTTTTATTGCCATTATTATAATTAATATAAAAAAACTTAAGATAGGATGTTTCATAGCATGGTGGTAACGTTTTTGCTCGCGTTTTTGTTTCTTATATCAAAGGTGGTGGGTTCGAACCTACCAAACTTTCTTTTTTTATTTTTCATTCATATTTATTTAACATAATCAGATAAAATTGGTTACATTAATTTTGATATTTATTTAAAATTACAACAAAATGTTAAAAAAATTAAATAAAGAGGTTTGGGTGGATTCAAACCCAGTACCCTTCACGTAACAAGCACGAGTATTACCACCACCATCATGAACTTATTTATTACATAGAACATCTTTTAGGAAGATAATTACTATTACAATGAATTTGCAATAAAATTTATTTATTTTTTTAAATTATTCCTTATTAATTTTGAACAATTAATTATTAATATGATGCAATAAGTATCCATGGACATGTGTACAAAATTTTGCAATTTTAATGGAAAGTAAATATTCAAAATATTCTAATTTCCCATGTTAAATTCATATGTAACGGATTTCGAACACCACCCGTTTGTAGATTAGATACACAAATAAGTATTTGTACGTAGTATTTAACAAATTTTTAATATTGCACACATTGTTGATATGTAGTTCATTATTTTGTTACCAGATGTCATATCGCTTAGCAATACATGCTAAAACGGCTAAAACAGTTGTTCACGAACACTCTCGAACGATACGAAGTAGACCCGAGCATGTGCATACTTAAGATGCGCCCTGTTATCACATTCAAATATGGAGTAGGGATTTCAACTGGTCTCCCATTGGTAGTGCAACTAGTGCATTAGCAAAATTTAGATGCTTTATATCTTTTGCAGCAATCAATTTATAACAGGTTTTTTTTTCTTTTTCCCTCTGATTTACTAATCAACTTTAATATTTTTAATATTTGTGATCATGAGAGAATACCCTATTCTAGGGAATTTGTTGTCGTTCTTTTTTCTTCACAAAAATCTCAACTCAGCTCATGTCAAACTCATCTCACTTTTGAGCTGAGGTGATGTGACGCAAATGATAAAAAGATCGCGACTTATATACCAGATTGGTTCAAATTAAAGATGGGCCCGTATTACGGACGCACTTTTATAATAAAAGTGCTTTTATGGAGCACACTCCCACTCATAAGAATATAATGTAATAGCGCATTCCATAACGCTTGATTTATAAAAGTGTGCTCGTTATACGGGTTAATAACTTACTCTATGTGATTCGTGCGTAGAGATATCTCCAAATCTCGTAAAACCTGCGTCGAAGTGGATTCTCCAACCATTTTTCGTTTCTGTAACAATACAAATTAAAGTAATAAATTTCAATGAGATATAATTTAATCTAGGCTAGTTAAAAATATGTTAGAGTTGACCTATTTTTCTTCTATACAATAAAATGTGCTACATCCGCTCATCTAAAAGTATCATAAACATTCAACAAAGAAACATGTTAAGTGATGTGTAACATGATGCTACTGCTAACATCAATCATCAATCTACTCTACATGAACAATGTTAAAATAATATAAACAAAGTTTAACATTTTGCAACTAGGAGAAACTTTTACAAAAACTTTTTATTATGTTAAAATATTTGGAATTCATATACAGGTTATTTTTTTATACCGGTTGTTTTTCAACTTCGGGTAAAAACTTTAAGAACAATAATAGTACTAACCAAAATGAATAAAAAAATAACTTAATTAGCATACATAGGTCTGATCTTCAACTGTTTCCTAGAAAGAGGCCATTTTGTCTATGCCAGTAAATAGACTATAAAAATTAAATAAAATTTTATATGAAATATTTTTCTCAATTTCTAATAGTTAAGAAGTTATTTGAAAATTAAATATTGGTCAAGGTCGCCACTCGCCACATTTTACTTTACATTATTTGATTTAAAAAAGCACATCTATAATGACCTCCTCTCAAAGGTGCACAAAAAATCTGATTTAATCAAAGTCGTAACTCATAGTTTTCGAGATAGCTAGATATGTTCAGCACTATATTTGTTCTTAAAGTTTTTCCCGACGTTGAAAAACAGTCTGTATAGTTTCTCCAAACATCTAAAGACTTGCGCCTTCCTAGAGAGATAGGGTCAGTCTTCAAACTAAGAAGTCAAATCAAAACGAATAATTATAGTTGCGCGCATTTCAATTTAATGAACAGTAGTTTTGTAGTATTCATTGTGTTTCTAGCTGTTTGAGGAGTATCCAACTATCCAAGCAACATAAAACAAATGAAGTTGACATGACACCCTAGCTTACCCTACGCCAAGCAAACAAATGGGTGACGTTGATACGATACGCGATGCGCGGTTGTTCAGTCGTTGACCCTATGAGGGCGGGTATGTGATAGGGATATATCTGTAGGGAGTAGGGACTACCATAACATTCAACAAGTAAAGCACTACAGGAAGAAAATAAATACATATGTTTTATGAGTTAGAATTTCGAATAGGGCTGGTACAAGAATATTTATATGCCTTCAAAGAATTAAATTAAAATAAATATTAGTCTTTAAATGGCCTCAATTTTAAACATATCATGAAATATTCATTAGGTATTTTGCAACTAATTATTGAAATTTGTGCAATATTTTGAAAAAGTCACGTGATCCGAAACAAAATGTTACGTCAAAATTCATACAGCTAACATGTGATAAACTATCGCCAACATTTATGTATATAAATAAGGTATAGGTGACGGACAAACTATTTTCCTATTGGCTATGAATGACGTTCTGTATGTAATTTGACGTCACAGGAGTGAGGGATTGTTTTTCATAACTATTTCTGGCTGGCACCAATCTTTTTATTTAATTATTTACGAAAATAACAACAAATTATTATTTTTATTACTAAGAAAAATATATCATAAACTTTCATTTAAAATACTTTTTGAAAAATGTGCAACTGGTCCATTTTATGCTCAAATGCGAATACAATAGGAATGTTCGCGTTCGGTATTGGGGTCCTATACCAATTTAAAAAAAAAATCTGGAAGAACAGGATTAACTAAGAATTATAGTGCAAACGCGACTTAAAATTTTTACGTAATAACCGAGATATGAATTTTTAAAGTTGAATTTGGCACGTGACGTAGCAAGCACTTACAGTGGTCGACAAACTGTTAGAGAGTACAATTATTTCATGTTCGTATTGCTGAAATATTTTTATATATAAACATGTTATGTTCACGAAGAAATTATTATTATTATTATTAAGTTTAAATAATATAAATAAAATCCATTTTTTCCTAATAAATTATAGATCATTGAAACAGTTTGACTATTGTTTGACAATATTATGATACAAACTATCGCGGCAGATGGAGCTAGTTCATTGATGTTTTCACGGTATAGGTTGGCCTAAAAAGCGCGCGAGTCTCGTTTTTAAATTCAGGGAACTACGGTATAGTACCCCATACATAAACTCTTGAATGTTCTGGAATTTAATTGAAGGGTCGTATAAGATGTGAAACAACCACGCCAGGGCAGTTTTCAGTTAGAATAGGGATTACAGCTCAATCGAATTAAGAGAAATTAGTAAAAAATAATGAAAGTAGATGCTTAATAATGAATATTAATAAAGAAATAAAATGATATAATTGAAATACTTCGGAAATAAAGGTGTTTTTGTTTTAGCAGCTCGTCACTCATATGAAATCCATATATATTATTTTGATTGGCGACTCAAAGACCACCTATAAATATATAACGAATACCAAGTTAGAGGGTGGAATCTACTACCAATGGCAGTAGACAAATTCAAACAGCGGACACGTGGCCAGTCCAGTACTGCAATTCTCAAACAATTTTTATTTGAATATAAATTTCTTGCATTAAACTTAATAATTTTGATGCACTTGCAATTATAAAGCTCGTAGACTTGTACAGTGTTACAATATTAATTTGTTTTTTATAAATATAATTTAAAAATAGCATACATTTCAAGAACATTTTAGATCCACGAAGAAAACAGTTTTTTATAAAAACTTATATTCGTAACGTCACATCTATATTTTCAAACTTCGAGGGACCATAATTCACTTATTAATACGAATTCTTTCACCGGATTTTCACCAATAGTCTTAGTTTTACTGATGAAATTATAAAAAAAATGGTGGAATCCCCAATTGGTAATAGTAATATGGTGTGAACACTGAGCGCAAATGTACAGAGTGTTAAAAAACAAGTGTAACACATTTATAGGACATAGAGAAAAAGTCAAAATAAGTCGAAAAGTTTTTTACAATATGTATCCAAAAATGAAATGTTTCGGAGAAAGAGGACATTTTCTAATAGAAATGAAGAAAAACTAACAAAGATAGTGATCGGACAAAATTTTGTCTTTGTCAGTAAATAGACTATAAAAATAAGTACAATAAAATTTAATTTAACATTTTTCTGAATTTCTAATAGTTAAAATTAAATATTGGGCAAGGGCGCCAGAACATTTTACTTAGTACACTGTTTGGTGGCAGAGATAAATCCCGTAGAAACTCATTTTTCATTGCCTTATATCTCGGACACTATTGAAGATCGGGCACATATTGTAAAAAACTTTTCGACTTATTTTGACTTCTCTGTCTTATAAATGTGATACACTTGTTTTTGTATTTATTAAGTGTTTTAGTGTTGCTTATATTTAAATAAAAATGTTACAAAATACCGAGAGCTTCTGACTTAAGTAATTACTTACAAATTAAGAGTGCTTACACTATAATTAAAGTTGTAGCACTTGAAATATATGACTTTTTCAACATTTCCTATCTGAATTCACAACAAATCAAGAATGAAACGTTTCTCCAACACGCAACATGAAAGAAAACATTGAAATGCTTTCAAACGATTAAAGCTAAATATAATTAATTACACTACATGTATTTTTATGATTAGATTAAAGTATAAAACTAAAGAAACTACTTAAAAACAAACATAAAATCTTCTGTTGGCTGTGCCCGAAGGTTTCTAGTGGTACACATTTCGTTTTCTAAGTTAGTCTAATATACCAATTTTCACATTGGGGTCCTGTATGGTATGACTATATTGAATGAAAGATGACGTTTAGATTATTTAATAGATGTGGTTTCTTTTGAAAACATTTCGCTATATTTGATTTGAAAGGAAACTGACCCTTATGTATTCCGTTACAGAAGATTAGAATTGTACTCCGTACCAGGAGGCATTTAAAATGACCTTAGCAACAGGATTCAGGGATATATTTAAAAAATTTAATACCGCAAATTCTAGTTCGTTCGTCTCAGGTGTAAGCAACCCTCAAGTCGGAATTATTGTTAGAGGAAATTAAAAATAATCCTATTTCATAGAATTTTCAAACTAAATAGTTTAAAGATCAAAATATTTTATTATAATCAACATAAACAAAAATGTTTTAATATTTAAAAGCACCCCTATTTTGATATTCAATTACTCTAGTCGGTCAGCCAGACATATAGTAATGTATTTATGTGCTTTCCTAGTCCAGTATTTAAATGGGTTCATGCAAAAATTTCATACCTGAATATTTCGTACAATTCTGTTCTTCTCTAGGGTTTCAAAAGAAACCACATTTTTAAATAATTTACACGTCAACTTTCATTCGCTAGTCACACCATACCAATTCTAGAAGTAAAGGACGAACTAAGAATTTTAGTGCAAATGCGATTTAAAAATTTTACTTAATAAGCGATACCTATATGAATTTTTAAAGTTCATACTTTGGCGTAGCTGGTCCTCACCAGTGGTCGACAAGCTAGAGGGCACTCATTTTTCATGTTGGTATAGCTGAAATATTTTTATATATAAACTTATACGTTATATTCCCTAATAAATTATAGAACATTGAAACAGTTTGACCATTTTTTAAATAATATTGTGATACGAACTTCGGCGGCGGGTGGCGCTAATGTTTGTTCATTCATAGTTTCACGGTAGGCGGGTGCAACATGCACGCGATTCTTAATTTTAACATCAGGCAACCAATCAAATTGCTAGGACATGATACGTCATCCCATCCTCTACCTAATTACTAAACAATTTCAATCGCTTGTAATTTGCGAACTAATTAATATTCAAACTAAATTCTTTCACTAATACTCATTAATTTACGTATATTTTCGCATTCTTATCTAAGATAGTTAAAATCTGACTATAGTAACGTAACCCATTTACTGAATTATTTTTAAAAAGAGAACATTTTATTTTTCTGAAATTAAATCCTGTTTGCAATTAAAGGTGTAACATTCTTCTAGCTTGTAAGTAAATGTAATGTAACCAATCCTCGAATAATGAGAACAGGGTACAAAGAAAGGCAAGTAGCGTTCTCCAAAGCGTGACGTTACATTGAACGTGCATACACTAAAACTAAACTAAACTCAACCCAACGTAACATACGAGTACTGATGTGAGAACGTAACCTCACTTCCGCGTCTCTGCTTTGATAAATAACTTTAATTGCACCGCGGTTATACTGCGTAAACGCACGTGTGGCGGTGTGTGTTTTGCGTAGCTCACGGCTACGAAATAATATCAGACCAGTGATTTTTTTAAATAATACGACGGGGTATTGATAACTTTTTAGCCTCAACATGTAGATGGCGTTATCATCGAAATTATTCTCGTACTATAATAATTGTTTTTGCTTTGAAATATACCTCTGAAAATTTCAGCCATTTTGGACGCTTGGTTATTGCATGAGAGTAATTTGTGTCAGTCGAATTCAGTGTTTATATATATATATATATTTCTATTTCTATTTTTTGTTTGTAACAAAGCTATTACAACACCCGAAAGAGTTCGTTAACAGCTCATTCGAGTTTTGTAATAGATTAGGATTAGAAGATGTATATATATATATATATATATATATATATATATATATATATATATATATATATATATATATATATATATATATATATATACATCTTCTAATCCTAATCTGTTACAAAACTCGAATGAGCTGTTAACGAACTCTTTCGGGTGTTGTAATAGCTTTGTTACAAACAAAAAATAGAAAAAAATACTTTCGTATGTTAGGCTAAAAACTTATCAATACCTACCCTCTCAAGATTAGATTATACAGTGTTTATTCTTACAAAACCAACTTTTCTGTAAAGCTGCCGCGCGTTAGTTAAAACTGACCTTGAATGCAGAGAACCTAAAATTCGTACTTGAACAAGCTGAAATGTAATAATAATGGGGGAGTTTTCGAATTTTTGTTTTTTATATGTTAAAATATTTTTAAATCTAAAGCGTTTTGTACAAATTTAAAAAATACCGGAGAAACAAATGATAAAACTTTCGCAATATTTTCTTCCCGCCATTACGGCGTACATAACACCAACTATGTGCGAATTAGGTCTAGACATACGTGCTCAAGTCATGCTTCATCGAAAGAGACAGACGCAAAACACGACCACCTGTTTATGTATACATTTGATACTTGATAATTTAATTTCTGTGTTTATCGTATTTTCTAGGTTTTACATTTACATATTTAAAATCAAATAATTTGCCTTTTGCTATTTGACATTAAATTTGACATTTCTATATTAAATATAAAAGACATACGTTCATGTTTTCATTCTAAACTAGCGCGATTTAACTAACGATAAATTTAATATCGTTTGAACAAAAAAATACGCTATATTTTATTACTTTTATTGCATTAATAATAATATTGTATGTATAGTATGTAATGTGGAAAAATCATTACATTTCAACATGACTAAACTCCGTTATTGTTATAACGAGGAAAAGACTCCGTCAACATCTAATTGGTATGTATAAACCTTATACTAATAAAGCGAAAGCGGATTCATTTATAAGTCAACGTATGCTCAGGTCCAGTCTCAACTTAACGCGCGCCGGCTAAACAATCACTAATAGGGGATTCCACCATTTTTAAATATAATTTCATCAGAAAGTATAAGTAAAACTAAGACTATTGGTGAAAATCCGGTGAAAAAATTTCTATTAATAAGCGAGTAATGGTCCCCCGAAGTTTGAAAATATAGATGTGACGTCACGAATTTAAGTTTTTATATAAAACTGTTTTCTTCGTGGATTTAAAATGTTCTTGAAATGTATGCTATTTTTAAATTATATTTATAAAAAAACAAATTAATATTATAACACTATACAAGTCTACATGCTTTATAATTACAAGTGTATCAAAATTATTAAGTTTAATGCAAGAAATTTATATTTAAATAAAAACTGTTTGAGCATTGCAGTACTGAACTGGTAGCCATGTGTACGGTATTTGAATTTGTCTATTTCCATTAGTAGTAGACTCCTCCCTCTAACTCGGTATTCGTTATATATTTATAGGTGGTCTTTGAGTCGCCAATCAAAATAATATACATGGATTTCATATGAGTGACGAGCTGTTAAAAAACAAAAACGCCTTTATTTCCGAAGTATTTCAATTATATCATTTTATTTCTTTATTAATATTCATTATTAAGCATCTACTTTCACTATTTTTTACTAATTTCTCTTAATTCGATTGAGCTGTAATTCCCTATTCTTTCTTTAGGGTAAGTAAGCTATTGAACCCTATTTTCATTTCTGGTTAAACTGTCTGCTAAGTACAGTCAGTTAAAACGAAGAATATAGCATAAGTTGTAAAAATTACAGATTTGTCAATTTTTAGTGCGACATTTTTCGTAATAACTGACAGTTAACACAGTTTAACCAGCAATGAAAATAATGGGGCTTAGAGTGGAAATCACAGCAGGAGGTTTAGCAATATTGAATTATCCTTTTGACGGGATAAAAAGAACTGCTGTACAAAAAAAAAATTAAGTCTTTTACTTACTCGATGACTCCTGGAAGCTTTTGGGTCTAAATAAGTCCTCAGCTTGTTGAGATAGTAAGATGGAGGATCTTTCGCGTGGACCATTTCCTGGAACAAATTTTTCATTAGTGACATCATCAAGCAAACTGTTTATTTCTTATCGACTGATAAGATTGTACCCGGTAGTTGTTTTGTTACGTATTGATAACAAGGACAATTACGTTGGTACAATTCTAGTTTTCTAGTAGTAATAGTTGTTTACTATATGAGTAAGAACTATTTGTATTATTATTTTTGATGATGAAATGGAACAAAAGTGACCCCTATGGTACACTCTCCACGCCAGCAATGAATGCCCGTGAGGTGACGCCTGGTAAACGCCCGCAGTGTATAAATATGTCATCAGTACTGAAATATGTGTACAAAGCAGATAGGCATACCCAGCAATGGGGAATATGCCGTGATATATTTATTTATTTTTGATGATGAATAAAGTTGTTAATTCTTTGTTTTTACTAAACTCACTGCAGTCTGCAATATTTTGCAAGAAAATATATAACACATACCTATTTTCATATTAGCCACGTGTTTTTTTTTCTTTTCATGCATTTTTTAAATTTTTAATTCTTGTTATTAAATCAACCTTGCCTTGACTATGAACATTTGAATTCCCATCCTTGTCAAATTCATGACCGTGACTTCTTTTGTTTTCATTTAAATTTAAGATTGTTTAACACTGCAAACAACTAAGCATCAGAAAAAATATTGACTGTTAGTTTTGGAACGAGTGTTGCTTTACAATGAATTTATTGTAAATATAATTGAACATGCTTTCAACGACTAATACGTGACTGTTTTTAAATTAGGTCAATCACTTATCAAATATTGTGACGTAGGAATTTGAGTTAATATTCTCAAAGTATATTGCATTTAATTCTCATGAGAACAGAGTTGTACGATTTAAATTACTTCCTATATACGAGTTTATTTATACATATGTATACCTGTATTGATAAGTTTTTAGCCTCAACATGTAGATGTCGTTAATCATAAAATTATTTTGGTACTATAATTGCTTATGATTTGAAATATACATCTGAAAAATTCAGCCATTTTGGACGCTTAGTTATTGTTTTAGAGTCATTCGTATCAGTCGAATTCAGCGTTTTTCATAAAAATGGAAAAAATCAAAAATCGTGCCGTGCTAAAATTCTTGCATTTAAAAGGCAATACTTCTGCGCGAATTAAAGCCGAATTGGACGCTGTTTACGGGGACTATGTTCATCATTTGCACCGTGAAAAGATGGATAGCTTAAGTTGAGCATGGTCGAACCAGTTTGGTTAATGATTAGCGTTTAGATGGTCAAAACTGTGACCACAACCGATAGCATAGAAAACTTGACTAAATGATACTGGATGACCGTCGAATCAAAGTTGGAGAGATAGCAGTGGCTGTGGGCATATCGAAAAAACGCGTCTCTTATACAGTGTAGGATTAAAGTATGAAATAATTTTAAGAAATGGCGAAATCAACCGTTTTTCGTCGTTGTACATAGTAAAGGAAGTATTGTAATCGCGAAAAATTTCGGTTTTCACTCACTACATAATTTCCAGAAGTGGAACTTTACTTGAATCCTATAATAGATTTTAATGAAAAACTATTTTAAAATGTAATCCAAAACTTTTCAAATTTGGTATATAAGAGTTATGTCAATGGGAATAACATAGTAGATTTTGGAAAACAGGCTAACCGGAAGTGACATAAGTATTACCTGAAGTTGTTAACAGTTTTTTGAATAAAATTGTTTTATTTTGATTTTTAGAAATAAATGCCTCAAATAATAGTTTTAGAGAATTAAATTCTGCGTCTGGCACACCTAATATTATTAAATTAGCCCTTTGTATAAGCGAGATATGTAAATTTAAAAATTATATACTTTTTGGTTTTTGTAATAAAGCTTGCTATGGATTAGGACAAAAAAGTACAAAAAAAATAAAATTAATGTGAAAGCCAAATTACGTCAAGTCGTCAAATACATGACATTTTATAATTGGGTCTATATTTCATGTTCGTCTTGCGTACAAGGAAGTCGTGTTGTGTCCACATCAGATTTTTTTTAAAACACTGAAACACGTAGATTTTATTTTTTAAAAATACACATTAATATGTGCAATTCACCTTTCGATATACATTTGTTTTTCAGTTATGACATCAAAAATTTTAAATGGCAATATATAGTAGTGGAATCCAGTGGCGTCACTACGGGGATGCGATACCCGATGCGGGTATTAATAAAAAATTGTGGATTTTAGAAATCTTTAATATACAAATATATATTATTATATCGGTAATTTATTATAAAACAGATTCCATGAATCAGTATACATACTAAGTTACAATTCTGTTTTTATTTACATTTTAAAGCACTTTACTGTGCGCATGTCAGTGATATCACAAAATAATATCACTTTTAACACGTATATCATACAATATTTTTTATACAAACACTATTTTTTCACTTAAATTTGTATCTCTAATAATTTTTTGACATGTGTCAAAAATGTCAATTTATTGTTCCATTCGTCATTACCGACTTTCATTTAGTTATGACATCATCACAAAAAAAAATATAATGTCAATATAGATTTTGAGTAGAGGTATCAGACAGTGATTTTTCTTCCCTTTATGATCATGCAAATAAATCACAAGATTGTTACCAAAATTCTGAAAATCGAGCTGAACATTAAATAATAATGAATAATCAAAATATCTTAATAATTTTTTAAAAAAATTTAAACATTTAATGTTGATATTATGGCACTTACAACTTATAAAACATGATAAACGAAAAATTCTAAACTGAAAAATAAAATCTAGATACCTCGATTATTCATTATTATTAAATGTTCAGAATTTTAGTTATGCAACCTTATGATTTCTTTGCAAGTTCATAAAGGTAAGCAAAATCAATATCGAATTTCTCTACTAAAAATCTATATTGCCATTTAATTTTTTTTTGTGATGGTCATAACTACATGAAAGTCGGTAATGACGAATGGAATAATAAATTGGCATTTTCGACATATGTCAAAAAATTATTAGAGATACAAATTTAAATGAAAAAATAATGTTTGAATAAAAAATAGTGTATGCTAAACGTGTTAAAAGTGATTTTATTTTGTTCGAAGGTTTGGATTTCCTTCTCACAAAATAAAATGTCACTTTTAACACATATATCATAAATAAGTATTTTTTTATATTAATTATACATTATGAATTAAATTTGACATTCAAGCAGACATTCTTTTTCGCATTAGTGCGATTATCTGCCACTTTTTCAAAGTAGGTAATGTGACGAAATCAGCCAATAGCGATAGCCTGCCACTTTTTCGCATTAATGCAAAAAGCGACAGTTTTAGTTTATAATAATTTATTATTTGCTATTTAAAGGGAATTAGAACTAGTATGTTATATCTTGCAAAATAGTTTTTTTTTAAATGGATGGAAATTTGTATTGACGTAAAAGGAATGTTGAAAAGTAAAACTGAATTGTACCGAAAAAATACTTGGTTCATTGGTTCAGTGTTAAGGTGGCTTTATAGGATCAAATAAATTGAACTTTTATTGGACAAATATTTACAACATAATTTTTGATCAAATGCTTACGCTTTACACGTTCAAATTATATGAACATTATTTCCTTATAAGTGGGCTACATAATTACATTTTATAACCTTGATATTTAGAACATGCCCTAAGTTGAATTTTTTTGATCAAATGGTTTGAACATCAAATTTCTTTGAACGTGTAAAGTTCTAGAATCTTATAGTGCAATAAGTTGTAAAAATTGATGTAAATCAATGATCGTCTAAAGTAAAGTGACCATCCGTCCAGCATTAGGCTGGATTGTCCAACATTGATGTGTCCGCCATTTTGTCCAACATTGATATGTGCCATGTGTCTGTTATTTTGTCCACCATTAACTTTTTTTTCGTTTTTTTTTAGAAACAAAACATGTTGGCATAAAAATATTTCGTACAAAAAATTTAGAATTAAAGAAATTCAAAATCATTGTTAAAACTTTTCTATTAGAAAAACTGTTTTTATACCATAGAAGAGTTCCTCTCTCAAAATTTGAATGACTGTACATGAAACATACTTGATTTACATTTTATTGTTATTTCTGATTTATTATTATTATTATTATTATTATTATTATTATTATTATTAACTGCCTATTTTATTGAGTTTTATTCAATTTCAAAGTTCTTCATTGCTAATTTCCTAATTTAGTTTTCAAAATTGTATAAAGTTTTTGTGTATTTTAATTAATTGTCATATTTTTATATGGGCGTCATAAAACAAAATTTGATAAATGTTTCAATTATACTTATGTGAAAAGTACGTGAGAATCAAGAAAATATACTTAAAAATAACCAAATTATTATCTGTAATTGTATTTTTGTTGTTTTATTAACCATGATTTTACTCTACAAATTTAATAATTGTTGAATTTTTAATATTTTAATGTTTAAAACAAATGAACATTGATGGGTGATATTTCGTTGGAAAGTTAAAAAAATTAGTTTTCAATGAAAGAAAATAAAAATGTGCACTAACGAGATGTAAACCAAAATGCAGTATTATTTCACATTTGGAAGTTATTCGGAAAAATAAAAAAACTGAAAAATTTAGATTTTCGCCTATATCTACTTATCTAGTGACCTATACATTTTTCTTAAATAACGAGTCACGAATAAAATGGTCTTCTAATGGGGCAACATTTGTCTAATTTAATCGACGTTTTTTTCGTCAAATTTCCAATGTCCACCATTAACTTCGATGAAATCTGTTCACTTAGGTCTAAAGCCACCTTTAGGCTAGGAACTGTGCAAATACCCCTTCGTATTAAATTGTTTTGCTGTCGTTCATCTCGAAAATCAAGTTCTACGTAATAAAAATGAAAATGTTTCAATGTGCTAAGCGCAATACCGGAAGACAGTATAAATATCCATTTTCTCTAAATTTCAATTATAGTTAACCTTGTTAGAAATTAGTTTGAGTGTTTGCCAATATTACCAGGAACTCTTAATCATAATAAAACGTAAATAATTTAATTTCTTTATTGTACATAAATCTCAACAATGAAGTAGTTTTATTCATACTCATAGTACGTATCCAACTCTTTATTAAAATTTCGCCATGTTCATGTTCCAACTCAATTTCTTTGTTGGAAACCTTACCTAGACGGAAATGATTATGATTGATGATTGGCGAATACCTAAGCGAGTGATTAGCCTGGTTAATCGATCTGCTTATTAATATCATTATTCTAAACGCAAACAATAAAAACGGAGAAATCGTCCGTAGAAGAGAAAAAAGTCTGCAGCTTCGTGATAGCATCTGTAATTTGCTCGCGGCGTAGATTGGCAAAGAAAAGAACAAGACATATCACATAACCGTACATTTATATTATTATGCCGAATCAGTGGCGTAGAAGATGAAACAAACAGAATGGGACATGTATTTGTAATTCAAATATTGTAATTACGAGGATAACTGGAGCATTTTGTATTTGTTTTACAGTTATGTATTGTAATATTCACAAATAAAATAACAAAATAAAAATAGTATATTAAAGAATGAGTTTTATAAGACATGTTTTTTTTGCACGCCTCAAAATGACAAGTGCGTAAAAAAGTCTTATAAAATAAGTCCTTTACTTACACTATTTTTTTATATTTTGCGTCTTTTATATACTAAAATATTTTTTTAAACTACCATGATAAACCGAGTTGATTTAGGGAAATGTGTGTGTGTAACGTTGTAGTAACATTGGATTGACATTTATTTATTTGAAAATCATGTCAATTGGTATTTTTTAGGGTACCTTTATAACCAGGGTATAGCCATGGGCCAAGATCGCCGCCATTGACGGACTCATGTCAAACATACTGACAATTCATTTCCCGATTTATTTGTAAGAAATGTGATATTATATTATAAAAGAATATTAAATAATCACACTATAAATTTATAAAGTTAATAAAAATTAATTTATTTAAGACATACACAAAAATTATTGACATATATTTACAGGTTATGTAGAATATAGGATATGGGTTGTTATTATAACATCCAATTTAAGTAAATAAAATAAAAAATATTACTTACACTTTAAATACATATTAAAATAATATATAAATATGTTTTTTATTAAAAAAAATAAAAAACAAACAGCCACGAAAATACATAATAATTTGCGCAAGAACAACACATGACAGAGGGCCCGACAATGGCGGACGTAACGTGCGCCACGCCATGTCCGTACCCTGGTTATAAAGGTACCCTAGTATTTTTTAGGGTACCATTATAACCAGGGTATGGCCATGGCGTGGCTCACGTTTCGTCCGCCATTACCGGCCCGTCTGTTATATGTGTTGTTCTTGCGCAAATTATTATGTATTTTCCTGGCTATTTGTTTTATTTTGATGAAAAACGCATTTACATATCATTTTAATATGTATTTAAATTTTAAGTAATATTTTTATTTTATTTACTTGTGTAGTTTGTTAAGATCTCATCACGATTACTGATATATTGAAAACAACTAAAAATTACCAATATTAAGCACAGTCATTTAAATTTTTAAAAGGTAAGTTTAGAATATATAATTATTATGTAAATAAGAACTAGTGATATTAAATTAGATGTGATAATAACACATATCATATATTCTACATAACCTCTAAATGTATGTCATAATAATAATTGTGTATCTCTTAAATAAATTAATTTATATTACCTTTCTAAATTCACAGTGTGATTATTTAATATTATTTTTAATATAATATCACATTTATTACAAATAAATAGGGAAATGAATTACCGACAATGGCGGCGATCTTGGCCCATGGCCATACCCTGGTTATAAAGGTACCCTAGTATTTTTTAGGGTATATATATATATATATATATATATATATATATATATATATATATATATATATATATATATATATATATATATATAAAACTAACCTCTTTTTTAAACAAAGTTTTCTTTGAAATATAAGGAATAAATCTTCAAAGTATTCAAGACAGGTATATTCATTTATAATTTTCTGATTCACGCACTGGAATTATTATCTTTTTTCATCTTGTCAAGCATATTTTTAATGTAAACAATCACTTTTCGTTTACGCGGGAATTGGTGACAACATGATTTATTGTCTTTCTCACATGACAATGTGCACCCAAGTAAGTAGCAATAATTGTTACTCATATTACAAATTGTATGTCGATTTAAATACACAAATGCGTACAGTATTCAACAAAATTTTAATATTACACACTTTAATGACAAGTAGAACTGTAGTCAAGCTGTAGTTAATTATTTTGTCACCAGATGTCATATCGCTTAGCAATACATGCCAATTCTGATTTATGAACATGAGTAAATGTCATCTAGTACTAACCTACTAGAACAAATTTTTTTGTATATAAATGAAAAATCTGTTCATAAGCAATTGGATTTCGTAATGAGTTCACTATGAACGCAAAATATAAAAACATTATAATAATTTGTTCAAGATAGTAGAGTGAAGTCACTTAAATTAAATTAAAAATTAATAAAAATTTGAGTACCAGTTATAAATAAATAAAATAAATCAGCAAATCACTAAATTTTTGAAAAGTGTGCGCTCGTTTATACTACATCAACTAACGAAGGTACACAAACAAAATCGTTCAGATATTTAATTATTTACCATTCACCATACCATTATATTTATAATATGTACCTATTGCTCAATGCAATGAATAAAACAATTTGTACATACAATAAGAATTGAAATTGTAGGTAGACAACTATTAAATATAAAAAAAATGCCGTGTGACAAGTGCATTTTCTACTATGATGTTTAACGTAGGAGAAAATAAATAATTACTGATTAATATTTATAAAATTCCAGAAAATTGATGTATTGATTGCAAATTAAAATTAATAAGTATAATATATGATACGTGTTCATTAAACATTGTACGGTAAATAGAATATCATTAATAATTCATTAAAAACTAGACAGTCCAATTATTTATATAATTATTTAATAAACTTGACATTATATCAATCTGTTCGCTAGTTTCAAGGGAATAATAAATGAGCACGAAACGTCAAATGAGTAAAAGAATATTGCTGTTTCTTGTTAAAATTTAAGCGACAGCGATGCAATTGGGCCTAGAAGTGTATATTATTTTGACAGTTCGGTTGTCTAATATAGAATTTAAGCTGCATCGTACAACTTTACAGATTTCGTTGGTAATTAATAAATTTAAAACAGCTGTAAAAACTATATCAATAATATTTTTTTGGTATTCTTCTCGAAATGAAATAAAATAAATAAATAAATATAAATATATCATCACGGCTTATTACCTATTGCTGGGTGTGCCAATCTGCTTTGTACACAGATATCGGTAATGATGAAATATTTGCACCGTGCGGGCGCTTACCAGGCGTCACCTCACGGGCACTCATGAAATTTGAGAAAATTAAACTTTGTTTATAACAGAAGTCTATTTTTCCTCCAGTACTTTGTAACATATTCTTCTACGCCAATGAATTATATCGCCTTACCGCCTATGGCAGTTTGTAGTTGTAGTTAATCGTACTGTATTTGGTATCAGTTCTAGTAGGTACATATTTGAGGTGAATTATACTGAATGAATGATTATCAATAGCAAGTTTGTTACTATTGTTACAATAACCGAATAAGGAAATGAGACATTATGTAGTTCACGACATTGCTCATTAGCTAAATGAAAAGGTCATTAATGCAAACACTTATCGGAAAACGAGAAAATGGGAAAAGTTTTTTCTAGTGGATTTTAAAAGTTTGTAGAGATTTTAATGAATAAGAATGTTTTTATATTTTGCGTCCATAATGAAGTCATTACGATACGCAATTGCGTATCGTAATGACCTTCATTTCGATACGCAATTTTTTGTTTTAGATGGTTGGTACTAGATAAAGTTTTTTTAACCCATTTTTACCTAATTTATTTTTAGTTAATTGACAATTCATTTTAATAATATAATGTTGAAATTATTATTTTTTTTATTTAGGGAAGATTATTTACATGAAAATGTGCAAATGGTTACAAATATAATCACAAATTGAGTAAGTAAATGTTATTGTAGAAGGCGCAAAATATAAAAAATAGTATAAATAACTCATTTTATAAGACTTTCTTTCGCACGCGTCAAAATTTAGAAAACGAGCGTTAGCGAGTTTTCTAATTGACAAATGGAATGTCCTAACTTGGACGAAACCTCAGACCAAACATAAATATTGCGCAATGGTTTGTTGTGAAGCCATTCCTTGCCGGGTAAGGAGTTAGGTGGGGAGAGGAGTGAACGAGGCGTTTGTTTTGCACAGCGTGTTGCCTGCCAGTTTGTTATTATTGTCACTATTGTTCTACGTTCGAATGTGATTTTGGAAGGTTATGTGCGGTGGTTTATATTTTGTTTGAACAGTAAATTATTCAGTATCACTTTGAAACTATGGAAAATGCAACCCGCATTTCATGAACGCCGCTAGCTAGCTCGGCACGCCTATTTAAGTTACTGCTTCACAACAAATTTTAGTATGCGGAGTCTAATTTATGTTTGGTCTGAGGTAGAAACAATATAATTTTTTTAAAGACAAGCTTGTTATATCCATCCTTATCGCACACGCTTCTTGTGAGAGAGATATGCCAATTTGTTAATTCGTTCATGATATAGATGACCTTGATCGGACATCTTTCAATAATTTTATTGTACCTTCATTATTAAATAACAAAAATCATCGAGAGAGTGTCAAAATGACTAATATCTCTAACCGTGTTTTATATTTGCTTTTATTAGTCCAAATGTCGATGTTGACAATTTAAAATTCATGTAGTGATACTGTTTTGTTTAAAAAACTAATTCTCATTCTCATTAAAAGTTTTATTTAATTTTTGATAATATGCAAAATGTAATCCCGTCTGCCTCGGTCTTGTTTCTTGTTTTTATTTGAATATCTAGATTCACCTGCCTCTGGTTTAAAATTTAGTCACGAAGTCCGTCACAGCTTCTACTGACCGGTGTAGCATTCACTGTGCAAAGAATATAAATAGATGGGCTTGGGCTATTTTACATTACTAAATGCAGTTCATTTATATTTTATTTTGCATTACAACTAGGTCATGATCAGATGAAATCGTGACGTACTAATTATAATATAATATGTAAATATGAAGTAATTATCACGGTTCAAAAAATATAGTTAATTGTTGTAGTACAATTTGTTAGATTTGCTGATAAAAAATAAAGTTAGCAAACTTTTTACTATGTATGTAGCAAAATATTCACTATATGCAAGGTTAATTATGTGGCTTGGTAATGGAAGAACAACATTTAAAATCAAAAGGAACTTTCAGTGTTAATACATAATACATTTCTCTAAAAATTGATATTCTGAGGGTAATGATAAGTTTTTAGGCTCAGCATGTAGATGTCGCTGATCATCAAAATTATTCTGGTACTACAATTGTTTATGTATTGAAATATACCTCTGAAAATTTCGGCCATTTTGGACGCCTATAGTGTTGCCGCTTGCCGCAAGACCAAGACCAGTCTTGGTCTTGTCTCGTCTCGTCTTGGTCTTGTCGAGACAAGACCATCATTTTGGTCTCGACTAAAAAGTGAAGACGAGACGAGACCAGTATCGAGTCTTGTCGAGAAAGTCTTGAAGTCTCGACAAGACTCTCGACTTCAGTTTGTTGGTATTTTTTCAAAATATTTTCTAAAAGTGCTTAAAAAATTAAGAGCAATGCTATTAATAATAAACATATTAATAACAAATAATGAAATAATAGTATATTATTCAACGAGCGTATTATGATGGCTATTATTCGCGAGTAGAATACGATATTGTATCTACACCTGCAATTGAAATCATATTATACCGGGTGACACTGAAAAATGGTCCACTCTAAATAACTTATTTATAATTATTTTTAATTTAATTTTAACTTTCTTAGATTTTTCAGGTAGTAAGGAAAGTGAGGTTATATCAGCTGGTTCTACAATTTTTCTTCGGTTTAAAATTGTTTTTTCGCGCTTCCGTCAAGTTTTAAGCATCAAAATCGTGCAGGAACTGTCAGATTACTGCAAACTGAAATGAAATGAATCACTCACTGTCGTAAAAATATTATAAAAAATCTATAGTTGAGTATCGGTAATACAAGAAAATAGAATATTTATAGGTTTTGAACCTAATTGTAAGTAATTATAATGAAATTTGCAGTAAAAAATCCAAATAAAATTATTTAGATTTATCAGGTTATGATATAGGAATGAAATTCATTAATTTGAAATTAAAATATTCTGAAGTTATCAACACAGAAAATTTCCCTAGAATTTAGAATTTGAGTAATAAATAATAATAAACAGAAAAGTCGACACATAAAATCTTGTCTATATATATTACCCTCAACAATAAATTTGACAGTTCCGTGTCTTATGTAACCTCGCCCCGTGGATTATGACTCATAATCCACGGGGCGTGGATAATGAACGGTATTATGTAGCCATGGTTACGTACATAATTAATATATTATTAAACAGGTGTAGATAAAAGCATATTTACTGCGTAGATATTAATATAATAGATAAATTCAAAACCCAATAAACCCTTAAATTACAATGTATACGTAGGATAAAAACTACCCAGGATAAACCAAATATTTAAAAATTTGTAATTTTATATATATCCTATGAAATGTACTAACAAAATTGAATTTTTAAGTTGACTAAAATTATTTTCAAACATGTAATGTTCACTTGAAATATAAAGTATTTTTCATATATTTACAAAAAAAAAAATTGTTTTTTTTAAACATATTGTATATTTTCAACAGATGTGCTCCTTATTTCACCTAAATAATTCATTTGAAATTGAAAATAATTATATTATTATACAAAACGCAAGGATTCTTAAAAATGTAACCCATAATATAGCCAATTGCGCATACGTTTCGTTTTATATTTTCAATTTTCACCAATGCTTTATTTAAAAGTGTAACCTTGAGTTAACTGTTCTGATGGGTAAGACCATAGTGTCCATAATACTAAAGCGGAAGGGATGGAGGACAATGTAATGGATATTTCCAAGAATTTCATTTATGCTTACTTAAACTTTCTTCTTCTCATCTTTACATTTTGAATCTCTCAGATCTATAATAAGTATATGAATGAATATTCCTCACTTTATTTTATTACAATTCGTAACATAATTTTCTTAATTTTCATGTGGTAATATTATAACTTCACATCGAAACACGCATAAAATAACATGAAAATAATGAATAATGTATTTCCAAATAATGTAATATCAACTTCATTGTTGTTCTATATTTAATAATCTCTAGATTTTACTGTTTACCTAGTGCTATTAAGAAAAACGCATAGCTGTTAATTATAATTCAGTATCTAGTTATGTACCTAATTGAAATAAATTATATTCTATGTAAGAATAAATTAAGTAAAAAAAAACCCTCGGTATATATGTTCCATTTTCATATTAATTTTTTAAGTGATCGACGACAGTCATAGAATACATTTAAAATTAATATCTCAAACATTTTTTGGAATTTTTTAATCGCGATTGAACGGTTTTTTTTAGATATTCATGTACTATTGTATAAAATTATAATAAACCATTTGTTAATATACGCAAAGTCGAGAGTCTTGTCGAGACTCGAGACAAGACGAGACTGACTTCAAGTCTCGTCTCGACAAGACCAAGATAAGACCAATGTCGTCGAGACTAAGTCTTGTCTCGTCTCGTCTTGTGGCAACACTAGACGCCTAGCTCTTGTTTGAGAGTCATTTGTCAGTCGAATTCAGTGTTTTATAAAAATGGAAAAAATCAAAAATCGTTTCGTGGGTAAATTCTTGCATTTAAAAGGTAATATATGTATGCGCGAATTAAAGCCGAATTGAACGCTGTTTACGGGGACTCCCATCATATCCCACCATGAAAAGATAGGCAACTGAATTTAAAAGTGATCATACCACCGATAGCATGGAAAAAGTTCACCAAATGATACTGCTGAATAACCATTTCCAAGATTCCAATGCCCGGTTGGAGCGATTTAAGTGATGATATTTGGATCCTCCACTATGCTTCTGGGACGAAGGAACAATCAAAATATTGCACCTGCTCCGAAGAAGTTTATTTTTCAGATCAAGACACCAACTATTTTTTGGATGGGTTAAAGATGTTGGAGTGTCGATGGAAAATGTGTATTGACTTAAAAGAGTCTAAGTTGATAAATAAAAATCGAATTTCACCGAAATAGCTATTTTTGTATTAAAAGCGCAAAATGGGACATTGTCGATTGAGAGGTTGTTGCCACGCGACGCAAGAACGTGGTATTCTCTCGAAATCAACAATGTCCATTTGCACTCGAAACACACACAAGATTTTTCTACAGTCGCCACAATGGAGTCCTCCACCATAACAAAAATATATTTGTTTCAAGTACATTAAACTAGTGGAGCGAAAAAGTGGATGTCCATTGGGAGCGTTCACGCCAAACTTTTGCAGGTAGCAGCACAACTGTTCGCACAATTTATTTTATATTTAATTTTAATTTATCGTTATTTTCCATTCTTCTTGAGCTATTGCTTCATTCTAATCTAAGCATTTTATACTTTCGTTTTTGTAAATGAATGCCTTATTTTATTTTCACAGCAGTGCGGCATTTTGTTGGGTTATATGTGTAATATACCGACAGAGCTGTTATATGTCAGATTGACTTAAGAAGGTGGTAAATGTGTAACTACAGTGCCATTAGTTCCTGACTAAACGTTTCCATTAAGAATGTAGACAAGTAACATTTCTCAACATTCTATAATTAGAAATTTGTACAGCGAGCGTTTTTTCTACTTTGTCGCGCATGAGCAGCGAAGTGACATTTTGCGAAGAGAGCGCAAATGGCTACTTTGTATATAGACTGTAGAAAAAAAATACTTGTTTCTATGTTAGGCTAAAAACTTAATAACAATACCCCCTCATATTATGAACCTAATAAATTAACTTGTTCCATTTTTATGGGAAATCCTACAAATATTAATATGTATTACTTTTTGTAAAGTCTATTTCGAGTGCTTACAATTACAGTAAACGAAAGTATTATGATAAACAGTATATTAGATTACTAATGAATGACTTCAAATATAATTCATGACAGATGACAGCGCCATATGTGGAATCGAGCTCAAATGATCGTATTTATGAAGTAATCGTTTGACTTTCACTAACAGTAAAAACTTATCAATGACACATATTTTTACATAATTCTTGCTGCAGTAAAGTTTAAAGCATTGGCGATTAAACTGTCGTTACTCTTACAACTTTTTACTATTTACGTAGTTAGTGTAAAATGTAAAGGCTACCTTGTTAAACATCAGAGAAAAATGTTATGACCAGATGAGTCACGAAGAATATTTAATATCCTTGAAGTGTATACTCTCTGATGTCATTGGGATTCAATTGTTGTTTCTGCATTGCTAATTTAAAATTCAATCTTGAAGATTGATTTTTTACAGCTGCCAAATCGAATTTGAATTACGACAGAGTTTATTATACTATAAAGTTGTGACAAAAATTAGTAATATGAGGGCCATGCTAGAATTATTGAGAATGTTATATATGGTTTATATTTTTTATAATTTTATTTTAATTATGTTCAAATAGTTTCCTTGAACAATAATACACTTCATAATTCTTTCTTTCCACTTTTTAAATACACCCAACTAATCTCCTTCGAACTGCTTACAAATTAATTTTTAGAGGAAAATAGTCAAAGATTCACTTAAAAATTATCAAATCTTATGTGATTATAATTGAATTATGTCAAAACGAAACATTTGGCAGAATCAGGACGTAATGTATTTTCTTTCCTTAATGAAGTAAATGAAAATTCTCGGTCTTATGCACGGAAAAAAGCTTAGAATACTCCATATTCTCAACAGATAGCGAGACAATATAGTGAAACAGCAATCTTTTTCTCAAAACTTACAATTTTAGAAGGGTCGCTTAAAAAATATATATTTTGGTTTCAATTTAGTATTTAGTACCTCGCAAATATAATTAAAAGTGCTTTTAGAGACTCTAAAATTTTCTATTCAATCTGTATTTGTAAATTGTAGCACAATGTTTTCCCACCAGTCAAAACTTCGTGTTTTATTTTTCATTCGTAACCTTTTATTTTAAAAATATGTGCGTAATGTCATTACTTGTTCTTGTTCCATTTTCGCTTATATTTGTCCGCAAAAATCAAGTAAACATAACCAAACAAATATTGACATTTAGTCAACGCTTTCGATCGGGTTCAAATAGGGTTCACTCGACCCGCTATAACAAGAGCGAGATAAACGGTAGAGAGTTAACCTTGAAATTCGACCGGGTTGAAACTATCGGGATAAACTTAGTAAATGATACTTTAAAACAACGACTAACTAAATTCTAAATAACTTATAGATGGAGGAAGCGATCTATGAAACTCATTATAGAATCTGCCAATTGGCCCGTAGGGTTCCTGGAGCCAGGAAGATTTTTCTGACCTGGACCATACCCGAAATTTGCGTTCAAGATGTTTCCTAATTATGTACTTTTAAATCTGTATTAAAATAACAATGCGTTTTAAATATGCTAATATCAATTTGTAAATTGAAAAGAGATTAAAATATTATAAGATATTTCCTAATTATATACTTTTAAATCTGTATCCAAATAATAATGCGTTTTACATAAATACTACTTCTAACATCAATTAACCAATAATAATTGTGAACACTGAATAATTAAAGCGTTTACAGTCCCGACCGTGGGGCCATGTTTAAAAAGTTAAGGTCCCAAATAGGCGTGGTTTACGCAATTTCATTAAATACATTTTTACATTATCTGACCTATATAACACAGAAAATTCATGCTTGGAAAACTAATGCCAAGTTTTGTGCGTTAGGTATAGGGTTTTGTTGTTGTTTTTTGAGAAATATACCAAGGTAAATAAGATGTTCAACAACGTTCCCGCGTCACTAAACCACGCCTCATCGTGAATTAATTGATCCGCCACGCTTCTTCGGGACTTTAATTTTTTGAACACGGTCCCGCGGTCGGGACTCTAGCCACGTCCCTGAATAAAACATGAAAATAACAGGTTTTAAATTTGTTTCTATTGGTTAAATTATTTAGGAACGTTGCTAAGACTTAACAACTTTCTTACAAAATAGGGCTAATTGTCAAAAATGTTATCTAAAGAAATCAAAGCTTTTCTTCTTGAATTTTACTTTAGAAACGGAAATAAATTAGAAAACACTAAATGACAATATTCTTTTGCTTGGTCAGACATACGTTTCTCTGATGACAGTTTATTAAGTTATTTAATTTTTTTTTTCTTTACTGTGCTTTGGTTATAAGGTTATAAGATTTTGATTGGCTAACGATCAGTTACCATTACCAATATAATATAAATTCATTTATGCTACTATTAAAGATTATATTAAAAAGATATTATGAATTAAAGTCGATCGTACTAGCTTCCATAAATGGAATCTTACTATCTAGTACTCTATGAAATCTAGTTTATATCGTAATGGAAATTCTCTATAATGCCTGTGTTTTGAGGCATTTAAGAAAAACACATATGAATCATACATGATTTATACGACCTTGATTGTAAGTCACTGAATAACGTAAAATTTTATACGTTTAATCTTATTTCACACCTTCTTTGTGTCTGCAAAAAAATATTTTGTTAATTGTGAAAATAAATTATAAAACACAGAAAGAATAACATGTATATTTTATCTGATTTATTAAACCTTCAGAGATGAAAAATAAAATAATTGTTCATATTTTTAACATGAAAATGACCTTACATTTGCAATTTTCTTTTATTCTCTTTCGCATATTTTCACACCAGCCTAAAGGTTGTTAACTATGTAACTATCTACTTATGCTTCATATTTCATTCTGTAATCCATTCTTACACGTTCTAGTAGTTGTACATGCTAGCTTTTGGCTATTTTCTACTCGCTACGATTCCGAAATAAAACTTTCGTTGCCTTTAGGAAATCTGTATCCTACCTACATATTTCGCAAATTTTTATTTTTTATTGTGTCCGATTCCTTTAGATTAGTTCTGTTACCCGTAGATAAAAAATTCGTTATACTTCATTTCACATAAGAAAATAGTAGATGGCGCTTGAGAGCCTACCCTTTTTACATGCAATAAATAAATCATTTAAATTCGTGAAACCAAACTTTGTCAATAATGAATATTTTTATCTGTAAAAATGTACCTACTGGACCTGAATATTAAAAATTAAAGTTATACATCACTTAATTCTGTAGATTTTATTTGATAACTGACAACTGACGAGTGATATGTTTTTTCGTTTTTGTGAACTGTTTGCATTCTGGCCAATCAAAGACCAGATTTTATATCCCTATCTAAACCATTGTTATTTTCTTACGTGAAATGAAGAATAGAAGTTGATTCATTTAAAAATTAAAATCGGCAAAAAAACTTCGAGAAAAAGTTTATTATATTTTGACAGGTCCAACAAAGAAAATGTACAAAACAAAAAGTGTGTTGGAGTGAATGAGATAAAGTATTTACTCTAAACGTGAATATTAATGAACAGGAGTGTCAAGATTGGAATGTCAGATAACAATGAATGAGAATTCTTCACCCCAAATGTCAAGAAGACGAACCACGCTCGATTCTTGGAAGAACTTAACCTTTTAAAGAAAGAGATTTGACCAATACGAAGGTCACGCAAGAATTATTGAGAATAAGATACATGGGTTGTATTTTTTAGAATTTTATTCCAAATATGTTCAAAGTCAACATAATAATACATACAACCATTCTTTTCTTCCACTTCTTAAAAGCTCCCATCTCAACCCAACCAATCTTCTTTTGGAATACCAACAAAATACATTAATAATTGCAATATCAATCTCTTTTTCAGACGAAAACCTCCGAAAATTTTAAATAAAATGTTTTCTGTTAATTCCATATTTTCACAGACAACTATGTATATGTACATGAAAAAATTGGTAAACTTAGTTCTAATGGCCGGTTGCACCAACGTAACTTAAATATTAATCGTGGCTTAAATTGATTGCTCCCGTCACAGGAGTGGGGGGGGGGGGGGGGTTGTGGTTAATAACAATAAATTATTAGAATTTTTCTTTTTACCATGAAAAATATTGCATAAACTTTCACTTAAAATACTTTTACAAAATGCGAAACCGGCTCATTGTAACATACTTCTGTCAAAATTTCGATTTGCATTTTTTAAAACTTAATTTCATATGACAAATAAATAGCTGTTTAAAATTATTGTATTAATTTTGTTTTATTATTCTCAATAATTGACCGAAGTATAAGTGCCGCTGCATGGTGCATGGTAATAGCCGCTTTATTTTTGTGTAACATACTAAGGCCCGGTATTTCTATCTCTGATCGATAGTATAGTTTATAGTAATTACACATTATTTCAATTTTTTGATGCGTCATTTTTCATTTTAACTGTCATTTAATTTAACAGACAGTTTAACCAGAGATGAGAATTACAGGTGTAAGTTGCGAAGCTATACAAAAGGCAATGAAGAAACAGTAGTGTACACTACAGCTCAGGTGACAGTCCTCGCTGGTAGAACTAACATTGTTTTAATTCTGTCAATCGTTTATGGATTATTTTAGAAAAAAATATTTCAAATGAAAGATGTGTAGAATTAATTTATGTATAACTGTTATTTGAATTATTTTTCTATAAAATAATCCATAAACAAATGACAGCTAAAACAATGCTATTCACACCAGCGAGGAGTGTCACATTAAACTGGTTGGGCTGTACATACATATATTTAGTACAATACGGGAAAGCATGTGTTAGATGACATCATGTTCTATTTCCATCTAGAAGCAGAGTACAGTCATGAAGTCTAGCGGAAACCACTTGATAAATACCAGGAATTTTCGCCATTTGTGGTCAACGCAATATTGAAATTATATGATATCAAAATTACGAACTACACACGAAAAAAATGACTGTATTTTACTTTTATTACGTAACATAGATTATATTTACAAAGAATAACACTATAAATAAAATACCTGAGTCCTGAGAAAACTACAGGTAATTGAGGAACTTTGAAAAACTTCATTTTACTAACTTGTACGTATATTCATCCTACTAGTTTTATAAATATATCATGCCTTCATCGATGTTTTACTTAATACTTTTATTTTTCTTCAATACTGAAAACAATTTCTTCTAAAATATATCATGTAAAAATGACAAAGTATGCAATAATGTTGTGAAGCTTGACACATATGACGTGATATATGCGCGGCATATTGGTTACATGTTTGAAAAACTAATATGTGTATAGAGTTTCTATTCTATTTCCGGATTATTTTCTAAGAAAAGTTCGGTGTAGCACAGAAGATTTTGAAGTTATTTTCTTTTGTAAGAACAAAAGTAAGTACATACTATAAGAAAAATAAAAAAATAAACAGCAACTTGACACGTATTTATACAGCGTACAATACTTGTAAATGTTTTGGGTCAGTAACAGCTGTTTTTGGATGTAGGAAATTCATCCCTTAAAGATTCACGGCCAAATGTACGAACCTTCTTTAGTTTATCAAAACAGTCTTGGAGGCTTGAATTTGTAAAAAATTACAGCTCGAAAATGCTCGTTATTAAATTTCATAATTCTTCACAGAGCTATTTGAAGTTAAAATGTCAAAAATCCACGGCTAAGCTAAATACACTGACCGAAAAAAAAAAAAAAAATCGGCACTTAACTACTATATTCAACTACGAACTACGATCTGCCTGGTTTGTCTACAGTGGGATCTCATACATACATATTACAATTTTTATTTAATTATAGAAATTCAGTACTAACTAAAAAACTAATGTTTCATATACATAATAACGCAACCCAAATAATACGACTGCATTCTTCTTTATATGATACCGAATAAAAACTGTTTAATAGTTATTTACATACTTAATTTTTACAATACTTTTTGTAATAAACAAAATCATTATTAAAAGAGTATAAATGTGTTATTAAGGTAGAGTGGATCTCTACTCCTAAAATATAAAATTTTAAGGCCGGAGACAACTAATAAACGCTTCTTTTTAACTTACAATAATGGCAAATGTGTTAATTTACCTGTAGGCATCAATATATTCGGTAAAATTTCGTCAAAAATCGCTGAACATCTCAAGTTCGGGCCAATGTAAATCAGTACATAAATAAAATATAAACTAAATTAAGCGGAAGTTCTAAAGCATTATATGTTGTACTTAACCAACCTTTAAAATAATTAAATAAAGATTAATGTCCAGTATACTAGTATACATGCCTCTATTTTACTCGTAGTTTAATTTTATAATTTTCGGTGTAGTATCTGATAATTTCAATTAAAGGTTATGTTGTATTTTGACATTGGACACATTGTTGTTCTCCAACAGATGGCACTGATGGTAGGCAAATTTATTTATTTATTTATTTATTAAGCAATTATTTATTTTTGTTGCATGAAAATCGCGGAAGTACAATTTTATTAACTAAATGTTGTTATTTTAAAGATTATTTTGTTGAAGAATTCCCAGAAATGTCATTGTTTTTTGCTTATTTTCCCAGTGTTTTGCGTGTGTAAAGGGTTCATTTTTTAACAGATCGACCTACCGTGCGCAAACTAAAAGAACCGTACGCATAATCAAATTTTGCGCACGGCCTCAGTGGCGTTACCAGGATTTTGGTCTAGAAGGGTGCGGGGGATATAGAAGAAATTTATATATAATGGTTGTGTATTTACTTTTCGCGTATTTTTATAAATATGTTCATATATTTTAAACAATTTCATGTACATATTTTCTCATATTTCAAATAAAAGAAAAGATATTTCAAGATATTAAAATAGGAACGTTATATTAAAAATATTAGAAACATTAAACAAGAAAATCTATCAGTCACCTAATAGCACGATTTATGCTTGAAAATGGCTGTCTCTACCGCAATTTTTTCATCACGGCAATTTTCCTTTTTTCAACAAATTACAATTATTCGCTATCATATTTTTTTTATTGTGAACGATACTTAACTCAGATTTACTTAAGTGACGGGCCATTTTTAGAGGAAATTTCAAGATAAATGAACAAAACTTAAAGCAAATTTATGAAAATGTTACAATACGAACTCGGATGTAAAAAAAAAGTTGTGTACGTCTAGGGGGGGCGATCGCCCTCCCCCTGGGTACGCCACTGCATGGCCTGTTCGCAGTATTACGAGATGAACCACCACGTAAAACAGGCACTCAAAAAATTCACTTTTTGGGCAAGCTAAACAAAAAATATTGTGTGTACCACGAGTGTAAAATGACATTTGCATTATTGAAGCTCTCGTGCATCGAGCTTCAAACTTCATGCTCATGCGACAATGTAGAATTTTGCATACATATTATACACGGATAACTATTGTCCAGCTTGCCCAATAAGTGACATTTTGAGTGCCTGTTTTGCGTGTGGTTCATTTCTTAACACTGCGACCAGTAAATGAGCCATGCGCACAGTCTGTCGAACTGTTAAGAAATGAACCACTTGCGCACGTAAAACAAGCACGAAAAAGGTCACTTTCTGAGCAAGCGAACAAAAACTTTTTTCCGCATTTGTCATAATAAGCAAGATTGAGATATTTTTAAAATTAACAATAAACAAGTTTTAGCCTGTAACTCTAAAACAAAATTGGAAATTTCTGTGGCGACTATCAATTTTGTCTCAAAAAATTGACTCAGGAATATGCAAACGGTATTCCTCTATCTCTATGGAACAAATTAACGCATTACGTTTGATAATATTGAAGGTGGCTGTATTTTTTTGCATCAGTGTATATAGTACCTTCTTATCACAACGAAATAAGAAATAAATTTGAACTTCTTCGAATTCTACCATAAATAGACTATCACAAAATGGTTAAATTAGTTTCAGAGCCCAAGGTAATCAAAGTTTATAGCATATTAGCTGCATGGAACTAAGTTTTTACGTCCAGACGTATAAAATTAGATTCGGAAAAAAAGCTAAGTGCACAGTAAACGGTCCTACCCTTGCTTTGTAAGAAAGAGTTATTTATAGCTCTCGTAGGGTGCAGCACTGCAGCAAATGGAAGAAAATCACCAGAGATTTTTCATTGCCTTCCTGGAAATCTGTTTCTGTATTGATGATTAATTTTAGGATGTTTGCATTGCAAGAACAAAGGAAGGGGTGTATATTTTTTAAAGTTAAATATAGATGCAGGTTATACGCCTACTTATGATTTGTGTATTATAATTTTATCCGAGACAAAAGTAGGCAGATATGTTTGCTTTATGCAACTTCGAAAAAAATGAATGAACATGTAATTATTTATAAATTAAACAATAAACATTTAATCTGCATTGGGAAATAACAATAAATAAGAAATAAACAAATCTAATGTATTTTTAACCTTGCAGTTTACAATGAACGCTCTAATAAATGCAAGAAATAAATAATAACATAGCAGGGTCACACTAGAATCATTAAAAACAAGACATATTGTTTATATTTTTAAATTTTTTATTTAAATATGTTCAAAGTAAGTACTTCATCATTCTTTTCTTCGACTTCTTAAAAGCTCCCAACCAATCTTCCTCCAGAATGCTTTCAAAATAATTTTAGACTGACTTAAAAACTCTCAAATTATAAATCATGATTCGAAAATGCTTTCTAGTTTATATCATATTTTCACACACAACGATACAAAAAATGTAATCAGCTAAAAAAACGCTGTATTTTCTAAAGTAACTTTAAAGTGTTTAAAAAAGTCTATAGGAATCGGCATCTTTTGAATCAAAGTTATGTTAAATGAATATATCATAAAGGCTTATTACCCATTGCTGGGTGTGCCAATCTGCTTTGTACACAAATATCGGTAAAGTACAGTTATGTTATATAAAACAATTCGTGCAATAATAACCAATATAGACATGTCATCAAAATTTTCAAAAGTTTTAGTACTATAGAGAGAATTAGTGACAATTGATTAAACATTAATAGTGCAGAATGTAAAGTTTTACATACCTATGAAAGTTCCTGTTTGATTTTAAATCGCTCACCCCAAAATTACAAAATGTTGACAATAGTTATTGGATGTTGTTGCATTAAGCCATAGATTTATGTGCATACGAATAAAGCATACTTAATGAATTGTGGTACTGCATATATGTACATAACAATTAAATTTACATAACGGGATGACACCCCTTAACAAGGGTTAAATATTTGCATTTCTCAACCATAAATTATCTGGACAATTAGTAAAATGTTTGTTTTATTTGACCAGGACAAATAAATTACGTAACTTATGAATGAACTAAATACAACATTAATTATTACGAAAGCAAAGATAAGAAATGGAAAAATGGAACCATAATTGGAAAAATAAGAAATTTTATTTATTCTTGTCCCATTATCTCATAAATACAATTTCCTATTTTTCCAATTATGGTTCCATTTTCCCATTTCTCATCTTTGCCTTCGTAAACTCTAAATATAACTTTAATCCTGAGAAAGTTTCTCCTTACCCTTGCTTTCTAGCGCGGAATCTTTGACGTTCAGTGATTTTCAGAGGTTTAGATTGCAGATAACCCATTAATAGTTCTTTTATTTTAACAAATGTTAATTCGATTGGCTTCTTCGGCACTGCTAAAGTTTTAAGTTTAGCATATGTACTAGCGCCTATGCAAGAAATAAAATAGTTAACTTTGTGGAATTCAGGCAATTTGTATGTGTTAACAAAACATTCAAAACGTTCCAAATAGCTTTCGAAGTCTTCAACTTCTGCATCAAATTTCTCAAATATACGATCTCGCGATCCCATCCTCGTCGCCAAATTGTTAGATTCTTGTATATAGCAAGTAATTCAATAATAACACAAGACGATATCCTTTATCCTAATACTTAATTCACATTATATATTTAATTCTGGCATACTTCAAAATTTCAAAAACAGTTATTAATTAACAACATATAACATATTACCGTATATCAAGTTAGCCAAAAAATTGGAAATCAAGTTATCCAATAATACTCATATGTTATTTTATTTCGCGTACACAAAGTGAATTTTGTACAACTACGTTTGTCAAAAACATAGTTACAATACAATGAACAATTACGTATAAATGTTTTTGGGGAGTATTTAAATTGTGAAGGTGGTAACTTAATCCAAGTATCAAATAAATATCTTTCATTTCAATGGGCCTTTTTAGAAATTACATGTTGCATATGAATTTTGAATATAAATAAATGAAAACTAAATAAAAATTGCTATTTTAACGTAAAATGGTCGCCATGTTGTGACGTCAGCGTCATTACAGTCGTCCAGTTACCCTGTGAAAAAGTCACTATAGAGTGGACCATGCATATTTGGCTCATAAATTCGCAGTTGGCTTTACACATACTCTAACATATATATATATATATATATATATATATATATATATATATATATATATATATATATATATATATATATATATATATATATATATATATATATATATATATATAAATGAAATAAGTGCATTAATTTTAACCAGTAATGTAACTCGATGAGAGCAACAATATTTCTTAATAACTTTTTTTTTTAAGTCTTAGATTTTGAGTTAAAATTCTTTAAAGATTTGCTGCATATTTCGTTACCCGCACATGGAAAACAAATGACAGCTGCAATTCAAGTGGGATACAAACAGCTCAAAAATTGTCGGTTATCGGTTACACTTACAGTCACAGTAATTAATAAACGAATCAAGGGAAATAATATTATTATTAATTAATACGTAATAATACAATTTTTAAAATAAATAAATTTAAATTTTGGATACCAAAATTATAAAGTTGTGTATTGAAACAGGCTTTTGATCACCTTTGAATAGTGTGAATAGAGGAAGACAAGGAGGGACGGGGTAACTAGAGGAAGAGCAAAAGCATAGTTATTAGGTTATGAGATAATTATTTATCGTCGACAAATCATAATAGTTTAAATTCGTTATTCAAAAAATATAAGTACAAACTTTTGTCCATTTAAAAGAGGTACATGAGTACCAATAATTAGTCGTCCATTTATTGTTCCCCAAACATTTTTTAATGAAAATCTTTACAGCATATTCGTCTGTCGAGATGTGTATTGTGCATAATAAATACACCTTCCCAAGTAAATTCAGTCTCATGAATGAACATTATGAGCCATTCCCAAAATTGAAGTCTGTTAGTGCTGAAAACATTGAACTTTTTGCACATGGTATGGATACAACTGTTGCTTTTTTAAAAATTGTCATATGTTACACTCCGTATTGTGATAAAGATGTAGAAGATTAACAAATGTGCGAATATTAAGAACAGAATGATTTGGTGATGATTTGGAAACGCTCCGTGTAAATGCGTTGGCAACTCCATGACACTGTCTTTATGTCAACCGTGATGTCAAGTAAAATGTAGTACAGATCCGAGTAAAAAATAAATAAATACACCATAGGTAAGTAATTACAATGTCTGTGTACTCGCATTTTGACAGAATTTTACCTTATAAACAAGTTTATTACTAATGTCAAAATTTAATTGCAACAATTGACAGGACTGTCAATTGCTAAAACAAATTTTTTCCTAGCTATTGCTACTGCATTCAATTATCACAAAAATATTTGGAACGACTCGTCAATGGGGTGGTAAAAATGCTAAAAAAATATGCGATTTCGAGAAAAAGGTATTAAGAAATATTGTTGCTCTCGATGAGTTATATTACTGGTTAAATTTAATGCACTTATTTCATTTACACCCTGTATATATATATATATATATATATATATATATATATATATATATATATATATATATATATATATATATATAGTATATCTGAGTAATTTTTTATTAAGATCAAAAGAAAATTTACTTATTAAATAAATTTATATTTTACTGTAATCTCAATACTTATCATTGTTGTAATCATTTAGTAAATAGGAATGTAAATGTTGGACTACTTTTTATTTGTAATCAATACTGTCATTGTTATATTCAATTATAAATAGAAAATAGTTTAAATACTATTTTAATTGTAATAATGACACTTGGTGAGTATGATAACCTTCAATAATAAAGAAGAAAGTCTTGAAGTTGCATTAATTAAAGCGAATAATTAATGTGATTTTGAAAACGAGCAAAAATTATTAATTTTACTTACCTGATTTTTATTTCTGTTTAATATGTACTATCGAAGTTTTACATAAACTAACATTTAACACTACTCCTATACCTATTTATGTAAGTAAATCAAACAAATATATATTTTGAAATGATATAATAACAACTATCTGGTTTACTCTATTATCTTTAGCTCTAAAGATTTTCGATCACAGTTTGTAATGGATACGTATTTTTATTCTTGCAACATTTGTTGTATATTACCATGTTACTGGTAACGTATTTCGGATCTCTCTACTTATGACGGAGTGACGCTAACGTCACAACTTTCGCGCCAAAACTTTAATAATTATTTCAGGCGTTATTAAACATAATATCAAGAAAACAAAAAATACGGAATTTCTGTTTTTAAATTCTCCGCAACATATAAAAAATCCAAAAAAGTTGGACGAGCCCATTGTCAGTATCTGTCATTACTCAAGAAAAATTACTGAAATTAAATTTTTTATAGTAAAATATTTACATCAAACAGTAATACACTCTTTTAAATTAAATTTCAAGGTATTTATTTGTAGGTTCATAACATAACTAATATAAATTTAAACTCAAACTAACTTGTAACTGTTGTTAAAATGTCAAATATCAAAATAAATTAAACTTCAAATGTTTATTGGAACTGTCAATGTTACCAACCTTGATATTTTAATATTCCTTTCAATAATAAATTCGAAATAAAAGCAAATTAATGCGAGATAGGAAAAATAGTATGAAAACCACGTATTATAATGTCCATTTGTAATACTCGTACTTTGTGTAACTCGCCTACGGCTCGATTACTCAAACTGTACTCGTATTACTATAAAGGTCAATGTAATACTTGTCTTTCAATATACTATTGCACACTAATTTTCTAATTTCGTATTTTCATTGAAATTGTGACAATTTTACTTAACAATACTTTATCTGTTTAAATTCAACCTAACCTTTATCAATTCTTGAAATCCGCACACCGCATTTTGTTGATAAACAATTGCAAAGCATCATCACTACCACCGCCCTCCACGTGTCCTGTTACACTATACTTTCGTCCTTAGTTCGTCCTTTACTATTGAAGCAGTGATTTTCTATGGTGGAATTAAATTAATTGAGCATATTGACGCTGCATCTGAGCCTAACATCCTTGTTAGTGATGATATGGAGCCGTCAACGAAGGCTCATATCCTGCACAAGGATAATAAGCGAATGTATGTCGATGGTACTTGAAGAATCTTTGATTTAAGAGATGGATAATTTAATTAGGAAGCACATTAGACAAAAAATAATATTCTACGCTTCTAGTTTCTGTTCTAAGAATGTCGCGGTGGTTGTATTCTTTGGCTATAGCATATGAGAAAGTCCTTTTGAGCGAATTCTATGATCGCTAATATTTTGTACGTCTATTTTCTGTAATACTTCGGTTCAAAGTAAGCTAACCTAATAAGCTGGAGTAATAAATCAAAATTTTCAAGAATAACGAGCTCCTCAGACTCATAATACTTTGGCCGGTTTACATTTCCATCAAACAAATTACAAAACCTACGCAAATGGTGAGAAATTTCTACAAATTTAGATTTAAACTTACAAAAAATCAATGTTTTTCAAATATTTCGCCATTAATATTGGGTTACTTCCCCAATGTTTTTCAAATATTTCGCCATTAATATTGGGTTACTTCCCCAATGTTTTTCAAATATTTCGCCATTAATATTGGGTTACTTCCTGTTTATTAAAACTAGCTGATACCCGCGGGCTTCGCAACCGCGAGTCAATTTATATTTAAACCTCGTACAACACGATTTTAGTGTTAATTTAAAAATATTTCAAATACTTCAAGAGTTATGAGTCCCCAAAAACGCATGTTTACATGTATAGTATCGGCCAAAAATATGATGTTAAATATGGTTCAATATTACGATTTCGGTTAAAAATAGTGTTAATTCTTGGAAAAACGAACTCTGGAGGGTCGATTTGATATATGTATTAATATTTTTAAAAGATCAAAAAGGCATAGGGATTGCGAAAAATAAAATCAAAATTTTGGAAAAAATGGGAAAAATTTGCTTCACAAAATGCATTTTATTTTGCTCTCAACTCCTCAACGGTTTAAATTATTTTCAAATTAATACTAAATTCGTGTTCTATGGTGTTTAAAATATAAATTAACTCAATTCCAAATCTGAAAACCGTCTGGACAAAGTTTTATTTAACTATTTCTAAAATGACGCTCCTTGCAAATTTTTCATTTCCAAAACATCAAAACAAAGGTAACATTAAAAATAAACAAATGATGATCTATAATTGATTTTTTCATTTGTTTCTTAATAAATTTCTGTTTTTTTCACTCCAAAAAATTAATAATTCATGTTTTATTCATCAAAATTCAACAAAAGAATGTAAGACTTGTTATACATCAGAGAAGAGCTTATAAAATAAAGAAAAAGAATTAAAAAATATTATGTTTGTGTTATATTTCGAGAATTATTCAATTTTGAAAAAATCTAATTACACCACGTACGTAAAGAAACCTTATAAAAATTATCTAAATATTTTTTCTTAATATTTTATAATAAGCGAGATATGAGGTATTTTCAAAACAAGCGAAAATCAAGTGTTAGCGTGTAGCTCAAAAACAAAAGGCGATAGATAATTCCTATGGTGCCTTTTAATGTTGTCTCCAAAAGTTAACCCATAAAGACCTACATCAATTTATTATTTATTGTGCTAAAAGTAAAGGGTCTCAGTAGATGATAAATTTGGACAAGAAGATGACCCTTAATGCCGGTCGAAGTATTATTGTCCGTCATTTGGCCCACACTTTGTAAGTTTTAAGTCTTTTTAAATTAGACGAAAGAATTTTGTAGAAATTTTTCACCATATGTGTAGGTTTTACAATTTGTTGAAAATGTAAGTTGGCTGATTTATTATGAATTATGACCGAGAAATAACTCATGTTCTAATTTTTACCCCATTAATCGGATATTAGTTTTTTAAAAAAGGACATTGGATATTCTTGCATTTATTTATTTATTTATTTAGCGTATGGCATAAAAATCATCACTAATGAAACATGTATAAATTAATAAAATAAATATAAACATTTACAAACAAAGATCTAAATTAGATAAATAATTTAATGCTTCATGTGTTATATTCAGGAGGTTCTTGCATTAAGTCAGAGACATACGAGATTTAATAATTAATGTATTTTCTAATTATTCTTTGTGAGTGTTGCGTTGTTGTTGCACGTTATGTTTGAGTAATATTTCTTGGCTAGTGCTATTTTCGGCCGAGAATAAAATGAACTTCATAATAAATTGCCTACAAATCGTGTCGTTAAATCGGTGATCCGTGCAAGAATAGCATTTTACAATGCATTAAATTACGGTAAAACAAACACTAAACGTCCGTGTCACGGGCGCTAACTAATGTTAAACATAAAACTATTTGCTTCAACACTAGAATTCTTACATAGAAACATTTCTTCTAATCATACAGTTACACAAATCAAAACGATTTCTAAATTGGAAGATTAGTAACCGTGAAATAAAATTAAAACCTAACAGTTGTGGATGTTGAATTCTTCTGCAAGTTCAAGTTGACCTCTGACCGAAGATAAACTAAGAATTTATGGAAAAGATGATTCATCAAAAGGTCAGCGAGTTTAAATATTTAGTTTTTAAAGTAAACGAAAAATTATTACTTTTTAAATTAGTCCAATTGAGTCATAAAATTTTAAATGAAAATAGTACGAAATTCCCCATACAAGTGCTGTGTCCATGACAAAACTGTCTGAATGACCCTATAAACCATTTTTTTTTTTTTATTTCGGTGTTCGTATGAATCTTATAAAAACACTAGAAACACGTCGTTTACAAGATAAGCGCACTGAGCACTGTTTGATACAATGTATTAATGTATACAAGCAAACAAAATTCACAACCCACAAACTGTCAAAATGTGAAATTTCAATAGTTTAGCGGGAAGCGCTACCGACAAAAAACACCAAGGCATATTTTTGACAAGTCGCATTTTTTAATCTCATTGTAAAATTACCTCAATAGAAAAAATAGTATAAAAACATGTTTCATAAGGCCTGTTAACGAACTCGTCCTTTGAAGAACTCGCCTAACGGCTCGTTTTCCACACTTGCACTCGTACGTTAACTGATTCTCTTATGATTCTTGTTTTTTAATGACCAATTATAAAACTTTGTACAAAGATATGACCATTAATGAAAACTCGACCTGAAAATTTCTTATACTAAGTAAGGTATGATGGTATTTTAAAGTTTTGCGATGAGTTTGTGACGTCACCTGTCACCTGTGGCAGACCAGTGGCATTGAAACAATATTTTTTCATGATAGTTCCACGTTTGTCACCAATGGGAATGGAAAATGGATAGTATGTGGGCGGGGTGCTGGGAATAGGGTCATACGACATATTCCAATTTAAAAAAAAAATTACACTTAAAACTACTTACGAATTCAGGTCACATAATTTTCTAGTTTTACAGAAATAATTTTCAATGACGCCACAATTTTGCGACCTTGTGTAGTCTCTCCCGTGATGTGTGTACAAAATTATGACGTCACATCAGACTCAGAATGTTTATAAAGAAAATCATGAATGATTATACGTATAATAATATTAAATATTTTTGATGAATATATGCATAATAGTAAGTAAATTTTACATTTATTTCGTGTGATTGTGGCCGAATTGTTGTGCTAGATTCAGGGACCTATATTAAAAAATTAAAATAAACTCCATCCAAAAGCTTTCATTATTAGGCCCAGATCCCGAACTTTGAAATGAGCCTCGTAATTTGTTTTGAGGTTATTTATACCAGTTTTTATCTTGAATAAGTATTTGAATATTTATTATATTGGCGCCAAAATGATATCAGAAACAAATACTTTATCAATTCTCCTTCATTTGTTATTTGTTCAAACAAAAACAAATATAGTTTGTTTCGCAATGAATATGCAAGTATTGATTCATCAAATTCACTCGCACAGTCGAAAATTCAATGACATGAATTGATATGTCAAATTCAGCAAGGTTGTCGACCTGTTGTAATGAAGTAACAATCAAGTGTGTTATTTACAGCCTCGTAAAGCGAATCATGCAAGTTTTACACCGCGACTGCATTCTTTATTACAATTCAATGTTTATGGCCCTTCCGTCGGCTATCATGCTGAGATGGTATTAGATGGAAGAATGGGAACACACCTTTACAAATAAATTAAGCTCTAATAAAATACCCTCGCCTTCGACTCATAAATTAAGCGGTGATGGCATCTGCTTTTTGACATTTTCGAAAAGCAAACACCTTCATTAATAAAATAGGTTTTCGAAAAATTGTGAATGGACGATGATGTAGTAAGGAAAATATATTGAATTTGCTTATTACTACAAAAATTAACATAACTTAAGACTTTAACATTCATATTTAATATATACTGAGATAGTGGTCCATTTTCTTCTATACGACGAAGTTTAGTACTTAGCGTTTAAAACATCCTTAACTGTTTTCATTTTGGGGCTCCTATACTTTATCGTACATCTTTCTTGAAAGTAACTCCCAAAAAATTTAAATAGGTCTCGGTACAAATGGTATGTGTTTGTCTCCAACCACGGCGTTGTTGACCGTGTATACTGTTATGAAGCTGGATCTATTCTCTTCGCTTACATGATGTAAATTGATGAAATCAAGTAACTGCAGCTGGCAATTTTGTATATAAACCTTTAATACGTCCAAGCAACTGTCAGGAGACGCGCTTCCGAAATTGCATCACACACCATTATTTAATCTGAAAACTTTGCTTTCATGAAAGATATACAACACTCTGTAGAAGCCTCAAAAAGAAAACAATTAAGGTCACCAAAGGCTCTTGGGGCAAGACAAAACTAAACGTAAATCCGTAAATGTACAGAATTTTACTATCCATTTCAGAATTATAGTTAGTTGAGTTTGAAACTCAATAACTTGCTTAAAAAAATTCTAAAATTATGAAACATTCTTTCAATTATGGACTATACATTTCTACGTATTTATACTAATTTTTATATTTTTAAATTAATAAAAATAAAAATAATGACAATACATATTGTAACATGAGAGTACACCTACAACATTTGATCCGCGAGCCCCCGGCCAGCGCGTGCGAGCCGACGCTTATGAATGTGAACGTGAGGCGGACAATTAGGTAACAAGGGGAGATAAGCGTGGAGCGCCTGTAGGTCGGGCTGTTGAACGTGATATAACTAAATAGTGGCATAAATAGTCGAAATAAATAATTAATAAATAGTCGTGTTAATTGTTTAAATAAATAAATAATGTTAGTGTTTAACTAATTATATATATATATATATATATATATATATATATATATATATATATATATATATATATATATATATATATATATATTTCCTTTAAAACAACCAGCGTTTTTTTGGGCGAACTAACAACTTTAAAGAAAAATGTTTTATACCAAAAATGATCAAGAATAAGGGGATAATGTATCAATAGTAACAAACCGAATATTTAACCAGTGGTTCTCAGACGGTAGAACAAAATTATATTTTTTTAAGTGGAACCCTATACAATTTTTTAGCCCTTTAAATATAATATTATTTTCTGATTTCACGATATAAATTATTCCGAGAAAAATGGTATTAAAAACTAGAAATAATGTAATAAAAAATTGGTGTATTGCATAGCCTATTGTAATATTATAACATTATTTTTAATACCATTTTTCTCGAAATAATTGTTATACTACCCTATAGCATATTTATATCGTTGAAATCAGAAAAAAAATCTCTATCTAGTGGGTTTAAAAATTATATAGGATACCATTTAAAAAAATATAATTTTGTTCTGCCGTTTGAGAACCACTGGTCGAATTTTCGGTTTGTTATTATTAATAAATTAGCCCCTTATTTAAAAAAAAGGCTCAATCAACATGGGTCCTATCTTCAATAGTTTCCGAGATAAGGCAATGAAAAATGAGTTTTTACGGGGTTTACCTCTGATATCTCGAAAACTATAAGATTAAATAAGACTTTTTGTTTACATTACAGAGGTTAAACTTAGATGTGCTTTTGTTTTTTTTTTTTAATCAAATAATTGTACTAAGTTAAATGTTGTGGCAACCTTGGCCAATATTTAATTGTCAAATAACTTCGTTACTATATTGAAAAAATGTTTCATTTAAAATTTTATTGTGGTCTCGTGGCCGCATGCCTGAGTGTTTGGTCGCGAATCTAGGGAACCGGGTTCGATCCCGACCGACGCCAAATATTTCGAATTTTAAAATGGCACAAAATTGACCCCTGTAGTGCACTCTCCACGCCAGCAAGGAGTGCCCGTGAATGACGCCTGGTAAACGTCCGCACGGTATAAATATGTCATCATCATTACCGACATCTGCGTACAAAGCAGATTGGCACACCCAGCAATGGGTAATATGACAAAATTTTGTTCAATCACTATCTTTGTCAATTTTCTTTGATTCTAATAGCAAATGGCCTCTTTCTCGTAAACAGTTAAAGATCGGACCCATGTTGATTAAGCCTTTTTTACTCATTTTGATCAGTACTATACGCTCTTTCATTTTTTTCCCGAAGTATGATTACAGCCTGTATATATAGTCATTATTTTTATATTCATTAATGTAAAATTATGAAAATTAATATAATTACGTAGAAATGTATAGCCCATAATTGAAAGAGTGTTTCATAATTTTTGAATTTTTTTTAAGCAAGTTATTGATCTTCAAACTCAATTGACTATAATTCTGAAATGGAGAGTACTTAGATCATAAAATTTATGTCATATCCTAAATGACTTTTTACTTATTATAGAAAGTGTTAATCTACTGCTGTTCAGTAAACGTTTCCTTATATCCATCCATAGTTTTTATTACTTTATAAAGAAATTTTATATCATATTATGATGTAATGTAGCTAATCTCTGAAAAACCTGTATCATTTTTTGCTCAAAAGTAACAATACCGCAACAATTTCAATTTCCTCTTTCGTAGGAACTTGGTTAACCAATTTGTTTTGCCATTGTTGCATGTGTCATTGACTACATACATTTTTCTACGAAACATTTCTCCTAAAAACTACAAATAAAATATTAGATCGTTATTTCCTGTCGCTGGATTTATAGTTAATATCACCAAAACTAAAAGAATGGGGTCCTTTACCATATCACCATAGTAACAAATAATTAGAAAATTGGTCCTTTACATTAAACATGACCTTAAAACTATATGATAGGAACTTTCAAAATTTATATAAAATTTGTTTTTAAATTATTCGAGTTTTTAATACCCTTTACACGCATTTATTCAAAATTCTTACTAATTTCAAACCTTTTGTTATCGCCTTTTTGAAATCCGGAATCTATTTTTAAGTAAATGAATGCATAAAATAAAGAAACAACTAAAGTATACCAAATAACACTTCTTTATATTTATGATACAACACAGGCAGAAACTGCCAGTGGCAATCAAAACTTGGACTACAAAATACGTAGTAATTTAATAATTACTGATTAACTATTTTTATTAAACTGCTTATTAAATTTCCAATGGGCTACTTGCGTGCCATTTTTTATTTAATATTTTTGAAGAGACGATAAAAACTTGCTACCCATATTTTTTCTTTTGGCAAAATTTTCATTAATTGGCAAGAAAAAAATTAATGAAATTTTAATATTTAAATTACCGCCATGTATGACGTAGAATTACGCCGAACCAATAAATGGCCGTAAAGCAATAATACCGGTACGTCCAATAGCAACGGCATGTGCGGATAATTTAAACTTTAAACATGACAGATCTTCTGTTTGACGTTTGAATAATAGTTTGGAGGTTAATATTTTCGTTTGTCATTTTAATCTTGTACGAGTATAAGCTAAGTTAAAATCCTTCAAAATCCTGCTTAACAAATCAAAATACGTTATAAAAGTAACAGAAACCACGCAAATTGTAAATAATAAAGATGAGAAACAGTGACAGAAAAATGAACTGTCAAACTCAAATTAAAACACGCACTCGCTCACCATCTACAGGTTACATTCTTAAATATACATTCCTTTCTCTAGTTCAAAATAATGACGTCAAAGAAACTCTTCTTTTTTAATTTATTAAAAAACAAATATTTTTTAATAAAATTTATATTTTTACATACGTATTCAACTTTACTTTAGGTATTTAGAGGTAGATATTAGATTTTCAGTACCACGCAAGTAGCCTATTCACCACGAAAGGTAATTTAAATTTATGTTTCTATGTATCTATATTTACCGGTTTCAGGATATTAATCCATTGTTTACATGTTTACAAAATGAATATGAAATAAAATGAAAATAATGTTCTTTATCAATTAATAAATATAGCGTTAGTGTATCGTTCTAAATACGGTTTACTTTATTGTAAATAATAAACATGAGGAATAAAACACATAATTTGAATATTTGTCATAATGACATAATGCTAAATAAATTGTTCCGTTAACCATAGCATTCTGAAAGTAGCATTAACGAGAGAATTCAAGAAATAACATTTATTAATATTGTCATTTTCTGAAACCGATAAACTATTGAACAAATCACGGATGTTATGAATCGTAACAAACCTTAGATGACTTAAAATCCTCGCTCTCTTCGGCAGTTATGATATACATAACATTTCTAGGTATTGTAGGGATGATGAGAAATAATTGGAGCTGCAGTCGTGGTAAACAATGTTTATTAAATAGTAATGTAATTAACTTTCCTACGTTTCGATTCCAAATGAAGCATCATCAGGGGATAGTTAAAGTACAGTTGGAAAATAAGATTATTACATTACAAAATCAAAAATATAAGAATGAAAATGTCAAAAAATATCAGAGGTAATAAAATACGTGCATACATCACAAACAACAAGGTACCTCTGATATATTTGACGACATTTTCATCCTTACATTTTTGATTTTGTAATGTAATGATCTTATTTAACTGTACTTTAATTATCCCTGATGATGATTCATTTGGAATCGAAACGTAGGAAAGTTAATTAAATTACTATTTAATAAACACTGTTTACCACGACTGCAGCTTCAATTATTTTTCATCATCCCTACAATCATACTAACAGTCAAGTAACACCAATAAATTTATTCCTAGGTATGTTAATAGCTATTATAAGTGTTGCAATTTTTATGTGATTAATTTAGCGAACTCCACTGTTTGAGAAATGAACTAGTATAGTAAATTGTGAGTTGGTTATATCTTAGTCCTTAGAGAACGTTTTCCAGTTTTCAGACGTCACCTTTGGGAGATTTTGATTGTCAAAGTTACTTTAGTGCGACACATAGAATTTTAAATTTCTGCGTGGGTATATCTTCACGTATTTTGCGAAGAAGAGAAGAAGTTTGAAAGTTTGTAAGTTGTGTTTGCGTTAAATGTGCAGCAGTCTTGTATTTGGTTCTCGTACTCTTGTATACTCGTGTTGAACATTTGATACGTCTGGAAACTCGAGACGAAATGAGAGCTCAGTTTTATAGCGATCTCACGGCATTATTAACTACATGATTTTTATATAATTATAACTATTAATAATCATATTCATAAAATTTGCATACCATTCAAAATTTTCACCATTAAAAGATGAATGTTAACAAATGCAAATCTGTTGTAATCTTTAGTATTATTTTGTTTTCTTTAGTTAATTTGAACCACAATGACATTCCAAATCACCCTCGCATTACGAATTTCCGAAGATGTAATCGCTTTGAAAGCAGCTTGTTTGCAAAGTTCGTTCCCTCTATTGGTCGTTATTTTTATCCCGCAAGTTCAAGAGAACTGGCATTGCTACTACACAGTGCAGTAGCACATCCATATCCGACAAACACAAATGTGAAACAGATGTGAAGTTTGTATACAGGACGTTTTTTACCCTGTTGCTGTTGCATACAGCTTGTGAATGGGTTCAACAACAACGGCGCGATTGTAAAATAAATGAACGATGTTCCGGTCGACAAGTACAAGGAAGAATTAATAAATCATGATTCGAAAATGCTCTTTGGTTAATTTCAAATTCTTACACACAAAGATAGATACTAATAGAAGGTAAGTAAGGTACAAAGGATGTTAAGGCATTATTATCTGTTTAACTTACATGATGCGTGCAACGTTTCATGTCTTACTATAATTTTTTAATACTATACGGATTGCGGATAAGAAAGTCTGAATAAAATTTATGAAGAAGGTAAGCTATGAATGCTTCTGTTTGTTTTTTAGGCTTTATCCCAATGTCAATATCAATTTCTTGACAACATTATCACAGCAACAACTCATAATGCCCTGGGGCTTGATTCTCGAATTTTATCGTATGCGCTTTTGTACATTTAGCGCATACGAACTTCCCTATGGTATTCTTGAGTACGAAAAGAGTGGGGAGGCATGAAAAATTCGCATGCGCTAACATAGAGTGGGTCGAAACCAACGACCAAATATAACTAGACAAAACTTCATTTGGTTTGTTTTGATTTCGGCTGGCTAGACAGAAAAACTAGAGATAGATATGTCTTGTCTAGTCCGAGTATTTCTCACTAGAGGTCACCACTGAGGCCACGTAGAGTATCAGTGTCTAGTTTGAACGTTGCTCACTAGAGGCGCAAGTGTTCTCAGTTAAAATTTCATGGTTAATATTTAAGGTTAACATTAAATAATTTGGAAGGTTTAATATTAAAGAAAAACCAACATTTCACTCACAAAACCACTACAACTACAAAACAAATACAAAATACACATGCTTCTACGTGGCCTCTAGTGAGCAACGTTCAAACTAAGCACTAGTCTATCACTGACACTCTACGTGGCCTCTAGTGAGAAATATTCGAACTAGACAAGACATATTTCTATCTCTAGTTTCTCTGTTTGGCCAGCCGAAATCAAAACACCCACTGAGGAGGGATAGGGATGTTTTGTCTAGTTATATTTGGTCGTTGGTCGAAACCATTCGAAGGAGATATCACATGTGTTATACCAGATTAGAAAAGGTGTGCAGGAGGTATTTTAAATTGTTTTATATCTATGACTTCAATACATTCATTATTATGCATTATAGCTTATGGCTAAAGTAGAAGTGTTGAATCAACTAAACCTTATATTAGAAGCAGCAAATGGTTATTGAATTTACGTAAATTAAATACATAATATGAAACCCACTTTTCGCTACAGCTTTCAATTTTTAAAAATTGGGGATTGAATTTAATAATGTTGGTTACATCTTCCTACAGTTTTTGGTTATGTTTATAATAATTCAAATTGCTGCTAAAAAAAATCATTTAACTTAATTCTCTGCTCACCATTTACATAATTTGTTTATTTTTTTATATATATATATATATAATAAATATTGTATTAAACTAAAATGAGTGCGAGCTATGAGGCCCGAACACCTAACCTAAAGTAATATTGTGACAGTCGAACATATTATAATAACATCACATGATACTAGTGAAAGCATATTATTGGTTGGTAGAAAGTTCATTCGTTTGTGCTCATCCATTTGCATGCGCATAACTTCACCAATATCGCACACTAGTCGAGAATACCTATTTTGTAAATGGTTTGGGCGCACACGATACAGGACCGCACGATGTTGTTCGCGTGCGTTGAGTTTCGCACGGTTTCAAGAATCAAGCCCCTGGGCATTATTTGTTATATAGGGCCCAATTATAAATTTCCACCATTGTGATATGACATGAAATGACAAATTTATATCATAGATAAAGTGCCAGTTAACTTCTCTGCCAGATAAAATAAAAATATCGCATCATATAACTAACGTGTGTATTTCAGTATTACAAGATTTCAATAGATAAATTATCACTTTAAAAAATTACACACATTTCCCATCCCACAAAACTTCCAACTTTCTCGTTCAAATTATATGAAATTAGTAACAAGGGCCAGTTAACTTCTCTGCCACATAAAATAAAAATATCGCATCCTATAACTGACGTGTGTATCATTTTGTCAATCAAAAACCGGGCCTTAAGTAGATAACTACTTATCCACCGTTAACATTAAATAATACTTCAGTATTACAAGATTTCAATAGATAAATTTAAATAAAACATAATACACATTTCCCACAAAACTTTCAACTTTTTCGGTCAAATTATATGAAATTAGTAACTCTTGTCTTAAATCATGTCTACTTTATCTTCAGCGATAAATAAATGTCAGTTTAAGAGACAGTCTAAATTTAATCTCCCATCATGTGACTCACCATCTTGAGGTCAGTCAAGCACAGCTTAAGACTAGTGTCTTAACAAACTCTCAAGAAAGTGTAGACAAGACACTCGATCAGTCAGAGTTGACTAACCATGCAGCCAAACCTCGACTTCTGCGAACACTTCAATATAAAATGACGTAATGCACTCGTCACAAGAATTTTAAAATTCTACTCATCAAGTATCATGTATTACTGATTAGTTTTTATGGAAAAGTATTTTTAGAATGACTTGGGTTCATTCATACTTTATATAAAAAAAGAACGACCGAATTTCCTGTAGTAAATAAACAGTTTTAAAAGATTGGCAATATAGCAATTGGTAGTTCTCAAAATAAAGATTACTAACCATAGTCAATGTTTACTTACATAATATCAGTGGAATACATTTAAAATGTAAAGTTTCCATTCGGAAATTGGGTATTCCAAAAAGCAAAATTACGTAAGAAAACAAGTTCTATTTCCTGAAATATTTGCATATTCAAATTTTTATTTCGTTGTAAAAGAATAAAACATTATACTATTTCTGGTTAAAATTGTGGCCAGCGCAATACCTCCCGCCGACTCCATAAAAGTTGTATTAGGAAAAGTAAAAATTATATTGCAATAATTAGCAATATACAGTAAAATTAAATTCAACATCTGTTACTTGATACGAACACTTCAATTTAGATAAAGATCACAGTTAAATACATAGTTTAGCACCTTTAATTGTACGCCCAAATGACTACCATTCTTGACATACAGTTCAAATCTTGATCTTTACAAATCCCCTAACTACATAAATAAAGCTCAGGGCCGGATTTATATTAGTAGAGCCCCCCTTCTATAAAAGAAATTGCTGATAACGATAAGTCTAAACGTTTGGGCAAAATTTTCAAACCGAAAATTAATATATCTTTTAGTTCCTGAGATATTTAGCCTTAAACTTGAATCCCAAAAATGTAATTTTCGGGCATTAATCCAAAAATGAATGTAGATATATGACTGGAGATTTTTCCATTAAATTTTACTGACATAATTACATAAGTAGCTTACCTTACAAATTTTCATAATTTTTGAACAATGCATACAATTTCTAGATCAAAATAACAGAAAATAGTCAAAAATCGAAAAAATCTAACCCTCTCAATTTTGATCATTTTCAGCAATTTGTTTTTTGGCTGTTCAAACTGAACCAATGGGACAGATATTGTGAAAATTATTGGAAATTTTGTGTAATTGTGCCCGTGGAATCGCATGGCGAAGTTGCCAGGCAAATATCTCCACCCATTTTTTGATCATAAAACCAAGAAATGGATAAAGTTTTAAATGCATATATTTCGAGAACAAAAATATCTATATCGACTTGCATTTTGAAAATTTGAATCAGCGCGTTGAGTTATATCTACGTACACAGTGTGTTTGAAAAAGTGGATTTACCCTTTAAATGCAACCTATACACTATTTTTTATAAATTTGGATTGCATTTTTTGTTTTCTTTCCGACCATCCCAAATTCATTAGTATACGTTATTCATTTGTTAAAAATAATGACTTTATTTCGTTCGATTTTTATCATTAGAAATGTAATTTAATATGTGAGAGGGCTATGACCTATGACAATATTTGATAATATTGAAGAACTGAAGAACAGAATACGCAATGCCGTGAAAGGAAATGACAGAATCAAACTTAACAATGTTAAGAGTGAATTAAAAAGTCGTACCTATTTTAATATGTGTTAATGTCAATGGGTGACATGCTGATAAATGTTTTGTTACTTGTAAATTTCTTATTTCATACCAACAATAAATTAAAAATGAATGAATTTATTAACATAATATCATGAAAACAATTACTGTCTTAGCCCTCTCACATATTAAATTACATCTCTTTACAATAAAAATCAAGTAAAAGAAATGATTTTTAACATATGAATAACGTTAATACAAATAAATTTGGTATGGTCGGAAAGAGAACAAAAAATGCAAACTTAAATTTACAAAGTTGATGTTATCGGAACTTCTACAGTTACAATTTTCACACAATTAAATCACAAATTTTGTACTGATTAAACCATGTGCTATAAGCAATATGTGTATCTGCAATAAAAAGCGAGAAAAAAGGGTGTATCCACTTTTTAAAACACACTGTATAAAAATAGTAATTTCGAATTTTTTTAAGATTTTAAGGAAAATTGGTGTATTTGGGTTTTGAGGGTACGGCCCTGTATAATGGAGGTCGCAGGGCAATGAGGAAGTGAAGTCACTCCTTCCATAAAATAAATTGTACATATTTTTTCTTAAGCTTCCGATTTGTTGAGGTAAAACCTTATTTCCCACCCAATCTTTATTGATTCGAATCCATTTTATTTTATTTGGATCTATTGATTGTCTCCTCCTCGTTGGCAATAAATACTAATGTCCCGTGTCCTATCTGTTGTGTTGTGATCTGATTCGCGGACAGACCGGCAGACATGGCGAATATTTCAACTGTACTCTGTACACGAGTACATGTGGCTGTTTGTTTGTCCGTGTGAATGTTTTATGCGGGCAGGGCTTGGCTTAACTCTGATTACACGTGGGTTTCAATACTGCACGGCAAATTGCAAACTGGGACTGCAACTATTAGAGAAAGGATTTTAATTAGCCAAATTGTTCAATTTCGAAACGATATGACAGGAAATTTGTGGGAAGTAATTAATATTGATTGGGAGAAAAGGGATATCAAAATTGGATCAAGATGAATAATGAAACTACTACATTGTTTCATCTGTTAGCGTTTATATTCCAATATAGAACGTGAAACCAATGACCATGTACACATTTTTATTAATTGTGGGCAATATGTTGGGTTTCTTTATAAACGTATTTGAGAGGCGTTTCGTTTCCATCTCGTGAATTTTGTGCGTTAGGTTAGTTACATTTAGATAAATGTGCAATCTATAGTCAGAAATAATAAATAATTTCTTATGGAAATGAAAATTGCAGTTCCAAAAATATTATAAGAACAGTAGTGGTGGGAACCGGTTCCGGTTCGGTTCGGTTCCGGTTCCAAAATTACCTGGGTACCCGGTTATTTCAATGTGTAATTACCCGGTTCTCGGTTCCGAGTCCGAAACTACCCGGTTAGGGTTCTGGAACCGAAACTACCCGGTTCTGGAATCGATACTACCCGGTTCTCGGTCCTAGAACCGAAACTACCCGGTTCTCGGTTCTGAAATCGAATCTCATCGGTTCTCGGTTCTGGAATCGAATCTCATCCGTTCTCGGTTCTGGAATCGAATCTCATCGGTTCTCGGTTCTGGAATCGAATCTCATCGGTTCTCGAATCGAATCTCATCAGTTCTCGAATCTAATCTCATCGGTTCTCGGTTCTGGAATCGAATCTCATCCGTTCTCGGTTCTGGAATCGAATCTCATCGGTTCTCGGTTCTGGAATCGAATCTCATCGGTTCTCGAATCGAATCTCATCAGTTCTCGAATCTAATCTCATCGGTTCTCGGTTCTGGAATCGAATCTCATCGGTTCTCGGTTCTGGAATCGAATCTCAACGGTTCTCGGTTCTGGAACCGAAACGTATCGGTTCCCGGTTCTGGGACCGAAAAAGGATGAATCTCGATTATAAATCTAATAAAATATACATTGCAATCCGTGAATTAGATTTACGTATTATGAATCAATATGTTATGATGAATAAGTTAATTATTTTGAAAGATATTTTTTTTAAATTATTAAATAGGAACAGGTAAACAATTTAGGAAAGTTGGTATCAGATATTCTTATAAACTGATATAATGCAATTCTCTGAAGAACACGTGCAAAAACCAGGTACTTTTTCCCCGACTGCACGATTGGTGTCTTTGTTTAAATTTCTATAGGTTTTGTGCTTTGTAGCCCCTTTCGGTTTCTTTTAATCTTAAAGTTAATTCAATTAGGCATTTTAAAATAATAACCAATTTTTTTTACAAATTATGAGGCACGCTATTTTCACTTCGAAATTTATTAAATGGTGTTATGAAATCCAGAAAATAAGAAATATTCATTTATATTACATAACTGAGAGATCAAAATGTAAACATTAGAACAGAATGAATAAGTAGGTATAAGAGAAATTCTTGGAAATATCTATTTCTTTATCCCTTAAATTTTATGGCCGCTATTGTCATTACGTAGGTACCGTTATTTGAAAATATAACTCAAGGTCAAGTTATTGAAATAAACCATATTGAATTAACATTGAAAATATAATATGAAACTGAAATTTGCATTTATTTACTATATTATGTGGTTATATTTTTATTTTTAGCATCCTCTTGCCTTTGGTGTAATAATATTTACACATCATTACAGATATTTTCAATTAAATTACATATAATTTTTTTTAATATTGTTCAATAATATTTCTCAGAAAATATGTTTATTTCTCAAGAATGACGAGGCTAATTTAAAATTATAATTGATTATTCCATAACTCGGATCCGAAGTTCGATTTCACTGCCCGGAACTGGAACCGAAGATCGATTCCACTACTCGGAACCGAAGATCGGTTCCACTACCCAGAACCGGAACCGAAGATCGGTTCCACTACTCGGAACCGGAACCGAAGATCGGTTCCATTACCCGGAACCGGAACCGAAAATCGGTTCCACTACTCGGAACCGAAGATCGGTTCCAGGAACCGGGTACCCGGATAGTTTTGGAACCGGGTACCCGGTTCTAAATTTTTCCGGTTCTTGACAGCACTAAAGAACAGTAAGATTATTTTACTATACAGAGTAAGCATTCATTGTATGTCTTTATTTCAACAGAGCGGCACAAATAATGGCGATTGGCATTCATTGTAAAAGCAAGCAGTGACAGTTATGTGTCGCCTTGTCGTTATTACAATATTTATAATTTTAGTGCCAGAACGGACAGCCAATTTTTCCGAAAAATTCCAATGACTAGTTTTTAACCAATCAAGATGCAACACTTGAAAATTCATCAATGGGAACAGTATTATACTGATAAAACTCCGTTACCCCTATGAATTTCCGTTATCAAGCAAATAAACAGTTGTTATTGTTTATAACTGTCAGTGTGACAGTTAATAATTAATATTTTAAGTTTAATAACAAAATAATAATAAATTGTTTTAATTTGGAATTTATCTCGCCAAATACCACACGACCTTTCTGATTTTCTCAGATATACTTTAATTTTGAAGCACTCATTCTTTTTGCTTTTAAACAAAATCACTCAAGCAAAATGACATTAGATAAAACCCATCCTCCTTCGGAGTCGGTATTTACCATGCAGTTTGCTTTTGTGTTTGTTGCTAAGCAAAAAAAAATCGTGCAAAATATAAATTTATCGATAAAATCAGGAGGTTTTGCGATATTACTTTTAATAATTAGTATTTGTTCGTCGTTTTATAAAACGCCCAGACGACTAGACAGATTGTAAAACATCGCTAAGTTAACGAAGGTTTGACAATTTGGCCGCGTTGCACCCGCGAAAAATAGAAACTATACCTAGAGAACCTAAAATAATGTTCTATTTTTCTGATAAATATTTTATGAAATAAAATGCAACCTTGGTTCAAATCAATTCTCTAACTAAACAAACAAAGGCAATTGAAATCAACTTTTCATTGTTACATAATAAACAATTGATACACTCTGAATAACTTTATTGCGACTTTCTCTTACAAAATCACGAGGAGTGAGGAGACATTTATTTATCGTATTGTTCTTCATGCACGGTAAAAAAATATTTTCCTTTTTCCGGATATTCTACTTCCTGAACGCAATTATAGACTAACGTAGAAAGTGCACGTTTAATATCAAGTTTCGTTAGCCTTAGTCTCAAATTCGTATTGTTTTCCGGCGCAGTCAACCGAGAAAATTGAGACTTTAGCGCCAATTAGGAACAAAATGCTACTCTATTATTAAGAGTTGTTTGTTTTTATAGTAGGCTATGAGAGAGATTTGTTTTTGTTTTGATATTTTAATTGTATTACGCAGTTTTGTGGAAAGTATAATTGATTCTCATGATAATATAGTTTCATAAATTAATTTTTAAATATAGTTATGGTAATTTTCTTTTCCATAAAATGAGGTTAATTACTTGTTTTCTCACCTCGTTATTTTCTGGTATTTTTCTTGATTAAAAATTCGATATATTTTTATTAAACATATAAAATTTAAATTATAAATACGAAAAATATAAATATCGATAACTTTCTCTATTGTGGTATAAATTATGTAGGTGTTAACAATTACTGGAAATTTCAGTTATACCGTATAGCTTTTATTCTTACAAAACCGATGTTTCGGTATACATTTATAAGCTCAGACTTATCATAATACACATACGAATAGTTTGGCTGGTTTACATTTAAATTAGAAAACCTATGTAAATGGTAAGAAATTTCTACAAATTTTTTTCGACTAGTTCAAAACTGAATTATGTTATTCAAGTATAGGATTACACGCTTTTATTAGTAATATGCTAAAGTGACCATCCGTCAAGCAAGGCTGGTGGCTGGACTGCCCTGCATTTGCATGACTTGTCCATATATAATAATATATACTTTTTTTTTCGTTTTTTAAAAGAATAAAATAATGTTTTAGGAAATTAGTTGGCATATTTGCCTATTTTTAAGAGTTTCACTCGGTTTCAAGGATCTTCATTGCTAATTTCCTAAATTATTTTTCAAAATTGTATAAAGTTTTGTGAATTTTAATTTATTGTAATATTTTTATATGGACGTCTTAGTAGCCAAATGCATATTTAAAACAAAATTTGAAAAAAGTTTCAATGCTACTTTATATTTGATAAATATTAATGAGAATGAAAAAATAAACTTCAAAATAACCAGTTATTATATTTAATTGTATTTTTCAGTTGTTTCATTAATCATTGTTTTTAATCTATAAATTTAATAATTATTGCTGGAATTTTGATGTTGAAAACAAAGAACCATAGACGAGAAACATCGTTGGAAAGCTAAAATAGTATATTAAAGAACGTGTTTTATAAGACATGTTTTTTGCGCACGCGTCAAAATTTCGAAAACGAGCGTTAGCGAGTTTTCTAATTGACAAGTGCGAAAGCAAGTCTTATAAAATATATATATCATCACGGCATATTACCCATTGCTGGGTGTGCCAATCCGCTTTGTATGCAGATATCGGTAATGATGATGACATATTTGTACCGTGCGGGCGTTTACCAGGCGTCACCTCACGGGCACTCATTGCTGGCGTGGAGAGTGCACCACAGGGGTCAATTTTGTGCCATTTAAAATTCGAAATATTTGGCGTCGGTCGGGATCGAACCCGGTTCCCCAGATTCGCGACCAGACACTCAGGCACGCAGCCACGAGAAAAAAATGAGTTCTTTATACTATTTTTTATATTTTGCGCCTTCTACAATAACATTTACTTACTCAATTTGTGATTATATTTGTAACCACTTGTACATTTACATGGAAATAATCTTCCCTAAATAAAAAAAATAATTATAATTTCGACATTATATTATTAAAATGAATTGTCAATTAACTAAAAATAAATTAGGTAAAAATGGGTTAAAGAAACGTCATCTAGTACCAACCGTCTAAAACAAAAAAATGCGTATCGAAATGAAGGTCATTACGATACGCAATTGCGTATCGTAATGACTTCATTATGAACGCAAAATATAAAAAAATCTTTTCAAGTGTTCTTTCCAATTTGGCGTTCATATAAAAATTAAAACTTATAACTCGAAATTCAACAGTGAAAGAAACTTGAGCATCGCCTTTCGAACGAAAATAAAAAAGTGTCCTAAAGAGATGCAAACCAAAATGCAGAATTATTTCAAATATGGAAGTTATTCGCAAAAAAAACTGCAATATTTACATTTTCGCCTATATCCAATGACTTATTCATTTTTCTCAAATAACGATACCCCAATAAAATGGGGAAACATTTGTTCATGGTTTATGGTACATGGTATTTTTTTTTTTGTCTTAATATCCAGAGTGTCCAGCATTGAATTCAAAGAGATCTGGTCACTCTATAATATGCGAGGTAATATGTAACAGCTTTAATTTTATTAGGCAAGTTCTGCACATTCTTCTGCTTACAGTATTGTTTAATAGGTCTGTTCGTTGCGCTACTTTGCGTCTACGGTTTACTGCCGCCTTCATATAAAGTATATGGGCGCAGCAGTAAACTAAGTATCGAAACGAACAAACCTACGGTTTTAACTAAAACGCTGTTTTAAGAAATGTCAAATTCAAATTTCTATATTTAATTTCGCCCTTATGTTTAAAGTACGATTTTAAATCATATTTGATAAATTTGATATTATTTATTACTAATATTAAATTTGACATTTCTTAAAACAGCGTTTTAGTTAAAACCGTGCTCGTGGTACGAGCTATTATGTCTTGCAAGGTAGATTTTACTGTACACACTAGCTTTCTACAAAGTTATTATTTATTGTGCCGAAAGTAGGTAAAGGGTGTCGATAGAAAATAAATCTGGACTAAAAGATGACCATTTAAATTCCGATTGAATTATTATCTTGTCATTTGGTCAACAGTTTTTTTTTTTTAAGTTTTAAGTCTATATTTAATGTAGTCGAACGAAATTTCTAACAATTTTTATAGGGTTTATAATTTGTTGAAAATTTTAGCCGCCCGTACTATTATGGGCCTGGACTCGTAAACCTTCAACAGGATAAGTAAGATTTTATAGATTCATAAACGTAAATTCTTGTACGCATAAAAATATTCGTTTAAATATGGACGTGACATGTGACTAAAAATCAGAATGCGGGGCCGTGTTTAATAAATTGAAATCCCGATGAGGCGTGGCGGCCAATAGACACTTACACAATTGCATTGCGCATCTACCGGCAAAGCATAGAACTAATGGTTGCCATGGTTACGTCTTCCAAACAAAGAACTGTTACCTCTACACTACAACCATCGTTCTGGTTGTATTATCGAATGATCTTCAATATTATTAAATAAAAAAATTGTCCCAGGCACCTCTTCTCGCTTTAAACTCATTTTTAAGAAACACAACGAACAAAACAAATCAGAATAGAGAATTAGGTTATATCACGAATGACAAATGCTAACAGAATGACAGGGACAGTACTTTGGAGAGGGACGTAAGACAACGAGGGGGGGAGTGTCTATTCAATCACGATGAGGCGTGATTTAGTACTAGAAACGTTGGGGACTTGTGCAAAAAATAGAAAATACGAACGCGGAATCGTTTGTTGAACACCTTACTTAGCTTGGTATATTGCTCTAAACACAACAAAAATCTATACCTAACACAGAAAACTCGACCTAAACGATCCCGCGTTCAAGACTGTACACATTTTCTTTAAATATTCAAGTTTACAAACATTAATATTAATATATTTCTAATTTAATTAATGACAGAAATTATTATTCTAGTAATTATTCTTTAACGATCCATTCTATATTCCGTATTCTTCAAATGACTTTTAATTCGTACTGTCTTTGTTTTCAATGGCATTACTTCCTTTGCAAAATTGTCTATTAATATTTACGACAATACGTGACTACAATTAAAATACCAACCTAACATTAACAGTAGTTTTCTATGACTATTGCCAGTTATTTTCCTAGCCACAAAGTCAGAATTATGTCATGGTCAGCCTAAATTGATGAAGGAGGAAAACTAGTTTACAAAGATAAATTCATTCATATACGTCAGTTTGAATTATTATTATTTTATATAATATAAAGATAGAGTTATAATTTTTGTGTTTTTATAGGTTAGCTGATAAAGAATGACTCACCTGGTCACATATAATATCCCATTTCTTTTCGTAGTCGTAGTTTTTGAGTAGTTTGGCTTTATCGGGAGGAAGGTCCATCGATGCCTTAAACAAAAAAAATATTTAAATATGTTTGAACAATGAATAGTTATTTTTATAAAAAACGATAATAGTTATTTAGATAAGAGTCAGGAAAATGGTACATTACTAACGCGGATTCACATTGAAATACGAGGCACTTCGTGCAGACTATTTTACGGCTCCGAGTCAAGTTCCAGACATTTTACTGACTAGTCATGTATTAAGTTTTTTCTGAACCCTTTGATTATAATAAAAATTAATTTCAGATTTAATAATTAAATCTAATTTTCTATAAATATTTAGTAGTGCGTTTCTTTTGTTTCTAAACTAAAAAAATTAGTATAGGGCGCGAGCAGACACGTGACTCGGGCGTCCTTGACGTACTTGGAATCAGCTGATTTGTGTGCGCATGTCATTTTGACAAGAACAGTGTCAATTTGACAAGACCAATGTTTTGACTTATTTTGATATTGTACTGCTAAAATGTTATTAATGTACAATTTATAGGCAGTAAAACACATGAAATTAAAAATAAGAACTTATCAACAGTTCAATATTAAAATAAATCAAAACATTGGTCTTGTCAAAGTGACATTATTCTTGTCAAAATGACCAGCGCACACAAATCAGCTGATTCCTAGCACGTCAAGGATGCACGAGTCACGTGTCTGCTCGCGCCCTATATAAACAAAAACCAATAAATTACTGTCCGTTGTGCATTTTTGGTGTGTGCGTTTCTGTTCATTTGCAATGTCTTGCGAAGCAAATAATTGCGACGAAGTTCCTTTAGACATTATGGGATTAAAATACCTAACCAATGCACAAAACACAACAAATATTAAAATTCAATAATATTTTAGATGTTTCCGTGACAAGTCCGGGAAATGCAACTTTCGCGATCCATTTTTGGTGCGAAAATAGTAAGTTTCGCTCCGGTTTCAGAAAAGTACTTTACGTCGCGTGTAAAAATCATTTTTTTCTATAGTAGATCTTTATAGTGGACTATAAATTAAATTATTATTTAAGTACATGGGCACTCATTGCCGGTGGCACTTTTGTGCCAATTAAAATTCGAAATAATATTTGGCGTCGGCCGGAATCAACCCGGTTTCCCAGATACACAACCCAGGCACTCAGACAGGCGTGAAGTTTCATAAAAAAAATAGTGGAGAACTCCATTGTTTTCGTAAATTATACCAGGAAGGTATTATCTTTCAATGAATTACTCTCATTATTTTCTTCGTAGATAATTCAATCATATCCTTTCGAATTAAATATATCATATAATCATATACCTATTTACTTTTGCTATTAATCATTTTCCAATGTAATCATGAGTTATCGATCAACTTAATCATATATAATTTCTCGTAATCAAATTATCAATTAAGTCAAAAATGACTTTAAATTACATTGAAAAATCCCACATCCAATTCTTACAATTTGCGAAATTGGTTGAGTATTTTTAGTGATTTTGATTTCCATGACTTACTATGATAAACGATTACGTGTACCGGACATGACGTCGAACAACGGAACTGCGGATGATGGATATTGATATTGAAGAATGATAGAAATGGCGCCATCATATCAATGGAAGAGACTTTTTTATTATTCAATATTTTCAGTCGGAATAAAAATAATAAATAGCAACAGACAAGATATTATGAATATTGATGAGAAAATTCTACCACTCTGGGAGCTTAAAAACAGTTTTTTTTTAAATTTACAGTGGTATGTATGTACCTATATATGTATAATTTAATAGATATCACAATTTCATGTTTAAAAAACCCATGCTCTAAGAAATCCTAGGGTGCGTGATAGAAATGTGTTAAAACTTTAGTTAAAAGTTAAAATTTAATGATATTTTATATTAAATGTTAATAACATTTTTCTTACAATTTGTGTTGTGCTAAAGTAAAGTTAAAAAACTTTTGTATAAAATACAATTGCTCTTAGCTCTTAGTAAATTTATAATCTAAATCTAAGTCTTATCAAAGTGATTTGCAGTCAATAATATCTGAATCGGTAAATACTTATTTATAAAATTTATTAATGTTAAGATATGTTTTACGCCAGCAATGAGTGAGTGCCCGTGTAAACGCCCATACGGTACAAATATGTCATCATCATTACCGATATCTGCTTACAAAGCAAATTGGCACACCCAGCAATGGCTAATATGCCGCAATGATATATTTATTTATATGTTTTACAAATTTTTACACTTCATATGTATGATTGGTTATATTTATAACCTATACCTATTAACCTATTATTTGTTAAAATGGGGGCATATAATTTGTTTGTTGAATTATTGACTCGCAAAATTTAAAATAGTTACATTGTTTATTAATAGCGTAAAGTGATACTTTGTCGCTTCGGCAATTTTGCGAAAGCGACAATGACACTACTTTACGTTCGTAACACACATTATTTTTTCTATATTCATTCTATGATACCGAAATTTCTAAAAAAATCTTACAGGCAGGAAGTAACGAAAAATTTATCTAATATAATTTTAATCTCAGGAATTAATATTAAAAAATATCAAAAGTGTACAATCTATTTTTTTTGCACGATCGGTTTTGTTAAATGTTTATTGATACGGTTTCCAAGGCAGTAGGTTTTTACTTTTTACAAACTATCGGATGTACCTCAAACCGGTAAGAAGCTCTTACTGACCTTAATACTTAAATAATATATGTGTTGTAAATAATTAAATAAAAATATTTTTTTATTTTACGAGCGATCGAATAGGTTCGTTTACGTTTGTTGTCATGGGAAATGCGAGAAATAGTTATTTATAGATACAAGTGTGTGAAGCTATGAAGGACTTTTATGCATGAGTTGCGAGGCATAAATTCGAGTTTTTAATGTCCTTAACATCTACGTCATACATTTACACCATTCCAAATTCTTACTAATGTAAAGGCTTCTGCTATTACTTTTTTCAAATCCGAAATCCATTTTCAGGTAAATGAATGTAGAAAATAACGAAACAACAAAAGTAAACCAAATAATACTTGTTTGAATTCATTACGCCCGTCAGACAGAAACATAAGTTTGTATGAAAATGAACGATATGTTGATGACATAGGCTGCCTGTGGCAATCAAAACTTATAATAAAATATAAGGTTTGTTCCCACACGACTGTTCGGATGCGTTCATATACGCATTCATGAACTTTTGTGCGCATGTCATGTTCATGTACGCATTCAGGCAAATGTAAGAAACTTTGTATGGTTGGAACGGACAACGGATTTTTCATATCATCCTAATTAATTAGTCTCCCTTTAGAAAAAATATCAGACAATAAATTATTTAAAATCAAATATTCATTGTTTATCATATTGAATAATTATTTCTTCATGAGATAAAACAGATAACAATGATTCTGGATCAGATCCAAATTTCAAATCACTCATTATGTTCATTTATGAAAACAAATAAATATTCACAGGTTATGCTTCATTACTTTCCTCGCAACGCGCGAAAATTGTGGTCGGCATGTGCTGACAAATGGTAGATAGCACAGACCAGTGAATGGATCTGACAGTCCGCGATTGCGTTCATGTATGCGTCCAAAGTCTGAAGGAACAAACGTACCAAGAGTGCGATGGACTGTACAAGTCGGTTGGAATGATATTTTTAAAATGCGCATGCGTCTGACGCACATATGACAGTCTGGACTAGCTGTAGGAACAAACCTATTATTACATACGTAGTTTTTTTATTAAAATGTTTATTATCATATATTTCCAATTATTGTTGTTGACTCCAATTATTACTGAACTCCACAGTAAGAGAACAAAATGAGCTAAACGTCTAAGTTAGAATATAAAAAAAAAAAATTTGGTCTTAACGAATATAATAATAAAGACTCTCTGCTTTCAATTTAGCTGAAGTTTTTTTAACAAAATAGTGGAGAATCCCACAGTTTAAATAGATTATTAAGGCCCGGTTTTATGAAACAAATTATAAACTATGATTTAATTTTAATATCAAATTTAAAAAATTGAATAAATTCAACCCGATTTGGTGGGCAACATTGAATGTCATAAGAAAATGGAAACTGATTCTAATTTGTTCTTATAATTAAATTTAATTTGGGAATAAATTTAACTGGATGTTTATGAAACAGGCCTGTAATTTTTACTTTATTTCGAGCTTTTTTTGGTCATCAAGTAATTTAAGCTCCGGGCCTCAAATAAAAATTAATCCAAACCTGGGAATAATTTAATAAAACAACTTTTACCACACCTACTTTTAAATTGCCATTGCTTCAATTTATATTATAAAATTGTACCTCTTGAAAATATACCTGTACGAGTGAACGGTATATTGTATATTAAATAACTACGAGTATTATTCTCAGCAAGCAATATGTTAATAGCCATAGTTTCCATTGTATGTAGCATATTATTTTGACATTTAACTTTGCATCGCCTACTACAGCAACTTGACATTAAATGTATACCATTATGCGATTGCGATTACCCACACATTTAAAATAACACTTAACTCACCGGCCGCAATTCAATGGGGGAGTTAAATGTATTTAGGCCATCGACAGACTGTTTTCACGAGTCGTTTACCGAACAATTTCCCTAAAACGTTTCTCTAGAACCATTTACAGTACTACAGTACGTAGTTGGGGTATATTTTGCGTGCAGATAATTTTTCTAGAGTTTGTATAACAGGGGGTAGCATTTCGAATTTAATTCAGTGTGATTCTTATCTGACAAAGGGTTAAATAAAGTACCCCCCAAGGGTAAAAGGTTGGTGTGAAATTTGATTAGATAAAGAGAAATTAAACCAAAATTAATTTAAAAGTTTTTAATTAGATTATTTCGTAAGAGGGTACAGTTTATATTAAATTAAAAATTTGGGTCGTTTGGCTGTGTGCGTTAGGTGACCGGTTGTGAACCGGACGACTCGAATTCTATTCAGACCAACGTGAATATTGAAAATTATAAACAATTTTCTAATAACAAAATAGAAATTTGTCTAACACTACTATGGAATTCACACATTCTCTAACTAAAAACGGTTACAGAATGATCACATTCTGTAACAGTAACAGGCAGCAAGTAGTCAAAGCCCACTAGTTTTTCCATTCACTCATTTAAAATACATGGGAAAACGCAATTGTTTTCAAAATCAAGCCGCCTTTGCTTGGAGCGTTGTTTCTTTGATTTTGTCACCTCAACTGCCTCAACTGTCATAAAATATTTTTTTTACAAAAACTTATGCACTTTGTTTTACGCTTTTTGAAGTTTTTTACAGTGTAAGTTAAATAAAAAATTAATGCTTTTGTAACACACCAATAATATTTTATTATTTTTAGCTAAAATATCAAGTGCTGAGGATTTTTTGAAACAGTATTAGAGAAAGTATAGTCTAAAACTCGTATGGAACAGTATTTCCGCCACTCGCGAAACCGTAGACCTCGCCTACGGCTCGGCGCTCGGCCTACAAACTTTTCGCTCGCGCAGAAATTATCTATTCCATACTAGTTATAAATATAATATAACATTGCAAGACTCAGAACTTACGGGCGTGCACGGTACCTAACGAACGAGAAAAGCGAGCTTGTTATACCCGTGCGACTACGTAAATTTCGGGTTACGGTTGAACATTGTACAATGTTTTATGATATAGGTAATATAATGAATCGTAAATAATTTGAAAAAAAATGTATTGTAACGTTCAGAACAATACATTGAACTATTTGATCGAAATAGTCTTTGAAATAATCTGTATATATGTTGCTATGGTTTTATCAGCCCGTAATTTTTTTTACGGGCTACCCCGTAAACACTATCTTTACCACTAGAGACAAAGCTCTGCAATAAAGCGTTTACGATTTAGTATATCGTAAAAAAACTAATCCAGTCCTCATTTCCATAAGAAATTATTTCAAACAAAAATAGCACTTATGTAAAAGGAAAAGTAAGGTTATTTTTTCATGATCGGGTTTTTTAAATGTTAACCGATAGAGTGTCCAAGGCAGTAGGCTTTATTTCCAAATTAATGATCGGTAAGTGATGTGAATCACTTATCGACCAGAAGGCGGAGGCGACAAGGAAATAAAAACAACGATCAAAGATTACTTTAAAAATGACAAATCTTATTAAAAAAAAAATTGTATTCGTCTCAATCTCCAAAATCATCATCAACCGGTAGGAAGCACTTACTGCCCTTAATACTGAAATAACTATTTACTATACAGAGTAGGCAGGGAATCCATTCAATGCATGTCTTCATTTCAACAGAGTGGCACAAATAATGGTTTGAATGTAAAAGCAAGCAGTGACAATTAATTGCTGCCTTGTCAAAATTACTATATTTATAATTTTATTGCTCCCATACAGAGTCATTTTTTCCGACTATTATTCAATATACACAAAATATAACGACTTGCTAGTATGGTGGAAGATAATGTGCTGGTCACATTACATTTTTTTTTATTTTTAAAAATTTGAAAATTAATTGTTAGTCCTATTTATAAAACTTTGACTTCTTATATTCTGATAGTTAGGTATAATTATTATAGACCACCCTGTATATCTAGCTCACTGTATGGGTTTTTGCAAGAAAATTCTATTAGCTAAGCTAGCAAACTAAACTGTGTCGAAAGTTGTGCAATTTTATGTATAATGTTATTTTAAGTTGACAATAACAATTAAAATAGCATTATACAAATTTTCTTTGTTTATTATGTCGTCAAACTAAACTCATCTCTGTTTGTAAAACAATGTCGAAATAGTTTTTATTTAAGTTTTTCTATTTTTACTAAGTTTTATCTTCTTCGGTTCATTAACTTTATATGTATTGGTTAATCAAATCATTTACCAAACGTGACTTTAACGAGAATATTATACTTGCATTAGATAAATGTTCGTGCTAGTTTTATGATTATGAATATTTATATAGTAAGTAATTTGATACACAATAAATATTAAAAAATGTCACTTTTCCGAGAAAAAAGATTGCTCATTTGATAAACAACACATTGTAACAGTAATTATTATTGTAGGTTAGGTTCAAAAATAGAACATACTTATTGATTAGGTTAATTTTCTTTGTTTTTAAGTCGAGAGAAATATGTTTTGTTTGCACAGGGTTGTATGTTCCCCTTCGTCGTGATTTTAGTCACAGCAAATAGTAACTATACAGGGCAACTCAAAATAACTTTTTATATTTATAATTATTTTTTAATCTTCTTTTTGTATTTGTAAACTAGGCTTAGGGCTCACGAATCATGATATTTGGCATGATGGTAGTGCTTCCGGTTTAACCGGAAGTTACATTAGATAACTTTCAAATGGGATACCCTATATATTTTTATATATTTGGAATCTACCTACGTAAAATTACAAATTCAACGATATGCTTGAAATGTATTGAAGAAATAAATTACAAAAACGAAATATAAAAGTTTGCTGGTTTAATCGCTAATAAATTTTATGTATTGGTTATTTATTTTTTATTAATTTGTGTTATTACAATTAATTGTCTCATAAATGTTTTCTAAACAATAATAATTTTATATTAATATAAAAGAATCGAAGAGAAAAAATATAAACTTAGAGAAGGTTTGAACCCGTACTTCGAAACGCTACCTCTGTACCATGACAACATGTATGTGTTTACGTTAAGTAGGTAATAAAAACAACATGCAAAAAATGTAGAATTATTTTTGCTAATTTTGTTAAATTATGCTATTAAGGTATAATGAGGTAATCTGCATTAAGTAAGATGTAGAAATGGCCGTAGTATTGTCCTATGCAATAAGGTGATTTAGTTGTTAGCCGAATACTTTTTATTTACAAAAAACCGTCTTCCCATGTTAAACGCCTATGCCACGATTTTATTTTCGAACATAGGAAATTTAATGTTAAAATTTTAATTTAGAAATATCTCTTTATGTAATTTTAGGGAAAAAAGGTGTAATAAAGAAAAATGTTCGAATATTGAATTTCCTATGTTCGGGAAATAAAGTGGACACCCGCGGTAATATACATATATATATATATATATATATATATATATATATATATATATATATATATATATATATATATATATATATATAATTCAATTTCATTTGGAATCGGTACGTTCAAAGTAGTTCCATTCCCACCCAGTCTTTTTTGGAATACTTTCAAAATAATCATGAATTGCAACAATCTATTCTTGAGACGACCCCGTTAATTCTAAATAAGTGCACATTGTCAAATCTGTTAAATATGGCGGGTGTTTCTTTCCATGACTTACTTGGTTTTCTTATTCTGAATAATTCTAGCGTCATTAATTTAGCGAAAATAGTAATTTGCACGAGCCTAGACTCATAGTATAGTTCGCCAGGTTTACATTTTCAACAACCAAATTATAAAACCTAGGCAAATGGTGAAAAATTTCTAAAAATTCACGTATTTCGCTATTTAATATTGAGTTACATCTATCGTATTAGTAGTGACAGCATTAATTATATTAGGCATTGTACCCACAAGGCCTGCACATTCTTCTGTTGGAGTATTGTTCGATATGTCTTGTTAGGTATGTTTTATTTTGCGCAAGCTTTAAGTCTATATTTACAGCAGTCGAGAGAATTTTGTAGAAATTTCTCAACAGTTTTATAATCAATTATTAATTATTTATAATTTGTTGAAATTGCAAGCCGGCAGAATTATTAGCCTATCATTTTACATTGGAGAACCGAAATGATACAGAATTGATTTAAATCTTTCTTGCAAAACTAATATTTTATTATTGTGTTTTTCCTTTTGATTGAAAAATTACCATGCCGTCAATAATAATTTCCTATATCCAGCTGTGTAATTTCTGTGACTTATCAAATGTCATTTACGTGAACGTATGATTTTCCTGATTTGCGTGTCCGCTATATTTCATTATTATGCTGAATTTCCTGAATTTCGCCTCGCGTGCTGTAATTTTAAACTGACTAACTGATTTATTTATTGTTTCAAGCAATATCGTTAATCATACGCCAGTAATGTGCTACAATTTTGCAAGATATTTCATAAATTTGACATCCAGGAAGACTGAGTAAATGATGTACCTAGAATTTTATCAATATTTCTTCATTAAAACACGTCATGAAAATTTTCCTTGTTCTCTAAAACCGCTTTGACACTTTTTAAGTCATGTTGAAATTAATGGGACAATTTTCAAGTCCCCCTATAATTCGGTTGACCACTTTGGCAGATTTTAAGTCACCACAAATTAATTCTACGGCTTTGTCAGTTTTAAAGTCTCCCAAAAATTATTCTGAAAGCATTTCAAAACAAGGTTGGTTGGGAGTTTTTAAAAAGTGGAAGGAAAGAATGGTTATGTATTTTATTTTTGAAGTGAACTTTGAACATATTTAACCCTTAACCAGTGTTGTGGCATTTTCAAAAAAAATACCAAAAATAAACTTTTGCTTTTTGTTAATAATTTTCAATATAACCACATGGGAAGAATGAATATAAGATATGCGTTTTTATACAATATTATAGCATTCTTCTTCATCTTCTTATTATTATGGCGGGAAAAGTGGATAATGGTTGAATTCGGATTTATTCCAACAGAGACAACAATTATATGAGCCTCTTCTCATAAATTTCCGTTTTCCCATAGAATTTATTGTGCCAATGTATTCAACGAGTCCTAGGAATTATTGTCCGTAAAGAGGACGAAAGACAAGATACCTTACCTAGTAATGCAAAGAAATATTGTTTCATTTGTGACCCTTAATTGAAAAGGAAAACGTAATACTTGTAATATGTCGAATCCATAAGATATAATAGGGTACTATACCATAGTCAAATTTTAACTATCTTAAATAAGAAGACGCAAACATACATAAATTAATGAGTATTAGTGATAAATTTTTGTTTCAATATTGATTAGGTTGAAAACTACAAGCTATTAAAGTTGATTACTAATTAGGTACGACGTGTGAGACCCTAAGAATATGATTGGTCGTCTGATTTTAAAAATGAGATTCGCGCGTCTGCTGCGGTCGCCTTTGAAAGATTATGAACTGTCACGTTGTTGTATAACCTATCAAAAAAAATTACAATTTTATGTTTCATGAATTTGTTTAATTACAATATCTAGTAATATTAACAATAATAATGTATTTATAATTAAATCAATTTGTAATATGTATTAATTAAATTTATAATAATATTAACTAATCTAAACAAACAAACACTAGCGCCATCCGCCGTCGTACTTTGTGTCATAATATTGTCAAACTGTTTCAATGTTCTATAATTTATTGAGAAAAAAATGCTTATTATTTATGCTTAATAATAATTTCTTCGTGAATATAACGTATAAATTTTTATATAAAAATATTTCAGCTATGCAAACATGAAAAAATCTGTTCTCTCTAGAACTAACAGTTTGTCGACAACTGGAAGTACCAGCTACGTCACGCAAGAAATTCTTAACTTTAAAAATTCATATCTCGCTTATTACGTAAAATTTTTTTGTTCTTACAGAAAAAAATAATGAAAAAAGTGGTATAGGACCCTACTGTACATTCCATGGAACGGCTACTCATAGTTAGCGATATGCCACTGAAATATTCCCGCAAGGAATTTTTTTTTTCGGGAAAATAGCCGGAAATTTCTTTAATTACGATTTGTGGGAAAAAATATCTTTTTTCCCGAATTCTTTTTTTTTTTTTTTTTTTTTAAGGAAAAATTAGTCTATGACGCCTGGGCTTTTGCTTTGCATGTTTGTGCCTTATGCCTGCCTGTTATCTACTCCTATTCCGTCAAAAAATATTGTGGTGCTTCACAATATTTAAAATTCCTTCGGAAATTTTTAAAGAAATTTCCGGGAATTTTTACTCTTCATTTTAATTTCGTGAATTGAAACATCAGTACTGATAGTGTAATGTCAAAGTTGACTGCCACCTGGACAAAAAAATAACAACAATAACGTCATCTAACGCACAGAACTCACTTTAGGAAAACTCGGGGAGTTTATTGTTGATGAGTTCTGTGCGTTAAGTAAGTAGTTACATGAAATGGATGAGATTTTAGTTCATGAAGTGGATATGCTATTCATGAAATGTACAATTACGAGTACATCTTATGGATTCGACATATACAAAGTGCAAAGACTTACTTGCCTGCAGTGCAAGAAAATATGCAACTGGTGCCTGACGAGTGACGAATAACTTCCGTCAAAATTTTGGCATGTAAGTTTTTTCACTAATGATTTTTAAGTGCTAGCAACCATGATTTAACAAATAAATCGAATTTGTTCATGTAATCCATAAAAAATATACGTAGGCGTTATTAAAATGTTTTGAATATGTGCCTTATTATTACTAATTAAACAGGATCACAAAATTAGTACCTACGCATTTTTCCAAAACAAGGTCATTGAAATATGGAGTCCCAAGGCCTCCGCAACGAATTGACTCCAGTGAGTGTTAAAATATTCGGGCACGCCGCGCCGGCTAAGGGTTAAAACAAAATTCTAAAAAATATGAACCGTGTGTTTTATTCGCAATGATTTTACTGAAATCCTCGTATTTTGTATATTTAATGCAGTCATACCAATCCAAAATAACAAAATGTCACCAAAAATAATTTTAGAATGAAACTAATTCCAGCATCAATAAGCATGCTATAAATAAAATGTCATTCTTAATCTAAAACAAAGAAAATTATACAGATCTATAACTTATCAATCCTTTCTCTTGCGTACTGCTTTGTTTTTCTATAGCTATTGAATGTACAAGTATTGTATTTGAACTCGAATCATACAAGTACCGTGTTAAATTTGTAGTGTTTGTTTACAATATGCTTTGAACAACAGGGAGCAATAGGAGTACGGTGACTGTGACTCCAATTACGAATTACGAGTGCAATTATAGTTCTGTGCATACAGCCCTTGTCTGCGGCTGGTTTAGCCAGTATGTCTAACAGTCTAACACAACTGTCTTTTCCTTACTCAGCTGTTAAGAAGTAAAATAAGGTTGTTTATTAAAACCACAACATGTAATAAAGAAATGTGAAGGAATTTAAATATCCAATACGCGGATCACGCTAGAATTATTGATAATAAGAAAATCAAATCAAAATTTGCACTATTAGGTACTTTAAGCAGTTATTTATCTGTAATTTGAAATTAAGTTGAGCAAAAGTTAAGTTAGTTTCAACTTTAGTTAACCTTGAACTGATGGTATCGTGAGGCATTTCTACACCCCAGCGACTACATTTTTATAAAAATCATGTATTGTATAGTAATATTGGTCACTATTAAAAACTAACCGTTTGCGACAAAAATACGGTTTGCGGTGTGCGAACACCTAAAAAAACACCCTGTCAGTTTTTGCCGCTGGATGATTAGTTATCTGTATAACTCTAGGCACAAAAGTACCAGATTTACAGCTGTCGAAGCTTTAAATCTGTGTTTAGTGCCGTGTTGAACACATTATATTTAACCAATTGAATATTATTATTAATTTAGTGATTATTTTTAATACCTTTTTTGAAAGTTATCGCCACCAAATTATGTTGCTATGCGTTTGTTGAAAGGTTGCTATGCGTTTGTATAGCCGTTGCTTCGTAAAAACAATAAAAATATTTTACTACCCAGGCAGTAAAAGTGTCATTTTACAGACTGTTACCTGTCAAAAAATCGCACTTTTAATGTCAATCGCAAAAATAGTTATTTATGATATGTGTTAAAAGTGACATTTTATTTTGTGAGAAGGAAGTTTGGAACACGAAGCGGAGTGATCCAAACCTTCGAACACTATCATTTAATTTAAAATGTATTTCTAATAATTTTTTGACACTTGTAACACTAGTGTCAAAAGTAACAATGATCTGTCACTTTTAACACTGGTGTCATAAAATGACATTTTTAACGCTAAAAACAAACATTAAAAAGCCCGAACTTTTAATAGATTTGTAGGAAAAATATTTTTTTCTATTGCAGGCAGGAACAATGGACCCTGGATTTTGACCCTACACATTTTTTTTTTCATTATTTTGCCGAAATATTTTTTTCTTGTTGATCAAAGAAGACTGTATTTTAGCTTATTATTGAGCAATTTTCTAGAATTTTTTTTTATACTTGAAAACTGCAATAAAATATAAAATACAATGATCGTTTTTTCTTGGTGATCGATATATTTTTTGATGTTACCAGTTACGTTCCGTGAAAACGCGATACCAGTTGAGGGTTAATCAATTTTTATCGTTGTAAGTGAAAATATGAAACTAACCAGAGATCGTTTTCTTTAGTTTTTGGCGATTCATTTTTTAACCTGTTCATTTTTACTGCCAGAAATGTCAAGGAATACCGTTGAATATTGATACATTAAAACAAAGGATCTTAGTACATATTCCATTTCTATAGAAAATCTAAGAACAAAAACGCTGTCGTCTGTCACATGTGACACGTCCATGGTAACCCTGAAATGGAAATATTTATGAAATGAGGACAATTTGAAAGAAATTAAATTCAAATTATAAATTATCAGTACGAATATTTGACACAAGTTTAAAATATTTAACTGCTGGTATTTCACAAAGAGGGAGCTGCAAAGGAATGTAAGGGAGTTACTTAGGTCCCGTCGTCAATAGAATCGATACCTTGACGGTAAAATAAAAATGCATTCATACAAACAGGGTCCTAATAGTCTATTTACCATCGGGAGTGGGAAAAATATCATACATACAGTAGACATAATTTAACGAATAAATAATTTATACCCCAATTTTGGTTGGTGAAAAAACTTTGTCTAAACGATGAATAAAATTTGCTCCTCAGATAACTATTTGTTAATTTATTCGGCAATGTTGAAACATGGCATTAGAGTACAAAATTTATAGCGTGTATAACTTTTTGTACCGAACTATTCAATTAATTTTTTGCCGATGTTCTTCTTCATTGATGAATTCTTGCTATTGTTTATTATACTATGTATGTATATTCTTCTCGGGCATTGACTCGAAAATATTATTGAAATATTTTTGTAATATAACGGTATAAATAAAATCCGATCGGACAGACTATAACTTATATCCGGTGATAATGGACGTGACAATATTTACTTTTCATCTAATTATATTTGTTTTATTATTCACAGCGAATGTTAAACATAAATAAATCAAATTAATTAAACCGGTCATCGCAGCAGCCATGGAAACAAAACAATGGATGATATTATTTATTTATCTGTGTAGGATTCGTGGAAAATATAACAGATATTTATAAATGATTATTCTATTTATTCGACTATTTATAGAAGAACTCATTAATTTTATATTTATATTTAAAATTATATCCCACAAAATGTTTAGATTTAGATTTATCACATACAAATTCTAGCGATCCAGCAAATTAATACATACAGGGTGCGGCAGAACAACCTCCCTAGTTTTAAAGGTGAATTAAAAAATAAATACTCGATCAATATATATATATATATATATATATATATATATATATATATATATATATATATGTATGTATATATATATATATATATATATATATATATATATATATATATATATATATATATATATATATATATATATATATGTATGTATGTATGTATATATTCACATCCTGAACTTACAACATGGGAAGTTTTATCTCATGAAAATAATATCGGCCAAGTATTTATTTATTCGTGTCGAACTAATATACACATACATACGTAATAACAATAGCAAAAAGTCCAAAAATTCACTGATTTGTCTTTATATATCCGCTACTGAGCTATACTACTACACTGTTGCAAACAACATATGAAGTTTCGCGTTACTCTTTCGAGCATTTCTTGGGGTATACAGAGGATTTCTGCTCGGATTGCCTTCTTTACCTCTTTTAGGGTTTGCAGGTTCTTCGATTTTGAGATTATCTCACAGAAAAAAGTAGCACGGTGTTAAATCTGGCGAACGCGCTGGCCAAGAAATATCGTCTCTCTGGAAAATTAAGCGCCCGGAGAACATTTTCTCGAAATCTTCATTCACGCGATGTGTGGGCCGTGGCTTCATACTGCAAAAACCAGACAAGAACTGGGGCACAAAAAAAACCTGAACAGGTTCATACACCGCCAGAATTGATGGTAAATATCCGATTTCCCTTCGTCGAAGTTTTCTACCAAGAACGTAATCGATTTTCGGACCAGAAAAGCTTGGCGCGGGAGTAGAGACCATTCAGTGTAAGAATGTGCCAAGGATGTCATAGTTCGTATGCACGAGAATATTTTAGATTCGCTCATCAACAAACAGTGGGGCGGTTGTGGTTACTAGAATGGACTTAACGTCCCGTTGCTATGTAAAGTTGCTCGTTGCTAAGGGGAGGCGCTAATTTTGCCTACTGCGTAGGCACAAAGTAATGGCGTATTCATGACGTACCTGGCACATTCTTACAGCGAACGGACTCTATTTGGAACCAGGCACTAAACGCGCGTTGGACGGCGCCTACATATCCGTTTTCGCGAATGTAAGCTTCCACGACAAAAGCGCGTTTGCTCGGTCGTTCACAATCTGTTTACGATTGAATTTTTTTATAACAGAAACTTCCAATCCACCTACCTCCATAGACACCACCACCACCACCCGTTTACGATATCTATTCGTTTCACAATGCCATAGCATAACTAGGGAGGTTATTCATTTTTCATAATTTTATATTCATTTTCCTATTCAACCCGTTTTTTTAACAGATAACCCCCCCCCCTCCCAAATATTTCTAATCATGCAGACAGATCGATCGTGTTAAATATGCACCCACCCACATGCACAAAGTGAAGTACACTCCGATTACCAACCCTTTATGATCCTACAGAGGGTACATTCAGTGCCTTTCCGATGTTCATTATCGATTATACAGGTTGAAGGGTTCAATTCCAGTGACGTCAGATTTGTGATTGAAAGGTAAACAAGACAAAGGATTCAGGATAAGGGATGACAAGAAAATTAAAAACGAGGAAGTGCAAATGACGTACCTCCTAATGAAGACAGGAAAGAATAAAGAGAATAGTTATTTGTATTCGAAAGGTTGAAAGTTATTGAAAGTAGCTCTTTGCAGAACAAGGCTGTGTATATTTTTTGGAATATTTTGAGTGTGTCAACAGTAAAAAAATTTAATGTCATGTCATTGTTCCGATTAATACGAGTATAATAAGAGAGCTCGATTGTTTCATTTTTTATCAATTGAAAAATAAAACCAGATTTTACTTATTTTTCGGACTTATTAGTACTTACGTTGTAACTTGCAAGAGTAAAATATAGATAACACAGACCCGACACGAAATTAACCGACTTTAAATAAAATAACTGACGACCTGACGGCCGGAATAAGGGATTCCACCATTTTTATGATTTCATCAGAAAGTATAAGTAAAACTAAGACTATTGGTGAAAATCCGGTGAAAAATTTCCTATTAATAAGCGAGTTATGGTCCCCAGAAGTTTGAAAATATAGATGTGACGTCACGAATATAAGTTTTTATATAAAACTGTTTTCTTCGTGGATCTAAAATGTTCTTGAAATGCTATTTTTAAATTATATTTATAAAAAACAAATTAATATTATAACACTGTAAAAGTCTACATGCTTTTTTAATTGCAAGTGTATCAAAATTATTAAGTTTAAAGCAAAATATTTATATTCAAATAAAAACTGTTTGAGAATTGCAGTACTGGACTGGTAGCCACGTGTGCGCTATTTGAATATGCCTACATCCATTGGTAGTAGACTCCATCCCCTAACTCGGTATACATTATATATTTATGTGGTCTTTGAGTCGCCAATCAAAATATATATGGAATTCATATGAGTGACTAGCTGCTAAAACAAAAACCACCTTATTTCCGAAGTATTTCATTTATATCATTTTATTTCTTTATTAATATTCATTATTAAGCATCTAGTTTCACTATTTTTTTTACTAATTTTTCTTAATTCAATTGAGCTGTAATCCCCTATTCCGGAGATACACTAAATTTTAAACCAGGATTTTGGGATTCAATAATCTTGTCTTTCATCGATCTGATCCATAAATAATAATAAATTTACATATAAAGCTGGATTATGTCATCAAAAAAGAAAACAAATTTCATAGAATTCAACTTCTAGTGCGAGTGCTGGGTGCAGTTTCATAATCTACAGGCATTTAATCGTTTTTTTGCCGATTCTTTGAGTTTAAATTGTTATTTACTTATAGAGGGTCGACAGTTTACGCCTGCGAAAGAAGTATGAGGCCCGACGCAAAAGATGGGCCTTAATTCGTCTTAGGGCTTGAGTACAACATTTGATGCACAAATTAGACAAAATAACCTGGTAGACTTCATGAAAATATTGTTTTTTCGAACATTTGAACACATGCAGAAAAACTCCAGGTAGTTGGTATTATGAAAAAAAGTCTACTAAATCTAGATAATGTATGGCATACGTCGCAATCTATCTTACAGTTACGGTAGTTTTACGCACCTGTTAAACTTATTTTGTGGTTATATTATAAATAATTGAATAAATACTTATAAAATTCATATAATTAAAAAAGGTTTCTTTACAGGCCGCCGGGCACAATATTCAACTTTCCGCCATGGTAACTAAAACAAAGTATACTGATACAATTGTGCATAAAAAATAAACTATTGCTAACCACAAATCGCGTTATGTTCTTAGTAAAATTTGAAGTAAATCTCTGCATGTTTCGTTCACGTTCCCATCTACAAAAAGTGTTCTCTCGTGTTGATGTTGATGACCGAAGCATGGGGCACTCCCTCGCCAGTCGTAGCCGCCATCCATTCAAATGTCTGCGTGATCCATGATTGTCCAATTACTGGAATTAGCCGCGTATCCAGACCGACTGGAGCTCCAGATAATATGCAATGCGATGCGACCCTCCGACTATTTATTATCACACAAGACAGATTCATCATCCTCTGATGAATTGCAGACATGCACTAGCTATATACGAGTATAAGAGAGCATACAAGAATCTAATTTTACTAATGGAAGAAAAGATTTTACAATTATTTAATTAGTATATTTACACAAATATCACATTAATAAAATTCGAAAATGGGTTTAAACATTCACGGCCTAATACAGAGAGGTCAGCACTATAGACGCACAATGGGGTCCTTCGCCGTAATTACAAATTATTAAAACATGGGTCATTTACATTAAAACTAGACCTGAAAACGTTACTATTAAAGTTTAAAAAAGTTGTTGTTTTTAAAATAATCGGGTTGCTAATACCATTTCCTCATCTCTACGTCACACATTTACCCAATTCCAAAATATCACTTCTTTCAAGCCTTCTGCTATCGCTTTTTACCTCCCGCTACCCTTGGTAAGGGAGGTATAGGGATCGTGCTAAAAATCGCATATCGAGATTTTGCTAAATGACCACGTTTTAAGGTCCCTAGAATCCAATTTTATCATTTTCACGATGATGTCTGTGTGTATGTGTGTGTGTGGATCCTTTACTCTGACTCAAATACTATCATACAGAAAATTTTGAAACCTTGTATGTCGAACTTTTTCTGTAATGGAAAGAGCCCATTAGATTTTGGTGTAAATCGGATAAGCGGAAATGGCACTTTACTAGAAGCTCAAAATAAAATACCTTTAAATGTTATTTTTTCGAGATTAATGTTATTATAAAAATTAAAGATTATTTGCATTAATACTTTTTCTGTATATTTTATGGATAAATTCATAAAATTATCTATAAATTTAATCCCGGAGCCTACGCTTTAAACAAGCAAATCTCCTTGGTTACACAGTTCTTATCTTAAATGTATGTAACTGACAGATAAATGTCACTGTCAAAGAACTAATCATTTCAAATTAATTACAGTAACGTTTTAAAAAGAAAGTAGTAAATAGAACCCTAGTTATATGGAATGGATCTTAATACAGTTTCCGTAATAACTAAATATGTAAGTATATATATATTTAAATTAATAAAAATTAAATAGCGGGAGATTTGTGTTGGGCACATCAGATTTTTTAAATTCAGGATTCATGTTCTAAGTAGGTATATAAATTCAGAAAATAACGAAACAACGGAAATAAATAAACCAAATAACACTTCATTGAATTTATGATCCACGCCAAATAATTTTTTGTTGCGTATGTATAAAAGCGAAAGATATGTTGAATGAGATAGGCTACCAGTGGTAATCAAAACTTGGACTATTATAATCATAGTTTTTACCTCCCGCTACCCTTGGCAAGGGAGGTATAGGGATCGTACTAAAAATCGCATATCGAGATTTTGGTAAATGACCACGTTTTAAGGTCCCTAGAATCCAATTTTAACATTTTCATGGTGATGTCTGTAATGTCTATATGTGTGCAAGTGTATGTGTGAGTGTGTGGATCCTGTTTACGCTCTAACTCAAATACTATCATTCAGAAAATTTTGAAACCTTGTATTTATATCTTATTCTAATATGGAAAGAAGCCATTAGATTTTGATGTAAATCAGATAACCGGAAATAGCACTTTACTTGAAGCTCAAAATAGTTTTTCTCCGAAAAATACCTTTAAATGTTATTTTTTCGAGATTTATGTTATAAAAATTATAGATTATTAAATTTTCTATTGGTTTGCATTAATACTTTTTCTATACATTTTATGAATAAATTTATAAAATTAACTATAATTTTAATTACAGAGCCTGAAATTTAAACAAACACAACTACTTGATTAGACAAATATATGTAACTGACAGATAAATGTTACTGTCAAAGAACTAATCATTTCAAATTAATAATAATAACGTTTTAAAAAGAAAATAGTAAATAGAACCATAGTTATATGGAATGGATTTTAATACAGTTTCTCTAAATATGTAAGTATGTATATTTAAATTAATGAAAATTAAATAGCGGGAGGTGTTGTGTTGGCCACATCAGATTTTTTATTAATTATTTTATTAAATTGTTTCTTATTATCCACGCATATTTCTAATAATTGACCACAAAAGTTAATTTAAAATATTATGGGGCCTTGTGGCCACGTGCCTGAGTGTCTGGTCGCGAATCTGGGGTTCGATCCCAACCGACACCAAAAAAATATTTCTAATTTTAAAATGGCACAAAGAGACCCCCTGTTGTGCACTCTCCACGTCAGAAATGAGTGCCCGTGAGATGACGCCTGGTAAACACCCGCGCAGTACGAATATGTCATCATCATTACCGATATCTGCGAACAATGCAGACTGGCACACCCAGCAATGGATAATATGCCGCGATGATATATTTATTTATTTATATATTTTTAAAGTGTTGAAAAAGATCAGTGTTATGTACTATTTGACTCAAATTATTATTCGCGAAGTCCACTGCTTGATAACAACATCTCTATATCTACGTCACAGAATATTAAAAAAATATTACGGCGTAACGAATAACAATAAAACTACAAATCGCTTTTAGTTTAGAAAAAGTTAAAAAAAAAATAATGGAAACCCCCATTTTTATTTTGTTGGTACACAACAACCATATAATAAATGTATCCCCACTTAAAAAAAAAAACCTTAATTTTGCGAACTTGTTTGACTCATTCTCAAAGTTGCCACATTTGATAATTTTTCTACCATATTTTTAATCAGTTTCCTATAGCAAAATATTGATAAAATTTATGTAGTATTATGAAACAGATAACATTCCTCCATCTTAATTTAATTTTTTCCCCACTTATTATGAAATCTTGTCAATTTCATTGTAAAAACTCTGTTATTAAATAACAATTTATATAATTGTAAAATAGTAACCGTGTCCACGTGACGTAAAACCGATTATGTGCAATGAAAAATTGAAAAAATTCTCTTCCAAGGTCATGGCTTTGGGCTCAATAACGAACAGATAATATTGCTGTTTATTTTTTGGAGAGGTGTTATGTGTTATGTACACCAACATATACGAGTACACACACTCGATAGTGGCGTTATCTATATGACAGCGACATATTGCGTGCAAAATATTATATTTTAGCTGATTATATTGTTGCGTGTTGGCTTGAGAATCGTAAAGTGCAATTAATTAATTACTAAATTAATTATTTACAGGAAATCCTAAAAAATACTTATAAAGGTTTTTGTAGGGATATTAAAGCTGCATCATAAACGTTTAGGTTTGAGAAAAAAATCACAATGTTTGACATACGAGGAGGAGGTGTTTGGAGATATTGTAACGTTTTTATTTATTTGGGTGAAGTGTAAATATTAGACAATTATTATTAATTAAAATAAAGGTTTATTAAACTATAACTTAATATTAAAAAGGTATTAAATAATGACGATTACTAATATTGAACAATTATTAAAAACTAATTAAGACTAAAACTATAATTAACTAGATAACACTAACATTATTTATTTATTTAACCAATTAACACTACTATTTATTTCCACGATATTACTAAATTTATTTCACTACGCGTTCCAATCTTAGACAGCCGGTCTATTGCAGACTCTTGTAGACTGTTTACGCAATATTTATATCACTATATTTATGTCACTGTATACTTATATCACGTTCAACTGTCCGCCTACCAACCTCCACAGCGTCTATATACTCAACTGACTAAACAGCGTCTGTATATTCAACTGCTCGGACACACCTTTCACCTCACTTTCTGTCTCTCTTTGCACAGCCTCAGTATCACCAACTTTCCGTATGCCACAATTCTTCAACACCAATGCCGAGTATCCACTCCAACTCGCTGTTACTGTCCTTCTATACCTAGCTTCACAATACTCGTCAACCCTAACGAGTATTCACTTTCCCAGCTATCCCAATATACCAATAACTTTCAGACTCGCCATTACTGCCCTCGTACACTATATCTTCCCAATACTCGTCAACACTACCGAGTTTTCCCATCCACAGCTATCCCAGTATACCAGTACCTTCCAGAGTACCTACTCCACTCAACACTATACTGCATACGCTCACCACGATACTGCTGTGCTTCACTAACACTCTATGTGAATGTCTCTATATGTATCTCCATGTAACTAACTCACCAACTCCCGAGCATAGCTGCGTCCCTTTTATACAGCTGCCATATTAACTTCCAGAGAGCTCTAGAATGTTCGACCGCATAATAACAATTAACACAAAAGGTTCAAGCGACCAGAAATAATTAAACACGTCGCGGCTTGTTTGTTTACCTAGCCCGGCTGCTAGTGCGATTGCGTCATCGCTATACTTAGACGCTTGTTCAGCGTAGCAGCGGGGCTCACACGTTACAATACTATAAATAAAATAATCGTATATTCACAGTCGTGGTAAAAATCCAATTCATATATTAAGTTTTGACAACTTAATTATGCATATGCCTACATTTGCAATAAATTACGCATTAAATATGCAGGTGGATAAGTGACAGAATATAATAAACTTATTTTACGATGAGATTATTATGTGAGGAATAGAATAACGAAACGGAGAATTAAAATAGATTGAGTTTATTTTATGTCGGGCCCTGCAGACTCACATCAGAGTGAAGAATACGAAACAACACCCACATAGCAAAGCATAGCAGGTTGTTTATTTTATTTTTCGAGTCAGGTAAGTTTTCATATAAGGAGAGACAGCTTCTAGCAGATAAAGTTCAAGACTTTCCAAAAAATCAGATTCCAACGAGATAAACAAAATTAAGAATAAATTTTGGGTAATTGAGGAATAATGAGATTTGTCCGTTGTAAGATTCCTAGAATTAGAACTTTACACTTTTAAGTATGAATCATACAATGCATAAAGGTTTACGTGACTCGAAAAAAATTTTCCTATCATAGATGGTCATGTTCACCCAGTGTGTCCCATTTAGAGCTGCCACCATTGGGATCTCGACAACTGTAAGAGATACAAATGTCTGTTAAATGGAACTTTTTGTACACCTATAGAGGGCAATCTCAGGTGTGCTTTTGTTTTTCCAAAAATTCTCATAGGGCACTAGATAATGGCGGAAAACTGAATTTGTTCGATTTTTTCATTTTGAAATTACTTCTATACTATCAGTAATTGAGAAAAATGTTTCAAATAAAAAAGTTAGATATTTTCATTGTCTATCCAGTGGCGTACGAAAATAATTTTTTTTATCAGTAAATTTTCGAGATATAACACAAACTTACATACGTATGGAATGGCGTAGTATTCTTCACGTAAAAATGGCATTGCGCAATAATAATTCATTTATAGGTATTTCAGTTCGCTCTATAATCTGTGCTAGCACCTCTACTAGGAAACTATTTTTTTCTGCATTCAAAAACCCACATGTAAACAAGACCATTAATCTAGCCCTTTTTGATAGCATTTTTGATAAATCAACACGAAACACAAAAATGCTAAAATACACGCCAATGTATACGAACTATGTTGACAGTTTCAAATTATTTCCTGAACGTCGCCTTATATACAGATGCTATAACCTGTGTGTCAAAAAGAAACTAAGTACAGTGGAACCTCGGTATACGTCATTAATCCGTTCCAGATCTTTGTCGGATTGCTTAGCATTGCCTCGAAAGAGGTAAACACGGGTAGTATGCGCGCAGTCAAACTCGAGTTGTATTCCAAACAAATGTCGTATACCAAACAATAATTTTCGCGTCTAAACAGGACGTATACCAAGTTGGACGTATTTTAAACAGTCGTATACCGAGGTTCCACTGTACTTCAATCACGTACCTATATATCTCCGAGAATCATACACTTTTATTGCTCATTACGAGAAGAAAATATTTTTTTTCTAAATTGAAATATTTTATTCTGAACTTATTAAAGCAAAAATTTTAGTGCCACTGGTTGAATAGGTGATTTTAATACTTATTATTATTATTATTATTATTATTATTATTATTAACGCTGTAAGTATTTAATAATTAAAGTTCCATAATACATAAATTATTTAATTTAGTTTCATGCAGCCGGTCTCGTACCTAGCTCACTCAATTTTGTTTTAATTACAGTGGTAGCTGGTCGTGAGATTTTTATTCTATAATTTTGAACAGTTTTTATACCAATAGCGTAGGTAAGTAATATAAGATAATAATTTTGTAAAATGTTGCATAGCTGAAATATTCAATATTGGTTTTGCAAATATTACATTACGTAATGGTATAATTAATTATAACATTATTAACAAAACAATATACATGATAATACAGTGTACTAAAAACATACTCCTAAGGTTCGATCCTACCCCCTTTAATTAAAGCATTGAACCATTAATTAAGTATTAAACTGATGCCAACAACAGTTTTAACTTCCAGTTAGCTCTAAGCTCTAACCGAAGTTGGTAAGAACATAACCATTGGTTAGCACCGAGGGGTTAGTCACGCTCTCAAATTTTGTACACCGTAATTCTCACAACGAGTATTTCCTGATATTTCCCGTATTTCCCTGGTATTTCCCTGATATTTCCCGTATTTCCCTGGTATTTCCCTGATATTTCCCGTATTTCCCTGGTATTTCCCTGATATTTCCCGTATTTCCCTGGTATTTCCCTGATATTTCCCGTATTTCCCTGGTATTTCCCTGATATTTCCCGTATTTCCCTGATATTTCCCATATTTCCCTGGTATTTCCCGTATTTCCCTGATATTTCCCGTATTTCCTCGCATTTTTACTACAAAAACTCATCAAATCATCACAAATCCTTGCTTCCGAGCCCTAATTTTGGTTTATTTTATTGAATGAAAGACTATTGCACCGATATATAGACTAGTCACAATAGTAATTTAAAAACTCATTTTAAAACATTTACCGCGCTAATATAGAATAACTAGGACATTTTCCCTCGCAATCTTTCTAAACATAACTTTTGTGCGTTTTTTTAGATATTTTCAAGCTAATTACGTCCAAAACACTTCGTTTGCCTATCTTGTTGAAAACTAATACGCATTTCCTGAAATGACGTATCAGTGGTGGCTCGTCAGGGGAGGCAAAGCCTCCTCATAACTTATCAGGATAAAACTTTTTCAAACCATTTTCTTTCATGTTTATTCTTCATTCTATATTCATTAATTTTGTATTAGTTACGTGTAGGTTTAAAATGATCTTAATGCATAATTTTTCTGTATTAATCATGTTACGCCTATTTATTATACTGTTGTGCGTACAACGGAGGCTAAGCTCCTCTACACCTTATAATTATAGTTCTTAAAGGCATACTCCATACTCGTGCTGCATACACGATACGGAATCAAGCTACATTATACAGGGTGGGGCAGAAAAACCTATCCGATTTCAAATCCCTTTTTCCCAGAAGAGGGAGCAGGTAGAGTAGTGGGGTAAAAACCGTTAGAAAGCCGGTTTTATGCCATTTGTCAGTAGTCAAGGAGGAACAGGAGAGTCCACTTATATTGGCAACCTTTGTTATTTGTGGCGCCATCTAACAGCCAGGTCCCCAACTATTCGCATTTAAATTAACCAATGAACAAGCAGTTAATCGTCTCCTTGGCAACATATTGACATCGCAAACAAACAGCAATTAGAAATTTTTCTAAAGTTTTCACTACGATTTTTCTCGCGTCTTATTAAAGTACTTTCTGATTAAGAACGGTTTGTTGCATTCTGTGAATTTTCTTCAAGGTAAACAATAAGTTCACTTCATGAGATAATGATATTAATTAACAATTACTAAATTTTTGTTGTAGATGGCGAAGAGGTTATGTCGTTTAGTTGTATATTAATTATATATTTTGATTAGAAGCCACTCCAAATCAATTAGGTGTTCAACAACAATAACTTAAAAAGGTAATATTATTCGGTTTATTATTTAGAGAAACAAAATTATCTGAACTTTTATTATCAAACAGAAAATGCAGTTAATGGGTTTATCATGATTGAAGAAAGTAAACCACACATTTCGTGACTCTTCCTAGAAATACAAGAATACAAATCAGAGGAGGCATAAAGATCATCATGGTATATTTTTGGTATATTTGGATTTAATTCTGTTGACAAACTGTACCTTAAATCTTGCTGCTTAAGCGGACCATAAAAATTTGCCATTAAATTAGTTGTTCATTTAATATAAATGAATTTAATTATAAAGTACCATGTTTAACCAACTCAATTTCAGTATAATGTATAAACGCCCTTATTAACTTCATAACTATTTTAGAATACCGTGAAATTAATTAATTATGCTGTTGATTATGTATTATAGGTTAGCAAATGTATGTATTATATATCTATTTTTTTGTACTACAGGTTTTTGATGAAATATAATAACATAATATATCAATATTTCGTTTCTTTTAAGTTTATTTGTAAAAGAAATTAAAATTTAATAAAAAAAATTTGGAAAACTGTCATGAGAGACATCTTGCGGCCAGGTCCCCAACTAACCGACATGCCGCCTTGGCGGTTCTATTGTTTTAACATTGAGTGCACACTCCTGATCCTCCTTGTCAGTAGTCAACATGCCTTGGTCTGGTGAACATCGTGCTTTTGTTATTGAGCGGTTTATCGAATGCGGCGGTTCGATAATTGCTACACAACGTGCTTTTCGAATTCATTTCGGACTCGGGCGTCATGATCCTGTTCCACATCACGCTACGATTAAAGTGTGGGTGTCAAATTTTAGACAGACGAGTTCAGCATTGAAAAAGAAGTCGCCTGGACGTCCCAGGACAGCAACAGGACCTGAAAACGTGGCCAATGTGAGAGCCGCGATTGAACGTTCCCCGCGTCGTTCGGCGCGAAAACATTCGCTCGCTTTGGCGATTTCCAACCGCAGTATTCGGCGCATTTTGCACCGGGACCTCAAAATGCATCCCTACAAAATGGTTGTTGCACAGGAATTAAGTGAAAGGGATTTTGAAACCCGTACGAACCTGTGTCGCGATCTCCGAGAACTCCCAAACGACGATGTTGTGCTCTTCACGGACGAAGCCCATTTTCACCTTTGTGGTGCCGTTAACAGGCAGAATTTTCGATATTGGAGTGACGAAAATCCTCGAGAAATCCATCAGGAACCCCTCCATAGCCCAAAAGTGACTGTGTGGTGTGCTCTTTCCCGCCTAGGCGTCTGGGGGCCTTACTTTTTTGAAGAAAATGGGCAAATCGTAACGGTCAACAGCGAGCGCTATTGTTTCATGCTGGAAAATTTTCTTAGACCCAAAATGGAAGAAAATGGCGTGGAAAATGTGTGGTTTCAACAGGATGGTGCAACCGCCCACACATCGCGACGATCAATGGACATTCTCAGGGAACTGTTTCCCGGTCGCCTCATTTCCCTGAGAGGTGATCTTGGCTGGCCGCCGCGCTCACCGGATCTCACTCCATGTGACTTCTTCCTTTGGGGTTACCTCAAATCGAAGGTTTACCAGCATCGACCAAGGACCCTTCTTGCTTTACGAAGGGAAATTGCTCGGGCAATAGGGTATTCTCTGAGGATTACTAATATTAAAAATTTATTAAAAATATTAGTGTTGATAGGTAAACAACAGGGAAAAATCAAAAAATCATAATATAAATTGATTGTTACAAAAGATATAAAGCATTTCAATTTTGCTGATGTACTAGATGACCTTCCATTGGGAGACCAGCTGAAATCCCTACTCCATGTTCGAATGTGATAAGACGCCGCATGAACCACTGAGAGCACAACGCTGGTACTGTACAACTAGTACGTCACTATCACGTGACACAAGAAAATCAAATTTTAAAAATTAATATCTCGCTTATTACAAGGAATTTTTTACTCGGGGTTTCACAGATACTCTTAGATATAACTGTTCTTTAAGAAAAATAAATAAAAAAAATATGAGAGAATACCCTATTGAAGAAATTCCTGTGGAAATGACGGTGAAAGTCATGGAAAGCTACCGCGAGCGCCTAAATCAGTGTATCCGCTCCCAAGGACGACATTTGAGTGATGTGCTTTTCAAAACTTAAATTTAAAAATGGCATAAAATTTGCGATATGTTAATAAAAAATTTTTTTGACAAGTTGAGTGGTTTTAATTTTATAACGTTTTGAAATCGGATAGGTTTTTCTGCCCCACCCTGTACCTACGTATAGGTATAAGTCAGCACAGGAGGCTGCCTTCCCTTGGTCTTCGTGAATGCTAGGCATGATTCGTGACCGCAGCTGCTAAACCACAGATCATTTATCTAAACTTAAACGATAGGCAACTGCGGCGGCGGCTACGGCGTGCGGCACAGAGATATAGGTACTGCAGTACAGTGTACATGTTCAGTGGGTTACTTTTATTTTTTAAGGGTATTTTTTGAACAATTTCAACAACACAACCCCCTCCCCCCGTTACCAGGCGTCACCTCACGGGCACTCATTGCTGGCGTGGAGAGTGCACCACAGAGGTCAATTTTGTGCCATTTAAAATTTGAAATATTTGGCGTCGGTCAGGATCGAACCCGGTTCCCCAGATTCGCGACCAGACACTCAGGCACGCGGCCACGAGACAACAACACACAAATCCACAAATGTAACATGCGCATGAGCATGTAGCTCAACAAGTATCTGACACTGACATCTTATGCACTTAGCGTTGCCGCGCAGTTCAAATTCAGATTACTTGTATATCGTGAACATATCGGATATATTCGTGTATTGTCGTAAACAAAAAAGAAATATTTCCTTCGTAATTCCTAAATATTTCCTACGTAATTCCCAAATATTTCCTAATAATACCCGTATTTCCCAGATATTTTCTGGTAATTCCTGTATTTCCCTAGTAATTCCTGTATTTCCCTAGTAATTCCTTCTTGTGTACACCATATTTCCTTCGTGACTAACCTCTCGGTTAGCACTAACTGTCACTTTAACTAGAGATGGTAATAGCGGGCCTAAAGTAAACCAACCTTAATTATGTGAATTAAAAAAAATATTATTGCTTGATCCGTACGTTAAATATTATGTATATGGTATAGGTAACATTGCAATATGCACTTAAGATTGAGAAACAGCCTGTATATATGATATTATAAAATGGAATTGATTAGAGGTATTGTGTTGGCCACGACAGTTTTTTTTATTTTAATTTTTCCGTATAATTATAATAAATATTTAAACAATAAGCGTTATATCACAACGGTGCTAGTAGTAGTAGTGTTAGCTTGTTCTTAATTAAACATGTTTACGATATACTCAATCGTAAATGTCTTATCATAGAGCTCTGTCTCTAATAGTAAAGAAAGTTTTAACGGGCTAGCCCGTAAAACAATTTACGAGCTGTTAAAACCATAACAACATATATACATATTTATTTAATAATTATTTCGCCATATGTTTTCAAAGACTATTTTGGTTAAATAGTTGAATGTATTGTGCTGTAGGTCAGCGGTCGGCAACTTACATACGCTGAAGTGCCAAATATTAATTTTTTAACGTATTAGACACTTGCCACTTAAATAAACTACTTCAACTATATTAAGAAAAATTTATTTGATTATAATAATAAACATCATAATAAACTATTATAATAAAAGCACCATAAAAAATTTCAGTATGTATATGTATAAATGAAAATCAGTAATAGTTAGTGACTCTCTTCTTCCCCCCTTGAGGCTTCAAATTTTTTTTCGCGCACCCTAACTCCGCCCGTTCCAGTAGTTTTTGGATCCGAAATAGTTAATTACTTTCGTTTCGCGACCCACAGTTTGGAAAACACTAAGTTAACCGATTTCTATACGGATTTATAATATATTTTATAATGGAAAATGTTTGCTCACAGTAGCATATTGTACCAAAAATAGTCAAAAGTGCAAATTCAACTTTTTTCCTGCATTAATTAATCTATCTGGGAATCACAATTCATACAATTCGCTACAACTATTGTGGGCGGTACTATCACTACAGTAACGCCCTCAGTTAGCCAAGAAAAAAATTATCATACATAGTAAAAATTTATATGTTTATATACTATATTTTGTATATAAGAAAAGTAGAAAGTACTGAAAAATTTAACTAATTGTCTTATTATTTATTATACATATACAAGACCGTGCCATCAAAAAACTTGTGCCACCTCGTGGCACGCGTGCCATAGGTTGCCGACAGCTGCTGTAGGTTCCAACCATTTTTTTTTAATTACTTACGATTCAGTATATCATAAAATATTGTACAATGCTCAAACGTTAGGTACCCGAAATTTACGTACTCGCACGGATAACACGCTCGCTTCGTTCGCTCATTAGGTACCGTGCACGCCCGTTAAGTTCTGAGTAACAGTTTTGCAATCTAAATAATTACTATTAAAGTCGCGGGGCGATGCTCATTCGTATTTGTCGTAGTTCCTTGAGATTTATAGCAGTGGATGGACGGACATTCTGTGTATGAAGTGATAATGTACAAACTAATATTTAAATGAAGTTTTATGCAAAAAGGGTGTTTTTAGATGAACGCAACAACTATAAATATTTTCTTTCAACCGATAAGTTTCATCATTTACTCTATGTATGTAAAGTGCGTTCTACATGTGATGCTTACAAGGACTTGCCGTTAAATTCATCCTGGAACACATTGTTCTTCTTTATTTATAATGCATACATATACAGTACCGTACAAAAATATGGGCCACCAATGTCATATCATAAAACAAGAAAATACTATTGCAATAATAAATAACCAATGTAACTCCCTGTATTATTAACATTTACTGAGTTTACATGAAGTTTTGAAACCGTTTTCAAAACGTTTTTAGTTTTGGAAACGCCATGTATACAGTGTCAAAACGGTTTTGAGTTATCTCAAACCGAAACTAAAATTCATGGGTTTGACTTGAAGACTAGTTTCAAAACTACTCATGTAAAACACGTAAAATTCAGTTTCAATACTGCGCATGCGTACACAGCATAACGTGTCTGTCGCTTTGTGTTACTAATACAAATAAACTGACAGTTGTGTAGTTTTAGTGCATAGTGGTACAGAGTATAAAAAATAATTGGAATAATGTCAAAACGAAGTATTTGGAAGAGGATCTGTCACTTACAGTAGCTAAATGCGCATGCGCCGAAACTGTTTTCAAATCAATTTTTAAACTTGTTTTGAAAACTGCATGTAAACAGTTTCGTGTAATTTTGATTAAAAACTGAAACCATTTTCAAATCTGTATGTAAACGTACTGAATGAAAGTTTCTAGTTGTTTTAAATCATTCATTACCAAAACTATTGCATCTAGTAAATAATTTCTACGTTTTAATATTTTGACATGGTGACTTAATTATGAGTCACTTTGATGACTGTACATAATAAACGAGTTAATAAATATTTCGTCTCGAATATGTCTGTATAAATGGGTGTAATTTCGCATAAATTATAATCATGACATGCTCGTGACATGCTAATTCTAACCTAAATCTAATTCCGTTATATCACTGTCTAAAATTGAAATGTTTTCGACATTACTCATGGCAGAAAAACCTATGATTTTGTTTTTGTTAATTTTACACTTTAAAATAGCGGAAAGTAACAGATTGCAGATAGGATAACACATAATCGACCTTAGACAAGGTCAAGAAATTCATTACTAAATAAATCATCATCGTTTCATTGTTGCTTTACCCTGCGAATGTCACGCTGTCGAAGAGCTATAGTATTATTGAATATAAGACACCAAGTGTTACCTCACGGCTCACGGGCACTCATTGCTGGCGTGCAGAGTGCACAACATTGTAATACAGAGTGCGGCAGAATAACCTCTCTAGTTTTACTAGGCCATTGTGAAGCGAGTAGGGGTCGTAAAAGGCTGGGAGTGGGGTCTACATGAAGACAGGTAGATGGCAAATTTCTGTTACAAAATTCATTCGTATATATAATTTGGACGAACGAGCAACGAGCTTTTGCCGTGGAAGCCTATATCCGCGAAAACGGATCTGCATAGCCGCCGTCCGGCACGCGTTTAGTACTCAGTTCCAAGTACCACCGCGCCAAACAGTTCTGGTCCGAAAATCGATTACGTTGTTCATAAAGAAAGCTTTAGGGATACAGGATTTGTTAGAATCGGGCAGTTACCATTCATTCTGTCGGTGTGTGGGCCTGTTCCAGAATTTTTTTCCTTAGTTCTCGAAGAACTTGGCTTGTAGAATGTCTGGCTTCAACATGATGGGGCCACGGCCCACACATCGCGAGCATCAATGCAGGTTTGGAGAAAATGTTCTTCGGGCGCCTAATTTCCCTGCAGCGATATTCCTCGGCCCGCGCGCTCGCCATATTTAACACCGAGCGACTTTTTTCGTGGGGTAATCTCAAAGGCGAGGAATCTGCAAATCCTAAAGGAGGCAATCCGCACAGAACTCCGCCGTATACCCGAAGAAATACTCGAAGGGGTTATGCAAAACTCCATAACTCGCTTACCCGATATTATTTTCAAGACCTCATGAGATAAAACTTCCCAAGTTGTAAGTTCAAGATGTGAAATAGTTATTTATGTACCAAGTGAGTAAAGGCTCGTTCGGCAAATTTTCCTTTTCGTGAAAAAAAGATATAATTTACTCACGAGTTGCATACATAATTTTTTTACGTCTGCAATGGGAGCGTGAAAAAAAATGCCGTAGCGTTTCATTATTTCATTCCGCAGCGTTAAGAAAGTGCACATTTTTCACTCTTTCATGTATTAAAAAAAGACATACTTTGTAAACCCATAAAAATTCCCATTCGTTGAATGATGAATGTAAGCAAATGAATGAATCGCTTCGATAATGAAGTTGTGTTTATGTCATTAGTGAGAATTCTCTGGAAATCAAGTCTAAAGTGAGTCGATGTGTGGTCGACACGAGTATCACATCACCAAAACGAACAAAGAAATGTATCCAACTCACCACTGGAATGCCAAAGAGGTAGCTTTTCATTCAATAACATTTTGTTAATTCCATCAAGATCCTAATCGAAATGAAAGAATAGATGAATGAAAATTACATATTCTTTACAATTTATTAATTACACCCACAATAATAGATAATAATAATAATAACAATAATAAAATAATAATAATAATTAATCATTAAAAAAAATTCATAATTCTTTCTGTTAAAATCATCAACCTTTTTGATATTTTTGTAACATAGTGGTGGAAAGATAGGAGCAGATTGATCTTATTTTTTGATTGGATAATACCCCGATATTATAGAATCATACACGATCAAACTGCTCCTATCTTCCCATCAGTATATTCTTACCTCGATTCTTTAAAAAACAGGGTGTAGTAAAATAAAATTCTAAATACAAATTTAAATTGATTTTACATACTCGCAGATGAAAGAATGTCCTTTTTTATTATATTATAAAGTATTTTATATACGTCAATTAAATTGTAATAAAAACATAAACAATTTTTATCAACTGCGAACAGCTGCAGGCTGCAGGATTAATCAATATCAAAAGAATTTGATTTAGAATTTCTTTGTATTAAAGTAGGACGAATACTTCGATAAAAACCAAGATAAAAACTATCAAAAGTTCAAAAGTAGTACGAATCAATAGTTTTCTACTTTATTCTTCAGCCTATTTTATATTATAACATTATTTATTATGGAATATGCTATATTTTACTTGTAAATAATTCGTAATCTAATTATAAAACAATTTTATTTGGAACAACACATAATAACAATAATACAATTGTCTTATTTACAAAGGCCAAAATACACTGATATAGGAAAAGGCAAGATTTACATATGTACGGGCATTCGCTGACGTGCATAGGTTAAAAAAATTATTTAAAAATTCATTGACATGATTGTTTTGTAAAATTTTCGGAAAATATACTTTTTTAATTATTTTTAAAACTACTCGTATACATATACCGAGTGTCCCGAGCAAACCTTGACATAGGCGTTTAACATAAGAAAACGGTTTTTTGTAAATAAAGTGTCCGGTCAAATGTCTTTCGTAGCATAATGGTTAACATGGCTGCCTATAGATTTAATAATGTCAAAGATTTGGGTTCGATTCTCTAACAGGACAATTTTTATTTTTTTACAAAAAAATTATTGAACTTTTAAAAAATTATCTTCTATTTCCATTACAATCATTTAGAAAGAATAATAACAATAATTGATTACAAGAATTAAAACAGTGATATTATAAAAAATGCATATTTTCTTTTGATACTAATAAAAAGTAAAAATTTAAAAAATTATTTTTTAATAATATAAAAGAAAATATAATGCATTTTTATTATATCACTGCTTTAATTTTTGCAATCAATAATTGTTAATTATTTTCCCTTTATTTAAGTATTACAAAGTTATTATTTTTTCTAAATGATTGTAATAGGAAATAGAAGATATAGTTTTAAAGGTCAATATTTTCTTTGTAAAAAAAATTAGAAAAATTGTCCGTTTGAGAATCGAACCCAAATCGTTGATATTATTAATTCCAAAGGCAGCCATTATGCTACGAAGGACATTTGAAAATCTTTTCTTACGTCATAAAGTATTGAAAAAATTATTTATTTATAAATTTTTATAATTTAGTCCATTTTGTGCAATGATAATAAAGTAATTAATAATAAATAACGTATAGGAGGTAATGTACTTATCATGTACAATATCATAATTTTCTGCCGGACACTTTTTATTTACAAAAAAACCGTTAATGTTAATCGCCTATACCTATATCAAGGTTAGGGCTGCGAAAAAGATAGATTGATCTTTTCAAAAAAAATCGGATTTTTTTTTCTGAAAAGATCGATCAATCGAAAAAATCGGTATTTATAGAAAAGATCAATAAATTAAAAATCGATGTTTCTCAAATCGATCGATCAATAAAAAAACTTCCCCGGATGCCAGAAAATTGATCTTTCTAAAAGATATTGATCTTCTAGATTCTAAAAGATCGATTTTTCTAAAAAATATATTTTCCTAAGATCGATGAAAAAATCTCTTGATTTTAGCAGCAGTTGGCGTTTAACGCGTATTTGGTGTTATTCGTGAATTGTTTCGTGATTTGATGTGCGTATGCGTAGTAGAAACTTCGTATCAATAAAAATCGATCTTTTAATAAAATCGATCTTGTGATCTTTTAATAAAATCAATTTTTGATCTATCATTAAAACCGATCTTTTAATTCTTTATTAAAATCGATTTTTTGATCGTTTATTAAAATCGATTTTTGGATTTCATATTAAAAAATCTGGTGTGGCCAACACAATACCTCCCGCCATTTAAAGTCCGAGTTAATCCTTATTTTTGAATTAACGAATTTTACTCCAATTTTGACAGTTTATTTCTTAAAATATAGTCTAATCTAATCCAAGTAACTACCTTTTTTTTAAACCCCTTAACGAAATTAAATCCCAGTTACAGAGTGAGTTCACCGAGGGGTTCACATCACACACATCCATGCCTTAGTGGGATTCGAACTCAGAGCCCCGAGGGCCCTCATGACATGAGGCGTTGCTCTAATCATTGAGCCACCAGAGCTATAATAAAATGAAAATTAAATTTTAAATACCGGGATAGAATAGAATTCACTAATCCAAAAATGAGGATTAGCTTAAACATTTTTGTGAATCGTTAATTTTTATTCATCTAAATACATACCTACATATTTACTTATGCTGGAAACTGTATTGAATTCATTTTCTATTGTTCTCTTTTTTTAAAAAAAAGTTCCTAATATTATTATGTAATGATTAGTTCTTTGATAGTGAGATTTATCTGTGAGTTACATACATTTGATTAACTGCTTTTTTTTTAAAGCGTAGACTCTGGGATTTAAATTATAGATAATTTTATAAATTTATCTATAAAATATATAGAAAAAGTATTAATGCAAATCTATAGAAAATTTAAAAATCTTTAATTTTTATAATATCATTAATCTCGAAAAAATAACATTTAAATGTATTTTTCGATGAAAAACTATTTTGAGCTTCTAGTAAAGTGCCATTTCCGGTTATCCGATTTCCACCAAAATCTAATGGGCTCTTTCCATTATAGAAAAAGTTTGAAATTCAAGGTTTCAAAATTTTCTGAATGATAGTATTTGAGTTAGAGTGGAGGAACCACACATACACACAGACATGAGACTGAAGCTAGCAGCCGATTCGTAGCAGCCGATTCGTTAAGTAAAATACTTTGGACAACCCTGGTGCTATAATCCGTAACAACTTAACTGCTGTATTTCCTATAAGATTATACAGGTAATATCAAATGTAATAAAGTAATATTTACGGGGGTTGTTCTGCATATATCTCTTAATATAGAACAACGTCGAAAAATTCAAATTTCAGGGGATGAGGGTAACTTATAACACATATTATTTAATAAATGCAAGAGTAGAGTTGAGAAAATTACCTACCCTTACAACCTGTAATATTAACTGTAACAAAACCATATTCACAGGGTATATTTAGCATACATCCCTTATTATAAAGAAACATTAATAGTTTCGAATTTCAGAGGATGAGGGTATCTTATAACACATTATATTATTTAATAAATGCAAGAGAAGAGTTGAGAAAACTAACCACCCTTACAACCTGTTTTATTAACTGTAACAAAACCATATTCACGGGGTATATTTAGCATACATCCCTTATTATAGTTACATTAAAAATTTCGAATTGCAGGGGATGAGGGTAACTTGTAATACATTATATTATTTAATAAATTCAAGAGTAGAGTTGAGAAAATTAACCACCCTTACAACCTGTAATATTAACTGTAACAAAACCATATTCACAGGGTATATTTAGTATATAAGGGTTATTATAGACAAAAATTAAAAGTTTTGAAATTTAGGGGATGAGGATAACTTATAACACATTATATTATTTAATAAATGCAAGAGAAGAGTTGAGAAAATTAACCACCCTTACAACCTGTAATATTAACTGTAACAAAACCATACTCACAGGGTATATTTAGTATACATCCCTTATTATAGATTAACCTTAAAAGTTTCGAATTTCTGGGGATGAGGGTAATTTATAACACATTATATTATATAATAAATGCTAGAGAAGAGTTGAGAAAATTAACCACCCTTACAATCTGTAATATTAACTGTAACAAAACCATATTCACGGGGTATATTTAGCATACATCCCTTATTATAGGTCAACTTTAAAAGTTTCGAATGTCAGGGGATGAGGGTAACTTATAACACATTATATTATTTAATAAATGCAAGAGAAGAGTTGAGAAAATTAACTACCCTTACAATCTGTAATATTAACTGTAACAAAACCATATTCACAGGGTGTAGTTAGCATACATCCCTTATTATAGATTAACCATAAAAGTTTCGAATATCAGGGGATGAGGGTAACTTATAACACATTATATTATTTAATAAATGCAAGAGAAGAGTTGAGAAAATTAACCACCCTTACAACAAGTAATATTAACTGTAACAAAACCATACTCACAGGGTATATTTAGAATGCATCCTTTATTATAGATTAACCTTAAAAGTTTCGAATTTCAGGGGATGAGGGTAATTTATAACGCATTATATTATTTAATAAATGCAAGAGAAGAGTTGAGAAAATTAACCACCCTTACAACCTGTAATATTTACTGTAACAAAACCATATTCACAGGGCATATTTAGCATACATCCCTTATTATAGGTCAACTTTAAAAGTTTCGAATTTCAGGGGATGAGGGTAACTTATAACACATTATATTATTTAATAAATGCAAGAGAAGAGTTGAGAAAATTAACTACCCTTACAACCTGTAATATTAACTGTAACAAAACCATATGCACAGGGTATAGTTAGCATACATCCCTTATTATAGATTAACATAAAAGTTTTGAATTTCAGGGGATGAGGGTAATTTATAACACATTATATTATTTAATAAATGCAAGAGAAGAGTTGAGAAAATTAACCACCCTTACAACCTGTAATATTAACTGTAACAAAACCATATTCACGGAGTATATTTAGCATACATCCCTTATTATAGGTCAACTTTAAAAGTTTCGAATTTCAGGGGATGAGGGTAACTTATAACACATTATATTATTTAATAAATGCAAGAGAAGAGTTGAGAAGATTAACCACCCTTACAACCTGTAATATTAACTGTAACAAAACCATATTCGCAGGGTATATTTACCATACATCCCTTAATATAAAGTAACATTAAAAGCTTGAAATTTCAGGGGATGAGGGTAACATATAAGACATTACATTATTTAAAAAATGTAAGAGTAGAATTAAGAAGATTAATCACCCTGACAGCCTGTAATATTAACTGTAACAAAACCATATTCACAGGGTATATTTAGCATACATCCTTTAATATAAAGTAACATTAAAAGTTTGAAATTTCAGGGGATGAGGGTAACGTATAACACATTATATTATTTAAAAAATGTAAGAGTAGAATTGAGAAGATTAACCATCCTTACAACCTGTAATATTAACTGTAACAAAACCATATCCACAGGGTATATTTAGCATACATCCCTTAATGTAAAGTAATATTAAAAGTTTGAAATTTCAGGGGATGAGGGTAACATATAACACATTATATTATTTAATAAATGCAAGAGAAGAGTTGAGAAAATTAACCACCCTTACAACCTGTAATATTAACTTTAACAAAACCATATTCACAGGGTATATTTAGCATACTTCCCTTATTATAGAGAAACATTAAAAGTTTTGAATTTCAGGGGATGAGGGTAACTTATAACACATTGTATTATTTAAAAAATGTAAGAGTAGAATTAAGAAGATTAACCACCCTTACAGCCTGTAATATTAACTGTAACAAAACCATATTCACAGGTATATTTAGCATACATCCCTTATTATAGATCAACTTTAGAAGTTTCGAATTTCAGGGGATGAGGGTAATTTATAACACATATTATTTAATAAATTCAAGAGAAGAGTTGAGAAAATTAACCACCCTTACAATCTGTTACTCTTGAATAAATATAAAAAATTATTATGTGTTATAAGTTACCATCATCCCCTGAAATTTAAGAGTATCGTTGTTGCTGTATAATAAGGAATGGTTGCTAAATATACACTGTGAATATGGCTTTGTTACAGTTAATATTACGGGTTGTAAGGGTGATTAATTTTCTCAACTCTACTTTTGCATATATTAAATAATATAATGTGTTATAAGTTACCCTCATCCCCTGAAATTCGAAACTTTTATTGTTAATCTATAATAAGGGATGTATACTAAATATACCCTGTGAGTATGGTTTTGTTACAGTTAATATTACAGGCTGTAAGGGTGGTTAATCTTCTTAATTCTACTCTTACATTTTTTAATTAATATAATGTGTTATATGTTACCCTCATCCCCTGAAATTTCAAACTTTTAATATTACTTTACATTAAGGGATGTATGCTAAATATACCCTGTGGATATGGTTTTGTTACAGTTAATATTACAGGTTGTAAGGATGGTTAATCTTCTCAATTCTACTCTTACATTTTTTAAATAATATAATGTGTTATACGTTATCCTCATCCCCTGAAATTTCAAACTTTTAATGTTACTTTATATTAAGGGATGTATGCTAAATATACCCTGTGAATATGGTTTTGTTACAGTTAATATTACAGGCTGTCAGGGTTGTTAATCTTCTTAATTCTACTCTTACATTTTTTAAATAATATAATGTCTTATATGTTACCCTCATCTCCTGAACTTTCAAGCTTTTAATGTTACTTTATATTAAGGGATGTATGGTAAACATACCCTACGAATATGGTTTTGTTACATTTAATATTACATGTTGTAAGGGTGGTTAATCTTCTCAATTCTACTCTTACATTTTTTAAATAATATAATGTGTTATACGTTACCCTCATCCCCTGAAATTTCAAACTTTTAATGTTACTTTATATTAAGGGACGTATGCTAAATATACCCTGTGAATATGGTTTTGTTACAGTTAATATTACAGGCTGTAAGGGTGGTTAATCTTCTTAATTCTACTCTTACATTTTTTAAATAATATAATGTGTTATAAATTACCCTCATCCCCTGACATTCGAAACTTTTAAGGTTAATCTATAATAAGCGATGTATTCAAAATATACCCTGTGAATATGATTTTGTTACAGTTAATATTACAGATTGTAAGGGTGGTTAATTTTCTCAATTCTTCTCTTGCATTTATTAAATAATATGTGTTATAAGTTACCCTCATCCCCTGAAATTCGAAACTTTTAAGGTTAATCTATAATAAGCGATGTATTCTAAATATACCCTATGAATATGGTTTTGTTACAGTTAATATTACAGATTGTAAGGGTGGTTAATTTTCTCAACTCTTCTCTTGCATTTATTAAATAATATAATGTGTTATGTTATAAGTTACCCTCATCCCCTGAAATTCGAAACTTTTATGGTTAATCTATAATAAGGGATGTATGCTAACTATACCCTGTGAATATGGTTTTGTTACAGTTAATAGTACATGTTCTAAGGGTGGTTAATTTCCTCAACTCTTCTCTTGCATTTATTAAATAATATAATGTGTTATAAGTTACCCTCATCCCCTGAAATTCGAAACTTTTATTGTTAATCTATAATAAGGGATGTATACTAAATATACCCTGTGAGTATGGTTTTGTTACAGTTAATATTACAGGTTGTAAGGGTGGTTAATTTTCTCAACTCTTCTCTTGCATTTATTAAATAATATAATGTGTTATAAGTTACTCTCAACGCCTGTAATTCGAAACTTTTATGATTAATCTATAATAAGGGATGTATACTAAATATACCCTGTGAGTATGGTTTTGTTACAGTTAATATTACAGGTTGTAAGGGTGGTTAATTTTCTCAACTCTTCTCTTGCATTTATTAAATAATATAATGTGTTATAAGTTATCCTCATCCCCTGAATTTCAAAACTTTTAATTTTTGTCTATAATAAGGGATATATACTAAATATACCCTGTTAATATGGTTTTGTTACAGTTAATATTACAGGTTGTAAGGGTGGTTAATTTTCTCAACTCTACTCTTGCATTTATTAAATAATATAATGTATTACAAGTTACCCTCATCCCCTGAAATTCGAAACTATTAATGTTTCTTTATAATAAGGGATGTATGCTAAATATACCCTGTGAATATGGTTTTGTTACAGTTAATAAAACAGGTTGTAAGGATGGTTAGTCTTCTCAACTCTTCTCTTGCATTTATTAAATAATATAATGTGTTATAAGTTACCCTCATCCCCTGAAATTCGAAATTTTGAATGTAACTCTGCAATAAGGGATGTATGCTAAATATACCCTGTGAATATGGTTTTGTTACAGTTAATAAAACAGGTTGTAAGGGTGGTTAGTTTTCTCAACTCTTCTCTTGCATTTATTAAATAATATAATGTGTTATAAGATACCCTCATCCCCTGAAATTCGAAACTATTAATGTTTCTTTATAATAAGGGATGTATGCTAAATATACCCTGTGAATATGGTTTTGTTACAGTTAATATTACAGGTTGTAAGGGTAGGTAATTTTCTCAACTCTACTCTTGCATTTATTAAATAATATGTGTTATAAGTTACCCTCATCCCCTGAAATTTGAATTTTTCGACGTTGTTCTATATTAAGAGATATATGCAGAACAACCCCCGTAAATATTACTTTATTACATTTGATATTACCTGTATAATCTTATAGGAAATACAGCAGTTAAGTTGTTACGGATTATAGCACCAGGGTTGTCCAAAGTATTTTACTTAACGAATCGGCTGCTACGAATCGGCTGCTAGCTTCAGTCTCATCACACAGACATCATCGTGAAAATGTAAAAATTGGATTCTAAGGACCTTAAAACGTAGTCATTTACCAAAATATCGATATGCGATTTTTAGCACGGTCCCTATACCTCCCTTACCAAGGGTAGCGGTAGATAAAAATATCAATTTTTCTATTTATCGATCAATCGCGAAAAATGGATTTTAGCAAAAGATCGAAAATTGATTTCAAATTTCTAAAATTGTACTGCCCTAGTCAAGGTGTGCTTGGGACGCCCGGTACCTATTTAAGTATGTATGGATTTTAAAATAGTTTCGAGGATACTTTGTTAAAAAACTAAACCATTATAATTAGGATTATTTTTTTGAAATATGTAATTTTATCTTTGGAATTTGTAAATATTATTCAATATGTATACTTACATATTTTTTGCATAACAAACTTTTTAACAACAAAGTATATGCATTTTATTTTTTATTTTACACTATACAATAAATTAAATAATACTACAATTTTCAATTAGTCTGATATAAATCATATTCTTTTTTTTGATACATCAAATTAGTTCTAAAATGAAACAAGTATAATAAATACAAATTTAATTCAAAGAGACTCGCAAAGAGGTCTTGGTGCCAAAAAATACAGACCTATTATAATAAATATTATCAAACGTAACAGTTTATTAGGTAAGTTCTTTTTGAGAGAAAAATGTCATATTCGTTATAGATACTATAAAAGTTAATATTTATTTATGCAACATACAATTTGATGTACTCGCCTACAGCTCGTTCTGCGTAACTTTCCTATTCGTAAAAAAAGACCCTTTTTACTCTAGTTGCACAATTTTTTTTCTATTTTGCTTTTGTAACAAACCTATTACAGCACCCAAAAGAGTTCATTAACAGCTCATTCGAGTTTTGTAATAGATTAGTACAATTTATTTTTTTAAGGTTGTGGCTATGAATGTCTAAAAATATCAAATTTCACTAAATAAACGAACACAAACTTCCTTCTCACAAAATAAAATGACAATTATGACATTCATTCTTTAATATACTATTTTATGTCCGTTAATAGTACATTAAGGAGTTTCATAAGATATGATTTCATCGCACGCGTCTTTGTTAGAAACGAGCGGCCTACCGCGAGTCTAATGGGACAAGTGCGCTAAATGTCTTAAATCGTTTATTTTATACTATTTTTTCTATTTTGGTCCGTTTGTCAAAAAATATTTTCAAATATACGTTATTTCAGTTTGAGGAATTTTTATTTTGGTTGTTTCATAAAGTACATATTAAAAAATCAAAATAGAAAAAAATATTATAAATAACTGTTAATTTAAAATAAATATAACTTCTAAGATAGAACTACTTTTATGCATGGTGAAGTATTGTGTAGATAAATATGTACAAGTATTAAAATATTTTGACTCAAAATTTGGACCTCAAGGTCGTAAATTTTTAACATTTATCTCGACATTTATTTAAACTAAATACGTAAGTATATTAATAAAAGAAGTTGTAGTTATCTATCATTATTATTTCGTGAAAATACTTTCATCGAATAACTTCAAAATATAAAAATGGCACTTAAATCCCTTTAAATATAAATGTTTCAATTAGATTAAATTCTTGTATAACGTAAAATTTTATTATGAAACACGTTTACCTCAAGTATGACAGTAATGAATACCTATTAATACAAATAAAAAAACAAATGAAAAATACAGAACTACTGTATATAGATATAGATAGATGTAAGCTTGTGGAATAGTGGAATGCAGTTCCTACAACTTTTTTCCTCACTTAAAAGTATTCTTGCATTGGCGCCAAAATATCTAGTCGGCTACTAACACACCATTTTTTTCTTATCATTATTTATTTTTAACCTTATACCACCCAAGCGAATCATCAAAAACAATTTAACATTTTTCGCGCTACCGTAAAACAAAAAAAAGTTCTGGAAACAGCTTTATCAAAGCCCATATCTGGCATACGGGTATATCACCATACTTTGAAGAGCAGAAGAGTACTCAACGAGCAGGCTTTGAAAAAACAGTTGAACAAGGGCTTCGCACACCCTAGAGAAGTGTAGCATAACCCCTGTGGTTAAGTTCTATGACCCCATGTGGAGATAAAAGTTCGACAGTTATTAAAAATTATAGCCTATTAACCACTTCAAAAAGTAAACAATCGGCTTCACTTATCAGATGACTCATTAGAGCAATTTTTTTAAAAAAGATTAAAAGGAAAATAACGGCTATGATATGGTTGTTTCAAAATTGCATTCTCTTGCAAAATAACAGTGAGTACATATCAATTAATATTTGAACACACAAAATTAATATTATATGTGTCGTAAAATTTGTATAACAATTATTAAATTTGTAGAATAAAAACAATTATTGTTGCAATGAAACTATTGAAAAAAACAATTAAAAATAATAATTTCGTTATTTTCATTGCCAATTTCATTGTTTAGTTCTCCAAATTTTATAGTCTTATTATGTACCTACGTATTACAATTGATTATTTTTATGCTAAAAATATTAGTGAAAATAAACAAATTACAATATCTAACTGACGATTTCATTTGTTTCATTGCCATAACCACTGTTTTTAATACAGTATTATTGCACGCTTGGAAGTAATTTGCAAAAATAAAAAACTGCAAAATTTACATATTCTTTCAAATAACGAAATACCACTAAAATTAATAGAGCAACTTTTGTCTAATTCCTGGCTAGTTAATTGGGATTCATTGTATAATACTTATACTGAATTTTAGTGCATAAAATTGTGGATTTTTTAGTGCCATGCCTACATTTTTTAATTTACCTGCGCATGTCGTAAACCAACTTAATTCTCGAGATAATTTAAATTTTTGTTACAATTAGATCTAATTAAAAAATGAGCATCGGATTAATTGTCGAATACCTACTTTTTGTATTGTTACTTGTTTCGTTAGTTATTCCGACGTTCATATTTTTTAATGGTAGTGTCGAGGTTAGTGTATACTAGATTAATTTTACTTCGTATTTAAAATATAATTACTTGAGTTACTAAAACCGTAAATTAAAAATTTTGGCATATAAAAACTAGAATTTTATGAATTTATTGTGCGTTTAAGTTAATTTTTTTTTCAATTTGACACTAATGAACTATATTATTATAAGTATGTAATCATATATACCAATGTAAAACAATTAAGTACTTCATATCAAAACTTTGTATTAAACATTACTATAAAACAACGTGTCAGAATAAAATTAGATTTTCTCCAATTTAATAAGATACGATCAAAGGAAAAATATTTTAAATAACAACAACAAGTGTTAATTGACGATTAATAATTTTATACATTCAAATGTCTCGATTATTAAATGCTTTTATTAACACCCTTAATAGTAAAATATGAAACTATTTTTTACAATCGTGCAAAAAGTAGACAAGAAAACAACGCGTTTTGAAAATTAAACGTATTTTTATTTCACGTTACTAATAGCAACATGGAATAAAATATGTAAACTATTATGAAAACAATATAGTTACTAAGCGAACATTTGCAACTATTATAGCTTTGTTTGACAATTTTCAATATATTATAAAGTATAAAACAGAAAATACATCATAGAAGGCTCGGAAACAAATGAATTAAAATTGTAGCTCCATTGTTTGCGCATGTTGAACAATTGATAAATGATACTCGAACAAACGGTAATCAAATATCGAAAACAAGAGCACAATACGCTGTTCTGTTATTAAAACAATTGTGAGTCATATTGCAACAAAACAAATCAAATAATTTTTTTCAGCGTGATGATAACTCCGATAAACAAAATAGCAAAAACTAAAAGTTTAAACGTGACTACGATGGTGGCATAAGTTCTTTATTACTCACGAAGAATGTTTAAAATAAATCACTATGATAGAGGGGGTGTTTGTTAGGTAGATATACCGCATTCCAAAGGTCTGTCATAATCTCCAAACACAGTTTCACCCAGGCGTTTTGATCACTTCTACTCAAGCAAAATGGAATTTAAATTTAGATTATTCAGAGACCAGAACTAAATTACTCAGTGCGTTGACCACTTCAAGACGAACAAATACAAAATTTATGATTCATTTATCAATTGGTTAATTAAAAATATTCTAGTAAACTCTCACAAGTTTTTGCTTGTTCAGACTGAACTTTTTGTAGACCTCCAACTTTTTTGGCAACTATTTACAGTAACAACAATAAGAAAACTTCTCTACTCAAAGTTATTCAACTTGGCAGAAGTTCTATTCAACAAGTGTCCATGTTTATCTTACCAGAACTTTGGTAAATCTCCTCTCCAGTTCATTGGGATCTGGCATCGGTTGCTTAGCTCGTATGCTGGCTTGTCGGACATGGTGTTGTGTTTTAATTGTTTCTGGTGAAGTTGTAATTGGAGATTCACTTCGCGTTGAACTTGCGCTTCCCATTGTTACAGCACAGTTATCACCATAGCAACATTAAAAATTAAACACAAAACAGTAACACAGTTGGGCATTGCAAGTATCTACATTTTTCATAACAGATCAACAGGTTTTTATCTTAACGTTTCTAACACAACATACAACATTTCTCCTCCACACAAACCATCTAACTGCTTTGACGACCAGAAAATTTAACATGCTGAAAACACATGGATTGCGCATGTGTATATGAGGAGAAACTGTCTTCACATATTCGAAATATAGGGTGACATCTACCGGCAGAAATATATAACACAGGTACTGTCAATAGTTGTAGTACGTTTTGATTTTGGCGCTAAAGCACTTGATCAGACATCAGAGCCATCTATATATTCTGCGATTAAACTTTTGGAAACAAGAAGAACTTGCTCTTTGCTCTGTAATCCGATTGATCAGTTTTTCGCCAGAGACAAAGAAAAAATTAATGTTACTTTTTCTAATGTCTTTCGTACAGCTTTCAAATCTTGCAATGCGTTTAAGTCTTTAGCTCAGCTCCTCAGTAGTTTTGAAAAAGTATGTTTATTTGAGTTAGTATGATTTGCAAAAACAATGCAAAAACGTGTTTAAAATAACCATTAAAATATAGAAATTATGTGTATTGTATGCTTTTGTTTCTCAACTAAAAACAATGACATGCAAAACAGGCCGCTTAGATCCCTCTAGTAGTCAATTTCTGTATTATAATTTCCCGCCTAATTGAAAAATCTGAAATCTGCGGCATATAATTTGTAAAATCTTTCACCCGATCCTTCATATAATTTAATAAGAATTTTTTTTATAAAATTGTTATTCTTGCATAACGATAACGCTCGTCTACATATAGCCGCTCGAACTATAGAGTATTTAAACGAACAAAATATTGAATTGATGGGTCATCCACAATATAGTACCAATTTGGTACCGAATGACATAAATTACTACATTACCTTTTCGAATGCAAATATGTATTGCTATAACGAAGAATATTTAAAAAAATATATAATAAAATTTTTTGAATGAATTATGTACAGTGTTTTACTTTATTAGGTTCGAAATTAAGAGAATATCCGTTGTCTTATAGTTAACAGATTACAATAATTCCTGTTAGTTTTATTTTACAGTAAATAAAAAATAATAAAAGATGAGTGATGATTTGGATTTTGTGTCACTTTTTTCATTATAATTTAAAAGTTTCCTATACTAACAATATCTCCTATCTTCAATTTTTAGAGTAAATGAGTTATTATAATTCTAGTAGATTTAGATTGTAATTTAAGTGCTTCGTAAATTTAGCCCTGTCTCTAGAACACGCACAAATTTTGACACACAAGCGCACTCACCAGTCTGAGGATTCATTCGGCTAAAAAACGAGGTATATGACCCCAACAAAATATTTAAGCCCCATTGTGAAAGGCATATAAATTAATTGTAAATTATTTTAGTTTTTAAAAATTATTATCCCAATACATTCTTTTCAATTCACACTTAGGATTACAAGAAATAATTGAAATTTTAATTACCGTTGGTCCCTGAGACCGAGTGCGTGTAATGAGGGTTAAAGTAAAATCAAGGTCAACCGCGATATTTTTATTTTATGAGGATTTAAGATGAGATGAATATACGTATAAATTTTCGTCATATTGTGTAATATGTACATAAGATGATTGTACGAGAATAAACCAGCAAATTACCTCCATTAAGAGAGAACGATTTTTCTCAAATAATTATTTTTACCTTCCGTCACAACTAAGTAAGGAAGGTATTGTCTTTGGTTAAAAAAATCGATGATGAGTTTTTAATGAATAAGCACGTTTTAGAGTCCCTAGAATACGATGTTACTATTTTTACGATGTCTGTATGGATGTGACGATTCTTTCGGATCGCGTAACTCCAATACCACCTGTCGAAAATTTATAATTTTTGCGTATTCCTTTTCTTTATATCCATATGAAGAGCTGATTAGGATTTGGTTATAATTGGTCGACCGGAAGTACCCTATTTGAAGATTTTAAGTTTTTCTTGAAAAAACGCTGTTAAATATCATATTTTCATATTTAATGTTATTATAAATATTAAAGAATATTTTTTCTCTATACGATTTGATTACATTTTATACTTTAAATTCAATGGCTATAGAGTTAAAAAATCACAAAGAAATTAAGTTTCATAATACAGCCAGCTGTGCTATAAATATGGAAACATGTACTATATTATGAAAATTCTGATTGACAGATGTCATTGTCAAGTGCAATTGACATAGTATGTTTGTGTTACAATTTTACTGGAAATATAGAAACTTTCTGTATGGAATTTGTACAATGCAAAATACATAGAACTGACTGAAGGTAATGTACTGGAAATATGGAATCTTTTGCAAGAAACTTTCTGTGTGGAACAAAATACACAGAACTCACGGAAGGTAATGTGCTGGCCACAATATTTTGAAATATCGCGTTAGATGTGCAACAGAACTAATAAAACAAAATTTCAAGTACTCTTGATTCATGAAATATTTCAAATGTCTATTTTATTATAATACAATAATACTTTAGCCACGATTACAAAGATTTCAAAAATAATATAGAAAAATTACCTATTTAAGAAAAATCGATAATCTGCATTGGGCACGATAATTTCATCTCTGGTTAAACTGTCTGTTAAAAGAAAAAGATATTTTTCGTTTTAACTTAGTTAATTAACATACAGTTTAACCAGAGATAGTACGATTTCTGAAATTCAGACAATATAGAACTTTCAAGCGGTTTTACATTGGTACATATTTATTTGAAGAAATTTCTATTTAAATTTGTACATTTGTTACGTAACTTATCTTTCGAGCAGCGAAGATCTATCTAGAAAATACTGTTATGAATAAAGAATGATCTATGTATGTTAAGATAATTTAATGTCATTCATTACGCAAAAATTACAATGATTATGAAATTAATGAAAATATACACAATAATAAAATCTATTTATAATAAAATTAATAAAATGTGATGTATTAACTCCCAATTAGAAAACGAATATATAATTTTAATTCGAATGATTTTCGAATCACGAACTTTCCTCGGCGGAAACCTGACTATCGTCTTGCGAGTCTGTAGTTTCATCCTCAACATTATTAATGTTTAATTCTAAATCACTACGTTCAGAATTATCCTGATTATCAGGATCCATTTCTCTTTCTAATTCCGCCCACGGATCTTCGAGCATAGACGGATGGTAATAAGCTGACATATCATTATCACGTCGCTGTAATAATTTATTACAAAGAAAAATTATAAAAGAAAAGATTTCACCCCGAAAATAACTATACCTTATCATGTTTGGGACTGTTATTAAACGAATTATTGAAACTACTACTGCAACTATCTCTAGGATGTCTGTAGTTATTGCCGTTATGATAGCGACTGTAGCGTTTATTATTGCACTTTCCTCGAAAATAATTATTGCGATTTCGATATTGTTGCGGGCTACTAGAAACAGGTGGTGAAAATTTTCCTTTTGGCGAATCTGAATTGAATTCTATGTAGTCAAAGCTTTCACTCAATTCTGTTGAGTTGTTTGCTGAGTTATCGAAATAGACGAATCCAACGGAATTGTTTCCAAACTTGGGGAGGTAATTCATTTTTATGTTTTACCTTAAAATTTTGTTATTAAAACTAATACATGGCGCGAATTGTACTAAATTAAATAAGAAAATACAATGGAAAAAGGTTAAATTTGTAAGGAACAAAATCAATGACACACCACCATTTTGTTCTACAAACGTACGCGAACGTTACCTATTACCAACCTTGTTTGGCCCCTGTTTGCCAACATGGGTAAGAAAGAACTAAAATAAATAAAAATATATTCCATTATAAACACTGTTGTTAAAGGTAAAGTCTTGTAGTTATATTATTTATTTATTATTTGTTAAACTTATTTACTGGCATTTATTTGTAAAATCTGAGTGATGTGTTGTGAATGGTAACCATTGTATTGTAACAGTAGGTTAATCTAGTAATATTTCTGCTCGAAGTTGGTAATGTTTAACAGGGTTATTTTGTAAATGTGTATTGGTGTTATTTTTGAATTTGAATTTTTTTTTATAAATAACAGCATGGTTTTTATTAATTATTCTATTAAATAAAGGTGTTTCACAACTTCGGTTTCAAACTATAATGACATTATAGTACTGATCAAGATAAGTAAAAAAAGTTTACGTTATACTGAATCGTAAACGTCATTCGTCCGCCATATTGGAGCGAAAATGAACCCAGTCAATTAGGAAATAAAAATGAATTTTTATAAGTTTAGGTAGTAACTATTTTTCATAATTAAATATAACTTCCATATTTGCCATATTATATTTATTTAAAATAATAAAACAAGAAAAAATACGGTTCGTTAAGATTTTTGAGGTTAATTATAAAAATAAAAAATATATGTATTGCGTAAGTACCCGTAAAAATTATAAACATTTCTCAAATGATTTGCACAATTTGGAGTGGAACAACCCGTCATTGTAGATAATTTCTATGACTAATAATAATGTAACAATGATATTGAATGAATGGAGTAGCTCCATAATGGCGGACGAGTCAGTTGTAATTTATCTAGTAGCTATATTACAGAGCTGTCTCTAGGGTAAAAAAAAGTTTTTACGGGCTCTGTCCGTAAAAAAAAATACGGGCTCTTAAAACCAAAGCAGATTTATTTATTCATAATTTCGCTTCGCCATCCATTTCCAAAGACTATTTCGATTAAATATTTTAATGTATTGTGTTGTAGGTTCCAATATTAGTTTTCTTCCAAATTATATACGATTCAGTTTTAAGTATATCATAAAACATATTGTACAGGTGTCTCATTTTCGATGTTTTTTTAAGGTATCTCGGGTAATATTAATGATAGAGCGAAACCGTTTGCACATTGCTGGGTCAACTTTTCCAGAAAAGTTTAATAGTCACCACAGGAATTTTCGATCTTCTTTTGTTTCTGAGCTACAGGCAAAAATTCGTTTTTCGCTCATTTTGAAAATAAATCATATCTCATTTATTATGATAGTTAGAGAAAAAATATTTTTACAAAAAATTTACCGTTTTTTAAATAGAATAAAATGGCGTAATTAGATTTTTTGAAAACTTAATAATTCTCGAGATATAACACAAACTTATGATTTTTTAAATGGGAACCTATGTTGGAAATAGTCTCATTATTTTTCTTATTTTATAAGCTTTTCAATGATATATAACAAGTCTACATTCTTTTGTTTTAAACATTAATAAACGACGAGTTATTAATTTATTGGGGTGAAAATATTGGAAATTATTAAGAAACAAATGAAAAAATCTATTCCAGATCATCATTCGCATTCGTATTTGTATCAGTTTTACTCATTTTTTCAATTTATTTTATTCAAAAGCATATTAAACCATATTGTTCGGATCGTGTCAAAGCCAACTGTAACGTCGATAAATAGTAATTTAACTAATCCGAAAATAATTGGTTAAGAATAATTTTGAGAACAAAATTAATAGATATTGAATTAAAATAAACAAATGATGATTTGTAATAAATTTTTTCATTTGTTTCTTAATAATTTCCAATATTTTCACCTCAATAAATTAATAATTCATCTTTTATTAATGTTTAAAACAAAAGAATGTAGACTTGTTGTATATCATTGAAAAGATTATAAAATAAGCAAAAAGACGAGACTATTTTCAACATAGGTTCCCATTTAAAAAATCATAAGTTTGTGTTATATCTCGAGAATTATTGAGTTTTAAAAAAATCTAATTACGCCATTTTATTCTATTTAAGAACCGGTAAAATTTTTATAAAAACATTTTTTCTCTAACTATAATAATAAATGAGATATGATATATTTTCAAAATGATCGAAAAACGAGTTTTTGCCTATAGCTCAGAAACAAAAGAAGATAGAAAATTCCTGTGGTGACTATTAAACTTTTCTTGAAAAGTTGACCCTGCAATGTGCAAACGGTTTCGCTCTATCATTAATATTACCCGAGATACCTTAAAAAAACATCGAAAATGAGACACCTGTACAATGCTTAACCGTTACCCGAAATTTACGTGCTCGCTTCTCTCGCTCGTTAGGTACCGTGCACGCCCGTAAAGTTCTGAGTTTTGCAATATAAATTACTATTATTGGCTAGTGTTCTGTGTTGTAAGTGAAATGCCGCATTACAGCCGAGCGCTGAGTTAGGTGACCTGGGTTTACTGAGGTGAACTATGAGTGCGAGGCTGGAATAAACCGCGAGGTATGTACGAGCTCAGGTTCATAATAGTTCGGCTAGTTTATATATTTAATAAACAAATTATAGGTAAAACCTTTAAGATGTCTGATTAAGGCCAGCTTCGAATTGTGAGTTAAATATTTTAGTGGCTGCAATGGACCTTTCCAATTTAAAGAGATAGAAGATATGCGCAATGGAGATCTGCGCATAGTAAGAACAACTGAGATCTATGACGTTTGATTCTAAAAAAATTAGACGTAAAATGTAAGATAACTTTAAAAAATCTTATCGAAATAAGTTACAAAAGCTTTTATTGAAGGCAAAATGTCTAACGATGCAAATTTTCACTGAGAATACAGGTACCTATTTTAATGACTGCAATATTTTTGACGTTTCGTTTGACAGCCCAACTGGCAGTTGTTCGCGCCATTTTCTTACTATTTGCAGCGATAGAAAGAGATAGCCCTTAAATTGGAAAGGTCCATATCGGTGTCAGAGACCGAAATTTGAAATTGAAGAAAAAAATATAATTTTTCTACAATAAATTGAACAGCTAATATATATTTTGCTTGGGAGAACATACACCTTTCGAATACATTTACAATAGTGTATGGTGGTCTGTGAGCTATATTAAAGTTTTATAAATTTGCGAATAGTGAAAATTCGAATAGTTTTACTTACTGACTTATTTGTGTCACGACATGCGTTTTTCAACTCTGCAAGTCCCGAAAAATATAATCTCGTCTAATTTAAATCTCGAAAAATTTTATCCTGTTTATTCAAATCTCAACTTTTGCAAATCTCTACCACGCTGAAGTTGATGCGCTTGCTACAATCTTCCTTCACCGTTGCTCCATTCCATAAGACCAAATCTGTTTCTTGTAAAATATCAATTAGAAATGTCTATAAAATGAATGTAACCACCCGGGTTTCATCAAATTGAGTTTTGTGAGCTAGATTATCGTTGTTAGTATTTTTTTAAAAATATGTAAGCAGTGGTGAACATACCAGAAACTAGGCGCGCCAACTTCACAATGGTATAGATTACAAAAATATAAGATTTGTTGAAAATGGTGGTATAATTTTTTTTGAGATTTGAAAAACGCATAAGATGTTGAAAGACAATGTTAAATTTTTTGATTTTTATCCATTAGTATTTTTTATAAATTGATGTATGAATAAAGTTATATTTGAATTTTCGTACACTCTGTCCTTACTCATGTTGCTTAATATATTTTTATAAAAGCATAATAATTTTATTTCGTTTAAAATGTGCAATTTTTAGACAATTAAAAGAAAGGTCATGAAATGTTGACAGTTAGGCCGTGCCTGTAGAGGAGGAAATGGCTTCACTTTTACTGCCACTTGCTCCCTCCTTATTCATTCCTACCTCCATGGATGTGGCCAACACAATACCTCTCGCCATTTATTTTTTATTGAATACCTATACTGTATTTCAGATAAGAATAGACTTAGGAATAAGATAGGGCTTTCGATTCCAGCTTTCTGATTGGTCTAAACGCAAACCAAGTTTACAATAGCAATATGTAAAGCAGGTATATATATATATATATATATATATATATATATATATATATATATATATATATATATATATATATATAGTTTATTCCATTTTGACTTTATAATCTATTTAACAATTTTAAGTAACTGTTTATTTACTAAATAATTAAAAATTATCAAATTTCGAACTGTCAAGTATGTCATACACGAAACAAAACTAATTCATAAGTTTTGTTTGTAAAACAGACTGGAGCAGCAGCGCCACCAAGTCTATTCTTTTCTGAAATGCAGTATAGGTACTTACATATTTACTTATGCTGGAAACTATATTTAGTTCTTTTCCATATAACTATTGTTCAATTTACTATTTTTTTTATAAAACGTTACCACTATTAATTTGAAATGATAAGTATTTTGAGAGTGACAGATTTGAGATCTGAACTAATGTAACCAAGGAATTTTGTTTGAAGTGTAGGCTCCGGGATTTAAATTACATACTATTTTATAAATTTATCCATAAAATATATAGAAAAAGTATTAATGCAAACCTGTAGAAAATTTAATAATCTTTAATTTTCATAATAATATAAATTGCGAAAAAATAACATTTAAAGGTATTTTTCGAAAAAACTATTTCCAGCTTCAAGTAAAGTGCCATTTCCGGTTATCCGATTACACCAAAATCTAATGGCTTCTTTCCATATTAAAATAAGGTAGAAATACAAGGTTACAAAATTTTCTGAATGATAGTATTTGAGTTAGAGTGGAGGATCCACACACACACACACACGCACGCACGTTATTGGATTCTAAGGGCCTTAAAACCATTTACCAAAATCTCGAAATGCGATTTTTAGCACGATACCTATACCTCCCTTACCAAGGATAGCGGGAGGTAAAAATGGAGCAAATGATTCTTAAAAAATAGATATTTTTTCTTATAAGATTGCCCGAAAAATCAAGCTATATGGCGTCATAAACCAGAAACTTCAATAAATTAATGAGTAGAGAAAAATCATAAATATATTTAAACACAGTAAAACACATTCATAATATAGTATTACTTACTACATAATAAAATTATTGCATAAAAAAGATGTAAATGAATCTCACACACATTACCACAACATTCATAACTACAAGAAATCTAAATTGCATCTTAAAACAGAATAAATATAAAAGTATAAATAGTCATATAAATTACACTCGTAAAATCTCTAAACTTTTATTATAACAAATCGCAATCCAATCGGGTTGTGTTGCTCCCCATTGAATCTGATTCACTTCCCCTTCCGCCGCTGTGTAGGCCAAAATAGGGTCTTCAATAGCCCTGGGCATTTGTTGTATATCCCAAATTAGGGCTTGGTGATCATCAGCAGCCGTACAAATATGACAAGATGAATGTGGCGCCCACGCAATTCCATTCACGCAAGCTCTATGATTATTTAATCGTGCTACAGGAGTGCACGGAACTCTAACATCAAGAATGATGACTTCGCAGGCATCCATCGCTACAGTGGCGAGATAATTCGGATCTTGTTTGTTCCACGCCAAACGCAACAATGGAGTATGAGCGGGATCTTCATAAATAATTGTAGAATGTTCAAGATGACGTAAATCAAACATGCGCACAGAGCCATCTGCACCAACAGACGCAAACATGTCCCTCCCCCCGCCTGCGCGTGAGAACGCAATGTCATAAACTTCCTTATCATGCGCTATTAGTTGTGTTTTAACGTGTCCAGAAACTAAATTAACCCTTCCAATCATTTGACCGGTTTCTAATCCCCAAATGGTGCAAGTTGTGTCGATACTTGAAGTGCCGACTAGGTTAGGGTCGACTTCATTCCAGTCGAAACATGTCAAAGGCGCGCAAAAGTCTGAGTTTTTGTTGTTGTTTAAAACGCATTCCAGACGTGTGTCGGGTTCGCCTGCGCGCCAAACTCGAAGGTAATCGCCGCTAGAATGATAACAAGTGTTAAAATATTTTCTTTTATTTCAATTTCATACAGAGCTGGACACAAACGAAAATTGTTTTCCTATTTTATGATACTTCATTGAAACTAAAAAGCGATATAGTCAGAAAAATTGACTTTTCGTGTCCAGCAATAAAATTATAGATATCGTAATTATGACAAAACGGCACATAACTGTCACTTCTTGCTGGATTCTTTGCGTACTCTGTCTGTATGGCCATGCTGTATAGTAAAATAATCGGACTGCTATTTAAAAAAAAAATTCTTATGAGAATGAAAACTACAGTTCCAAAAATTATTTCATACAAAAATAGCATTTATGTTAAAGGAACAGTAAGATTGTTTTACTATACTGAGTAGATAGAGAATACATTCAATGTAAGACAAAGACGACAAGCTCGAAGAAAGAGACAGCAAAGCACTACCATGAACAGTATTTAAATGTGTTGAATAATTTTGTGTTTCGATATTATTATTTTTTAGAATTTATCTACAGCTAACAAATCATTATTTTAACAAAACTGATTACGTCAAACACCACCCCAAAATAAAACAAATATCAAATCGGATTGGGACAACACGTTAAGAAGAGAAGAGAGGCCATGGTAATACAAAACTATCTCTTTCTTCGAGCTTGCCGTCTTTTTTTAAAGACATGTAGTACTGGAGGGGAGAATGTGTGTAGTGTGACGTCAATTTCATAAGTCCCCATGTAGTACAATTATTTATCTACGATAACCTCTCAAAGGTAGTTTTGGAAATAGCCGAGGTAAATCCCGTAAAAAATCATTTCTCACTGCCTTATATCTTGGAAACTATTGATGATCGAACCCATGTTGATTAAGCTTTCTTTACTCATTTTGCTTGTATATGCCCTTAAAATTTGTACCCGAAGTTTTGAAACACATGTATATAAATTGTCTTTCTTTATAGAAACCAGCCCGCCATAGCAGAAAACCCATGATCAACACCGGTGATGGAATAATTTTGTATATTTCCTTAAAGTGTGTACCCGAAGTTGTGAAATACTTGCATGATATTACTGTCCAATATTTATAAATAACCGTTATACTGTCTATAAATTATTAGAAGTAATATCACAAGACCTCCTGATTTTATCGATAAATTTTTATTTTGCACGAATTTTTCTGCTTAGCAACAAACACGAAAGCAAACTCTGAAGGAGGAGGGGTTTTGCCTAATGTCAGTTTTCTTGAGTGATTTTGCTTAAAACCAAAAAGAATGAGTGCATAAAAATAAAAGTTTATCTGAGAAAATCAGAGAGGTCGTGTGGTATTTGGTGTGATAAATTCCAAAGACAACGCAAAATGAAATAATTTAATTATTATTCAAAAACGATGTTCGACTGCGTTTGGGTTCGAAATGGAAACATGAAGTAACAATTCTTCGGACTTGCAGTCAATAATAAAATTTATTTAGGCCTGAATAAATATTATTATCTGCAAGTCCGAAGAATTGTTACTTCCTGTTTCCATTTCCAATTTAATTATTATTTTATTTTTAAACTTGAAATATTAACTGGTATTTTTTACTTGGTAGCGGAAATTTATCGGGGTAACGGAGTTTTATCAGTATAAAACTGTTCCCATTGGTTGAATTTTCAAGTGTTTTGCATCATGTTTGGTTAAAAACTAGTCGTTGCAATTTATCCAACAAATTTTTAAATATTTGAAAAAAAGTGACATCTGTTTTGGCTATATAACCACAAAATTATTTTCCGTGTTGGCTACTAACGTAACATACTATGTATTTTTGCCATTTAATTTGAATAAATAAATAATATAATAAAAGTATAATTAATTTATAAACATTTGTCCAGCTCTGCTTTCAAACAGGGCCGGTTTTTCAAACGTTGGATAGTGCTTCGGTTAGGGATAATCATGATTAAAATGTGTATATGCGTTTTTCAATTGCTAACGGTGGTTAAATATTATTGTTTAACCGAAAAATTCTAACCAATGAAAATTGGCGGGTACAGTAAGACAAATGCCAGATTATTATGCCCAACGGGATGATGTGGGATTTTTTTTCGAAGATTTCGTTTATCGAATATATACTGGAACTGATCGAAGAATTTAAAATTCATTCAACAGATAGGTAAATAATTATAAACTTGATTATGTAGCATGTGAAAAGCGAAATAATATATCTATATTTAAATAACGATACTTTCCAGAAATAATACTGTTCTAGCTATGAAACAGCTGCCACTGACATTACAAATTTATGCATCGGATTGTATGATTATTACTGTGGCTGATTTTGGAGGCGTTATTAAAAGTACAGTAGTCTGAAAAATCTGCACTTCCGTTTTGTTACTCTCTCATTTTTATGATATTGGCAACTGACTTTCTGACTTTAAGCTTGCAGCGCCAAATTTGAACTCACGGAGTTAAGATAAATTGACATTTAATAATTTCTTTTGTACTTAAATGTGTATTACTAAGAAGTACAACATTTCTAAAAGTAAGAAATATAAATATAATGGATGAAATTAATGTTTATACAACCAAACTAATGTCAAAAAACATTATCTTACACAATCAGCGATAGTTCCGAAAATGGCACCAGACGTCATATTGCTTAAAGTCAGTTGCCAATTATGCCACAAAATAACAGTAAATCAACGAGACGCGGGCGGACAGGTGACTTTAACAAGTGCTTGTAGGGCCCCGCAAGGTTGCCAAGTATACAGCTTGTGTACCTGGCCTGTGTTGCTAAATCAATTGAAGTGTAAAATTAATAAATAAAATTGTAAAACTATACTGTATTTCAGATAAAAATAGACTTGGTGGCGCTGCTGCTCCAGTCTGTTTTACAAACATAAAACTTATGAATTAGTTTTGTTTCATGTATGACATACTTAACTAAAACTATTATAATTACCCCTTAACCTTAAAATTAATTTTAACAAAAACTAGATACGTATTTCGAGAACTAAGTTCTCATCATCAGTAATACAACAGGTGAAAAGTTAAACAGAGTAGTCAAGATTACTAAACATGTCAACCATGCCAGAGGTCCTAACAACTCTGAAAAACAAGGGAGAGAACTGGGATTATATAGGGATGGGAGTCACAGGTGAATGATTATCTATAAACTAATATAATTTTCGTCCAATAATGAGTCATTAAATTTTAAATCGTCCAATAAAATTTAACTTTGTAATAAATTGAAAAGTTTTGAGTTTGGTATGAGACCGAGATCTGCGTTCATCAAATTATTTTTATATTTATTTATTATTAAACTCTCGTATGCATCTAAATATCTATCATTATTAATATGTTTTAAAAGTTTAATATTAGAATTGTTAACTTTTTGATTAATGAACATATGTTGAGCTACTTACTGAACTTTGTATGAAGCAAAATTACTTTCAAGTAAATAATAAATATTACCACCAAAATGAAGGCACAGTTATGGGAAATAGTTTATCACCATTTTTAGCTAATTTATTTATGAGTAATTTCGAAATTGAGTTTAAGAAAAACAACAATTAGTTTCCTAGAGTTTGGATTAGATATGTAGATGATATTTTCGCCATAGTTAATACCGATAATTGCGATTTGAAAATGTTTCTGGAAAGTTTAAATTCAGTTTTCCCATCAATTAAATTTACAATCGAAAAAGAAACCAATGAACAGTTACCTTTTTTGGACGTACTGGTTATTAGAAACAAGAACAAATTAGATTTTGATATCTATAGAAAATCCACGAACACTAATAAATTTATAACGACTGACTCAAATCATTTTTGGCAACATAAATTAGCTTCGTTTAATTTCTTAATAAACAGATTAACTAAATTTCCTTTAAACAAAAAACGATTTAAAACTGAACTAAACTATATTAAAGAAATAGCTAAGTATAACGGCTTCCCGGTTAAAACTATCGATAAATTAGTTAATAAATTTAAAAATCGCCAATCCATTTCAAATTTTACAACGTTAACGCCATCTAATAATAAAAATAATAATAAATACATAACACTACCGTATGATAAAGCTTCCAAAAGTTTAAACAAAATTTTTAAAAATCATAATTTAACCGTAACTTACAAATCAAATAATACCATTAAATCGTTACTAGGTAACCCTAAAGATAAAATAGATACTAACAAAAAATCCGGTATTTATAAAATTAGTTGTAATGATTGTAATAAAGTTTACATTGGTCAAGCTAAAAGACAAATTGACACTCGGTTTAAAGAACATTTTTATCATCTAAAAAGCGGTAATCCAGAAAAATCTAGCGTAGCTCAACATATGTTCATTAATAATCACAAAGTTAACAATTCTAATATTAAACTTTTAAAACATATTAATAATGATAGATATTTAGATGCATACGAGAGTTTAATAATAAATAAATATAAAAATAATTTGATGAACGCAGATCTCGGTCCCATACCAAACTCAAAACTTTTCAATTTATTACAAAGTTAAATTTTATTGGACGATTTAAAATTTAATGACTCATTATTGGACGAAAATTATATTAGTTTATAGGTAATCATTCACCTGTGACTCCCATCCCTATATAATCCCAGTTCTTTCCCTTGTTTTTCAGAGTTGTTAGGACCTCTGGCATGGTTGACATGTTGAGTAATCTTGACTACTCTGTTTAACTTTTCACCTGTTGTATTACTGATGATGAGAACTTAGTTCTCGAAATACGTATCTAGTTTTTGTTAAAATTAATTTTAAGGTTAAGGGGTAATTATAATAGTTTTAGTTAAATTTAACCTTAGACTCCATCTATTATTAATTTTTATGACATACTTGACAGCTCGAAACGTGAAAATTTGACAATTTTAATTATTTAGTAAATAAACAGTTAAAGTTGTTAAAATAATTATAAATCAAAATGGAATAAATAATATACATGCTTTACATATTGCTATTGTAAACTTGGTTTACGTTTAGACCAATCAGAAAGCTGGAATCGTAAGCCCTATCTTACTCCTAAGTCTATTCTTATCTGAAATACAGTATAGTTATTAATAATGAATATCATGTTGTTTTGTTTTCTAACACAAACTTAATTTTGAAAATATTTTTTGTAAAAATAATAAAATGTACACTTTGTACTTACAGTACCACTCAAAGTATTCAAATATAACTTCCAGATATTGTTTTGGCTTTCGTTTTCTTAAAAAATTAATGCCAATTTTGTAATAATTATAAGTTTTTTGTATAATTTATTTTTTTTTGAAGTATTTCAAGTACATTAAACTAGTGCCGTGAAAAAGTGGATATCTATTAGGAATGTTCACGCCAAACTTTTGCAGGTTGCAGTAGAACTGTTCACACAATTTATATTTAATTTTAATTTATCGTTATTTTACATTCTTCTTGAGCTATTGCTTCAATCTAATCTAAGCATTTTATACTTTCGTTTTTGTAAATGAATGCCTTAATTTATTTTCACAGCAGTGCGGAATTTTGTTTAGTTATGTAATATATCGACAGAGCAGTTATATGTCAGGTCAGATTAACTTGTGAAGGTGGTAAATGTGTAACTACAGTGCCATTAGTTCCTGGCTAAACGTTTCCATTAAGAAAGTAGACAAGTGATATTTCTCAACATTGTATAGTTAGAAATTTGAACAGCGAGCGTTTTTTCTGTCGCGCATGAGCGGCAAAGTGACATTTTGCGTTGACAAAGGAGAGCGCAAATGGTTACTTTGTATATAGACTGTAGAAAAAAATATTTAAAAATTAAGTACAGAAAATAAAACATGATATTCATTCATAATAACACTTAGTTCTACAATTTTATTTATTAATTTTACGCCTAAATTAATTTGGCAACACAGGCAAGGTACACAAGCTGTATACTTGGCAACCTTGTGGGGCCCTACAAGCACTTGTCAAAGTCACGTGTCCGCCCGCGCCTTATACTGACAGCTCTAGCAACATGAAGATAACAGTCCTATATTTCTATTGCCAACCTAAATTAGAAGCTTGGTAACCAGGGTTAATATTTTTTAATCAAAGATGTGTTTACAAATGATAAACGCTCTTTGCACTAACCATGGTTAACTTGTCCTGATTAAACACAATCATGGTTAAATTAACCGTAGCTTTATCATGATCAGCTAATGAAAAACCGGCCCTAGTCCATAAAATATCTCAATCAAGAAGAAAATGTTAAAATCACACCTGGTAGCGAGCAAATCGGGATAAACTCCTTTACTATCAGGAATCCACATAATTTTTGTTGTCGGATACGGATGATCAAATGTGCTTTTGGCACTGAATTCACTGCTGTCTTCGTCTAAAGACACTATTTGGACCTAAAAATATCTTACGTAGTGTTCTAATTATATTTTAAGTAATATTTTGCATACTTTATTGTTGTATTCTTCGACAAAACTGCCTAACGCTAGGCGAAATCGTTTGTCAGGTCGTACAGACCAATTCATACTATATAATGGCCATGGGGCAACATATTTATATATTTCTTTTCTTTTTCCTCCACTAACGCCCATGCCTGCTCCGTGAGGCACGGCCATCCTTCCTATCTGCAATTATTTGATAAATTTAACAACAAACAAAACACTATCGCTTGATGGCATAAACAATTGCCACATATATGAAAATTCTTAAATATTACATGTAATATCATACCTGGGTAAAAATGTTTACGTCTGATGTTCTATTCTTTGTTTTATGTCATAAATTTATTAATATTTACCCTGGAAACACAAAATAATTATTTTGTTAGGTTAAGTTTATTCTTTTCAATCGGAACAGCTAGCAAATGTCATATCCCTACTTCCACACTTCTGCGCTTGCTCAGTTCGGCTTCCCAGTCTTTCCACCACGCCACCACTAACCAAACAATGAAAAGAAATTTGCGAGGCAGAATTCCAATCAAAACAAGTAAAAATAAAAAATTGTCTTGTCGCAGTAAAAAAAACGTGGTTGTTACCCTTTAACCAATACAATTTTCTTTTTTTAAGACTTCCATCGTACGTAGACAGTTCGTATTGGGAAATTTGCGTAGATATTTATTTGCAAGTTCATTGTCCGATACATTCACTGACCAAACCTACGTATGAACGTACATGACCTTGGAATTATAACAGGGATGGCTTAGCACATTTGTTAATCATAAATTCTTGATATTTAACATTTTGACCCACAAAATATTTGAATGTTTGACTTAACAGAAAGATAGTTAACGAAATATCGTATAAATGACTGCATAATTTTTCGGCATTCAAAATGATTTTTTTTTATTTTTTTATGTTCATAAAATAATAATCATACACATTAAAATTTAATAATAATAGAGCAGTTTCACAATTTTTGTAAATTTTATATGTACATTATTCTACATGAAAATATATGATACATGTATTTTTTTCTATAAATTATCACTGCGAAATAGATATTTATGTACCTAGGACAAAAAAATGCATATTACATTTTTCTGTCTATCTTAGTAATAATAGATCTAGAAGGATAGTACACACAATTACAATAATTATTAAATCGTAGTAGGCTTTGCGGATTAAAAAAGTTTGCGAACGAAAAAGGTTTGCGGACGAAATGTGATAACCTTCTGAAAAGTGTAATATTTCGTCCGAAAATAAGTTCGTAAAATTTCACTTTTCGTACAGGTAGACAGAAAAAAATAATTATGAAATAAATTGGCTACAGGTAGTCGGTATATGCGCCCTAGAATATGCCTGTGTCTGTGAATGCAGCATGACAAGCGTTAGCTATTAACCAGAGATAGTACATATATCATTTGTCATTCAAGGAGTCAGCTAACTGTATTCAACATTTTATTTACTGTGAATCATTAAACGTGCATTCCACAATTTTTTAATTCGACATTTTTGTTTTACCCATTTTCATTTCTAAACTTTAAAAAGGCACATGTGAAGTAAAGCCATCTGGCGTCCATCTTGAGAAGTAACCACGGCCGGATACGTCATATATAAAATAAAACTCGATCGTAATGGGCTACTTGCGTAAAAATAAAATTTATATATTTACAAACGTTTACAATATTACTTTAGGTATGTAGTGATAGATATTAGATTTTCAGTATCACGCAAGTATCCTGTTATGACAAGACAGCACATAACTGTCTCTGCTTCCTTTTAAATTTAAATCTAACGTCCCATTATTTGTGCTGCTCGGTTGAAATGAAGACATGTATTGGATTCCTTGAAAATAATCTTAGGGTTTCTATAACATAAATGCTGTTTTTGTTTGAAATAATTTTTGGAACTGCAGTTTTCAGTCCCATAAGAAAATTTTTCAAACCAAAATAGCATTTATGTTAAAGGAACAGTAAGATTATTTTTCTATGCTGACAAAAATGTTATTTATAGAAATCAAAGCTTTTCCTCTGAATCTTATTTTAGAACTGGAAACAAATTATAAAACGGCGAATGGCAACATACTGTATCCTTCTTTATTATTTTTTCTCCTTAAAATTACATTTCAAGATCAATTTTGACAACTTGACTTGTGAATTGAATAAGGATCAAATATAAGTTTCTCTGTTCATAGCATATTCCGAGTTAGGTTTTTTTTTTTGAACATTCTCTAGTATGTTTTGAAATAGTTAGAGTACGTTTCTGTATTAATAAAGTTACGGATACTAATAGTTACTTCAGACATCACTATTACTACTCTAAAAGTGAAATCATCTACAAATATTCAAAAAACTTCAATAAAATAAATACAAAACTATTTACTTTATTTGAAAGTTCAAGGTAGAATGAAAACTTCATGAAAAATATAAATGTAAGGAGTTCATAAATTAATTAATTCGTCTACTCTAAGTTTTTGCGATTACCACACCCTGTACTGTTACTGTTACTTCCTAAATACACTTTATTTTCTTTTGTCTCCAGTAGAATGTAGGAGAATATTAGACCAATAACCTTTCTATTATGACGATTAGAAAGATGAAATATTTTCATATCAGCGGAATAAATCTGGTAGTCTTGAATTATTCTCATTTTATTTCATTTTAATGATGTTTATAACAGGTAATTTTACTTTCATTTGAAGTAATAACTGTAGCAATTTTATGTAAATGTAAGGAATTACTACTATTATAAATTCTATACAATTGTTAATGAAATAACTGCAGTAATTTATTATAAACAAATATATTGTTCTATTGTTGTATTTTTTACTTATATGAGAGTTATGCTAGAATGATTAAGAATAAGACACATGGTTCATATTTCATTTTTTTAAATATGTTCAAAATAGTTCCTTTCAACAATAAAACAAACAACCATTCTTCCACTTCTTAAAACTTCTTAAACAATGTTCTTTTGAAATCCATTTAAATAATCATGAATAGCAATTGCACCATCAATCTCTTTTTCAGACGAAAAACTCCAAATTTTATAAAGTTCAAAAATAATCAAATGTTGTATACTGCCAAATCAGATGAGTATGGCGGGTATTCTATTACTTTTTTTCACAAAAAATTGAAGAAAATGATTTTTATTTAATTCCATATTTTTACTTACAATTCTTTTCGTATATGAGCCATATGAAATATTAAATTTCTCAACAACCTTCCTTAAAATGATTCGGCGATTACTAATCACAATTTAAGCCACGTTTTCATCGGTGGTTGATATGCTAGGACGCCCGGCTCTCTTGTCATCTTCCATATGTTCACGGCCCACTTTTGTACCATTGGTTTTGACATAGATTCCTCGCCAAAATCTTTTCTCCAACATTTGCACCACGTCATTGCACTTTATACCATTTATTCCGTCATTTTTAAGTTAACAAATTGCCGGGAATCATATTATTTTATTAACAGCTATCAAACACAAACTAGGTGTTTATAATATGAATGAAACCTGACATACACTGCACAATACCAATAATAAAAATCTGGAGTGGCCTGCACAATACCAATAATAAAAATCTGGTGTGGCCAGTTCCACACCTCCCGCCATTTACAGCCCGAGTCACAAAAAAGATTAAGTTAATCCTTATTTTTGGATTAGCGAGTTTTACTCTAATTTTGACAACAGGATTAAATCCCAATTGCAGAGTGGGTTCACATTCCACACATCCATGCTTTAGTGGGGGATCCGAACCCATAGCCCCGAGGGCACTCATGACATGAGGCGTTGCTCTAACCATTGAGCCACCGGCTTTATAATCAAATGAAGATTAAATTTTAAATATCGGGATAGAATAGAATTCACTAATCCAAAAATGAGGATTAGCTTAAACATTTTTGTGAATCGTTAAATTTTATTATTCTAAGTACATACCTACATATATACTTATGCTGGAAACTGTATTGAATTCCTTTTCTATTGTTCTATTTACTTTTTTCTTTTTAAAACGTTACTAATATTATTTTGAAATGATTAGTTCTTTGATAGTGACATTTATTTGTCAGTTACATACATTTGAATAACTGCGTTTTGTTTGTTTAAAGCGTAGGTCCCGGGATTTAAATTAAAAATAATTTTATAAATTATGAGGTCTTGGGGCCGCGTGCCTGAGTGTCAGGTCGCGAATCTGGGGAACCGGGTTCGATCCCGACCGACGTCAAATATTTCCAATTTTAATTTGGCACAAAATTGACCTCTGTGGTGCACTCTCCACGCCAGCAATGAGTGCCCGTGAGGTGACGCCCGGTAAGCGCCCGCACGGTACAAATATATCATCATTACCGATATCTGTGTACAAAGCAGATTGGCACACCCAGAAATGGGTAATAAGCCATGACGATATATTTATTTTATTTATTTTTTTTATTTTATAAATTTATCCAGAAAATATATAGAAAAAGTATTAATACAAATCTATAGAAAATTTAATAATCTTTAATTTTTATAATAACATTAATTTCGAAAAAATAACATTTAAAGGTATTTTTCAAAAAAAAACTATTTTGTAAAGTGCCATTTCCGGTTATCCGATTTTCACCAAAAAACGTGGTCATTTACCAAAATCTCTATATGCGATTTTTAGTCCGATCCCTATACCTCCTTTACCAAGGGTAGCGGGAAATAAAAAACAAGTTCAATCGAAAAGGAATACCGTGATTACACAATTAAAAAAGATATTGGCTGTTTTTGCATTTCACCACAAATATAAACAAAATAAATAACATAATTATACTAAAAATTGGGATGGTTACATGGAGAGTCAGTCGAAGAAATTTATTTTACCTTCTTTTGTAGGTATCTGTCGGTTCGGAAAACTTCGGAACATAATGTAAGTAAATGTCCAGCTGTGGCCGTAAGTATATTTAACCGTCTAGGTTAAATGTACCTCACGGCAAATGAGATCCTGGAGGAGGAACTAGATTGATAAAAACTGTGGAACTACTTCCGGAATACTAAGGGTCATGATACCATAGACCTTACAGGGCGTAGTGACAAAAGCGACTAGTGTTTAAGGCCCTCAACTAATTAATAATAATATGCTATTAATTTCCATAGTTTTGTTGATGTGTGACGTCACCTCACGGTCAATAATGTTTACATTTACATTTCATTAATAATGTAATTATTACGTGCACAAGTGCATAAAAATTTCTTTGTAATTGCATATTGTTACTTCGATAATACTTATTATTAATAATATTCGTACTTTAATAATTATCGCCTCAATTAAATCCAAAATCTACATGTGCTCTATATCTAACAATAAGAAAAAATCTAGTGGAACGAGTAAAAAATGTGAGAGGTTCTCTCATGTTCGGTGAAAGTGAATTCAGTATATAAGGTTCACTCTCTTACACCAAGCATCATCTCATCTCCATCCATCGTTTAGTGAACACCTGCAGCTAACCTAGTGCAAGAATCATGAATTCAGCTATTGTGGCGATGTTTCTCCTCGTTGGTGTGGTCAGCGCAAGGCCTGGCTATGACCATGAATCTCATCTTGCCCATGAATACACCGAGGTAAGGATGAAGATCAATCTGAGTTTTTTGTGTTTGCAAAAATTGTGTGAAGTGGCAAAAATTGGTTTAAAAAATGTGGTTAGCATATTATTTCCTGACATTTTTATTCATATAAGTAAATATTTATTTACTAAGAAAATTTATTAACTAAATTATAAATTAAAGGGCTTTTGGCAAAAGCAATCATAGTCCATTTTTTTTATTTTGAGGTAATCAAAGAAACAACTTTCTATCTTCCTTATTTTTATAGATATCTATAACTTAATTTAATTTAGGATCATTGTTATATATTAGAAAATGATTTACTCGATGAACAATTATATAATAATTAATCATTTTTATAAGACGTTTTTGTAGAAACGTTCAAACTTAAAAATGTAATAATTTGTGAAAAAGATACTTTTTGCGAGAAACAGTGTCACTAACTGTTTGGCATCCTTGAAAGTAGATGACTCCGTATGCAACTCATATTTACAATATTTAGACTATGATTGTTTTTGCTAAAAGCTCCTCAATTGTTTTTGCAAAGTTATTTTTTGACATTCAAAATCGTGAATGATTCAAGTATTAAATATCGAAGTATTTTTTTTTACAAAATTCAAGAATTTCATTTGTATTTGAACTCAGGATCTTCCTATTTTTAAGAGGATGCTCTAACAACTAAGTTATAAAATCCGCTTGAAATTAGTAAATTTTTCACCTGTCTTTAGTGTTAATATACCCTCCTATTCAAATACTGAATACTCCTCTGACAGCGCGACAAACTGTGTGGTAGAGGTAGAGCATTTTACTAGACATAGGAAGGTTCTGGGTTCAATTCTCGGCAAAGTCTGTAAATTTTTCATAAAAATTTATCTTCGGTAATGTAAAAGTTTCTGTGCATATAACTTCTTTCAATTTTCAATGTATTGTGAGTTTCAAATAAATTGCCATATACGGTTTGCCGATTGACTTAAAAATCTAATAACACCCACTCACCCACAGACATCATTGTACAAATGTTAAAATCAGATTTTTGGATTTGAAAACGCACTTATTTATTAAAATTTCGGTATGAATTTTTAACGCGATCCGTATAATTCCCTTATCAAGGGTAGCGGGAGATAAAAATTAATGGTCTGATAATGCACATTTTTGTTGTGCGCTCTCCACGACAGTTTTTGAGCTCGTGATACAGACATATCGTCACCAAATTTTAACTAAATGACGGATAAAATGAAAAATTGTGGTTTATAATATTTTTCTATTTTGGTTCTTTAATATGTACTTTATAAAACCCATTTGGATGTCATAAAGTACTTCTTTATGATATCCAAATGAGTTTCATAAAGTACATATTAAACAACCGAAATTGAAATTCCTGGACATGAATTAACGTACATTTTTTGAAAAAATTACCAAAATAGAAAAAATAGTATAAAATACACGTTTCATAAGACATATCAGCGCACTTGTCCCCTTAGAAAACTCGCGGCAAGCCGCTCGTTTCTAAGAATGACGTGTGCGCTAAAATCATGTCTTATGAAACTTGTATCTTAATGTACTATAATAATGTTGTGAGTGACATTTTTTTATAAATAATTATAATGATTTAATGATTAATTAGTTGATTGTTCATTATTACTCACCTTATTGTTTGTATTGTTGTTTGAAATGGAGAAAGTCTGGTGTCACAAATCTGCAACAACAAGAAAAATAAATTATTAATAAATTAGATCTAGCAGCTTTGTTTGTTCTTATACAGATCTTATTATAAAATTCTGTTGTGGCCAGCACAATACCTCTGGCCAATTCTATTTCAATTTACATAAGCATCATATTTGAAATTTGAGCTGTATGAATATAAAAAAATATTTTAAATTATGTACTTACTGACCTTGTTTTTATAAAAAAAAAAACTATTAAAAATTATTAGAATAAATATCATATCTTACGACCACTGTAATAAACAGAAAATTGAGAGTGTTGCGATCATGCGACTAAGGAGACCGGATATGCATAAAACTACTCGTAAATTAAATTAATGTATTATGCAACATTAGTTATTAATTAAAAGAACATATTAAAATCACCTATTCAACCAATGGTCCAAAAATGTTTGCTTTAAATTAAAAATCTCAAAATTAAAATTTATTAACACAGTCGGCAATGCAAAAACAACCAATGGCAATTTTTGAACAATTCTTTTTATAATCGGTTAAAAAAATGTTATATTTTTATTTACATGGGCCTTTTATATAAAACTGTAAAGAGGAGTATTAATGTTTAAAAAAGTTATTAATTTCAAAATATTAGAATATTTAATGCTCTTAAAATGTCACACATTGACTCTAATCTAAATTCTTATTACTTACAAGCCTTTTGCTATTGCCTTTTTAACATACGGAATCCTTTTTCAGGTAAATAAATACAGAAAATAATGAAACAACGAAAATAAACTAAATAATACTTGTTTGAATTTATGATTCCATGCCATGGATTGTGTGCATAATCAACCTAGTTTTTAAAAAAAATAATTATTGATTAAATTATTTACTATCTATGCATATTTCAAATTATTGACCACAAATTTTAAATATATTTATATGTATATATTATTATATTGGGTTGATATAGATCAATTTATGTGACTCCAATTATTATTATGTTGGCAATGTCCACTGTTAGCGAACAAAATGAGCTTAACATCTACGTCATATAATATATTTTTTAAATGTTATAGTATAATGAATAGCAATGAGGTATCTGACCATAATGGAATTTCAATTCATGTGTTATAAATTTTAAAAATTATCCATTCTAGTTTTTCAATACGAGTATAATAGTATTTCGTAATAATATAGTTATTTGTAATTGAATGATTTGGAGGAGGGATATGGTGACGTCAGTATGGCCTGAGTTTATATTATAGCTATCAATCGCTACTGCATCTTGTCTGTCTTTGTCTAGCACATTTGGACCATAATGATGTCTTTATACCTCTTCTCCAAATTTTTAATCGTAATTTTTTTCTCGCAAATTACAAATAATTCAACGATTTTTTGTCTAATATCATATAAAAAAATTTAAATTTAAATGAAGTTTCGTATAAAAAAATGGTGGAGGACCCGTCATAAAATGTTGAAATCTTTAAAAATAAATAATTCTTCTCTTCATTTCAGATTACGAAACCAGTTGCTATCCCTCAATACAAGCACATGATAGTCAAACTCCCTCACTCAGTCCCTGTCCCAGTCCCGAAACCCGTTGTCATCCCAGTAGGTCAACCTTATCCCGTAACAATTAACGTCCCACAGCCAATCGCGGTCCCAGTCATCAAAACCATCCACTTTACAGTTGAGAAACAAGTCCCCGAACCTATCGAAAAGAAAATCCCGTATCCAGTGGAGAAAATAGTCCCGATTAAGGTTTACGTCCCGAAGCCCTACAAGGTGCAGGTGCCCGTGTACAAGCATGTGTACCATCACTCTAAGCCAGTCGTCAAACACGAAGAGGTTGTATACAGCTCTCACGGACACGGTGAACACTAAAGATGGAATTGTTGATTTTTTGTTGATCTGTTGTTGATTTGTTGTTTTGTGTGACGCATGAATGATTTGGAATGTGATCTTGTTGTTTTCTTGTTATTTCTTGTTGTTAATAAAATGTTTGTTGTTAAAGTCGTTTTTGATTTCTAATTCATGAAGTGATCTGGTGTTCTCCTTACAATGTTTGGTTTTTATATAGCAACAAAGTTATAAGTTTTTTTTTGGGTAAGATAGCTTTTTGTCAACATTTAGTTATTAACAAGAAACTTTTAGGGTTAATAATAGCAGCATTCTTTGGAATATTTCTGCTCAGATCAGTTGATGAGTGGAGATGAACTGAGCTGAGATGTATATAAAAAAACAACGTTTCACATAATATAGAAAGAGTAATTCTTACTTCTTACTTTAAAATCTACAAATTGACATTTCTTCTCACAACATTACCTCTTCTACTGATCTGAATGGCTCTGATCATTTTGAGTTTATTTCACGGATGATGTAACATCGGTAAGGGGGGATGTGAGTACATTCAGTACATCTCAGCTCAGTTAGGGTTAGGATAAAAAGAATAACAATTTACTAAATTTATTTGAATTAGTTTAACCAAAAATAATACAGCTATTAGCAACAGTATCTTGATATTGAAATTGTCACTAATTCTGTGATTTAAATTATCTATAGCAATAAAGCCTTTGAAGATTTTAATGACATATTTATACATTGGTTACCAAAAAAAAACTTTAATTTTTAAAAGATGCGATGAAGGTCATCTGTATCAGGAACGAATTAACAAGTTGGCATACATTTATCTCTCTCATATTTGCATTGACAAAAATGGTACGCGATAAAGATGGGATATAACACGCTTGTCTTTCAAAAATTCATATTGTTTTGACTAAATTACGACATGCATTTTAAAACGATCGTTGTAAGGTAAGTTGATTTATTATTTCGGATATATTAACTTGATTAATACCCGTGCGTAAAGCATTATTTTTTGTCAGTATCGTATTTTTCAAATATTTGGTTTCACATTTACTAATAAACTACCAGTTGACTTATTTCGAATTTTGAATGCTTTTACTGTAACATGTATTTTAATATCAAAATCCCATTAAAACTAAAACGACACTATTAAATTTGACAGAATGGGCGAAGCTAAAATATTAGAAAGAATAAATTACTTGATATCAGTCAAATAATCAGTTTATTTTCGGCCTCTACCGGTTTCGACATCTCATGTGCCTTTTTCCGGGGCTAAAGAAAACTGTTTATTTGACTGATTTCCAGTAATTTCTTCTTAAATCTTAAAGGTTTTACCTACAATTTATTTATTGAATATGTAAACTGGCCGAACTATTATGAACCTGAGTTCGTACACACCTCGCGGTTTATTCCAGTCTCGAGCTCATAGCTTACCTCACTACACCTAGAGGTCACCTAACTTAGCGCTCGGCTGTTATGCGGCATCTCATTACAATAAATAAATAAGGCTTAACACTAGCCAGTAAATATCTTTGATGATACTAAAGATATATTGAATTATTATTAGGGGTTGTATACAGCTGTCGCCGTTTACCCTCCAACAGGACTCACTGAGTCGCAGTGTGTTACCACTGCCATAGCTGTACTGCCGGTTGGATTTTAGCCATTGCTACATTTATTTAAGGATGTTTAAGTGGCCAGCTTATAGTATCCGAGTGTGATAAATGATAAGTAGCTGTATTTATTTTTTTCGACAAATCACACATTGTCGGTCGACGGGAATCGAACGCACGGAACATGGTTCGGGTGACGTCACTGCGAGCTACGAGATGTGCGCTAATCCGCTCAGCTACCAAGCCGACAAGTTAACAGCCTTATTATGACTTTCAAGTAACAATAATTATTAATTAAAACCTTTCAAAAGAGACATAATTAAGCAAAAAATAAATATGAAATCATCACAGGTTATTAACCGTGCATGTCAAATCAGGAAAATTTAATTAGTGCATCGCCTGATAGTTAACACCTTTCTTCTTTTTTACACACATAGATACTTTTACTTTCAATCTGTAATAGAATTTTAATATCCGGTTAAACAAAAAAATAATGCAAAGTACTTTCTCAATTAGAAATCGGTCAAATGATATGGTAACTATATACATTGTGTGGGTTTAACCCAAGGCTAACAAATTAGTTTAGTTTAGAATCAAAGAGGTCGAAATATATCTGAGGGTAAAATCAAGAACAACCTGTGTCTTATGTACAAGAACACCCAAAGTCTAACTGTAAAGGAACCTATAGAAATCTATATTGTATCAATGTCATATTTTAAAGCAAAAAAATCTGATGTGGCCAGAAAATACGTCCCGCCTTCTATTATTTATTAATTTAAATACATATCTATACGCTACTCCAGTTAAGCCTGCACTTAGGACCTTAGGAGTAAGATAGTGCTTACGGTTCCAGCTTTTTGATTGGTCTAAATGCGAATTCAATTCAATCAGCTGTTGAACGTCACGATAGTGAGAGCAGAAGTCTAAGCTCTGATTATTATAGTATTATACTCTTTTTTCTATTTTGTAACAAAGCTACTCGTATTACAGACCCTAAAGTGTTCGTTCATAGCTTATCCGAGTTTTGTAACAAATTAGTACAATTTATTTTTTTAAGGTTGTTAGCTATGAATGTTAAAAAATATCAAAATTCAAATCTCACTAAATAAACGAACACAATCGATTGTTAAGAATTTTATTTTTATATAATTTTGAATTTAAAAATGAGAATAAGAAGAAGAGATTGAAAAAAGGAGCAAGGCCTTGGTGATCCAGAATGTTTTTTTTATATAATTAAAAAAACGGACATTTCGAACCCTAGTGGTTTATCATCAGCATATTATAAAATATAATGTAAAAAAGTAGTTATTGTTCAATAACAATTAGTCAAAAAAAAAAATTTTTAGTTAAAAATATAAAAATATTTGAACTGCAATACAACTTGATAAAAACCCATCTTTAACTTATGGGTGTACCTGCAGGTATTATATAAAAAAAAACATTCTGGATCACCAAGGCCTTGCTTTTTTTTTCAACGATTTCCCAGCTGATCCTTCTCGACTCAACTCAAAGAAGAAGACAAGAAATAAGAAATTAGGAAGAAATAGAAAATATCGTTGATAGTTGGTGTTTCAAAAATAAGGTTAGAGTTTGAATTACAAGTAGTATCATCAACTAACACCAAATTCCCTAAATTTGGAAACTACGTATTTTTATTTAAAAATAAAAATTTATTCAAATCGTACAAAGAATAAAATATTCTTTAATATTTATGAACACAAAATGTCAAAAAATAATATTTAACTTCGTTTTTTCAAGAATTTCAAATGATTGTATTTCCGGTTGACCAATTATAACGAAAATCTAACCAGCTCTTTATATTGATGAAAAAACGTGGAATACGAAAAATTTGTAATTTTTGAAATTGTAGTATTGACCAAAGACAATACCTGTCTTACTTATAAGTGATGTACGGTACAAATAAAACCATTAGAATAGACGATTGTTTATGTACATATTTAAAATAGTTTTTATTATTTTATATTGCAGAATTTATATAATGTCATCGAAATTTATTTTACAGTTATATAGAGTTCATAAAGAGTTCACATCGCCCACAGGGCGTATTCCATATTTAAAATTATAAAAATTAAACTAAGTTTATTATTAGGTTTCTATAAAAAATGTGTGCAACTACTACACAATTTTACATTAAACATAATAATAAATAAATAGAACACAACAACAAGAAGAAGAATAAAAAGAAATAGGAAGGGAGCCAGTATTCACAACCACAACAAAAAGAGAACATTATTAAGTTCTCTTTATAAAATTCTTATTTAAGTCTTGAGTTCCGTAACAAATAACTACTGGCTTCACAATAGGAAAAAAATTGAAAAATATTGTCTAGTAGTGATTTTGTGGCTGCTGATATTGTTGAGGAGCTTGCTGATATTGTTGCTGAGGTTGATATTGTTGAGGTTGATACTGAGGCTGAGGTTGATACTGAGGTTGAGCCTCATAATGTTGAGGTGCTTGTTGAGGGACCACATTATTTCTAGCATTTGCTTCGGCGAAAAGAGCAAAATGTTGAGCCCTAGCTGCAGCTACATCTGGTGCCTCTTGAGGGAACCCATCTGGACCAATTTTCGCCAGAGGTACCGGGGGGCGTTGAGGCTGTTGAGCCTGATACTGCTGAGGTTGAGGCTGGTACTGTTGAGGCTGAGCCTGAGGTTGATACTGTCCCTGGTTGTATTGTTGAGGCTGATATTGTCCCTGGTCGTATTGTTGAGGCTGGTATTGTCCGTCTTGAGTTGATTGTTGAGGCAAACCTTGGAAATTGGCCAAATGGGCACTTCTGGCTTGTTGTACAGCTGCAGGTTCTTCCGGGACCCCATGGGCGTTGAGTCTAGGCACGTGTAAGGGGCCCTGGTAACCCCCGGTGGGACCAGAGGGAGCGGGGGCTCCGCCGTAGTGTTGAGCCGAAGCCACGGTTATCAAACATAATGCAAACTGCAAAAGTGGAAGGTTATTATAAACCTTGAACTACTACAAGATAAATGCGAGAACGATAACACACCCACAAAACCAAGGTAAGCTATGGAAAAAATGGTGGAAGGCTAGCTGGTCAAAAAATGGGAAATTAGATAGTTCCTTTATGTTAAGATAAAAAATTAGGTTGGTCTTGTGAATAGTATAGGAAATAAAAGCGTGACTAAAATAGTTTTGGTGTAATATGTAAGAATTATCGCATTTTTAGTAATGTCTTTTGAAGCATAAAATATAAATTATTTTTTGTTACTATGTCATTGTATAAAATTCATTGTAAACCAGAAACCGCACCCACATATATTATAATTGAGAGAATTTTTTGAAGAACAACTTTTATAGGTCAAGATTTATAAAACAGATCCATAATCAATTAGTTCTGGTGTCGTTAGAATTTTTTTGATTAGCATTTAATGCAATTTGCTTGCAGGGTCGGTATTAGTTAAATTCTTTATATATATATACATACATATATATATATATATATATATATATATATATATATATATATATATATATATATATATATATATATATATATATATATATATATATATTTAAATTCCTATAGCAATACAACACAATCTTTGGTGTACAGACGGCCACTAGAAGTCCGTATCGATGATGTCACCAAAGAATCCTTCCACAAAATATTTCCGGCTATTTCCGATTTATTATATTGTCAAATTTGAGAACAAACTTGTACTTTCCTGCCTCCCTAATTATTATAGGTAAAAAAACTTCAAATAAAAGTTATAAAGCATAAAATTCCACATGTAATTCAATAAACAAAATTAATTTTACATGTATTGTAACGGTAGCACTAAGGTATGAACATGTCGAAGACACCTCAAAAGTAGTGACAGCCATGGAATTGAAACAAATAAAGTAACAAATGTTTAATTTAATATGGTAATTTAGGTTAATATATTTTTTGTACGATCGAGTTATTTTTTTATGTTTACCGATAGTGTTTCCAAGACAGTAGGTCTTGCTGAACGGTAAGTGATGTGACTCACGTCGGTAAGTGATGTGTTTCACTTACCGTTCAGGAGGCGAGACGGTAAATAAATTAAAACAAAAATTAAAGCCTACTTCAAAAATGACAACTAAAATTTTTTAATATGTCAAAATAATTTTCAAATCTTATTTTTCTTTTAAATTTTGTGCGTCGATCGTGCAATAAATAGTATAAGCATCACGAACGTCACTAAATTATGGTATGATTAGCGAATGAAAGGACGTTTAAATAATTTTATAGATGTGGTTTCTTTTGAAACTCTAGAGAAGAATAAAATTGTACGAAACATTTAGGTATGAAATTTTTGCATGAACCCATTTAAATACTGGACTAGGAAAGCATAGAAATACATTACTATATCTGGCTGAAAATAGATGGCCGACTAGGGTAACTGAATATCCAAACAGGGCTGCGTTTAAAATATTTTAAACATTTTTCGTTTATGTTGATTATAACAAAATATTTTAATCTTTAAACTATTTAGTTTGGCAATTCTATGAAATAGGATTATTTTGCTTACACCTGAAATGAACGAACTAAAATTTGCGGTATTAAATTTTTTAAATACATCCCTGAATCCTGTGGCTAAAGTCATTTTAAATGCCTCCTGGTATTTAGTATAAGGGTCAGTTTTCTTTCCAATCAAATATAGGGAAATGTTTTCAAAAGAAACCACATCTATTAAATAATCTTTCATTCGCTAATCATACTATACCGATCTCAGACAAAATTGGGACCTTCGCTTCGCTCATTTCTCAAACATTGTCTTCCATAGGTAAACTGTCCTTACCGTTCTTATTACTTAATATACTATTTTATTAGGTATTATTTATCATTTCTGTTCAACTTCATATATTAATTTAAATATATAATTATTCACTTTAACATAAATCACAAATAAAAATAATCTAACTTGTCATGCAAACCGTTTAACGTGTGTTAATTTTTTGTTTTAATTCCATGGTTATCGCTAATTTTTGGGCGATTTCTAGCATTTTTATACCTAAATTCTGTCGTTACAAAGCATTCAAAAGAAATTGTGCTTATTGATTCAGATGTAAAATTTTAAGCTCTACAACTTTTATTAGAAATAAAAAACTGATTTTACATATTAAAGTACTATTTTTGTTTGTTAGAGTCACCATCCACTATATTAAATTATATTATTCATAACGTTTGGTACGTAAGTTATGAAGAACCCAAAATTTTGGGAAAGAGTTAAAATACAATAATACAAAAAATAATTGAAGAGCTCTTCTCAAAAACAACCATAGTCCAAATATTGTGTATAGCGACATGTACTTTCAAGGATGCCACACAGTTTGGTGAAACTGTTTTTCGCAAAAAGTATCTTAGTCACAGGTTATTACATTTTAAAGTTTGAGCGTTTCTAAAAAAAATCATATATGATTAACAACCAATAAAGAATTTTCTAATATTTAAACAAGATCTTGCGTTAAATTCAATTACGTTATTGTATAAAAATAGGGAAACTAGAAAGTAGTTTTTTTGATTATATCAAATTGACAAAAATGGTTTAAGGTTGTTTTTGCTAAGAGCTCTTCAATTCGTTTGTAACAATAACGATAAAGTTTACTTATTATATTTCTTGTAATGTAAAAGAAATTTAACAATACAATTCTACATTAGAAATAATAATTTTTAACTTATACAAAGCATGAATCATATAATTATAGTATTCCGTGTCCATTTAGAAAGAAGAAAGCAGTACAATACACCAATTAACTCACATAAAAAATATGTAGCGAAACAATGCCAAGCACTTCGGAAGGAAGCAAGTAATGCCACAAAAAAATTGTATAAAATTACAACTATTAATTCGAAAAAAATTGTATTGAAACAATACCAAGCACATCGGAAGGAAGTAAGTAAAGCGACAAAAAAAAAAATACAAATATTAATGCGGATATATTTTTTGCTGTAGTAATTATTGACTTACAATAGTCTTCATGTTGTTGTGCGGTATGCTCTACCTCTACCTCTTCGGGGACTGTAGGCTAACTGGCTCCCAAAAAGGCGGCGTGCTTTATATACCCACTGAACTACCAAGGTCTCTTTCACCGCCCGAAATGTTCTACAATGAGGAACCACAGGGACTAGGTATGAGAGCACCGGCCCAAGAACATGGACTTATCTTTTATTAAGGTAAAGTTTACAGATAATCGCTTCTGTATATGGAACCAGGGCTATTACTTACAAAATATTAACAAGAAAATGGGAAAATGTTAAATAAGTGATCTGTATTCAATTTTTTTTATAAGACAAGTGACATTTAGTATAATTTATTTAAAGGTGTGTGAAGGATAATAAATTATTGAGATTTTGGGGTGTGATGACCTGGTTTGAAATTTATTCCAAAAATGGTAATAAAGGAAAAAATAAACTTATAAATGAATATATTGTCTGTTTAATAATATTTTTATTCATAATTATTGATATGTCGATTCCTAACCTTTAAGAAGTTGGGAAATACGTTATTCTTAACTGCAATGACAATCTCATAAATGGGAAACGACTGATCAAGCTTCCCCTATATTTTTATAGTGTTGCCTATAGTGACATTGTTATACATAATAAAGTAGGCTAGACAAATCATGATAGAGCTGCCAAAAAATAATAATAAAATTGAAGTTTATAACTCAGTGATTATTTGATAATTATTGATTTAAAAAGAGGATGATTGTGAATAAAATAGTATACATACCTCGGTGGGAGTTGATCACAGCCTCGCGCTGTATCTGACTTCGAGGCTTCGTCTCTCGGTAAAATATATAAGTGGTCGACTGTAATGAAACATATCCTACCTCGGATGTAATATATTATTAAACTTATGTGAAAAATTTGCTTATTCTTATGTCCGGTTGCAATAATTTTCATCAACGCTTTGTTTAATTAACGGTTCATCAAAACGAACAAATGCAACGTGATTTTTTGACAGCAATGATTTAAATATCATAAGAATAAGGAAACTGATTCGAATTTGTTCATTATGATTGTTCGTTAATTAAACAAAGCGTTGATGAACGTTTCTGCAACCGGGTATTATAATTTACGGTTTTGAATTTAAGATGGCAGCGTTTTTTTTCTTAGATTTTCTATGGAATACGAAGAACCTCTTTGTTACAATGTACCAAATTTCAATTGTACCTATTCCATGATATTTCTGGCAATAAAAATGAACAGGTAAAAAACAAATCTTCGGAACTGGAAAAAAATCTTAGAATATGCAACTCGAGAGGTAAATTATCTTTGACCAGTCTTGAATTGATTGCCAGCCCTCACTTCGCTCAGGTCGCAAACTAGTCTTCGACTGGTAAATGCTATATAATCTAATAATCTTATATCATAAATAACTATTAAGTGTTAATATTTGTTTTTTATCAATAACTTGATAATGACGGACTATCATAAAATTTTCTATTCTTCATTTTTTATTTGTTTTAGCCCTCATTTTGATATAATGGTCCATATCAATACGCATGATGATTAGTGTAGGTGGGAAGTAAAGCACACTGTTTATTTTATAAAATCTTTTTTGTTTTAGCCCATTGATCAAATTCCTTATGTGACATCTGTATATAGGGTCATAAGGTTTGGTTAAGTACGCGAGTTTTAGAAATTGAATAAAAGTCACACGACATGATTTCTAAAACATATATCATTGTTACAATTAATTATGTAATGTAATAATATTTAACAAATAAAATGTACATATGTAGAAATAAATACACAAAAAACAATTGTTGCTAGGTATATGATCTGTTTAAAATGTTAATTTTTTCTCATAACAAGTGACATTTCATTTGATTGGCTAATTTTTACATTTATAGTTGAACAATAGGTAGTGCTTCAAAAACAATATATTATAAAGAAATATTTTGTCACATTTTTTATAACAATTGATTTAAAATAATGTCAACATTCGGTAATTTTGGAAATTTGTGATTAAAAAAAAAAATCAACAAGAAACCTTCAGTGTTCAGTGTTAATAATACTAAGAGTACCTTTCTGTCAAACTTAACATAACTGTAAAATAATTAATGTTGATTATAAATGTTATTAATTCTGTGTTTTAAACTGTCTATAGCACTAAAGCCCTTTTGATATTGCTGACATATCTATACATTGGTTGTTCTTGTATTAAACGACAAATATATTTCGAACAACAATAAACTCTCCGTTAATTAAGAAAGAAAGGCAACAAAATACAAGAATGTAAAATGATTTCATTATGGCAAATATTATGAAAATTTTGTGTCGCAAATTTACGAAATAATTACTAAATGCGTGCACAAATATTTTATTATTTCACAGCATAATAAAATTCAGTTTTGTAATGCATGCTTTGTACGAGTATATTAGAAAATGCATATAGGTTTTCAGGGTTATTCATATTTATACAGTGAAGGGTTTGTATTTTTTATGCAGTTTTCAAGGTCTTACAAAAATATATTATCTATATAATCTGTAAAATTATATCACACCAAAAGTTATTTTTATTTATAAATCTATAAAAGATATAAAGAAGAATGTAAAAGTGACAGGTAGAAATTTAATATCTTTTAATATTAGTAATAACATAAATTGTCAAAAAATAATATTTAGATGTATTTTCTAATAAAAACTGTTTCTTACTTGATGTAAACTACTACTTCCGGTTATCCAATTGTTACCAAAAACTAATCAGTTCTTTCCATCAATGTTAAAAAGTTAAAATAAGGTATACAAAGTTTCATTATATTATAATCTCATAGTATTTGAAAAATCGTCCCTAGTACATCCACACATCGTAAAAATCGGATTCTATTCACAAATGCCAAGTATTTTCTACAACATTGAAGAATTGATGTGTAATTTTTACAACTTGTAATATCGATGCTATATTTTTCGTTTTAACTGACAGTTAAGTTAACACAATAGACAGTGTAACCTAACGAGTGGTAAATACATGTTTTGTTTATAAAACAAACGAACAAACCAGTAAATAGTCTCTACGAAAGAAGCATATACTTGGAAACTTTAATACTAGGTAAAGCACCGCACCCACTAGCTCGTGGCCAGTCTAGTGATTGTATTGTACTATGACTAGCCATTTATTTTTTTTGTGGCTAAGGTAACTTAGTAACTGTATCACGTATCACGTATTGTTTTTATAACAATTACAGCTACAAACCAATAAAGATGTTTACACAGACTTTTGCGGATTACTGTAGCGGAACATTGTATGAAAGAATAAATGAATATATTGGCAAAATTTCTTAATTTTTAGGTTGAAATGTGATGTAATAATAATGGAATATTTTAATATATTAATAATTATGGATGTGTACACTCTAATTGTAGAAGGAAAAGGAATAGTTTTTATAGGGATTCGCGAAAAAATATTTATATATAATAATGTAACGTTTTCATTTATATGGGTGAAGTGTAAAAATTAAAAAAATATTATTAATTAAAATAGATGTTTATTAAAACTATAAATAAATATTTAAAAAATAATAGAAACAAGTATTACTATGGTTAAACAAATATTTAAATACTTTTAAGAATAAGAATATAAATAATTACTTAAACACTAAGATTATTTATTTATTTATTTAAAAATTATTACATTGTTCATGTAATACAAGTTAAAAATAATTACAAGAAACACTAGTTTATTACATTTCAATTACAATATAATGTAATACGATTTTTACTAAACTGTATAAGTTTATTCGTGATATTTTTATGCGTATACTCTTCTGGGTTCTAGCGAACTTGTAATAATTAGCTCGCCGTGCCGCTTGTGTTTTGGTTTCTGGATGAATATACTATTTAGTTCGTAGTTGAGTTTTAAACATAACATTCATCATGCCGAAAGTAGAGGGTTCTGGGAGAAAAGAGTGACAAGACTGGGCAAATGTTAAAACAAATGATGGTAAAACCATATGCAAACAAACTTATACAATTCTTTAACATGCCTAAATTTTTATAGTAACTGGATTTTTAACGTTTTTTTTTCAAGTGGGTTTTTTCGGGCTGGGTTTTTTCGGGCTGGGTTTTTTCATGACAACCCTGATATCTACAGCTATCCCAATATACCAGTAACTTCCCAAGCACTCCACTTGACACTATACTGCATACGCTTACCACGGTACTGCTATTCTACTAAACTCGCTAACTTCCACAACTAACAGAACTCCACAGCCTCTGTATATTCAACCCCCGATCACATAACTAATGTCATGTGATCAGGGAATCAACTGATCTAACTGTCGGACTTCACTAACGGAACCGTCTCTCCGTATTCACTAATGGAACTCAATTCGTTAACCCAACTCAGCTGACTTTGTAACTATGTATGTAACTAACTAACTATCGGACATAGCTGCGTCCCTTTTATGCAGCTGCCATTACCTCTTCTAGAGAAGTCTCGAACATTCCATTGAATGGAGAACGTACCACAGGGATCAGTTTTGTGCCATTTAAAATTCGAAATATTTGGCGTCGGTAGGGATTGAACCCGATTCCCTAGATTCGCGACCAGACAATCAGGCACGCGGCCACAAAGTATGGTGATAGTGCTGAATCCAAGAATCATCAAAAGTTAAAAGTCGATGCAAAAAATCCAGCTTGTTTCACTTAAATTACTCCAACAGGGCCTTGGAGCATCCAACGCCCAGTCACCTTTCTTATGCTCAATTCTTCAAGTAATACTCGTATGATAATCGCGTTCCTTCGATATGCCCACAGCCTTTGCTATCTTTTAAACTTTAATTTGACTATCATCCAATATCATTTGGTGAATTTTTTCGATGATATTGGTGATGGTCGCAGATGTTGGTCATCCTGAATACTTATCATTAACCAAGCTGGTACGACCACATTTAAATTCAGCTGCCCATGTTTTCACGGTGCAAATGATGGAGCAGAAACCCCGAAAACAGCTTCCAACTAGGATTTAATGTGCGCAGACGTATTGCCTTTTAAATGCCAGAGTTTAATCACGATACGATTTTTGAATTTTTCCATTTTTATAAAAGCACTGAATGCGACTGACACAAATGACTCTCAAATAATAACTAAAACCTCCAAAATTACTGAAATTTTTCAGATAGGGCTGTTGCAAGAATTTTTATATGACTTTAAGTACTAAATTTTAAAAGATATTGTTCTTTAAAAAATCTGGCGTGGCCAACACAATACCTCCCGCCATTTACAGCCCGAGTCACAAAAATGAGTAAGTTTTTTGGATTAGCGAATTTTACTCTAAATTTGACAGTTTATTTCTTAAAATAAAGTCTAATCTAATCCAAGTAACTACCTTTTTTTAAAGCCCCCAACAGGATTAAATCCCTATTATAGAGTGTGTTCACATTCACACACATCCATGCCTTAGTGGGATTCGAACCCAGAGCCCCGAGGGCACTCATGACATGAGGCGTTGCTCTAATCATTGAGCCACCGGAACTATAATAAAATGAAGATTAAATTTTAAATATCGGGATAGAATAGAATTTACTAATCTAAAAATGGGGATTAGCTTAAATATTTTTTTGAATCGTTAATTTTTATTAATCTAAATACATACTTACACATTTACTTATGCTGGAAACTGTATTGAATTCCTTTTCTATTGTTCTATTTACACTTTCCTTTTTAAAATGTTACTAATATTATTTTTAAATGATTAGTTCTTTGATAGTGACATTTATCTGTCAGTTACATACATTTGAATAACTGCGTTAATTAATGCAAATCTATAGAAAATTTAAAAATCTTTAATTTTTATAATAACATTAATCTCGAAAAAATAACATTTAAAGGTATTTTTCGAAGATAAACTATTTTGAGCTTCTAGTAAAATGCCATTTCTAGTTATCCGATTTTCACCAAAATCTAATGGGCTCTTTCCAATACAGAAAATCTTCGAAATACAAGATTTCAAAATTTTCTGAATGATAGTACTCGTATTTGAGTTAGAGTGGAGGATCCACACACACATACACACAGACATCAACGTGAAAATGTTAAAATTGGATTCTAAGGACTTTAAAACGTGCTCATTTACCAAAATCTTGATATGCGATTTTTAGCACGATCTACCAAGGGGAGCGGAAGGTAAAAACCTTAAATTTGAAAATATCACGGAATATCTATTAGATATTTTATAATTAATTATTGAAATTTGTGTAATATTTTGTAAAAGTCACGTGATCTGAAACAGAATGTGATGTCAGAGCACATACAGTTTAACATGTGACAAACTATTGTCTACTTTTATTTATATAAAGAACGTAAATTGTATTCCTATTGGCTATGAATGACGTACTGTATGTGCTCCGATATCCTAGGAGTGAGATTTTGTTTTCCATGTCTATTTCTGGCGCCAATCTTTTTATTTAATTATTGCCGAAAATAACAATAAATTATTATTATTTTTTGTATTAATACTATAAAAATATTGAATAAACTTTCAATTAAAATACTTTTAAAAAATGTAAATCCGGCTCACGATTAACGTCATCTAAGTACATGTTGAGGCTAAAAACTTATCAATACCTGCTCGTACATAATTATTGTTATTTATAGGGTAGAATAATAATTGTAAAAGTTTAATTATTTACATTTATTAAAATAATTCACAATGACTTCGCTTATCACACACATGAACAATATATGTACATAATGTTACAATGATTTCTCAAGGTTGGAATGTTGAAGGTAAACCGTTACACTTTTCTTACGGCTTGTTAAAATTTCCTGTAGAGACAGTTAATAGTACAGTACGAGAATAAAGAAAGAAAGAAATAAACTTGATCACCATCAAACTAAATAGGAAATAATAAAGTGACAGAGTCCAGATTCCAGATTTGAGAAGAAATAAAGACAAGAAAGAGATAAAGATTTTAGACCCGATTTGGAAAGAAGGAAAAAAGGATGATGTTTTTTTATCCTTGCCAATGGTTGGCGGGAGGTACTTGGGCGTGGAGGGCAGCATTTCTGGAGTTTACTTCAGCATAGGCGGCTTGGTGGGCTGCACGAGCTTGGGCCACAGCTTGGTCATATTGGGGCATACCTATATTTGGAAAAATTAAGATGATGCATTTTTAACTGATGATTGCACTCTTTATAAAGTTGTTAGATTTTGTTGAATCAAGATTGGTATTCATCTACCATTTGAATGAGTTATATGTCAGTTTTAAGGAACATAGGAGCCCAAACCTATATTAATTCGGCAGGTTTACATTTTCAACAAATTGTAAAATTTAAACAAACGGTTAGAAATTTCTACAAAATTATATCGGCTAATTTAAATATAGACTTAAAACTTTAAAAAACTATGGACTAAATTACTGGTGATAGAAAGATTTAGCTTCTACCGAGATCCTTTACTTTTGGCACAATGAAAAACAACTTCGAAAAAATCCAGTGCGTATAGTAAAACCTATCTTGCAAAACGTATGGGACAATATTCACAGGAAAATGCGTAGGGTTTAGGTACGGATACAATGCCTACAATAGAATTGAAGCTAGTAGGTATTACTAATAAAGGAAACGTACCTAATCTAATATAAATGGCGAAATATATGAATAACATATTCAGTTTTTGTAAGTTTAGAATCTAACTAGTCGAGAGTCGTAGGTTTTATAATTTGTTTGTTGAAAATGTTAACCTGCCGAACTAATATGAGTAGGAGCTTTTACTTGGTAAACTAATGGGGGCTTATATGAAATTGACGACACAACGGTCACAACACACAACCTCCCCTACAGTACCACATGTGTTTAGAAGAAGACAACAAGCTTGAAGAGAGATATTTTTTATTACCATGGCCTCTTTTCTCTTCTCTTCTCAACGTATCACTTTTGTTATAACATATTAACTGATGATAAATTCTAAAAAAATCTGATGTGGCCAACACATGACCTCCCGTCAATGCCACGTTTGAAATAGCAATGAGCTTTTAGTAAAGTATCACTTCCGGTTGATCGTTTGTAAACAAAATCTAATTTGTTGTTCCAATAAATAGAAAAGTCAGTAATACCAAATTTTAGATTATATTTTTTCTATTTTGGTACTTTATGAAACCCATTTGGATGTCATAAAGTACTTCTTTATAGCATCCAAATGAGTTACATAAAGTACATATTAAACAACCGAAATTGAAATTCCTGAATATGAAATAACGTAATTTTTTGAAAAAATGACCAAAATATAAAAAATAGTATAAAATACACGTTTCATAAGACATTTAAGCGTACTATTGTCACCTTAGAAAACTCGCGGCAAGCCGCTCGTTACTAAGAATGACGCGTGCGCTAAAATCATGTCTTATGAAACTTGTATCTTAATGTACTATTATAATGTTTTTCCTCGAAAATGTATTAAGAGCTCCAAATTAAGTACCATTTCCGGTTTATAATATAGGTATAGTCAAAATCTAATGTTGTTTCAAATTTTACACGAGTTTTAAATACCAAATTTGAGAAGTTTTGAATCGTTTTAATATATTTTTTTCAAGAAAATCTAATTGTAGCTTCCTGTAAAGTAGCACTTCCGGTTTATCAATTTTAGAAAACATCTAGTATGTCGTTCTCATTAATATAAAAATCTTAAATACAATTTTGAAAAGTTTTGAATTGTATCAATTCATTTTTCACGTAAATCTGTACAGGGCTTCAAATAAAGTATCACTTCTGGATATTGTATTCAAAATCTAATATATGCCTTTATATAAAAGTCTTAAATTCTAAAATTGAAAAGTTTTGGATTATATTTTAATATAGTTTTTCATTAAAAATTGTTATGGGCTTCAAGTAAAGTATCACTTTTGGTTATCCAATTTTACCTAAAATCTAATCAACTCTTTATATGAATACAAAAAGCTTAAATACGGAAAATATAAATATTTTGAAGTTTGTTATAAGTTATCGTGGAGGAAAAAATCGGCACACACACACACACACACACACACACACACACACACACACACACACACACATACACAGCATCATTGTAAAAATAGTGAAAACGTGTTGTGGAGACCCTAATTCACTGAAAATTCACCATTGAATTTTTGGATCGATAACATTACCTCCCTTACCTTCGGTATGACTGGAGGTAAAAATATAACACCGAAACAAAATTATCCAACACATTTAGATACTGTTTTATATTCTTAGCATATTTGAAAATTAACCACGGTTCGGTGCTGGTTTCAAGTGGTAACCACCTGGTTTAGTAACCGGGCATGAATAAACGAATGTTTGCCCTTAATCGAATACTACTATTGCTGCTTTTCTTATTTCCATAACTGTCACACAAATTACATGGGTACAACAAGATTCTAACCTAATTTCTAATATCTAACCGCCGTAACCGCCAACTTGGCGCAAACATAACCAAAATTTTCTTGAACCGTATTCGAATTTGTGACCGGTTATTGAAAAATCTAACCGCGGTTAGAGTGGATCCTTTTTCGAATATACCTGCTATAAGAGATCATGGTAATACTTATCTCTTTCTTCGAGCTTGTTGTCTTTGTTTAAACAGGTTTACTCCAGAACTCAGCAGAGGGAAACAACAAAATTCTAAAATTATGTCCCTATTTTGGAACTGGACACGACACTAATATAGATTTGCAGTTTGTTTTGAGATTTTGAGTAATCAAATAAATTTTGAATTTTATCGATTGATTTTATTTCTAAATATCCTAGGTTTTTCAGTATTAATTTCATTGTTTGTTTATAATTTCTTGTTAGTATCTTTCCCCTTCTTCTTACCGTCAGGTCCAACCCTCGCCAAAGGTCCAGTATACCTAGGCTGAGGGGGTGCATATTGAGCCTGAGGCTGTTGCCACTGTTGTTGAGGTGGTTGACCCCACTGTTGTTGTTGTTGGGGTTGATTCCATTGTTGTTGAGGTGGGTTATATTGAGCTTGGGGCTGGGGTAGCCTTTGGTAAGCAGCCAGGTGCTTGTTGCGCTCCGCCACTACCTCTGGGGGCTCTTGGGGGACGCCATTGGGGCCGATTACAGGGATGTGGTAAGGACCATTGTAGTGCTGGGCACTTACGGCCACCAAGAGGGCGGATGCTACAACCTGGAGGAGTTATCGAAGATGTTGGTGAAAGTGGTTGAAGGTCTTTTTAGAAAATTTTAATTGTTTAGAGATTTAGAGCCAATTTTACAATCTCCGATTAATATTTTAACTGTCAGTTAAATTAAACAAAGTGAAATGATCTGCCAAATGACAAACTTATCATCTGCCAATAAACAGATTTAGGCCTGGTTTTCATCTCTAAGTAAACTCTCTTTTAACTTACTTAAATACCAAAGAAAGATTTTTTCTGAAATATCATGGACTTCACTGGGATTTGAACTACCATCGATGCTACGATATCCTTGTAAGTCAATGGATTTTTCACAGATTTTTAAAGCTAGTCTTATAGGCCCACTATTCGCATCTCTGTTTAAATTATCTGTTAACTTAACTGTCAGTTAAAATGAAAAATATAGTATCGATATTAGCAGAAGTTGTAAAAATTATATATATGTCAATTTTCCGATGCGACATTTTTCATTTGTACAATTAAGTTAACAGATAGTTTAACCAGAGGCGAAAATATGGAGCCATAATATTGTTTATTTATATAAAATTTAAAATTTTAACTGGGGATTGTACGATAGGTCTTTAATAAATAGTACAGTAGTAGGCTTTTAATATTGTTAATCTAGGTACAAGTATTTTTGTATTAGTAATCGTAGATAAAATTTGCACTCTAGCGGAGCAAACCCGGTACTACGGAAAGCAATCGTACACGCGTCATATTGAATAAGTAACAAGCTGACAGCGGAGTGAATAGTTTAATAATTAATAATTAAACTTCGTAACACGTATCACCTACATCTAAAAAACCTTTTTAAAACTCGGTTTGTATACACAGTTTACAAAACACAGTGAATAAATAAACTATCATATGTCAAACAAATTGTACGGCGGCCATCTTGTTTCAAAAATCAGCGCCACCGTATACAAGAATTAATAAGTAATACTGAAAAAAATTTAACATTAATTCTTTTGCAAAGTACAAGCGATTGAGGTTTGAGTAATGTTTCATTTTCTAAGCAATTTGATTGGTTGCCTGACTATAAAATAAGACGCGCGCTCGACCACTGGTGAGAACATGATACGTCATACGTTATACGCCAAATTCTGAACTTTAAAAATTCATATCTCGCTTGGTACGTAAAATTTTTGAATTGCGTTTCCACTAAAATTTTTAGATCACCCTGTCCTTACAGAAAAAAAATTAACTTCGACTATTTAAAAAGCAAGTACGGGAAGACATATTTCCCAAAAGAGTGCTGTTTTAAAGCACGAGTAAAGCGAGTATTTTCATTGAGCGAATACAAGGATGTCGTTTTTGCGAAAGAGGTTTGTACAATATTTTTTTAAACCAAAGATGGCACTAGCGCACACAAATATATTATGAAAATATTGGCAGAGCAAGAAAAGGATAATAAGCCGTACCCAAAACAAAAACTGTATTAATTCATTCCAAATATTTTTTTTACAGTTATTATTGAAACATTTAGAACCGTGAACGATTCGTTTATTGAAATACGAAGAAAGATTTTTGTGAAAAATTCATGGACGTCATTGGGATTTGAACTCAGGATGATTTCATAGCGCAGTTGGTAAAGCATCCTATTAGACATAGGAAAATCCTGAGTTCAAATCCCGGTGAAATTTGAATTTTTCACAATTTTTTTGAACACTTTTATTATCACTTTAATCCACTATTTGACATCCACTTACAAGTAATTTCATGGCGACCTCCTTCTAGGGACTGTCTCACCTGACTAACTTCCTCTACGTCTCCTGCAGGTTATATACCTGCCGTGCACGTGCGCATGCACACGCACCTAGTGCACTCGCCCGCGCGCTAGGAGTGCCTTTCCTCCCTGCAAGGACTCAGACACTCACTAACTGTTTATGTAGTGCCCCGTTCCCCTCAGAGTAGTTAGAGTAAGAACACAAGGGCATGAGACACTTTTTATCACATTCCGCAAGTAAAAGTGAATTAGATTGAATTTGATTTGGAATTAGAAGGTCTAGGAGGAGATACCTACATTAGTTTTTAGATAGGATTGTCAAATTATTTATACAAATGTCAAATGTACATGTATTAAATCTATATTAATCACTAATTAACAGAAAACAATTTGTATGGTTATCAAAATTGAAAATGAAGTTTTCATTATTTTGACAAATATAGTTATTTAAGTATTAAGGTTAGTAAGTGCTTTCTACCGGTTTAGAATGAGTTTGGAGATCTTTTTTTGCACGAGCGACACACAAAATAAAAAAAATAAGATTTCAAAATTAATTTGACATATTGAAAATTTTTGGTCATTTTTAAAATAAGCTTTGATCTTTGTTTTTATTTACTTACCGCCTCCGTCTCCTGATCAGTAAGTGATACACACCACTGCAGTAATTTGTAAATAAACTTGACTGTTGCCTTGTGTTATGATTCAAAGGCAATGATTCAAAGGCTACTACATGTGACAATAAAATTTCGAAATATTTTACTCTAGGATAACGTTTTCCCAGTCATAGAAAAATGATACTCCTTCCTTCGGTGCTTTTTAGCCATTGGTCTTCGACTTCTGACTACAAATTACACCTATGGAAAAGTGATGCATTTTTATCCCTTAAGGCCTGTGTCCACGATGCTAGAAATCGTTGCGAGTTCTCGATCACATTTTTTGATCATAAACATTGAATTTGTATAACTACAGATGTCAGGTTGGTCGAATTTATGAAGTTACTTTTAGCTATTTCTACCAATACTAAAAACTAATAAAACATAACTGAGAAATTATCCAGGCAGTAAGTAAATAAAATTTTTACCTCTAATATATTAATTTATTTATAAGTAATTATTTATAGTAACTTATCAAAAATAAGTAGAATTAGGTAATATTTTATAACATTATAATTTTTAGGCTTATCAAACATCAAACGTCAAGATTTTAAATTGGTAACATGTAAATGAAATTAGCAACTTGTACGAAAAAATGGGGCAGAACGCATTTTTCCATTCTAGTTTTCTATTCGATTTTTGCGTCCGAGTTTGTAGTGTCCACGATCCGAGTTATCGAATTGCGGTCTATATCCGAGAACTCGGATCGATTTCTGGGATCGTGGACACAGGCCTTTAAAGTAGGTACATGTTTCTAAGGCATTAATGGCGCTAATATAAACAAAAATAGAAATTGCAAGCAAATTGCGAATTTCTTCGTGAAACAAACCAGCACCAAATAGTGTAAGAGGCGTCTATAGTTACTTGTTGTGCTGGCCAGCTTCTGATGATGACTGAAAAGTTGACTCAGAATTTGTAAATTGTGAAACATGACGCTAATATAATCCTTAATAATTAGAATTTGACAATCCGTGGCTTCGATTGTATTGGACACGGTCTGAAGCAAGTTACCACTAACAAATTATTCATTAAGCACGGATCGAAGCAAAACTATTAGCTCTTAACATAAAGGATCTTACAGCGTTTTCCATTTATACATTTAGTGCGAACTTTTTTTCCCAGAGTGTATAACTCGTTTTCCATTTATATAATCAGTGCACACTAGCTGAGTTTTTCGTGTTTCATTTATACTTTTCGAGTGAACTGAACCTTACCGAGGTTGCACTTTCTTGCAATTACTACGATCGTCAGTTCTTGCGAGTGCAGTCTGTCAAATTCATATATATATATATATATATATATATATATATATATATATATATATATATATATATATATATATATATATATATATATATTGAGTTTTTAAAAGTATCTGCGTAAGTAAAATAGATGTAAAAAAATTAAGTCTTCATAGCCCGAATCTTGTGTAATGTAACCTCTGTATTTGAGAGTGACAGCTGTCGAATTTGCACTGGACTTTTCTAATGTTTCATTTAAAATGCACTACGCATGTATTGTAATAACAACGGACATGATGTCATTAGCTGCACGAAGTGAAAAACTAAATATATAAATGTTATTAGAAACTGGGAAATAATATGTGTGAAGACAAATTAATGTCAGTTTCATTGATACCATTAATAACAATTATTAAACTATTTATTTAGAAAAACGGTGTACTTTGATACATTTACCTATGCTCATATTTAATGTAGAAGGTAGCCTTGGAATAATTTAAATTCGTAATTTAAGTACCGTTTAAAATAAAAATAACAATCACCTGAAATTGTCTGTCATTGTTCATCCATAAATTAAGTTTTCTTAGAATTTTATGCGTTATACTTAACGGATATAATTGACAACCATAAAAGATTTTATTCATAAAAATAAATAATAAGATTCTCACGGTTTTTACGTTTTACGTTGTACAGAATGTTTCACAAATTCGGGTATAAACTTTAAGAGCATATAGTAATGACTAAAATAAATAAAAAAAGCTTAGTCAACATGGGTTCAACCTTCAATAATTTCCGAGATATAAGGCAGTGAAACTGAGTTTTTTACGGGGTTTACCTCTGCTATCTCTAAAATTATAAGAGTTAAGATTTCGATGAAATGAGACTTTTCGTTTACCTTTGAGAGAACACCAAAGATGTGCCTTTGTTTTTCAAAAAAAAAAAAAAAAATGTGGCCAGCACATTACCTTCCGTCAGTTCTATGTATTTTTGTACAAATTTCATACACAAAGTTTCTTGCAAAAGATTCTATTTTTTGTATATTTCCTTCCGGCAGCTATATGTATTTTATCAGTGGCGTAACGGGCCCGCAGAGCCCGCATTGCGGGCGGGCCCCCGGCTCTAGAGAGGCCCCAATTTACAAGATTTATAATTTTGTTACTACTGCAAAATTTTGAATTTATTCTTTTTTTTTGTAGCAACATACAAATTTATTTAGTCTTTTATTTTTTTAAATATCAATTTCCAAATATAATATTCGCTAAGGGGCCCCTTATGCGCTATGCAAAATCAAGCTCTTTATTTTCTATCACATTTCGACCGGTAGAATTTCGATTTCTTAGCAAATATTTTCCTGCAACTGGTCCAGAGTTTTCCTTTAAAATAACCCCATAAAAAGAAGTCTGGAACTGTCAAATCAGGACACCTGGCGGCCAATGTGTATTACCAAAACGTGGGATTAAATAACGATTCGAGAATGATTTTCGCAAAATTACTACTATTTAAACTGTATGATACTGATCCATCTTTCTAATCAGAGCTGGACAGTAACTAGTTACTTTACTAACTTAGTTACTAACTAGTTACTTTTCCGGTAACTTGTAACGTAACTTAGCTACTTTTAAAATATGATAACTGTAACTGTAACTTAACTTGCTGCGGAAAAGTAGTTGGTAACTTTACGGTTTTTAGTTATTAGTTACTTGAGTAACTCAGAAATTAGAATGTAACTTAGGTTAGTCAAAGTAACTTAAAAAGTGGAATGTAACTTAGTCATAAGAAGTAATGTGGACGATTAAAATTTGTAAGAAATATTTTATTGAGCTGTACAGAGTGGGAGTGTTTTTGGGGTGCATAGATGCTTTCTGAAAGTAGCATCTATGCACGATTAAAAATTTTTTTTTTGGGGTGCATAGATGCTACCAGAAAGTAGCATCTATGCACGATTAAAATTTTTTTAGGGGTGCATAGATGCTACATGAAAGTAGCATCTATGCACGATTAAATTTTTTTTTGGGGTGCATAAATGCTACCTAAAAGTAGCATCTATGCACGATTAATTTTTTTTTTAGGGTGCATAGATGCTACCTGAAAGTAGCATCTATGCACGCTTAAAAATTTTTTTGGGGGGGCATAGATGCTACCTGAATGTAACTTCTATGCACAATTATTTTTTTTTTTGGGTGCATAGAAAGTAACTCAAGGTAACTAAGTTACGATTAAATTTTTTTTTGGGGTGAATAGATGCTACCTAAAAGTAGCATCTATGCACGATTAATTTTTTTTAAGGTGCATAGATGCTACCTGAAAGTAACATATATGCACGATTAAATTTTTTTTTTGTGTTGCATAGAAAGTAACTCAAGGTAACTAAGTTACTTTTAATGAGTAACTAGTAAATAACTTAGTTCTTTCATCAAAGTAACTGGAACTTAAGTAACTTAGTTACTCTTTTGAGGTAACTGTAACTAGTTACATTTTAAAAGTTGTAAAATACTATATTTTGTCCAAGTTCTTTCATTTGGGATACCAAAAATGTATGAATCAATTCTCTGTAACTTTCAAATGTGGACTGTGCCACCAATTTAATTTAATTTAAAAAAAAAAAATACGGGCCAATGATATTTTCATAGTAAATTCCACAACATACAATGACTTTGGTGGGATGTAAAGATGCCTTTGGATTTTCAGGCCTCCCATATTGGTTATTTTGCTTCTTAACATATCAATTCAGATAAAAGTGAGCCTAGTCACAATATCCACAAGATCTTGTGGTATGTAGTTCCTCATGATAGTCATGATAAACGCTATAATTAAAACGGGTCCCAAAAACTTTTTGCGGGCGGGCCCCCGAACTCTTAGTTACGCTACTGTATTTTATACAAATTCCTTTCAGAAATTTTCTAGCAAAATATTCTATATTTCCAGTAAAATTATAAGACACTATGTCAATTGCATTTGACACTGACATATTTCAATCAGAATTTTTTTAATATAGTAACCGTTTTCATAGCTGGCTTCTTTATGAAATTTAGTTTATAATAATAATAATAACAATAATAATAATAATAATAATAATAATAATAATTTAACTCTATATCCATTTATTAAAACATATTGGTTGGACTTGTATTGTCTTTATTTTTTAAAATATTACAACGTTTCGACTGCTGCAAATCTACAGTCGTCGTCAGGTTATAAAATAATTATAATAATAAAATTATAAAACATAAAATAAATAATAAATATATAAATTGTAGAATATAGACTTTGATAAAACTATTCAGTCAAATTTTGACGTCCTCTATTTGACATAATAATGTTTTCCACAGGTTACTAATTTCAACGCTAGGTTTACTAATATTATTTGCATTTGAAAATATAAAAACTGCTTCTTTAAATTTTCTTTTCCTCCATTGTTCTTCCTTGTGGAGTATTTTAGCTTCTTTCCACAACATATGGTGCCCTTCCTCCCATGAATGATATGCTGCCCCAGATTTTGATACTTCACCATTTTTGGTATGCATTTTATGTTCTTTTACCCTAATTTCTAATGGTCTTTTAGTTTCACCTATATAAAATTTTCCACACTCACATGGAATTTGGTAAATACAGTTTTTTGAATCTAAGATGCCAGATGGTTTAGTTTTTGTTAAATAACTTCTTAAATTTGACCCCGCATTAAAAACAGTTAAAATATTATAATCTTTCCCTATTCTTCTTATTTTCTCGGAAATTCCTTTCACATATGGAATTGACAAAGATATTCTGTGTCCAAGGTTTTTGTTATGAGAATATTCTTCATAGTTCGCCAAGCTACGAAGAGTATTTTCAATTAACCTTACCGGATAACCGTTTTTTAATAGATCTTGTCTTATATTTCGTATTTCTTCACAAAAAGTTTTTTCGGTATTACAGATAGTCTTTGCTCGAAAATATAAAGTTTTGATTATTCCCTGCTTTGTAGATCCCGAATGATTTGAAATATAATTTAGGTATTGTCCGGTATGTGTTGGTTTTCGGTAGACTGACGTTTAAAGAAGCAGTTTTTATATTTTCAAATGCAAATAATATTAGTAAACCTAGCGTTGAAATTAGTAACCTGTGGAAAACATTATTATGTCAAATAGAGGACGTCAAAATTTGACTGAATAGTTTTATCAAAGTCTATATTTTACAATTTATATATTTATTATTTATTTTATGTTTTATAATTTTATTATTATAATTATTTTGTAACCTGACGACGACTGTAGATTTGCAGCAGTCGAAACGTTGTAATATTTTAAAAAATAAAGACAATGCAAGTCCAACTAATATGTTTTAATAATTTAACATTGTCTACAAACTTTAAACAGAAACATGAAGTATAAAATGCAGTCAAATCGTATAGAGAATAAAATATTCTTTAATATTTATAATAACATTAAATGTGAAAAAATAATGTTTAACATAGTATGGTACATCCGGTTATCCAATTGTAACTAAAATCTAATCAGCTCTTCATATGGATGTAACGAAGAAGAACACGAAAGAATTATAAGTTTTCAAATTGTAGAATTAGAGTTAACGCAGGCGAAATTTTTGTTACACACACACACACACACACACACACACACACACACACACACACGCATACAGAAATCATCGTAAATAGTAAAATCGTATTCTAGAGACCCTAAAACGTGCTTATTGATCGCATTTTTTGACCAAAGGTGACGGAAGGTAAAAAATCAATAAATCGTATCTACTAAATTAAAAGTTGAAGCAACCTTGACCAATATTTAATTTTCAAATTTGAGTAAAATGTTTCATTCAAAAATATATTTTTTATAGTCTATTTATTGCCATAGACAAAATTTTGTTCGATCACTATCTTTGTTAGTTGAAGATCAGACCTATGTTCATTACGCTTTATTTACTCATTTTTGGTCAGTACTATATGTCCTTACAGTTTTTACGCGAATTTGTAAACACCCTGTATTGCAGGTTGTGATGGGTACATTATTAAATGTTACTAGGAAAGTACAAGGCTGTTACACCCTAAAAATGATATAAAATATAGACTAAGGGTGTGGTAGAACAGAATTATTGTAATAATTTAACATAGAAAAGTAAAAGTGTAAAAATGGTATCTGAACTTTGATTGTACCACGCCTGTAGTTAGTAAAAGGTATGATATTTATAGTTGTTACAGTTTAATAATTACTTCGAATGAATATGTCGTTTATCTTTTTATTTATTACTAGGTGTGGGTGTAACAGTTTACTTTATGTGGATCAAAGATATAATCAGAAAAATTGACTTTTTCGGGTCCAGCAATAAAACTAAGTATAATTATCGTAATTATGACAAAGCGGCGTACAAAAATAGCCTTTATGTTAAACAAACGGTAAGATTATTTTGCTACATAAAGCACTCAGAACGGGTAGACGTACCCTTGCCTTAAAGTTTCAATCAATGCATTTCTTCATTTCAGCAAAGCGGCACAGATAATGGACAGTTTGCATCGAATATTATAATGCAAGCAGTGAGCAAAATGCCGCTTTGACACAATTACGATATTTATAGTTTTATTGCAGGACCCGACAGTCATTTTTTCTGACTATACTAGTTATGTTTATACAAAACAACAAAATTTTAATAATACAACCTTTTTTGGGTTGTATTGTGTATATTTTATTTAAACCCAACGTTTCGGCAGCATAGACTGCTGTGTTCTTCAGGAAAATACATTAATAAATAATAAAACAAGAGCAACAACTAACCAAGGTAACATATAACATATTTACTATAGGAAGTTATGCTCGACTAAGTTCTAAACAGTCGCTACGATCAATATTATTATTCTTGGTTTTAGAAATTTCTATGGCTTCTATAAGTTATTTGTTGTTGGTATACAGTATGTCCCATTTAGAGCTGCCACCATTGGAATCCCGAGAACTATAAGAGATGGAACTTTTTGTGCACCTATAGGTGGCCATCTCAGATTCTAATTGGGCACTAGATAATGATGAAAAACTGAATTTGGTCGATTTATTTATTTTAAAATTACTTCAAAATTATCAGTAACCGAGAAAAATGTTTCAAATAAAAAAGTTAGACATATTCATTATGTATCCAGTGACGTACGAAAATAATTTTTTTTTCCATAAATTTTCGATATATAACACAAACTTACATTTTTTTTAAATGGAACCCACATTTGATTTTTACTTTAAGAAAATACTAATTTTTTTTCTTTTTCGATTAGTATAAGGATTATTGTGTTTTAAATAATTTGTTTAGATTATACCTGGTATCCATATTTATGTTAACTTAAAAATATAAAATTAAAATTAATTTATGAAGCAAGGTAGGTATGGAATAAATTACTTAAATAAGATAAAAAACTATTTTGAAAAACTAATTAAAATCTTGACAAAAAAATACCAAATTGTATGAGAAATATAGAAAAATCTAAGATTTGAAGGACAAAACAAATTTAAAATACAATAACCTTTATACCAATCGAAAGAGAAAAACATAAGTATTGTGTTAAAGCAAAAATCAAATATGGGGTGCATTTAAAAAAATATTTGTTTGTGTTATATCTCGGAAATTTAGTGATAAAAATATTTTTGTACGCCGCTAGATAGACAATAAAAATATATAACTTTTTTATTTGAAACATTTACCTCGATTACTGATAGTTTAGAAGTAATTTCGAAATGAAAAATTTGATCAAATTCATTCTTTCGTCATTATCTAGTGCCCTATGAGAATTTTTGGAAAAACGAAAGCACATCTGAGATTGCCCTCTAGAGTACAAAAAGTTCCATTTAGCCGACATTGAATCTCTTTTAGTTCTCGAGATCCCAATGGTGGGAGTTCTAAATGGGACACTGTTATATTCTGGTTTCTTCGAATTTAATTTGGTGGAATTCCTCAATGGCATGCTCTGGAACTGAAGATTTCCCAGGCTGGTTCAATTTGATCGATCGCTGGTGTTCATTCAATCTTGTAGAAATCGTTCTACCAGTCTGCCCAATGTAAACTTTCCCGCACACACATGGAATCTGGTAAATCCCTGATGACTGAAGAAGGATGACGTCTTTTACTTGTCTCAAAATATATGTCGAAGTGTAACATATGGAGAAAACGAAATCTTTATGTTCTTCTTATGCAAAGTTTGACCAATCTTGTTTTTGAAAAAAGGAAACGAAGTATATATTACGTTTCTTGTTAGTTGGTCTTTTGTTTTATGAACAAGCAATAGCAGATTTTAAAATAGAAGAAAAAAGTCTGATGTGGCCAGCACATAACCTCCCGTCAATTTTATGTTTAAAATAGCAATGAGCTTCCGATTGATCGTTTGTAAACAAAATCAAATTTCTCGTTCCAATAAATAGAAAAGTCAAAATATAATGTTGTTTCAAATTAGCTTCAAGTAAAATATCATTTCCGGTTTATCAATTTTAGAAAAAATCTAATATATCGTTCTCATTAATCTAAAAGTTTTAAATACCAAATTTGACAAGTTTTGCAATATATCACTATATATTTTTCACGAAAATCTGTTCAGAGCTTCAAGTAAAGTATCACTTCCGGTTTATTAATTTTAGCCAAAATCTAATATGTTATTCTCCTTGTTATGAAAATCTTAAATATTAAAATTGAAAAGTTTTGGATTATATTTTAATATATTTTTTCTCTTTATATGAATGTAGAAAGCTTAAATACGGAAAATAGAAATTTTCGGAAGTTTGTTGTAAGAGATATCGTGGACGAAAAAATCGTCACACACACACACACACATACACAAACACACACACACACACACACACACACACACACACACACACACACACACACACACACACACACACACACATACAGACATCATCGTAAAAATAGTAAAAACGTATTGTGGGGACCGTAATTCGTGCGTATTTACCAAAAGCCCACCATCGAATTTTTGGCACGATTACATTACCTCACTTACCTACGGTATGACGGGAGGTAATAATTATAAATAAAATTTTAATAATTAAAGTTTAAAATTTAAATAAAAATTAAAGTACTTTATTTACCCTTGACGTTAAAGTATTATTTTATCTACTAATGCGGTTAAAATGCTATTTGAAATACATTTATTTACATCTATTTATTTAGGTAGGTAACGGTAAGTTTTATTTGCCACACCTTTTATGCAGCTCGCATAAACAATGCAATTTGTATGTAATTACTTTCTTATTGTTTATAAAAAAAGAAGTTTTTTTTAATCAAGTAACATTTATAGTACAGCTATATTTGCATACGGTATGAACTATATTAAGAATAAATTATTATTCCACATAGAAACAAGAGCAATATTATTATAAGATAATATGCTGTGTATGTATGTGTATTATAAGTCATATATTGTGTATTGATTGTTAGAAATAGGTATTTATTATTATATCTTGATTGTGCTAAACGGAGCATGAAATAAAATATTTTTAAATGAAAACAGCTACTAGTACACTCAAGAGATCTAGCTATAGATATAAATTTGGAGAATGTTTTCAGGTAGGTAGGTGCTTAAGTAAACTTCTCTCATCTAGCAACGATTAAATAATGTGTACCTACCTATAAGTGAAATATGCTAGGTAGGTACAATTGAATTTTTAAAGATGTCTGATCAAGTTCATCTTCGAATTTTATGAGTTAAGAATTTAAGGTCTGCCAATTCTATGAAATGCAGTAGTGTCGCTTACTTAGTTATTATGGGGGTACATAAGATACTACTGTTGTTTTGTTATTATAAAAATATGTGTTCCTGTAAAATCATTCAAAATTAAAAAATACAACTGGTAGGTTTATTAACAAATAGCTATTAGCAGAAAAAAACACTAGTTCATTTTTTTTAAATTTGAGATAATCAAAGAATAAAGATTCTAGATATCTTACTTTTATAGATTTCTGCAACATAAGTTAAATTAATTAATTCAATTACATTTAAATTTAAATGATGTTTAAATATTAGAAAATTATCTACTTCATGAACATGAACACTGATGAGCAATTATGTAATAATTAGATATTTGTGTAAGTCGTTTTTGTAGAAACGTTCAAACTTTAAAATGTAGTAACTTGTGACTAGAATACTTTTTGCGACAAACAGTTTTACCAAACTGTTTGGCATTCTTGAAAGTACAAGTCGCTATATGGAACTCATATTTACAATATTTAGACTATACACCAGGTTTATCCCGATAGTTTCAAATCCGTTTGAAAATAGGTCGGAATAAACGCATTTTCAACCGGATTGAAATGTTTTTAATTTTTTTATTTTTACAAATAAGGACTACACAACAGGACAAGTCCCAATAACAGTGCAGCACTAACAACATCAAACATTACTTACATATTGCGAAGTCGAGGCAAAATATTAATAATAAACATATAAAAACAGTGGTATAAAAATAATAATGAATAAGAAAGAAAGTCAGTATTAAATAGTATACAAATAACTCAAATAAAATTTAAGAAATATTTTGAATGTACGTAAACTACAACAAAATAAATCAGGTACATTTGGTACAGAAGCTAAATTATTGTAAGCATGTACTAATCTAACTGTTGAATAATGTTGAACTCAACCCTAAAATACAAATGGGTTGAGCTTGTTCGGCCAGATCGAAATACACATGTATGATTCAAAATTGTTAAAGGTTATCAGTCAGCTGCATTTTAACAGTCAAATAGTACGTGATTAGAATTGGAAATATTTGGCGTCGATTGGGATCAAACCCGGTTCCCCAGATTCTCGACCTGACACTCAGGCACGCGGCCACGAGACCCCATATTATATATATTACGTATGGGAAGAGAAACATAAGTACATTCAAAGATATTAATTATAAAAAATAATATAATGCACTTTCATAGCTCCACATCTAAAGAGCTTAACCAATTTAGCGCTGTCGGACTAGTCAGTTCTATATCTTTCCATGTGCCATGAAGTTTTCTTATAGGGCATTCAGTAACTATATGGGTTACTGTTTGCTCAGGTGCAAAAAAAGCTTAGAATACTCTATATTCACAACAGCTAGTGAGAAAATATAGGTAGCGAAACAGCATTTTTTTCCCAAAACTTACAATTTTATAAGGGTCGCTTAAAAATATCTATTTTGATTTCAATTTAGTAATTAGTACCTCGAAAATATAATTAAAAGTGGTTTTAGAAACTCTAAAATTTTCTATCCAGTCTGAATCGGTAAATTGCTGTAGCACAATGTTTTCCCACCAGTCAAAACTTCGTGTTATTTTCCATTCGTAACCTTATATTTTAAAAATTTGTGCTTAATGTCGTTACTTGTTTTTGTTCTATTTTCGATTATATTCGTCTACAAATATCAAGTAAACAACACCAAACAAATTGACATTTCGTCGACGCTTTCGATCGGGTTCAAATAGGGTTCATTCGACCCGCTAGAAAAAGAGCGAGATAAACGGTAAAGAGTTAACCTTGAAAATCAACCGGGTCGAATTTCAATCATGTTGAAACTATCGGGATAAACTTACGAGTAGTATAGTTGTTTTTACCAAGAGCTCCTCGAATGTGAAACCCTATGTGAAAAATGAGATACTGACAAAGTGTCAGTTATACTGACATAAAATAACGATATATTGCGCTATACGCACAGATATGAATGAAATTAATATATCCGAAATAATAAATAAACTTATGTTACAATGACAGTATTATCAACAATAAATATCATTTTAAAATGGAATGTCTTAACTTAGTCGAAACAATATGTCTAAGTATCAGGTCGCAAATTTGGGGAACCGGGTTCGATCCCGACCGACGCCAAATATTTCGAATTTAAATTCCTCTCCACGCCAGCAATGAGTGCCCGTGAGGTGTCGCCTGGTAAGGGCCCGCACGGTGCAAATATTTCACCATTACTAAGCAGATTGGCACACTCAGCCATGGGTAATAAACCGTGATGTTATATTTATTTTTCTACAGTCTATATACAAAGTAGCCATTTGCACTCTCTTTTGTCAACGCAAAATGTCACTTTGCCGCTCATGCGCGACATAGTAGAAAAAACGCTTGCTGTCCAAATTTCTAACTATACAATGTTGACAAATGTCACTTGTCTACATTCTTAATAGAAACGTTTAGTCAGGAACTAATGACACTATTGGCACTGTAGTTACACATTTACCACCTTTACAAGTCAATCTGACATTACTGCTCTGTCGATATATTACATAACCAAACAAAACGTCGCGCTGCTGTGAAAATAAAATTTATTTACAAAAACGAAAGTTTAAAATGCTTGGATTAGATTGAAGCAATAGCTCAAGAAGAATGGAAAATAACGATAAATTAAAATTAAATATAAAATAAATTGTGTGAACAGTTGTGCTGCCACTTGCAAAATTTTGGCGTGAACGCTCCCAATAGACATCCACTTTTTGACTTCACTAGTATAATCTACTTGAAACAAACAAATTACACAAAAACTTATAATATTGATTATAAAATTGGCATTAATTTTTTGTAAAAACGAAAGCCAAAACAATATCTTGAAGTCATATTTGAATACGTTCCTATCTTCACTGCAAAACTATTGAGTAGTACTGTAAGTACAAAGTGTACATTTTATTATTTTTATGGTGGTATACCGTTGTGGCGACTGTAGAAGAAATCTTGTGTGGGTTTTGAGCGCAAATGGACATTGTCGATTTCGAGAGAATGCCGCGTTCCTGCGTCGCTCGTCAACAACCTCTCAATCGACAATGTCCCATTATGCGCTCCTAATACACAAATAGCTATTTTTTATTTATTTATTTATTTATTTATTTATTTACATGTATTTTTGAAAGACAAGCGTGTTATATCTTATACCCATCCTTATCACGCGCACTTTTTGTCCATGCAAAATGCAAAGTAAACATGAGAGAGATAAATGTATGCCAAATTGTTTATTTGTTCATGATACTGATGACTTTTATCGAGCATCTTTAAAATAAACTGTATATAACTTATTATTTATATATGAATCAATTAAATCTTTTAATTATGGGTGAATAAAGTTTTATGTTTATTTCGTTATGTCATAGCCTCATAACACGCAATTGCCCTACATCCTACATTCCGCATTTCAATCTGTGTATCTATGGCCATAAACCCCACATAACTTTTACTTTCTTGGGACAAGTTCAAGAGCAGGAAACAGAGCTCCTTGGCTCTGTAACGTTACTGTAATAAGTGTTCTCTACTGTTAGGAAGTGAGAGCGATACCTTTGGGTCATGGTTATCACGAAACTCGGACACCTGTCTGACAGGACACTAACTCTGACAGTTGGAAGTTAGAACAGTTGAGGAAAGGAGGCTGAATATAGGCAGATGGGGAAAGATAATAGATAACAGGATACAAAAGGAAGAGAATTTACAGTTAACTAGAGAGGAATTTGAGGAAATTAAATGGAATATTTTGTGAAAAATATACACTCGGGTGCAAAGAAAACGGGCCATTATTTATTTATATTTATTTTTGTGATTATCACGACAACTACAACAACTACGAAGTCGGTTAATTAGACAAAAGTTGTCCTATATTAGGGTGCCATTTTAGCAATGCAAGGTTTATTCAGCAGACAGACAAATATGTAAATTTTGCAGTTTAGGTAAAAAAAAATCAACGATGAGTTTTTAATGAATAAGCACGTTTTAAGTTCCCTAGAATACGATTTTACTATTTTTACGATGATGTCTGTATGTATGTATGTATGTATGGATGAATGTATGTATGTATGTATATGTGTGTGTGACGATTTTTTCACATAATTTCAATACTACCTTCCCAAACATTATAATTTTTGCGTATTCCTTTTCTTTACATCTATATGAAGAGCTGATTAGATTTTGGTTACAATTGGTCGACCGGAAGTACTCTAATTTGAAGATTTTAACAGTTTTTCTTGAAAAAACTGTGTTAAATATCATTTTTTCACATTTAATGTTATTATAAATATTAAAGAATATTTAATTTCTATAAGATTTGATTACATTTTATACTTCATATTCAATGGATATAGAGTAATATAAATTTATGAAGAAATTAAATTTCATAAAGCAGCAAGCTGTGCTATAACCATGGAAACATCTACTATATTAAGAAAATTCTGACTGACAAATGTCAGTGTCAAGTGCATTTGATAGTATGTTTGTGTTATAATTTTACTGGAATTATGTAATCTCTTATAAAAAACTTTCTGTATGGAATTTTTACAAAATACATATAACTAGAAATATGGAATCTTTTACAAGAAAATCTCTGTGTGGAATTTTTACAATACACACAGATCTGACCACGATCTGACGGAAGGTAATGTGCTGGCCACATCAGATTTTTTTATTTATGCAAAACATCTATACTTCATTTCACGTAAGAAAATAGCGTTGACTTAGATAGGGATATCCTTTGATTGGGCAGAATGTAAACCTACTTCTGTTAATTGTCCGTTATCAAATAAAATTTACATAATTAAGTGATGTTTAATTATGTTTTGTGGTAATTTTTAATATTCAAGTCTTGTACTTTTTTACGATATCGAACTAACATTACACTATCATGTTTGATAAATATTATTGCCCATTAAATAAACCGATAAGTACCATATGCTACCTTTTTGTACCCTGCAATAATCTGTCTTTCATTACACAAAATGAAAAGATTAATTAAAAATGTTTCAAAAACAATGCTGTTAACAAAAACGAAAATAAAAAGTGGCCCCTTTTTTGTGCATCTGAGTGTAAATAAAAAGGATAACAGTTTCATTTACCAGACAATATTTATAGTTTGCTATTAAAGATATATATTATCACATTTTATTTTGGAAATTATTGATACCGATTTTATTATTAGAATAAAAATTTATAAATTTTAACTGAAGCAAAAATAATAAAATTGTTAGCAAATTATATAGATATTCCATTAATATTTTATATTTATTAAAATTCATCGACAGCCTTATGACTTTAGCAGCTGTGCGGCTATAAAACATAAATAAAAAATATACGCGTATATTGTGATATTTTATATTTATAAACAAACTATAATAAAAGATATACTTTAGTCATAAAGTATTTAATAGCCGGTAAGGGTATTCACATATGGAAATGAATACTATATTACCAGGAATTTTATTTTGATAAAATGAATTTCATTATAATATACAATTTAGGAGAAAGATTTGGAAAATTACTTCGAAATGACATATGCACATTACCATAATTATGTATGTACAAGCTTTAAATATGTCATTTAATTAGTAGAAGTCTATACTTTATAACAGTTCTTTTACGATTATTACTATATTATATTCAAAATTTCACTGTTCAGTGTTCACGGTGAGTAATCATATTTAATTTGGTCAATGACATACACAATTAATTATACTTTGCACATTTATAAAATTTATACAATTTTAAATAATCTTAATCTATACATTATATAATTAGGTAACCCACTTATATTTATACTATGGGTTCGGTGCAGTAATTTTATATATATATATATATATATATATATATATATATATATATATATATATATATATATATATATATATATATGGTAACTGGTAACCTAAGACAATATTTCGTTTGTAATTTTCCCTAAAGTATGGGAAACCCTTTAATTCCAATTTAAAAAGACGAAGAATTTAAATTAACTACTAGTTCATTATCTCTTTCAAATTTTAAAAATGTATTCCTTAAAAATTTATAATAAAAATATTATGCTAGAACAACACAGAAATCTAGGAATTATGTTTTATTTTATTATTTAGAAAGAAAACAACATTATCAACAATCTGGTTATGGGAGATGAAGCACATTTTCACATGAATGACTGTGAATAAATAGAATACTAGGTTTTGAAACACCAAGAATCCGTGGGACCCCAAACGTCACGGTTTTATGCGGTAACATTTTTTAAAGTACGTAAATGGCAATACAGTTACGATAGATGTCGAGCAATGCAGGAAAATTTTGTGCGTCATGTAGTAGATAGTAGAGGACATGCCTGAAACAGTGACAGCAAAACGGGGCAACCGCGACAACTACTCATATGGCACAATGCAGCTTCTAAAACAGATTTTCGAATTGCAAATAATTTCACGAAATTCAGATTTCAATTAGACTCCACATTTGCCTGATTTGACAGCACCAAATTCGTTTCTTTAAGGCTATCTCAAGGATACCCAGCAGGAAGATTAAATATAACTTTACTAGGGTAAACAAAATTTACTTCTCTAACAATAACTACCAATAGTAACTCCTTTATAAACCTTTTGTTAATCCGTTTTGAAGACATATATCCGTAGAGAAAAGTTTGTATTTAGGTATATTATCTGATTATCTATATCAAAAATTATACAGGGTGTTTCAAAAATACTGTAAAAAAATTTAAGGGCTTATAGTACTGACCAAAATAAGTAAAAAAGCTTAATCAACATAGGACTGATCTTCAACTGTTTCCGAGAAAAGCGAGAAATCGAAAAAAACTGACAAAGATAGAAGATAGTGATCGAACAAAATTTTGTCTATGTCAGTAAATAGACTTAAAAAAACAATAAAATTTTATATGAAACGTTTTTCTCAATTTCTAATAGTTACGAAGTTATTTAAAAATTAAATATTGACCAAGGTCGCCACAACATGAACATAGTACAATTATTTGATTAAAAAAAAATAAAACACACAAAAGCACATCTAATATGACCTCTGAAAAGTAAACAAAAAATTCCATTTAATCAAAGTCGTTTTCGAGATAGCAATCGTAAACCCCGTAAAAACTCATTTTTCACTGCCTCAAATCTCGGAAACTATGGAAGATCCGACCCATGTTGATTAAGCTTTTTTACTCATTTTGGTCAGTACTATATGCCCTTAAATTCTTTTACTGTATTTTTGAAACATCCTGTATCTTATGAATATCGAATGAAAGTTTACATTTAAATTATTTAATAGATGTGGTATCTTTTGATAACTTTTCTTATATTTGATTTGAAAGGAAACTGAACTATATATATTCAATTCGAGAGTATTAAAATTGTGTTCAATACTAGGAACCATTTAAAATGACTTTAGGAACAGAATTCAGGGATGTATTTAAAAATTTTAATACCGCAAATTCTGGTTCGTTTGTCTCAGGAGTAAGCAACCCTTGAGTCGGAATTTCTGTTAGAGAAAATTAAAAATAATCCTATTACATACATAGAATTGCCAAATTAAATAATTTTAGGTCAAAATAAACGAAAAATGTTTAAAATATTTTAAATGCACCCCTGTTTTGTTATTCAGGTACCGTAGTCTCCCATCTATTCTAAGCAAGACATAGTAATATATTCGTGTTATTTCCTAGTCCAGTATTTAAACGTATTCATGCAAAATCCTAATACCTGAATATTTCGTACAATTCTATTCATCTGTAGGTTTTGAAAAGAAACCATATCTATTAAATAATTTAAAAGTCAATTTTCATTCGCTAGTCGTACTATACGTTGTTCTATGTAAATGACTTCAGCTGATCTCGAAAAATTAATTGAGAACTGAAATGGTAAATCTCGAACGAATTCAGTCATTTCGTCTATCCCTCAGCAAACATTTAATGACACGCCAGTGGCATATGTTTGATGATTTAATACTTCAGCTCATTTTGAAACAAAAAGTATGTATTTACTTAGTTGCATTATTTTCTTGCTAAAATTTCTTTAAAATTCCGGTACATTCCAATATTGATAACTATAAATAAATACATCGTCACAATTTATTACCCATTGCTGGGTGTGTTATTTTATTCGCAAATTTCGGTAATGACGAAATATCAGTACCGTTAAGTTCGCTTACCGGATGTCATCTCAGGGGTTCTTAAACATACCATGCAGCACACATCTATCTTATTAATAATTAATTCTTAATTCTTGTTGACCATTAAACTATTCGTATTTATGTCAAGATCACAAGATCTTTTTCCAAACAACCAAATTCCACATTCTCAAAAAATGCAAAATGAAATCCATCGTAAAGGAGTGGCTCTTCAGAACTTGTTTGGCATTTAGGCAATTGTTCTGGGAATTCCAACAAGTGAACATCACTTCTTGTGTTGTGTTGTCTTCAGTGTACCGGCAACTGTCTTGAAACAAGGACGCAGTGAGTTTAATTTTGTAGATTCGTTCAACATGTGTGTGTTATCAGGAAATGAAAATTATAGTAACCTCTGGGTGTTTTGACATGAAATAGTAGACAGTCTGTACGGAGTAGAAAATGGGATTTAGTATACAGGTATGTATTAATGTATGAATTTAAAAACAGTGTACATGTCCAAAGAACTGGTTAATGCATTTAAAATGTAGGTGATTTTTTTCTTCCGATGATTCATGTGTGATATTTTTATTACTTTTAAACAAATATTTAATATTCAGGCAATGTGAAATAAAGGATAACTAAATGCGGAATAATATTTGTTTCTGCTAACTGGTTTTTAGTATAATTATCCATAAAATTGGAATTATTCATGATATGTTAATTGTAAGAAATAAATGACTATTTAGTCATTGGATACTGATTTGTATATTCATTGTACAAACTTTTATGACAATGATAAAATAAATTAACAATAAAGGGATTTAAATTTAGTAAAACGTGTTTTGAAATGAAGCAATAAAGTTTATATTTATTTGATGTTTTTTTACTTTAATGATCAGTGTTTTGTAAAATAAGTAACCAGCTATATGAATATTATGTCCAGGTTAGATTAAGATTTAATGTGGTTAGTTAAAGTTAGTTTAGATTAGATTAGGTAAAATTACACTTTTTATTATAAGTCACTGATCATATGATCATTTATTTAAAATACTGATCCAATAAATAGCAGCTGAACAATAATGATAGTCGGACGGTCGCACCTTCTTCGTTCATAGATATTATTTTGCTATACCAGATTTTAAAGTGTACTTTTTTCCTATTCAAAATAGTGAATCAAGTAGCACTTTAACCGCACGGGTAGATAAAATAATACTTTAACAGCAAGGGTAGAGTTATTTATGTACCAAGTCAGTAAAGTATATCTTTTTTCACGAGAAGGAAAATTTGTCGAACGAGCCGAAGGCGAGTGCGCAAATCCGTCGAATGAAAAAAATATAATTTACTCACGAATTGCACACAATTTTTTGACGTCTACAATAGGAGCGTAAAAAAAGTGCCGTACCGTTTCATTATTTCACTCTGCAGCGTTACAAAAAGTGCACTTTTTTCACACTTTCATGTATTAAAAATGGCATACTTTATAAACCCATTTTATTGAAAAAATCTGATGTGGCCAGCACATTACCTTCCGTCAGTTGTGCGTCCGTTCTATGTATTTTGTACAAATTTCATACAGAAAATTCCTTGCTAAAGATTATATTTCTTGTACTTTACCTTCCGGCAGTTGCATGTATTTTATGCAAATTCCATACAGAAAATTTATAGCAAAAGATCCTATATTTCCAATAAAATTATACGACAAACACACTATGTCAATTTCACTTGACACTGACATCTTTCAATCAAAATTTTCTTAATATAGTAGCTGTTTCCATAGCTATGGCTACTTTATGAAATTTAATTTCTTTATAATTTTTTAACTCTATATCCATTTAATATTAAGTATAAAATGTAGTCAAATCGTATAGAGAATAAAATATTCTTTAATATTTATAATAACATTAAACGTGAAAAAATGATATTTAACATAGTTTTTTCAAGAAAAACTGTTAAAATCTTCAAATGAAGGTACTTCCGGTTGTCCAATTCTAACCAAAATCTAATCAGCTCTTCACATGGATGTAACGAAAAGAAATACGAAAGAATTATAATTTTTAGAATTGTAATACGGAAGTTATCGTAGACGAAAATTTTGTTACACACACACACACACACACACACACACACATACACACACACACACACACACACACACACACACACACACACGGACACACATACGTACACACACACGCACACACACACATACAGACATCATCGTAAAAATAGTGAAATCGTATTGTAGGGACCCTAAAACGTGCTTATTCATCAAAAACTCACCACCGAATTTTTTGACCAAAGCAATAACTTCCTTACCTAAAGGTGACGGAAGGTAAAAAGGGTACTTTTTAAACAGACGCAAAAAGTATTTTTCTACTCCTATGTTTTAATGTATCTATTATGTATGTGTTATCTGTACTTGAATAATTTTCATTAAGATACAGATTTTCATTTCGATACAGATTATCATTATGATACAGATTTTTTTTTTAATTTCGATACAGATTTTCATTATAATACATATCTTTTCATTTCGATACAGATCATTATGATAAATATGAATTTTATAACCAATTTATTGATTTATAGTTTATTTTTTTAAATTATTATGAACAGTCGTAGAAAACAGTGTATAATGATTATTAATACACTCGTTGCATAATGTAATTATCCAACACCTTCTAATAATAGCGTTATAAATACGGTGATTTGAAACAAATAAAGCTGTCATAAGCCGGTAGTAAGCTAATAGTTATTTGTATATCAACGCCGCGAAAGAAAGCACTCTTTAGCGTACCGAGAGAAAAAATGGCGCCGAGGCCGCTTGCGGCCGAGGTAAGACAATCTCGAGGGCGCCAAAGCATTTCGCGGACAAGGTGTACACAATATTTTTTGTGCAAACGTAAAAAATATGTAATTACAAATTTTATTAATTTTAAACAGTTTCATTGTAAATAGAAAGTTAGCTATCAAGGTAGCTATGGGATTGACATTTGATAAACAAAAACATGCAATTCTCAAGTGTCAAAGGGACCTAATTTCGCAGCCGCTACCATAACAACGGCCGCAAAATGAATTGCACTGCCGTTCCCATAACAACGGTCGCGAAATTCTATTTCGCGGCCTGTATTGCGGCTGTAAAATGCTTATTTCGCGTCCGGTTGCACAAAAAAATCATAAAGTCACGCTGCTGTTAGCAACATGAGATAAATATACATATTTTACTTTTATAGTTACCGTCCAGGCCTTCTCGGCAGTTTGTTCTATCAAATTTCATTTCGAAATATCAAATTAGAAAATCTATTAAATACCTTTTGTACCATTTGAAGAGGTGTTGGACAAAAGTTTTTATGATACATGTGTGTTAATTACACACATTTGTACCATAAATAACTATTAATTTTTATTTAAATTAAATTAAATACATTGTAAACTTTCACAGTTTGTGTTAATAACAACATTAATTGTGCAGTTAACTTTACCAGAAAGATCTATTCTTGGAAAAGAACCACAAGTTACATTAAATTTTAAAATGGTGCTTAAATAATAATTTAATTTATTACACTTTCTATTCGTCGATAATATAGAATTTTATCGTCTTTTATAATGATAATAGTTATTTATGATCATATGTGTTAAAAGTATCATTTTATTTTGTGGAAGAAAGGGACACGACGCGCAGCGCAGTGGTCCAACCCTTCGATACATTTTTAATACATTATAAATATTAAATACTATTTAATTACTATAGTGACTTAACGTACATACATATCTACAGCAACTAACAAAATTTGTGTTGATAACTATCGTAATGCAAAATATATGTCAAATGTTATTCACAAATCTTTAATTTTAATCAAAATAATCTTAAAGGTAGGTACAGGAACTAAATTGTATGCTACTCAGGAGTAAATACATTTTATCCTTCGCAGAAATTAGCATACCTCGTATGCTATATTTTCCGCTTGAAAATAAAAGAAGGATTTCCTCATTTATACTTGAAATAACTACGTCCATTTTGTTTAAATACTATTAGAATTAAGACTTTTTAATATGTGCGACATTGCAGTGGCGTAACTAGATATGTGGCGCCCGTGTCAATTTTTTTTTCAACGCAATAACAAAATTTAAAAGGATTTGAAAATTATTTTGACATTAAATAATTTTACTTGTCATTGTTAAAGTAAGCTTTGGTCGTTGTTTTTATTTACTTACCGCCTCGCCTCCTGATCGGTAAGTAATCACAACCACTTACCGATCAGTAATTTGTATATAAAACCTACTGCTTTGGAAACCCTATCGGTAAACATTAAAAAACCTAACCGTGTCAAAAAATGAATAACATTGTATTCCCTACAAGTAAGTATAACTAATAGATTATAAATAGCCTCCCGGTATAATATTAAATACGAGTACTAATATTCACGAGAGATCTCTTGAAATTTATTTTTTTAAATACGGGTATGATATCCAGCAAAACGTAAAAGATCTGATGCTATATTAAGATGTGAGAGGTAAAAACATAATTATAATTTGTTTTTTATCGTAAACTATAATTTCCGTATAAAGCATATTACATATAATAACAGCTTTCGGCCACGTAAATAATACATCTCGTATGTATTTACAAACAATGAAACAATGAATAATATTAATGATCTTAGAACTTCTTGACTGGAAATTTGATGGGCAAAGGAAAACTTCTATAATTCAGTCAATGGTTAAAAATTATTTATTTTCGGTCTCTACCAGTTTCGACACCACATGTGTATTCATCAAGAGCTACAGAATTATTACAGACAATAAAATAAATATCCATAGAGACAAAATCAGGTTTTTAACTTACGTGAAAATTTGTTTTATAATAATAATATTAAATATATATACATATACAATGGTTCTTAAGACTAATAAAAATGAATGATAATGTTCATTTTGAAGCATATGTCGTCAGATTATTTTTGAAATTATAAATAATTTTGGATGTGGAGTACGATGATCGACTGGTAGCAGAATGGAAAATTGGGAAATGATCGGACACGCAGTCTAATGTAAATAATTTATTTCCTGGCCTACGTTTCGACTGTTACTACAGTCTTCGTCAGGGCAATCGTTGTAACAAGTACCTAGGTCCCGAAGGTCATTTAACGTGTGTCTGTCTTGAAGATGTATATAGGAGATTAACATGGGAAAGAAGTATTTTGCAATTTCCTGGTCGCCTAATTATTTTAAGCAAAAATACGTCAAATAAAAGTTTTAGGACATAAAATTCTACAGATAAATCAATAAACAGAATTACCTTTACATGCTTTGTAACGACAAAAATTAAACATGAAAATGACGAAAATTACGTTGAAAATATCGATAGCCATGGAATTGAGCAAAAAATAAATAAATGCTTGACGTTTTATCTGTCACAACGTACAATTCGATTTGTCTCTAGTTTTATTGTCTGAAATTTTAAAAAATGAATATTTATACTAATGAAGAGCGTATTTTCACAACTGCTAAATTCGTGACAAAATCTGAAAAGACTGCTAATGTGTCTTCAAAAAATACAGGTTAGCCGCGGCGTCATCAGAATGTAGGACGAGCAGAACATGCGTTACTGGAAGAAAGAGTGTTAGGAATGATAAGTGTAGACCCGTTCTGTAATGCTAGATGTACTGGAAATGAGTTGGGAGTATTTTTTTAACTTTATTTGTTAATCTAATATAATATTTCCATTGTTGTCATAATGGACCTTTCCAATTTAAGGGCTATCTCTTTCTATCGCTGCAAATAGTAAGAAAATGGCGCGAACAACTGCCAGTTGGGCTGTCAAACGAAACGTCAAAAATATTGCAGTCATTAAAATACCTGTATTCTCAGTTTTGCATCGTTAGACATTTTACTTTCAATAAAAGCTTTTGTAACTTATTTCGATAAGATTTTTTAAAGTTATCTTACATTTTACGTCTAATTTTTTTAGAATCAAACGTCATAGATCTCAGTTGTTCTTACTATGCGCAGATCCCCATTGCGCATATCTTCTATCTCTTTAAATTGGAAAGGTCCATTAACGATATTTATTCACATCAAATTGTCAGAAACGTCAAATAAGTTAACTTACGTTGTGACAAATGAAACGTCAAGCATTTATTTATTTTTGTTCAATTCCATGGGTGTCGATATTTTTTTAGGTAATTTTCGATATTTTCATATTTAATTTCTGTCGTTACGAAGCATGTATAGATAATTCTGTTGATTTAGATTCAGAATTTTATGCCCTAAAAATTTTATTTGACGCGGTTTTGCTTAAAATAATTAGGCGAGCAGGAAATTGCAAAAAACTGGTTTCCCATGTTGATCTCCTATGTACACCTTTAAGGGTGGATTGCATGAAAGTGAGTTAACCCTCAAGTTACGTTAACCCGGGGTTACATACACAAACAGAGAGTTTTCAGCCTATTTGACAGCTAACCTCATGTCAAAAAATAACTCACTAACCGATTTGCACAGATTAACCCACAAATAGCAAAATGCATTTGGCTGATAGTTGTCATTTCATGCGTCTATATAACACGAAACACAAAATTACTTTTGTTTGTATTAAATATGACGCGTGAAATGACAACTGTCAGCCATATGCATTTTGCTATTTGTGGGTTAACTAGTGCAAATCGGTGAGTTATTTTTTGACACGAGATTAGCTGTCAAATCTGCTGGAAACTGTCTGTTTGTGTATGTAACCCTGGGTAGCGTAATTCGAGGGTTAACCCACTTTCATGCAATCCGCCCTAAGACAGACACACGGTATAAACCGCCAAACTTTAAGTTATTTATTTCTTTTTATTGTTAATAATTTTAAGTAAAAGTAATTAAACCGCGAATTTTATTTTGAATTGTATTACATCATATTTGTGAGAATTTAAATATTACTTTTAAGTTTTTTGATTTTTGTTAGGTATTAAATTTTAATATATTTGTCTAAATTTTACTAATATTAGCACTGTCTGTTCTTAAATTAATGTTATTAGCATCATTATTAATGTGTAGCATTTCCAGTGTAAGTCTTCTGTCTCAATTATATTCCATGTCTATAATTTTTACGTCGTCAAAATTAAATTTATGGTCAAGTGATGCTGCAACCAACATCAATCACACTGTTTACGTACGATTAAACATGACTAACTGAAGCGCATTTTCCATTGGTTTTGTTCATATTGTTACAATTTAAGAACAGAGTGTGCTTTTGGGCGACTTGAAAAATCTCCTAGTTAATAAGTGTTAGAAAATTATAATTCAATATTTAATATATTTTCCATTGTTTTGATTGTGTGTTACAGACTTCATATTTGAGGTAAGAAATTTTTAATGAGTTTACACAAAAATGTAGAAAAATTAAAAAATTTTAACGAAACTTTATATTTGGAGTATTTTAGTGATTAGCAACAGCTTTTTGAAATACTTTTTTTTGCTCTTCTTCATCGCTACTATGACTTTACTCTTTACTTGATATACTAGTATTACTTTAATCATAGTTGGCCGGATTTAGACTTAAAAAAAAATTGATTGCCACAAAAATATTAATCGTAATGGCCTCTATCACTGGTAAAAGTTTTATACTATTTGCGGTGTTAATAAACAATTTATTTAAGTGTCTTCATGTAAAGTGAAACACACTGTATGTACTTGAAATGCTTAAAATGGATTGTAGACAGACTTTTGTGCGCACTTTTTTGACTTTTGGGCTGTGTTCAGAGGTGTTTGGAGATGAATGTACTTACCAAAAGTTCTGGGGTCTCCGAGGAGAGCTAACTTCAGGGCATAGCAAAATATGTCTCTTTTTTGGTTTTTCGCTTATATCTCGATATTGATTGGTCCTAGCGGTAACGTGTTTATATACACAATTTTTTTCCTATTCTTAACCGTTTTCTAGTTATAAGGTGTTGAAAATCGTTATTTTTCCAAAAATAATTTTTACACTACGCTTTTGAATATACATATTATACTGGCTGTCTCACAACTCGCGCCCCAGAGCGAATGAGGAAACACGAGACTGCACTCGGATGTGTAATTTCGAAGAAAAAAAAATCTAGCTTAAAAGATATTCGAGAAAAGACGTCTTAAAATTGACCAATCAGAGACCTACACCTTTAACGTGTGTTTGCCGTAATTTTACGTTACTAAGGTTTTATACAAATCTTATTTTCTTTAAAATGTGTGGGCGACTGTAGTTTTCGAAAAATGTCAGTGTCAAATTAAATTTGACAAGGTGAATAAAAAAAGGCAAATTCTTAACATGTATTCAGCTGATTACTTAGATATGATTATAATTTTCGGAGAATGTGGACGTAACGCCAAAGAGGCAGCACGAGTCTATTCGGAACGTTTTCCGGATAGAAATCTTGTGGTTCATAAAATGATATTGAGAGCCATCGCAAGGACGCATGAGACCGGTCAAGTTATGCCAGATCGAAAAGAAACTGGTGCTACAACACGTTGCACTGTATGATATAAATGATGATCTCGGATGACACCTTCGCTAACCTAAATTTGTTGACAGTGAAAAGTCAACTCTAAAGTGTCAAAATTACAGTAAGTCAAACAAATTTTGTAACTCACTTGTAGTATTTTTAAAACCTAGCATTTTGTAATATCATCACACCTCAAGATATCCTTCCGGGATTGGTGGATTAAAAAGTCTTGTAATTTCGTTATGCAAGCAGCCGCAAATTATTTTCTTCTATTTGTTGGCAACCTATTGTCGTCGGCAAGTGTCAGTTTCGTCTGTGGCGCGATTTGTGAGACACCTTGTATAAATGCCCGGTTGCAGAAACTTTAATCAACGCATTGTTCGGTTGGCGGTTCATCAAAACGAACACATGCAATGCGATTTTTTGACAGCAATGATTTAAATGTCATAAGAATATGGAAACTGATTCGAATTTATTCGTTTTGATGAACCGCTAACCGAACAATGCTTTGATGAACGTTTCAGCAACTGGGCAAAATGTCTTGTACATTCAAACCGTTATACTTAGGGCCGGTTTATCAATGCAAGGATAAATAATTTAACTGGCAGATATCTTTTTAACTGCCAGATAAAACATAGAAAGCGTTTATCAAATAAAAGTTAACGTAAACTGTCAGATAAAATCGGCCAAAATTTATCCGTCACTTCAACTGGCAGATAAATCTATTATCTGGCAGTTAAAATATAAGTAGAAAATTTTACCCTCAAAAATTAATAAATACAATAGACAATTAAAATATGGTAAGTATATTATATTGATATTTTGTATTAATTCCATTCAAATATTACAATTTTTATAACCTAAAATGTATAGTTGCAGAATTTTTTAAATCGATTCTATATCCCTTATGTAAAATGCTTTAACCCTTGTATTACCTATTATAGTTTTAACTACGGACATTATACAAGAAAGAGGGACCAGAAAGATATAGATTTCCAGAATTTCAAAGAAGGAAAACGTTGAGTTCAATGAAGAAGAAGATATAATCAACCAGTTGGATAGTTGGAAGTTTCTATTTCCCCATTCATAAGCACTGGATAACGGTTAAACGTATTGATAAAATGAATAAAGATGTTACAAAAATAAAAACGTATTATAATCATATAAATCATTACAATAGTCAATAAAATTGTTGTATAATGCAACGTTCAAGTCAAATGAAACATATCGATTACAACAATAATAATATTTGTTGGAAACAATAAATTAATATACATTATAAAATAAATAAAATAAATATATCATCATGGCATAATACCCATTGCTGGGTGTGCCAATCTGCTTCGTACGCAGATATCGGTAATGATGATGACATATTTGTACCGTGCGGGCGTTTACCAGGCGTCACCTCACGGGCTCTCATTGGTGGCGTGGAGAGTGCTCCACAGGGGTCAATTTATGCCATTTAAAATTGGAAATATTTGGCGTCGGTCGGGATCGAATCCGGTTCCCCAGATTCGCGACCAGACACTCAGGCATGCGGCCACGAGACCCCATAATATACATTATAAAATGAAATAATCAGTAAGAATGATTGCAACATTGATTCATAATTATAAAATTTGGGCAAGTACAACAATGAGGAATGTTGAATATACAGATATAAATAATTTGATGTTGCGCCTTCGTTCTTAAATTTTCCATTAGTGTTGATATCTTTTTGAATACATATTGTGGTTCCTAGAATATATATTGTCATTTTATCTATATAAATATTTTTAATAATATTTACTTATCAGTTAAAAAATATAACAATTCTTTAGTTTGATGTACAATTCATACAATAATATCCAAAGTACCTCATTATTCTCAAATAATTAACAGTAAAATCTATCCTATAAAGATCTGTCTGGTCTGTATTCTTGATATGTCAAAATATTTTGAAATTTGACACATGAGTCCCAAGTCAATCATTAAAGGTTTTACAATTTCAGTGTTACCAATATATAATTAAATGTAAGTTTGTTAACTGGCAGATAACTTTGTATTGATAAACAATCGTGTAAAGTTATCTGACAGTTAACTTTAACTGTTAGATTGTTATCTGGTACTTTTATCCTTGCATTGATAAACCGGCCCTTAGAGCATAATGAATTAGAAACACAGTTGTAGAGAATAAAATTATTTTTAAAAAATTCATAAAAATTCCGATTAACTCCAACAATTACCAATAGGTGCCCAACTTGCAGTTTCTGTTAGTCAATCTTCAGCAGTATATTCCGATGGGAGGAAATTTTCTTTTTTCATAGTGTTCGTCCCTCCGGTGCGAAGGACTAAGTAATAAGGACCTAATGGCTCGAAGGACCAAATGTTCAAACCCTAAACCAGCGAATCCGGTCTAGAAGAACCAAAATGTTTTGATCCTGCTCGCAAGCCCAAATGCGATGTCTCTAGATCAGCGAATCCGGTCTAGAAACACCAACAATGTGTTTGATGTTAAATTCAATGAATAAAACAAAACTATATGTAAACCAAAATAATTACAACCTTCGATAGCTGGTTCACATCACTGGACTTGGCCAATAAACGGGATAATATTAATTTGTGAAATGTACTAATTAAAACGAACGAAGGACCAGATAGTTTTACGAACTAACAAACGTGCTAAATATAATTGCACCAAAATAACAAACAACTGAAATCCAATTCTGAGAGATATGTGATAGCGTATTGAATACAAGTGACATAAACAATAATAAACCAAAGATAAACAAATACGATATTTGTATAAATTAACTAAATCATTTCATAAGTGTATGAACAAACAAATGTAGTTAAACAATATTAAGAACTCTAAATGAACTTAATAACAACCAACTAGACTGCAAAACTTGTTGCATTGAATGTACCTAGTCGACAATAACAGCAGATGCGCTGTGAATGACGTCACTCGAAGGTGGACGTGTGTAAACAAGTTTACAAAGAAATAATAATAATTTCACCCAAGGAAATATGAATCAAATCCCTAACAACACGAATTCCGTGAGAAATCAAATTGTACAGTTCGATTTTACAATTGATTCCTGAGATGTGTCTATTAGCTGCATAAAATGGCGCCGGAAAGTATTCGCGGACTATAAAGTACCAAATTAAATGAAAACCGAACGATACTCCTTGAATTAGTCGTGTTAGGCTAATCAAGCTACGCGTACGATAATTAAACAACCAATTACTTTACTGACCATATGAAAATCAGAAAGTTTTATGCAAAATGGTGGAAAATTCCACTCTCGCGGACGACGACGCGATACGTGTTTACCGTGTGCAAGCTAGACACATTCTGACTCTGTCGCAGCCGGTCAATGCTGTGCAGCTGTACGCTGGGCGTGTGGGTGCGCGCGCACTCGCGTGAAGCCAGATGCAATAATATTAATATTAATAATTAGTTTAAGATACTACAGCTATTTCAAACAATACTAAAATTAAACTTAAACACGTAAAACCATATAACTAATTTTTCAAAGTAACAGAAACAGTTATTTCCATTTATTTATTGACTTATTTAAATAGAGTCAGGGCGGGTTAACCGTTCTGTTCCCATGTGCAGCGGGTTGCTACCTCAAGGGGTTAATATTTTCCAATTCCTTACATTTAAGACATATTAGTCTTAAACATACCGGCCACCTTAGGGTCTCCCTAAAGACAAACTTAGGCTATTGGCAATCTCTGTCTGAGCAGAGTTGGTTTGATCTTCGTCAAGTTGAACCACTTCATTTTGTGGCCAACACGAGTGAGGTTGTTGTAACCACTCTGGTCCATTTATCCAGAGAGTACATGTCTTGAAACTTAGAGGACTGAGACCTCTAGAACCTACGTCGGCCGCATTGTGTTCCGACGCTACATGACGCCAGTGTTCACTCGGAAAATTTGTTTGTATTTGAGCGACTCGATTACCCACAAATGTTTTCAGAGTGTGTGGTTCCTTGCGCAACCAGGCAAGAACTATCATAGAGTCCGAGAAGCAATGTACAGCCTCCGGTTGTTTTGGAATATTTTCGAGAATATTCTCGAGAAGTTTGGCGAGAAGATGCGCCGCACATAATTCCAAACGAGGTATAGTAATTTTTTTCAAAGGCGCTACACGCGTCTTTGCACAGAGCAATTGAACCACTGGTTTATCGTTTAGATAACTTCTGACATAGACAACGGCACAGTAGCCTCGCTCGGAGGCATCCGCAAATCCGATAAGATCGAATTTCAAACCCAAACAGGCTAACCTTGGTATCGAATAGTTGGATATACAATCGATCTCGTTCAGAAACAAGTTCCACTCTGAGACAATATGAGCGGGAGGTTCTTCATCCCATTCTACCTTTGATTTCCAAAGCTCTTGCATGATGAGTTTAAGAAACATCACCAATGGGGACATAATGCCTAATGGATCATAGATCCTTGCAATGCAGGACAAAATGTTTCTTTTGGTGCACAAATCGTCGGGTTTTGAGACCGTATACTCGTAGCAGTCGGACTTGCAAACCCATTTGACACCTAACAATTTCACTGACTCGTCGTCATTGAAGTGGACATCTTTCACTGCGCGTGCATTGTCTGGTAGTTCCTCCAGTATTGTTTGAGAATTACTGGCCCATTTTCGGAGGGTGAATCCTCCCCTTTCGAATATATCCGTGAGTTCACGGCGCAGTGTCAGTGCTGACTGAATGTCTTCAGCTCCAGTCACAACATCGTCCATATAGACATCATTTTGCAGGACTTTAGCTGCTAAGGGATATTGATCCCCTTCGTCTTGAGCCAACTGCTCAACTGTACGCAACGCCAAGAACGGCGAACAATTCAAACCAAAGCAGATAGTGTTGAATTGGTACACAATAGGATGTGTGGCATCCGCTGGTTTCCAAATGAACCTTAGAAATCGTTGATGCTCGCGTACAACTCTAATTTGTAGGAACATCTGTTTTAAATCCCCCGTAATTAAAATAGGATAAAATCTATTTCGCAAATGAAGAGTGAAGATACTCTTCTGTAGTACCGGACCAGGATACAAGTAGTCATTAATCGACTTTCCATTAGACGATGGCTTTGAAGCATTGAACACAATGCGTACCGGTGTCGTCGCACTATCAGGTTTAACCACTGCATGTTGTGGAATATAATACGAATCCTGATCATTTAAATTGGGTTGCACATCAAGTCTAGTGACGTCACCCTTTTGCAAATATTCTTCGAATATTGCATCATAAGCCTTGAGTAACTCTGGGCTTTTACTCAAGCGAGTCAGCTGTGCGTGACAAATGGACAAAGCTTTCTTGTATGAATTGCCTAGTACTGGTGGGTACTGTTTAAAAGGTAAAGAAACCGTGTATTTTCCCTCGGAGTCTCTTTGGGTAGTATTGACAAAATGGTCCTCCACCATTTTATCCTCCGGTTTAGTGACAACCGATGGAGTTGGAACATTTTCCAATTCCCAAAATTTAGACAACAGTTCGTGTGTATCTTCTTGTGTGTATGTATGATACGACACCACAGCATTGCTTGTTTGCTTGCTGGTATATTCTCCCATAACCACCCAACCAAAGATTGTTTTGATGGCGGTGAGTGTGCCATCGACTCCTTTCTTAACTCCGTTACGAATGACCTGACCCCAAATGTCAGCTCCTAACAGCATGTCTATTCGTTGAGATTTATAGCATTCGGGATCCGAAAGTTGGATATTTCCAAATTGTTTAAAGGTATCCCGAGATATTGGATAATCTGGGATTCTGCCTGTAATGTTGTCGATTACAATGCAACTCAAATCGAGAACTGGAGTTTCTCTACGACATGGTTTGATTTTGGTATGTATAATACCACTAGTGTCCTTGACGTGGGTGTCACTGATTGACATAATCTTTGTTTGACACGCTTCAATAGACAGATTTAAATTGTGGACACAACGACTTGTGATGTAGGATTTCTGCGATCCTGTATCCAATAAGGCACGTACAACATGTACCTTTCCTGCACTGTCAAATATATGCAGTTTTGCAGTGGGTAGTAATACCGAAGTATGTTTTCTGCGTTGATTTAGTGAATAAGTCCTAGCAGACATTGACGTAGTAGTTTCAGAATTACTACTACTGGCTTGAGAGTTTGCATCACTCTTGGGTGATGACGGACGATTTTTTTGCACAGATTGTTTATCACGCTTGGGTGATAACGACTTGTTCGACCTTTCACCAAAATGCAGCAGCGTATGGTGAGGTTTGTTGCACGTTCTGCATGTGGCTGTACTAGGACAGTTCGGGCGTATGTGACCCATTCTAAGACAGTTGATGCACAACTTGTATTTGATTGCAGCATCATGTCTTTCTTTAGGTTTAAGAGCTATAAACCCTTCACACTGACTGATGTAGTGAGATTTTCTGCAATACGGACAATTCGTATTAGTTGCCAATGTCATCGCTCGGGATGCTGGCTTGTGCCTTTTGATTGGCTCGTGAGTTTTGACAGGTTTGTCTGGCTCAACCTCTAAGCTTGAAACTTGCTTAGTCAAGAACGCAATTAACTCTACATGAGTGGGCTTGGAGTCAGAATCCAATGTAAGTTCCCACTGTCGTCTAGTAGCCGAATCTAGCTTACGACAAATCATGTTTTCCAAAATGACCCCACATGAGTCAATATCAACCTCTAAATTTTTCAGAGCAGCGATGTTTTCGCGTGCTGTGTTCAACAATGATTTTAGTGTAGGAGCGTCTGCCTGCTTGACCTTTTGCACATCTTGGAGTGCATTCAGATGTACCGACCTCAACAACCTAGGACGATAATATTCATCTGTGATGGCGTTCCATGCAATATCAAAACTATCAGCTTTGACGGGGATGTTTGTAATAAGCCTAGCGGCTTCCCCTTTTAAAGATAACTTGAGATATTGAAGTCGTTCAATATCTGACAAACTGTCCCGATTTATCACCAACTGTGTGAATAAATCGTAAAAATTCATAAAAGTTGTTTTCTCCCCATCGAATGTTGGGAGATTCAATTTAGGCAAGCTAGGTTGCATATATCGCAAAGATTGTGCTGATTGAATCGAATGTGATTCTGATTTAGCTCTGTCGGACCCTGACTGTGATCCGGTGTCTCCACTGAACATAAGTTTGTAATTGACACGTATGTCGCAAATGAGTTCTTTTATTTCATTAAACAAATTCCTAACTCGGGAAATTTCTGCCAATATATCCTCGTCGGGATTTTTGGTTTGTTTTAACTTTGAAGAATATTCACAATAAGTACGATTGAATTCTTGTTCCCAAGCTGCGAGAGACGGAAAAGTTACCTCAAATTTCAGTTTACTTTTTTCATCAGTCTCTGAAGAATAGACTGATAGACGACGAATATCTTCTGTCACAACCTCTAATTGTTCGAGTAGTAGTTTAGCCATTTTAGAGTGTGCTAATAAATGCAATTACTAATACCAAAGTAACTAGAAACAATAATTATCTCCGAATACCGCCAAATCCGGCTCGAAGGACCAAATGTTCGTCCCTCCGGTGCGAAGGACTAAGTAATAAGGACCTAATGGCTCGAAGGACCAAATGTTCAAACCCTAAACCAGCGAATCCGGTCTAGAAGAACCAAAATGTTTTGATCCTGCTCGCAAGCCCAAATGCGATGTCTCTAGATCAGCGAATCCGGTCTAGAAACACCAACAATGTGTTTGATGTTAAATTCAATGAATAAAACAAAACTATATGTAAACCAAAATAATTACAACCTTCGATAGCTGGTTCACATCACTGGACTTGGCCAATAAACGGGATAATATTAATTTGTGAAATGTACTAATTAAAACGAACGAAGGACCAGATAGTTTTACGAACTAACAAACGTGCTAAATATAATTGCACCAAAATAACAAACAACTGAAATCCAATTCTGAGAGATATGTGATAGCGTATTGAATACAAGTGACATAAACAATAATAAACCAAAGATAAACAAATACGATATTTGTATAAATTAACTAAATCATTTCATAAGTGTATGAACAAACAAATGTAGTTAAACAATATTAAGAACTCTAAATGAACTTAATAACAACCAACTAGACTGCAAAACTTGTTGCATTGAATGTACCTAGTCGACAATAACAGCAGATGCGCTGTGAATGACGTCACTCGAAGGTGGACGTGTGTAAACAAGTTTACAAAGAAATAATAATAATTTCACCCAAGGAAATATGAATCAAATCCCTAACAACACGAATTCCGTGAGAAATCAAATTGTACAGTTCGATTTTACAATTGATTCCTGAGATGTGTCTATTAGCTGCATAAAATGGCGCCGGAAAGTATTCGCGGACTATAAAGTACCAAATTAAATGAAAACCGAACGATACTCCTTGAATTAGTCGTGTTAGGCTAATCAAGCTACGCGTACGATAATTAAACAACCAATTACTTTACTGACCATATGAAAATCAGAAAGTTTTATGCAAAATGGTGGAAAATTCCACTCTCGCGGACGACGACGCGATACGTGTTTACCGTGTGCAAGCTAGACACATTCTGACTCTGTCGCAGCCGGTCAATGCTGTGCAGCTGTACGCTGGGCGTGTGGGTGCGCGCGCACTCGCGTGAAGCCAGATGCAATAATATTAATATTAATAATTAGTTTAAGATACTACAGCTATTTCAAACAATACTAAAATTAAACTTAAACACGTAAAACCATATAACTAATTTTTCAAAGTAACAGAAACAGTTATTTCCATTTATTTATTGACTTATTTAAATAGAGTCAGGGCGGGTTAACCGTTCTGTTCCCATGTGCAGCGGGTTGCTACCTCAAGGGGTTAATATTTTCCAATTCCTTACATTTAAGACATATTAGTCTTAAACACATAGTGATTTTACAGTTACGAGGGAAAAAGAAATTTTATATTAAGAGAAGGTAAAATATATAAATTTATCGAAAATTATCATTATATGAAGAAAAAATACAAATAACAGTGTGAAAATGATTTCTGGAAAAATAACGATTTTCAAAAGCTTAAAACTAGAAAATAGTTAAGGATAAGAAAAAAATGAGTATTAACTATTTTATACAGAATTTTATCAGCTTTAATTTTGTATATAAAGACGTTTTCGTTAGGACCAATCAGTATCGAGATATAAGCGAAAAACCAGAAAAAGAGACACACCTGAAATTAGCTCCCCTCGAAGACCCCAGAATTTTTGGTATATTCATCTCCAAACACCTACGAACATAGCCCAAAACTCAAAAAAGTGCGCACAAAAGTCCGTCTAGAAACCATTCCTTGAATGAACTATGAATAGTTATTTGTATCATCTACTTGGAAAACTTTAATAACAAATTATTTACTCGTATAATTTTTTCAGGGATTGTTTTTCTATTTATGTTTCTGGATCCTGCAACAGGCTTTTGGGCTCGATACAACCCTGGTTTCTCCCTGCCCAAAAGCCTTCATGTACCGTTTCCAAGATATTAGAAAAAATATGTGGTACGGGTCTTTGTTTATAACAAGTGATAGCGATGCTTTTACAATACAATCTATAAGAATTTTATTAGACAGTGAAGCAGATTCGTTAGTACTATATGACCATGTAAGTACTAGAAATATTTTTTTTTAGGTGTTAACAATTACACTCTTGTACCTTCATCTTGGTAAGTAAGATTCGACAAAAATTTACAAATTCTCATGTACCCAAAATACATTCGTTTTTTAAATTAAGTTTTTTTTTAGATATTTTACAATGAATTATTGAAATTTGTGTAATATTTTGATAAAGTCACTTGATCTGAAACAGAATGTGACTTCAAAGTTCATACAGCTTAACATCGCCTACTTTTATTTATATAAATAACGGAGGTGATGGACAAACTGTTTTCTTATTGTGTATAAATGACCTGCTCATCCCCACGTAAATAAATCGTGGGAAATGACGTAACAATTTGTCTATTTTTCAGAAAAATCCGAATGTTGTAGTGGATACTTTAGATAACACAGAATTCCTTGTAGAAGGCCTAGATGTTAAAGTGCGAAAAACTAGTACATTTTCTATGACGATAGCTTTAAAATATAAACCAGGAACACTGCCCAAATTAACGGCGTATAGAGTGAACGAAATAACATTTTGCGCATATACATCTCAAAGGGGACCTGTCACAACAACAACAAGGTAAAAAAACCACAATGATTTCCCAAGAAAAAATACACAATTCCTATAGTTAGACCATGCGTTGCAAACAATATTTTTTCAGCAGTCGTTGAAAAATAGGAAAAATTATGAAATATAATCTAAATTTATGACATATCATCTCTACTATATCACTAGCCCAGAGTCATAATAGTTCGGCAAGCTTACATGTCCAAAAAAATATAAAACTATTGCACTACTGGACTAATATAGACATAAAACATAAAAAAACTGTGGGCCAAATAATGGGTGTTAATAGGTCAACCGGCATTTAACGGTCATTTTCTAGTCCAAATTTATCTTCTACTGAATTGAGACCCTTTAATTTTGGCACAATAAAAAATCCACCTCGTACAATAAAACCTATCTAGCAAGACTTATGAAACTCTAAGACAGTGGTATTCAAAATTTTAGAAGTGCGACCTCAAATTGATGACATTGACATATAGAAACCCCAACATCATAGTTTCGAGTACAATATTTAAATTTTAAAGTAAGCTGGTAATAGACAGAGTCAAATAAAAAAAAACATTTCTACAAAATTCATACAAAAATTTGCACAAAAAATATAATACATTCAAATTCAAAATCCATATAAATATACGTGTAACAAAAATAATAGTTTATTGCGAATGATGAGCTTGTTTCTTTATTTATTTGTAATATTTAGCTATATTAAACTTATGCTGCAATTCTTAACAAATCTGTAAGTCTTACAGATCTGTAAATCTGTAAAAAACTGACAAAACGGCATCTATTTTTGTTGATTAATATAAAATTATACATAAGATAGGCAATTTTCGTTGCGATTTTGCCCTTTATTTACAGATCTTTAAGACTTACAGATTTGTTCAGAGTAGGCTACTTGCGTTGTATGAATGTAAAAATATAAATTTTATTTTTAAAAAATTATGTTTTTTAATAAATTAAGAAAGATTTTCTTTGACGTCATTATTTTGAACTGGAGAAAGGGAAGCATATTTAAGAATATAACTTGTAGATAGCGAGCGAGTACGTATTTTAATTTGATTTTGACATTAGTTAATTTTTCTGTCACTGTCTCTCTTCTTTATTATTTACAATTTGCGTGGTTTCTGTTACTTTTATTACGTACTTAGATTTGTTAAGGGGAATTTTGAAAGATTTTTAACTTAGCTTACACTCGTACAAGATTAAAATGACAAACGAAAATATTAACCTCCAAACTATTATTCAAACGTCAAACAGATGATCTGTCATGTTTAAAATACCCGCACATGCCGTTGCTATTGGACGTACCGATGTTGTTGCTTTACGGCCATTCATTGGTTCAGCGTAATTCTACGACATACATGGCGGTAATTTAAATATTAAAATTTCATTAATTTTTTTCTGGTCAATTAATGAAATTTGCCGAAAGAAAAAATATGGGTAACAAGTTTTTATCGTCCTTTCAAAAATATTAAATAAAAAAATGGCACACAAGCAGCCCATTGCAGCATAAATTTGAGTCTGAGGGAAGATTTTAAATGTCTTTTCTATTTCTTTATTTACATTTTATATAAATTAATTCTGACAGCCCATGTTTACACATACTCGATGTAACTGAATATTAAATGACGGAATGCTTGAATAACATATTCGGTTTTTGTATGTTTAAAATCTATACCTACTTTAAACTAAGGCCAACGAATTTGTTTGTTGAAAATGTAAACCGCACAAACTATGTATTTTAGTCTGGGCTTATACGCTTGAGTGGCTATGCATGATATTTTAAAGTCATCATAACAAATGCTTTCTAGCCGATGAAACAAAAATTTTATGTTTTAATTATTTTCGTACTAATTTTCAGTTTGAGAACATTTATTTCGCGCATGGTTGTAGAAAAAGTATATTAAAAAAAAATGTTAAATTATTGTGCAAATATTTGGATTGGTTTTAGCTCCCTGTATCAAATCCCAAAAACACTTTTAAGACACTTGTATTCGTAAAAAATATGATAATATTATTAAATTTATTTATTTCCTTAGTGCCCCTCCGCCTCCTCCTGCACAAAGTGTGAATCATAATCCATGGACGTCGTGGACGACCTCACATACCCCAAAACCTACGACACTGGCTGAAGGTAAGTGGGTGACTGCATTATGATGAAAGGATAATTATATGTTAATATGTGTAGTGATATTTATGGGCGACAGCTAATTTCAAACCGGAACAATTTAAACAAATAATTATGTAAGTTATAATTGGGTTCTCGTGGCCGAGTGCCTGGTCGCGAAACTAGAAATCCGGGTTCGATTTCGGCTAACACTAAAATTGTGCACTCGCCACGCCAGAAATGTGCGCCCGTGAGGTGAGGCTTGAAGAAAATTAAATATTTTGAGAAAAAGCAATAAGTAATAATAGATAGGAGCTAGATTTTGATGAACTTTTAGCATATTTTTAGCCTACGCAGTGAGTCATCTGGGATCTAGACATTCTTTTTTTTTAGTAAGCCCCAACATTCTCTTCATGGGCACCATTTAAGGCACCTTTTCATTGTATTTAGGGTTGCCAACTTTTTTTCTGTCAAATATATTACTTCAGAGATCAAAACAAAAAAAATATAGTATATGGAAGAAAAATATAGTACGTCAATGAAAAACGTTTGGAAATATAGGTCGTTTTAAAAAAATAAAAAATAAAACAAATGTGTATTGCATCTTGCTGCATATTCTTTATTTTCATCTTTAGTTAACCACTCTGGAATGATATTTCCCTATCTGTTATGTATTTCTGTAACCTTTCGCCATTTTTGCGTTTTTTATTAACACACAATATTATAGGTACTTCATTTCACGTAAGGAAATAGCGTTGGTTTAGATGGGGATATAAATTCTACCCTTTGATTGGTCAGAATGCAAACCTAGTTCACAGAAATGAACAAAATATCACCTGTCAGTTGTTAGTTAGATAGATAAATAAAGTCTACAGAATTAAGTGATGTTTAACCATGTTTTGTTATAATTTTTAATATTCAGGCCTTGTACATTTTCACAGATAATGATATTTATTATTGACAAAATTTGGTTTTACGGAATTAAATTATATCTTAAATGCATGTAAAACGGTCTGCGTTCAAGCACCATCTACTACTTTCTTACGTGAAATGAAGTATACTAGATTAACTCCGTCACCCAAATCTTAGGGTGTATTCAGATTAGAAATTCAGATTTTCATCAGAACTCAGATTGGCGGTATATGTAGATATCAGCGCGTTCACACATTTACTCGTTTAAAAATAGAATTAAAAGTTTTGATTTTGTCAGTGATTAAAAAATATAGTATTCTTGTATATTATATTATTTTTCAACAGTATATAGTACATCAAATCAAAATATAGTATAATACTATATATTATAGTACGGTTGGCAGCCCTAATTGTATTATAGCTATGGCAAAACCATGTCTCCGATGTTCCTTTCAGATTGTTATTTAATTTTTTTGTTTGATTCATATTTTTATCACCAAAGTTACTGGGTCTTATTTGCCTTGGGTTGTAGGATAAAGCTTATGTTTATTAAATAGTTTTATTTCAAAACAATAAACATGAACTTATTATACAAATTAGGTTCAAAGAGTAATTGAAGCACATGAAAAGATAGACGCCTGGTAAGCACCCGAACGATGCAAATTTTTCATCATTACCAATATCTGTGTAGAAAGCTGATTGGCACACCCAGAAATGGATAATAAGCCGTGATGATATATTTATTTATTTTTAAAAGATAGAAAATTAAAAATTTTAAAATAAAATTTATGGTTGTTTGTAGGAAGTTTTTATAAAATGGAATATCCGCAACAACTTCCCCCAACAAACTTGAACCTACGCCAATAGGGCAGTGCAAACGAGATGGCACTTCTGATTTACCTTTTACCGTTATCTATGAGTGTGTAGAAATCCACACCGGTGTTACTAATATAAATGTGAGTTTGTACATGGGCCTTAATAGACCATATTACTATCTCAATTCGCATACTCAGATTGCACCAATCATATGCTTGGGAGTACAGCGGAAATGAAACCAATGTTATCTTATGGAAAAAAATGTATTTTTAAAGCAAAATATTACTTTATGTAGACGTAAATGAACGATATTTTTTTTTGCAAGTTTCATTTCATGTTTAACTACTGGATTCTGCCCTTATAATATATAAATAATCAATAAAATAAACATTAAAATTTAAAAATTTTAAGCGCCTGTTTACTCTTCTGTCACTGACAGATAACCCCAAACTAATGTTTTGTAGTTAATATTCTTTTGTTAAGTGCGAAATATATAGATATTTTTTAATTATGCCTGTTTACTATTGTTGCTTTCCGGATTGTGATTTGAATCCACTAATTAAAAAGGCATATCTTTTCCTATTTTAATTGGAAAAATTAAAAAATAGTTTGTCACCCTGGCACTTTTTTTTAATTTCATAAATCTGCCGGCAGAGGCGCTATAGTTAATAATATGGTTTATATATGCTGAGCCTTATTTGCCTCAGGTACCTTATATGTAGTTACCCAGAATTTTTTTCGGGTAATCAATACACCGCTAAAATGGTCTCCTAGTGGGACAACTTTTGCCTAATTTGCCTAACTTCATATATCTATAGTTCTTGAGACCCCTATGTTGCAATGTTGAACATGTTATCCTGCGGACACTTTGTACACTAACCTTGTTACTATGATAAAAATCTACAATTTATTTATTTTATAATATCAATAACAGAAACACATAATTATCAATATTCATTGTCACACATTAAAATATATACTTCCAAAATATATTTATTAATAATATTTCGGCCTTCTGATAAAAAACCTCGTTTTGTTGACCTTACGTAGTCAACTTTTTTCGCATCAAACAATACCATCAACATTTCATTTGTTTCTGTTGGTGTCTTGATCAACTGTTCAAGTCACCGATAATTCGCGGGGAAAGGAAAACATTTGAAGGACGCCTTTCGCCGCAAGGTACCTATACGAAATTTTCATATGAGTGTTTTGGTTACTGGTTGCTTAGTAACCGGAACAATTGAAAAACAATCAATTGGATATTTTAAACAGTTTTTTGGTAGAGGAAATTTTGATTGGTTTATGGAAAACAATAGAATAATGAATTTGGGATTTTTGATAAATTTTTAAAGGAAAATTTATTAAATTCAGAGAATGAGAGAATGACGTTAGTTTATAAAAAAACCTAAACACATAAACAAACTCATAAATAAATCATGTGATCTGCTGAATATATAAATATCACTAAAACATCATTATACTATGACTTAATGCAAGAACAACCTATGTCAACAGTCCGTAATTTTGTGAATGAATGATTTAAACTCAATAAGAAACTTTCAGTAATAATAATACCGAGAGTACCTTTTTGTGAAACTTGTCATTCTGCACTATTAATTTTGATAACAAATGTCACTAATTTTGTGATTTAGACTGTCTATAGCACTAAAGCCCTTCAAGGTTTTCCTGACATATCTTCATTGGTTAGTATTGCTACAAAAATTTACATATTTTGTTTTAGACGTAGACTTTTTTTATCTCAAACAGTGAAGTTCGTTAATATTGAAGTCAAATAAATTAGTCTAAATCATCACCTATAAATATGTTTAATAGTATATTATGCAACGATTTTATAATGGTAGCTATTAATATAAGAGCGTAAAGTTTACGATACGAGCCATGGCAATTAATTGTAATTCATGCCAGTGTATTATATGTACTTCATTTCACGTAAGAAAATAGTGACGGGAAGATAGGTGCTGTTTGATCTTGTTGTTTGATTGGATAATTTCGGGGTATTATCCAATCAAAAAACATGATCAAATTGCACCTATTTTCCCATCACTATTTTCGGACGTGAAATAAAGTATAGTAGTTATTATACATGAGTTGCAAGTACTATTTTTTTCTACGACTATTCATAATAACTTAAAAAAAATCTGATATGGTCAACACATAACCTCCCGTCAATTCCATGTTTGAAATAAGAATAACCTTTAAGTAAAGTATTAAATCTAATTTGTTGTTCCAATGAATAGAAAAATCTGTAACACCAAATTTTGGATTATATTTTATTGTTTTTCTCGAAAATCTGTTAAGAGCTCAAAATTAAGTACCACTTCCGGTTTATCATATAGGTGTAGTCAAAATCTAATGTTGTTTCAAATTATACACGAGTTTTAAATACCAAATTTGAGAAGTTTTGGATCATGTTTTAATATATTTTTCAAGAAAATCTGTTTATAGCTTACTGTAAAGTAGTACTTCCGGTTTATCAATTTTAGAAAACATCTAATATGTCGTTCTCTTAAATACCAAATTTGAAAAGTTATGGATTGTATCAATTTATTTTTCACGAAAATCTGTTTAGAGCTTCAAATAAAGTATCACTTCCGGTTTATCAATTTTAGCCAAAATCTAATATGTTGCTTCCTTTTTTATAAAACTCTTAAATATTAAATTTGACAAGTTTTGGAACATATAATATATTTTTCATAAAAATCTGTTCAGAGCTTCAAGTAAAGTATCACTTCTGGTTTATCAATTTTAGAAAAAAATCTAACATGTCATTCTCAATAATATAAAAGTTTTAAATACCACATTTGAAAAGTTTTGGATTGTATCATTTTATTTTTCACGAAAATCTGTTCAGAGCTTCAAATAAAGTATCACTTCCGGTGTATCAATTGTATCCAAAATCTAATATGTTGCTTCTCTTCATATAAAAGTCTTGAATACTAAATTTGACAAGTTTTGGAATAAGTATATCATATTATATTTTTCACGAAAATCTGTTCTGAACTTGAAATAAAGTACCACTTCCGGTTTATCAATTTTAGAAAAAAATTTAGAAAACATGTCGTTTTCATTAATATTAATATATTAATTAATTAATATATTTTTCACGGAAATCTAATGCGACAATTACTACGTTTACATGCAGTTTTGAAAATGGTTTGAGTTTTCAGTCAAAATTATGCAAAACTGTTTACATGCAGTTTTCAAAACAAGTTTAAAAATTGATTTGAAATCAGTTTCGGCGCATGCGCATTTAGCTTATGTAAGTGACAGATCCTCTTCATTCCAAATACTTCGTTTTGCTATTATTCCAATTATTTTTCATACTTCGTACCACTACGCACTAAAACTACACAACTGTCAGTATATATATATATATATATATATATATATATATATATATATATATATATATATATATATATATATATATATATAAAGGTTAGTAACACAAAAAGACAGACACGTTATGCTCTGTACGCATGCGAAGTATCGAAACTGAATTTTAAGTGTTTACATGAGTAGTTTTGAAACTAGTTTTCAAATCCAACCCATGAATTTTAGTTTTGGTTTGAGATAATTCAAAACCGTTTTGACACTGTATACATGGCGTTTTCAAAACTAAAAACGTTTTAAAAACGGTTTCAAAACTGCATGTAAACTCAGTAAATGAGAGCTTCAAGTAAAGTATTAATTCCGGATTATCAATTTTAGCTAAAATTTAATGTTGTTCCTCTGCATATAAAAGTGTTAAATACTAAATTTGACAAGTTTTGGAGTATATCATAATATATTTTTCACGAAAATCTGTTCAGAGCTTCAAGTAAAGTATCACTTTTGATTGATTAATTTTAGCTAAAATCTAGTATGTTGTTCCCCTTGATATAAAATTCTTAAATACTAAAAATGAAAAGTTTTTGATTATATTTTAATATAGTTTGTTATAAAAAAAACTGTTATGGGCTCTAAGTAAAGTATCACTTCCGGTTATCTAATTTTATCCAATACCTAATCAACTCGTTATATGAATGCAGAAAGCTTAAATACGGAAAATAGATATATTTGGAAGTGTGTTATTAGAGTTTTTGTGGAGGAAAAAATCGTCACACACAAACACACACACATCGTAAAAATAGTAAAAACGTGTTGTGGGGACTCTAATTCGTGCTTATTTACTGAAAACTCACCATTGAATTTTTGAACCGATAACATTACCTCCCGTAACTACGGTATGACGGAAGGTAAAAATAAACCAATAAATTGGTTATAAAATTCATTTGTATCATAATGATTTTCTGTACCGAAATGAAAAGAAATTGTGTATCATAATGATAATATGTAACGAAATGAAAATCTGTATCATAATTGGTCTGTTCGTTCGATGTTCTAGCTGCATGAAAAATATGTTCGTTTGTGTGTTCTAAGTTGTCAGTAATGTGTTCGTTTGTAGCTGTACATATTGCACTAACTTGTCAGAACTGCATTACCTCCCGAGCTAGTATAATTAATGCAGTTTATAACGTCACCGTAATTTGACAATGCAACATACTGTATTATAATTATTTTTTTTAGAATTAGTGTTATATTTTGTTTTTCATACATACATGCAGAACGACAATAGTTTCAATCTATTTTAGAAAAAAATTGATGTGGCCAGCACATAAACTTTCGCAAGATATTTTACCTGGTTGTACGCATAAAACAAAAAATATTTTTAAATACAAATACATATATTCATGTCTCAGTACAAAATAATTCTCACATATATTTGCAAAATCTATGGGATATTTTAATATAAATTATGTACAATACATACATTTTCTTTATATTCAATATCCTGAAATTTTCTTTTTCTACTTTCCTTTTTTTTCTTTATATTCGTCATTTTTTTGCAAATTCCTTTTATATTCTTTTTTACGTACCTATATTCTTTTGCGTTGTTGACTTTTCTTTATTTTCACAATCTTCATAATGATGTGCAAATATTTTTGGCAGTGGCATACAAATATTTTTGACAGTGACATTTATGTGTCAGTTACGAACATTTGAATTTCTTGCCTTGAAGTAGTTTGATCTGAGATTTTTTACATCAAACTATTTTATATGCATTTCTTTATCTCTAAATCTATAGAAGATATAATAATGAATTTATATTTATGGAATAAAGAATTTAACGTTCTTTAATATAAGTATTTACATAAATTTTCGATAAATAATATTTAGATGATTTTTTTCTTGTAACTACTACTTCCGGTTGTCTAATTGTTACCAAAACTTAATCAACTCTTCCCATTATTGTTAGATTGAGGAATCCGTAGTTAAAAATGTATTAGTCTTATAGTATTTGAGAAATCGTGGATCCAACATCCACACATCCATACACACACACACACACACATACACACACACACACACACACACACACACACACACACACACACACACACACGCACACACACATCGTAAAAATGTTATATTCGGATTATAGGGACCTTAAAGTTGCTTATTCACTAAAATCTGGATATGCGATTTTTAGCATGAATTCCATACCTCTCTTAGCGGGAGGTAAAAATGGCATATTAGGGTTAGGTATTGAAAAAGCAGAATAGATTTTTAATTATTTATTGGATTAGTGATCGATTTCGGCTTGTTGGTGTCATCATTAGGCTAAGCTAAAATACAAAAATACATGTTGTAATTTCAATATAAATGATAGTTTTTTTTATATAAAATTTAAAACAACTGTTGAAGAGAATTCTTTATATATGATGTTTTGTTTATATAATGGATTTAAACTTAGTATTCAGTCCCACATTATTTACACACACATATATATATATAATAAAATACTAAGTTTAAATCTATTATATAAACAAAATTTCATATATAAAAAATTCTCTTCAACAGTTGTTTTAAATTTTATATAAAAAAACTATCATTTATATTGTAATTACAACATGTGTTTTTGTATTTTAGCTTAGCCTGATGATGGCACTAACAAGCCGAAATCGATCGCCAGGGGCGCGCCGTACCTTTGTGTCGCCCGTGTGCCAATGCTCATCTTGACGCCCCCTCCCCCCTCTCCCCCAAATTCAACTGTTATAAAAAATAAACATCGCCATTCGAAAGAATATAAAAAGTGACCTAAATAGGTGCAAACTAAAATCTAGTATTATTTCATATTTGGAAAGTATGTATTCACAAAAAAAACTGCAAAATTTACATTTTTGCCTATATCTAGTGATCTACGGATTTTTTTTTTTTTCAAATAACGACATCACTAAAATCGTCTTCTAATGGGGCAACAATTATGTGAACACGTTAACTTGAACAGCCTGTGTACTTTTTCATAGTTACCATGTTTTAAATAAACCACAATAATTGTTTTTACCCTATAAAATTAATAATTCTTGCATTTTTGCTTGAATCATGGATACATCGTTGGAAAGTTAAAATAAACTCTCTTTCAATGGTATAATTTTGCGACTATGGAAATTATAAATTGGTCCCCATTACTTGAAATCTAATAGTGATAAAAAATCTGAGCATCGTCGTTTGAAGGAAAATAAAAAAGGGTCCTTAAAGACGTGCAAACCAAAATTCCATATAATTTCATATTTGGAAGTTATTTGTGAATATAAAAGGAAGTGGCTAGAGTACCGAACGCGGGACCGTGTTCAAAAAATTAAGATATCAAATTGACATGGTTTTCGCAATATCTGTAAATATACCCCAACATTACCCACCCTAACGCCAAATTCAGACTTGGAAAACGCAGGCCAAGTATTATGCGTTAGGTGAGGTTATTGTTGTTCTTTTTAGAGTAATATAAAAGCAACCATAGTAAGCTATTCAACAACGGTCCCGCGTTCGTGCCGGGATACTAAACGAGGTACTAAATCACGCCATTTGGAGTTTTGTACAGTAACCATTTGTATATGCATTTTTCGGGGGCAACTTTGCCCTAATTTAATCGACTTCGTATCTCTTATAGTTTACGAGATCCCAATGTGAGCTTCAAAAAACGGGCATACTAAATTAAAAAACTTAAGTCTTATTATAATTTTGCTCGCCGTGTCGCCCCTGACCAAGTGTCGCCCGTGTGCGACGCACACATCGCACCTTGTGACGGCGCGCCCCTGTCGATCGCGAATCGAACAAACTTATAATTAAAAATCTATTCTGCTTTTTCTATACCTAACCCTAATATATAATATGCAGAATAATATGGAGTATTTCATCAATAAAGTAAAAATAGCAGTCTAAAATCCAATTTAATTAATTTTTTATCCGAATCGAAAAGCATTATGTTACGTTTTATACAGAGAAAAAAATAAATAATACAATTATTTTATGAGGTAAACATTGAAAATATTCCTAATTTTATGACAAAAAAAGTCTCCGTAAGATAACCAAAACATTAAAATTATAATCTCTTTATATGTGTATGTCTTATAAAGAAATCTATTTTGTTGGGGTTCCTTTCTATTTATAACAGTAACTAAATAACGAGCCATTGAATTTACTAAATTTTTGGTCATCGGGTGGCGTTATATTCTGCCTTGGTGATTGATCTTATTTTTGATAAGTATTTTACAATAGCCATTCTCTTACAAGACTCAAATTATTTGCCGGATCGTTCGTATGTATGAAATTAAAATTGTCTACAAAGCCTTTTTCGGCACATAGCTTTAAAGTTGCTTTTAAAATATCAAGGTAACCTTTTCTATTCATAATTGTTGCAATAAAAGCTAATTTTCCTACTCTCTTTGACTAAATATACCCCAAAACACCATGCTGCATTAAAAAAACATTATAAAGTTTTTTGACAAACTGATGGCGATTAGATTAATAAGTTAACCCGTCCCCCAAACAGTAATAGCCAGGGTCCCCAAACAGTATTAGCCCAGAGCCCCTAAAGTTCACGGTCCACCCCTGCTGCTGTGAACTTTTAATGTCATTATAATTTTTCCAAAAATTTAAATCTATTTTAAATAGGAATCAAAAGAAATGTTTTTTTGAAAAATTCCTTTCCAATGAAAATTTTTATGATATTTGTTCGTTAACAGAATTTGCACTAACTTGTCTTGTTTGTGTTCATTTGTATTTAAAAAATAAGTGTGTACTTTTTTTGTTCTAAACTGCACTAATGGCGAATTCTCAGTGCATGTTTTACAAGTAAGTGTAATACAAACGAACAGACTTATTCAGTGTTATTTAAGTATATAGCATGGGAGTAGAAAAAATAACTTTCGTGGTCAATAACTGGAAATAAGTAAGGATAATAAGCAATTTCATAAAATAATTAATAAAAAACTACGTACCTATATTATAGTTTAAGTTTTGAGTACCAATAGGTGCCTATGTCATTCAACACATCTTTTACTTTCATGCAAGCATATGCAATTTCTATTTGACGTGGCAGCATGAATTGAAACAAGTATTATTTGGTTTACATTATCTGCATTCATTTAAATGAAAATGAATTCCGGATTTGATAAAGGTGATAGCAGAAGGTTTGAAATCAGTAAGAATTTGGAATAGAGTACGAGTTAAGGGCATTAAAAACGCATTTATAGAACATAGAGAAGAAGTCAAAATAGGTCGAATTTTTTTATACAATATGTGTTCACAAACGAACTGTTTCGGAAAAAGAGGTCATTTTGTATTAGAAGCGAAGCAAAACTGACATAAATATAGTGATGGAATAAAATTTTGTATATACCAGTAAACAGACTATAAAAATACAATAAAACTTAATATGAAACATTTATATAAATTTATAATAGTTAAGAAGTTATTTTAAAATTAAATATTGATCAAGGTCGCAACAACATTTTACTTAGTACAATTATTTGATATTTTTTGAAAAGAAAAATCACATCTAATATGACCCCTCAAAGGCAAACAAAAAGTCTCATTTAATCGAAGCCGTAACTGTTATAGTTTTCGAGATAGTAGAAGTAAATCCGGTAAAAACTAAATTTACTGCCTTATTTTGACTTGTTCTGTATGTCCTATAATAGTGTTACACTTGTATATCCTCTTTTCCAGACACTTGCGGAGTAGCTTCTCAAGCCTTCACCCCCCTCATTGTCGGCGGAGCCTCATCAGTTCGGGGCCAATGGCCCTGGCACGGGGCCCTTTTCTCCCAGGAGCGCCTAGGACCCCAATATCGTTGCGGGGTGTCTTTAATCTCCCGGAGACACGTAATAACAGCAGCACACTGTGTTTGCCTCAACACCAGGTCTGAGGAAGCTGTGGATCCAAGTCAACTGGTTCTGGTCTTTGGAAGGAATCAATTGTTTGATTGGGGCGACTCGGATTCGCAAAGTATCAAAGGCAAGAAGATTTTGGTGCATCCTGGATATAACAGTAGTAATCTTAGGAACGATATAGCTATTATTAGGTAAGAAAATACTAGATTTGATAATGCTGGTCGAACTATTATTACCCGTCGTAAGTTTTAAGTCTATAGGAGGTAGCGTCAAAATGTCTCCGGAATTGGGTTGTAGCAACCTCAAAATTTTATACTTCTGCTTGAACTTTTATTAATACTCACCTACCTTGGTAGCAGGGGTATGACTTTATCTTTCAACTAAAAATGAATTTATTTCCAATTCTGACCGAGCGGTGTCAAAAGTAGGAAATTAAGTAAAATACGAATATTAACTTAAATAAAATATGAGTATAATTAAAAATATTAGAAAACTGTATAAAAATATTAGAATCAAATAGTATATGCTACATAATTATTACAAATTATCACAAAATTATTATAAATTCTACAAAATTACTATAACTGTTACAATTATCATGCAATAATACAATATCAAAAAAAAATAGTAAATAAATATACAAACAACCTACCTTTAGTAGTTTCTAGAAGTGAAAGAAGTCTACCTGGACACAGGGATTCGGTTTCACTTTAATATAATTCTTCTTATAAAACTTTGACTTTTGAAGACTCTGTTATCAAATTTAGCCCATCCCAACGAAATGAGTCTTGAAGACTGACCGCGCCGGGTGAGATGCGTCGCGCTTTTGTTTAGATAAGTACAGTCGTATGATTAAATAATATATATATATATATATATATATATATATATATATATATATATATATATATATATATATATATATATATATATATATATATATATATATGAAATAATTCATGATTTACATTCATTACAGGGTAATAATATTTTATTGAAGAAAAGTACAACATTTTTGCACTTATTTCCTTTAAAGTACACCTCTCCTGCATTTACGTACTTGTTCCACGTATCATACAACTGTTGAAAGCACTCACCATTTTCTGAAAGTGCCTTTAGCTGACTCGTCGAATTTTTCATCACATCTAATGGATTAGCAAAACGTTACCGCTTTAATTTAATTTTTAGCAGAGGGATCAGGTAAAAATCATCTGGTGCTAGATTGGGAGAAATAGGAGGGGTATTCCAGAATGGTGACATTGTTCTTAGCAAGGTAATTTTTTACCATCAGGGAGAGATGACATCTCTGAGATGTACCGGAGCATGCAGTAAAACTCAATCCTTTCCTGTTAAATTTTCAGGATTTTTCGTCTGATAGCGTACGTAGGCGTCAAATAAAAAAACACCTCCTAATCACTTTCCTCCCTGGCTTTTGTCCAAGCGAAATTTTAACTTGCGCCGCTCGTAAATAGTCGATTTTTTTATTGTCTCATTTTCGTATACTTTCGTTAGCATCCGAAGGGTCTTAAATGGTGATTTCTCTAGTATAATGCAGAATTTTATGTTTGCATGTTGCTCTGAAGACGACATTTCAAAATTCGACGAACGAAAAAACGCCTGCACCTTTCGTGTAAAGGCCCGTTTCACACACAACGATTTTGGACATACATTAAAAAAACGTACGAAAATTTATTATAGCGTACTTGTCTTCTCACACAACGATTTTTTGCCGTTGTTTGAGCTCTGTACCTGTCTTGATCTTGACGTCTTCGAAATTACAGCGCGTTTCAATGAATCAGGGAAAAATCATTGCGTTATGTTTAATTTATCGTCGTAGAAAAAGGTGGAAATGTAATCGACTTGTTAGGGTGCATCCGATCAATTAAAGAAGAGAGGAAGTTGCTATCTTTAACACAATTTTTGAAGAGCAAAGGGATGATCTAAAACAATCAGGGTTTTATCCCACAACACTGGTCTAGCTTCAACTGAAGACATTAGAACGTCAGCGTCAATATTTTCAGCCATTTTAATAACGAGGTTTGTTGTCTTCGTAACGTACGACTAAAAATCGTCGCGTGTAAAAAGCTGCGTTTGGTCAAGTGAGCCACTGTTCTCCCGGAACAGCCCGGGCGCCGTCCATTCTAGTGACAAGGGACGGCTGCTGAACGAAACGATCACGGCGCCGAGGTGTTACTGTTCAAGGTCTCACTCTTCACTCCACTAATGGAATGTGGAGGTACGTCTTTTTAACGTACGTCCAAAATCGTTGTGTGTGAAACGAGCGTAACTAATAGCGTTTTCGATTGGCATGCTCGCAAACCGCTCGGAAATTTGCCGTCTGACGTCATGCTCGGCACTCGTGCTGCTCGATCAGCTATATTGCTCTGAAAAAGTCGCTCGACCTCTCGAGGTCGAGCAGAATATCTTGCTCGTAACGCGATCTGCGAGCGGTTTTCTGTTCTCAATCTAATGCAATGCGTGCTCGCTTGATCTGAAATTCCCAATCGAATACAGTTGTTGCTCGCAGAGTGACCTGAGAGCAATAGCGAGCACTCAATCGAAAACGCTATAATAATGATGCCGGACGGCTTGACGCTTTCCCTAGTAGCGGCTGCCAATCCAAGAAACAGAAATTTCCCTCCAGCGATCACCTGCCTGGCTTTAGGCAACGATTCCGGGTACTTATTTACGCTACCTCGTATATAAAGTAGTCGAAAGGATTTTGTAGAAATTTCTCACCACCGCCGAACTATTGTGAGCTTGGGCTCGTACATATAATCTATATTATTATAATTGTTTCTAGATTGGAGTACGCAGTCAAAATAACACAAGACGTTCGCCCGGCATGTATATGGCCGGCTACAGAAAATCCAGATGTTAATTTATTAGCCGCAAGAAAAGGCACTGTTGTAGGTTGGGGTTTCACCAATGAAGGAAAAATTTCAGAAGTTCTTCAGCATGCTGAAATACCAATCATTGCACCGTTCGAATGCGTCAACAAAAAGCAAGAATTTTATTTACAGTATTTATCACCGACCAGTTTTTGTGCCGGGTCTATTGCTGGTCCGGGATCAAAAAGTAAGAATTTTATATTTTTACTATTTCATATAAAATTTCGTTAATAGTAGATGAAATAACAGTTATTTAAGGTTGTTCTATTATGTTATTTTTTCATGAGTCTTTACATAAGTATGCAAAATTTTTAAAAAGGTTTACCACCTGTGAGCTCATATATTTAATGATAAAATAGATTAAAACTACATTGGCATTAAAGAAATGGCATCCCGCGGGGAAGCTTCTTTATTTATAATGCATATAATAAAAGACAAATTCTCTTAAAAAAATTACCTAACGCCAGTTTTCACGTGACATTTTATAAAGGAGAGACTACCTGTAAAAAATGACCAGACGCCAACTACGTAATTTTGAAGTAATTCCCATCGAACGTGATTTTCGATGGAATTTTCGCTTTTATTAAAAGATATATTTTTCTTGAATATACCTACTTAATGTTTTTACCTTCCGTCCGATGGTGAGTTTTTGATGAACAATCACGTTTTAGGATCCCTAGAATACGATTTTACTATTTTTACGATGATGTGTGTATGCGTACGTGCGTGTGTGGATGTGAGTGTGGGTGTGTGTGTGTATGACAAAATTTTCGCCTGTGATAACTCTAATACTACAATTCCAAAAATTATAATTCTTTCTTATTCTTCTTCGTTACATCCATATGAACCGCTGATTAGGTTTTGTTTATAATTGGTCAACCGGAAGTATTCTCATTTGAAGATTTTAACATTTTTTTTCCTGAAAAACGATGTTAAATATAATTTTTTCACATTTATGTTAAATATTATAGAATATTTTATTCTATATACGATTTGAATGCACTTTATACTTTATATTAAATCGATATAGTTAAAAAATTATAAAGAAATTAAATATCATATATTAGCCAGCTATGCTATAACTCTGGAAACAGCTGCTATATTTAGAAAATTCTGATTGAAATATGTCAGAGTCAAGTGCAATTGACAGTACCTTTTGCTAGAAACTTTCTGTATGGAGTTTGTATAAAATACATACAACTGCCTTAAGGTAATGTATAAGAAATAGAATCTTTTGCAAGGAACTTTCTGTATGACATTTATATAAAAAAAATGTGGGTGTGTGTGTGTATGACAAAATTTTCGCCTGTGATAACTCTAATACTACAATTCCAAAAATTATAATTCTTTCTTATTCTTCTTCGTTACATCCATATGAACCGCTGATTAGGTTTTGTTTATAATTGGTCAACCGGAAGTATTCTCATTTGAAGATTTTAACATTTTTTTTTGAAAAACGATGTTAAATATAATTTTTTCACATTTATGTTAAATATTATAGAATATTTTATTCTATATACGATTTGAATGCACTTTATACTTTATATTAAATCAATATAGTTAAAAAATTATAAAGAAATTAAATATCATATATTAGCCAGCTATGCTATAACTCTGGAAACAGCTGCTATATTTAGAAAATTCTGATTGAAATATGTCAGAGTCAAGTGCAATTGACAGTACCTTTTGCTAGAAACTTTCTGTATGGAATTTGTATAAAATACATACAACTGCCTTAAGGTAATGTATAAGAAATAGAATCTTTTGCAAGGAACTTTCTGTATGACATTTATATAAAAAAAAAATAGAACTGACGGAAGGTAATGTGCTGGCCACATTAGATTTTTTTTATTTTTATATGATATTTACAACAATTTAATTCTTTTAATTACCATAAAAATTTAGAATATTCGTTTTTATAAATTTTTTTACTTAACAAAACTTTTATATAAGCATGTCATGATAGAACCACCTTAAGCTACAAGAAATGTGAGATCATTCAAGAACTTTCGATGATATTTTTTTCCCAGGACTGTAAGTTCCATCGTCAATGAAAAATAGTAAACAAATCTTATAGACCCTTAATTATGAATGAAATATTTATTAACAATAACAATACAAGTAAAGCGAAAAATGGTTATATAGGTCCAGCGTATGCAATTATCATTACTAGTCAGTACATTTTTAGTTTCTATAAATAATATCGAAAACAACTTTAGGCTGACGTATACAAGAACAGTGTTGCATTATTATAGTGTAGTATAGAGTAAATTATGCGTGTCCTTGATACATATATACCAACCAAGTACACGTATGTTTTCCTTTTGGATTAGTTCACGAGGTTACCAAGTGTATCATGCTTTTTGCAAATCTATTAATATTCAATACACGTTAAATATCATTAATATCAATCAATAGATAATAGATATCATATAGATAAACATAGTGTGTGTCTATTTGGAATCTGTTGCGGGATGGTGCATCGGAAAACGCACTATAGCGTTTTCAAAGTTAATTTTGTAATGTACAGTTATTATCTTCCCTAATTATTTTTCTTTACAAAGTTATTTTAATATTTATATGTGGAAATTATGTTAAATTATGAACTACGAGCTGTCTAGTTTATAACAACTTAAAGTGGGATTTCATATTATGTAATTCAGTTTTTATTTAACTATAGAAATTCTTAGAACGAACTAAAAATATGAATATTTCATTGTACATAAAAACGCAACCCAAATGATAACACCCGAGGCCACACGAGAATACAGGCTTAAATGCTCAATTCGTGACATCACAGTTAGCCTCTTGCTGTCACGCCACGCCTTGAACGACAACGATGTAAGCACAGGAAATATACGGAATTTTAAACAAATACGATTGTAAAATGTGATTTATAAAGATACACAACTTGTAAATAACTATTCAAATATTATATAATAACTATTTTATATACATAACTAAACAAATTAAATAAGAAAAAATAAATAATAATAACATTAATGAATCTTTAGATCTGGAGCTTACAAATGAAAATAATATAACATAGAACATAATATGAAAATAATAATAATGAAACTAAAAATGAATAATATACATAAGGTACGCATATTATATATTTAGAATAAAACCATTACTTTGAAATAAAATAAATTTAGGTGCTCGCTAATTTATTTATTTATTTGTTAAACTGCTTTTTTAAGATTTTGTTCTATCGAATACAGTAGTGTCGTTACACAATTTTTATGAGGGTACGTAAAATACTTCTGATATTTTATTATAAAAATATATGTTACAGTAAAGTATTCAAAATTCAATACTAAATCAACTGATAAGTTTATTAGCAAATGTAAAACCAAATACGAGGTGTGTAAATAAAGTGATAAGACTGGCAGCAGATCACAAGCACTGGCAACATTGAGCATCTCCCCTTCACAGGGGGAGCACTCCATCTTATGTATCTTCAGTGTGAGTGGCGAGTTGCTTGTGCACACAGGTGGATTGGGAGAGCTTTTTTGTAGATTTTTTTTGGCTGCGTCACTAAAGCGAAATTAGGAGCAACGATGTGCGATCAATTTCTGTTTGAAACCTGGGTACAACGCGACTGAGACTGTGACAAAACGCCAACAGGCCTACGGGAATGCTGATTTGACAAGAGCCCAAGTGTTCAAGTGGTTCCTGGCATTTTACGAAGGTCGACATGAGCCACTGTCTGGAAAGCCCAACGTCGATAAATAACGAAAATGTGAAACGAATCCGAGACCTTGTGGTGTTGTAGTGAGGCCTGACTGTCGGTTAACTGTCAGACTAGTTGAATTTGAACTACACGACCGTCAATAAAGTCCTACGAACTGGAGTTGAGAAAAATTTGTGCGAAAAATTCTCACTCCTCAACAAATATAAAAAAATCCCTGTGGTTCCTTAAACCCCCTATTCACCTGACCTGAGTCCCTGTGACTTCTCTCTTTCCGAGATTGAAAAATCACCTCAAAGGACGACTTTTTGGGACACTAGAAGACATTAAAACTCTCGTAAACGACCAGCTGAAGGCAATTTCAGTATCCCAGTTCCAGCACTGCTATGAAGAATGCAAAAATCGTCTTCATCACTGTGTGGCTTCCCAAGGCAATTACTTTGAAGGAGACAGTGTGAAATTGTAATTTTAATTGAATAAAAAATTATAAAAAATCAGTCTCATCGCTTTATTTACACACCTCGTATGTGAAAAATAAGATACTGGCCCAGTGTCAGTGTGAGTGACACTGACAGAAAATGAATCAAGGTAATATATCTGACTTAATAAATAAAATTACGTTACAGTGACAGTATTGTCAACAACGAGCATCGTGTTACAATGGAATGTCCTAATTTACTTGAAACAGTTTTAATTTTTGAAAGACAAGCGTGTTATATCCATCTTTATCGTACATGCATCTTGTGAGAGAGATAAATATATGCCGATTTGTTAATTCGTTTATGATACAGATGACGTTGATCGGACATTTTTCAAAAATTTTACTGTACAAGGTATTTACAAAATTAACAAAAAACAAGTTTAAGCTGGCGACTAATAATCTAAAAAAAATTAGTTAGGAATGTGTGAGCTAATGGGTGGTATTAATAAAAATAAGTAAATGCTTATACTGACAGTTTATATTCATGAAAATGGACAACTCTTTTGGATAATCAAATAATTTATTAGAAATAATACTTTATATATTTAATACAATTCTTGGACATTTATTTTTATGTCATATAAAAATACTAAATTATAACAACTGACAATAATTTTTCAAAACTACTTGATCTGGTAGGGTCATCATTAGAAAACACTTGATCTAATATTTCAACACCCTCCCTCAAGTATAAATTTACTATTTAAATTTATAATTGCAACATTACAAATTTTTAACATTTAATAAGTCTCTAAATTTACAATGTTTAATAAACGATAACGATTTAGTAAATATGTCGGCTACGTTTTCATGTGTAGAAACATACTTCATGTTTATTATATTTTTAGCGACAAGATCTTTTATAAAATGAAAACGTATGTCGATATGTTTACTACGTTTACTATTTTGAAAACTTTGAGAAAGGTCAATAGCACCTTGATTGTCTATGTAAACGGTACTGTCAGTTTTCTTCATGCCGTTGATGTCCGTTGATACTCCCTGAATTGCCAGTAACTCGGTGGCGGTGTTTGCAGCGGCGATATATTCTGCCTCTGTGGATGACAGCGCGACGGTCTTCTGCTTTCGTGCCAGCCACGAAACAGCATTTCCTTCATAGAAAATTACACAGCCGGTCATACTCTTTCGATCTGTGGTGTCCCCTGCCCAATCAGCATCGGAGTAGGCGACGATTTCATTCTTCGATGAATTTCTGAAAAAAGTAAGAGACAAGTTTTTTGTTTCTTGGAGATATCGAAGCACTCTTTTCCCAGCTTTCCATATTTGGGCTGTAGGTTTATCTAAAAATTGGCTTAAGTATGAAACTGCATAAGTAATATCTGGACGACTTGCTATAGACAGATACATAATGCTACCTATTAGTTCGCGAAATGGTACCTGTATTACTTCTTCTTCTGAGTTGGCTTTGAAATTTACTTCTAGAGGTGTTTTCGCACCTTTACAATCATTCATATTAAACTTTTTAAGAATTTTGTCAATCATTTTTATTTGGGTTATTCTCAGACAATCGTTACTTCTTTCTATTTCTAATCCCAAGTAATTTTTCAGTTCTCCAAGATCTTTTGCTTGAAATTTATCTTTTAAAGATTTTACTGTTTCATCTATTTCATGTCCTGTTACTAATATATCATCTACCCATATTAGCATGAATGTATTACTTCTTACATAAAGACAAAAATCATGTTTAGAACGTTCAAAATTATTTTCTTCGGCAAATTTATGAAATTCTTCATTCCAACAACGGGGTGACTCTTTCAATCCATATAAAGATCTTTTTAATTTATATATTCCTCCTTCTAATCCTTCAGGAGCATTTATATAAACATCATTTGTCAATTTTCCATTTAAAAAAGCAGTTGGTATATCCAATTGTCTTATTGGCCAATTTTCTTTTATAGCCTTCGCTAATATCATTCTGATGGTAGAAAATCTGGCAACTGGTGCATATACATTCATATCACATGTTGATTGATAGCCTTTTGCTACAAGTCTTGCTCTCTTTGTTCCATTTTCTTTTGTCCTAAATATCCATCTTGTATCTATCACTTTCTTCTCCTTTGGTAATGGTACTTTAACTTCTTCCCATGTTTCCATTTTTCTAAGTGCGTCCAATTCTTTTTGTATCGCATCTTTCCATTCTTTTGTTTTACACGCTTCAGTGTAAGTATGTGGATCTTCATCTGTCAATGAACAATATGCTGTGTAGACTTCGTATTCATTCAAATAATTTGGTACTTTTACAACTCTTCCTGACCTTGTTTTTACTTCATTTTCTTCTTGCTTATTTATTTGAGTATCATTATTTATTTCAGTATCTTCTTTCTCAGTGTTCTCTGTATTTTCAATTATTTTAATATTTTCGTGTTCATATTTTACATTGTCTTCGTCAAATGTTACATCTCGAGCACAAATTACCTTGTTCTCTCTAAAATTCCATAATCTGTAACCTGAACCTGAATATCCTACCATTATGTAAGATTCTGCACGAGCATTCAATTTATTGTCTTTTGGAAGAGTTACAGCCCATGCGCGGCTTCCGAAAACTCTTAATTTTTTTAAATTATTATTTCCGTGCCATCTAGTAGCAGGTGGTATTCCTTGATTGGCTCTTGTTGGACATCTATTCAATTCGTATGCTGAACATTGTATTGCTTCGCCCCATAATTCCTTCGGAATATCAGTTTCGGCTAGTTTTGTTCTAACTTTATCCATTAAAGTCCTATTCATTCTTTCTGCAGTGCCATTCTGTTGCGGACTATATGGCGTAGTATACTGCATTTCTATTCCTTTAATCTTGCAAAAATTTTGTAAATATTTTGAAGAGAATTCTCCACCATTGTCCATTCTAATTTTCTTTGTTTTCTTTCCATGTTGTGTCTTTATAAGTTTTATAAAATGTATTAAATTCTCTTCAGCTTCATTTTTTGTTTTTAGTAACTTTACTACAAGAAAATGTGAAAAGTCATCTATTAACACTTGAAAATACCTGTGTCCTTCTGATGTTGGTGGTTTGATTGGTCCGGATATATCTGTGTGTATCAAGTCCCCTATTTGTGTATACTTCTTCTTTGCTTCATAGAATGGTTTTCTTGTTGCTTTTCCTTCAATACATTTAGCACATATCTTCTCGCTACACGGTAATCCTAATTTTTTTAATCCTGTACGATTTAAATGCCCTAATCTACGGTGCCATATATTTTCATTTTCATTTATCGCTTTATAACATTTTTCTTTTCTATATTCTTCAATATTGTCAGTTAGTAACACAAACAGATTATTTATTTTTTGGCACTCGATGGTAAAATTTTTTCCTATTATTTTTGCTTTGTCTTTTTCGAATATTACTTTTATTCCCTTATTTAGAAGTTGTGAAACAGAAATTAAATTGTGTTTCATACCATCAACTGTCATTGCTGGAATAGACAGTTTTCTTCCTTGGCAGCTTGTACGTAAAATTCCTTTATTTTTGGCCTCCATATTTTCTCCGTTTGCTACTTTTATTATTACTTTTCTTTCTACTGGTACAATGTCAGTCATATGTTCTTCAATTTCCTTTGTAAATAAATGCTGTGTTGCACCTGAATCTAAAATAAACATACTTTTATTATTTAATTTTGGTATGCAATTTAAAGCAATAAATGTTGTTTCATCTTCATCTTCTTCATTAACTTCATTTGCTTTTTCGTAATATTTGTTTCTTTGATTCGGTATAGTATTTATTTTTCCTTTGTCACGTTTGAAGTTTCTTCCCTTGTATCGGTCTTGGTTTTGAAAATTTTTATATCTGTAACAATTAGAAGCTTTATGTCCTTCTTTTCCACATTTAAAACATGTAATTTTTGCAGCCTTAAATGCCATTTCTTCATTATTACTCCTTCTTCCATTTTTATTTGACAGTTTTATTTCTTCGTCGAGAAGTCTAGATTTAACAAAATCCATTGTTACTTCTGTATTTAGAGTCTCTATAGCAGTAATTACAGAATCATATTCTTCATTTAACGATAGTAACAAATGACATATTTTATCTGACTCATCAACTTTTGACCCAATATTTTCTAATTCTCGTACAGTGGTATCAAAATTCAAAAAATGGTCTTCTAATTTTTCTCCTTTCTTTAATTTTAATGTTAATAGCTTCTTTTTTAAAGTTAATTTCGTGAAGACACTCTTCCTTTCAAATACATCTTCCAACGCTTTCATCATTTGTTTGGCTGTTTTTGAATCTTTCACCAAATCTAAGTGCTTATCTGTAATACATTGGATTATTGTAGATTTAGCTCTCGCATCTTTTACTTGAAATGCACTCCTTTCATTTTCATCTGTGATATCATTTTCTTCTTTCTCTAGGGCCACCTTCACCTGTTTTTCTTCTAAAAAAGTTGTCACTCTAAATTTCCAGTTGTTAAAATTCCCTGAATTTAACTGGGGCAATTGCATGTATCCAGCATGCATTTTTAAATATTCCTTTTATCTGGATATTCGTATTCTTTACTTACACAGAACACTATGTCTGGGCCCATAACCTCATGAAAATGGACAACTCTTTTGGATAATCAAATAATTTATTAGAAATAATACTTTATATATTTAATACAATTCTTGGACATTTATTTTTATGTCATATAAAAATACTAAATTATAACAACTGACAATAATTTTTCAAAACTACTTGATCTGGTAGGGTCATCATTAGAAAACACTTGATCTAATATTTCAACATATATTACATAAGGTTTTTAAATTGGTGTTGGTGAAGACAACACTTTTTCCATTAATATTTTCATCCTTGTCGCTGGTTTCAAAACTAAACATTTTTAAATTTCAAAAATTGATATAGAACTGAATTTCAGATTAGTTTGTCAACTTCCAATAAATAAATGTAAAAATGAACTGTCAAAAAATGCCAAAATTTACTTTTTTTACAAACATACGGCTTTCTACTGAATTTCATATATAAGTATATACTTACAAGTAAGTAAGTATTTATTATAAGTATCAGCATCTGGTTATTAATATGAACATAAGTATTTACTTGTACTTCTTGCTGATACTGATACGTAAATGCTACTACCCATTAACCCTCAGCAAAAAGGACCTTAGTATTATGGCAGGTATCTTCATTGGTATTGACCTCTGAAATACAATCTATGTAAAATTGATATAGCTGAAAACAATATCTGTAGACTCTGCGAAAAGGACGAAGAATATCCAGCTGTGGCCGTAAGGAGATTTAACCAACTAGCTAGAAGGTACCTCGCGGCAAATGAATATTGAAGTAGTACTGATGTCATGAGAACCCTGGGACTGCTTTAAGAAAATTAAGATAGGGTCATCATTACAATAGATCTTATATATCGCAGTGACAAATCATCAACTAATTAATAATGATCGTTAATGTAAATCAAGCCTAGTTATTACGAATATTACCAAAATCTGCGAATAAAAACATATTAGCACACTCAGAAATTGCTAACAATAATAAGTCATCACTCTCCTACATTTTAAAACAAACGGTGCAAGCCATATATGAGCCAACATTCACCACAAAATTCTTTCTTTTCAGCGATGCAAGCATGCAATGGAGACAGCGGCGGTGGCCTAGTGATCCGACGCCCTGGAACCGACGTCTGGGACCTCCGCGGCATCGTGTCCCTGGCGCCGTTCGACCGCGACGCCAACATGTGCGACGTCAAGCTATACATGGTGTTTACCGACGTAGCCCACTATCTCCCGTGGATTCAAGAGTGCTTGAAGTATTAGTTAGTAACTGAGAATTGACTCGTGTGTAAGGCGTGTTGGAATGTAGCAAATAGAGCGTGTATTTATTGTCTGAATAAATAGATATAGAAAGAATATAATTGAGTTTTTGATTTGTTACTCTGTGAAAGTGGGATTATTATTACAGTAGTTGATAAATAAATATATCTTCACGATTTTGAACGAAACTTTTGGGTGTGGGCGTTACTATACAATGTTGTACAAGGGGGTATTGACAAGTTTTTAGCCTAATATAGAAATAAGTATTTATTCGATCAAATTCGGTTTTATTTTTCAACATAGATTACTTTAAGTCAATATACATTTTCCATCCATACTCCAAGGTAGTTGGTGTCTTGCTCTGCAAAATAAACTTCTTTGGAACAGGTTCAATGCAGTGGCGGCTATTCGGATGAAGAAGGTGAAGAGCAACTTCATCTGTGTTCTTAAAACAATTTTAAAATTATTTTTAACATGTTAAATTTTTCATATTATGTACTATAAAGCCTGAAATAAAAATTAATCTAATTTAAAAACAAATTATCTACTAAAAGTTATAATAACTGATCATCCGCAACCCGCATCACATGAAGAACAATTCAAATTTCAAATAAGTAAACGCTTCAAAGTTGCGCGCTTACTGGCTAAATACATTGGTTACCATGACAACGACGCTTCTCCTACCACTTATACAGAAGCGAATGGTGAATATCACATCTCGAGCTCTGGACTTCATCGTCGCATTGAAATTGATGCATTATTTTGCTACGCTGTGTTAATAAAATAATTTGAATAGTTTATTACTATTATTTTAACTTATTTGAAAGGTAATGCTAATTTATTTCTAAGTGAATTAAATTACATTTATATTAGCACAGTTTCACCTAGTATCGCAATTATTGTACTTTATTGTACCTACGTTGACCTACATTTATTATCATTTATATATTATTGTTATTACTAATAGTTTCTTCAATGTTTTGATTGTTCCTTTGTACCAGAAGTATAGTGGTGTTTGTTTGACTTAAATCGCTTCAACAGAGCCTTAGAAATGTTCTTTTAACTGCATTTTTTTTATCCAAACTGAGCAGTCGCAGTAACCAAAATCCAACGCCCAGTCACCTTTCTCATGCTCAATTCTATTCTATTTAGGACTTGTTTACAGCTGTCGCCGTTTACCCTCCAACTGGATTCACCGAGCCCCAGTGTTTTACCACTGGCGTACTGCCGGTTGTATTTCAGCCATTGCTTCATTTATTTAAGATGTATAAGTGGCCAGCTTACAGTATCCGAGTGGGATAGATACAAATAGCTGTATGTATTCTTTAGGACAAATCACACTGCGAGCTACGAGATGTGCGCTAAGTCGCTCAGCCACGAAGCCGCTCAATTATCATATAATATCTGAAAAACGCGTTTTTTCGATATGCCCACAGTATCTGATATCTCCACAACTTTCATTCGATGGTCATCCAGTATCATTTGGTGAACTTTATCGATAGTATTGGTGGTGGTTGCAGTTGTTGGCCATCCTGAACGCACTGTGTTAACGAAGCTGGTACCACCACGTTTAAATTCAGCTGCCCATCTTTTCACGATGGTAAAGGATAGAGCAGAGTCTCTTTGCAGCACAATTTTTAAATTTTTCCATTTTGCTAAAAACAATGAATACGACTATCACAAATGACTCTCACACAATAACTACTTAAGGGGCTTGCCCTGTTCGAAAATAAATCTGGAAAAATGACATTTCTTGCAAGTCATTTTGTGGTGTTTCTATAAGAAATAAACAATTGAAACTTGAAATACATAAAGTTAAGTAATATTCGAGGAGTGTTATGCTCTCAGAATATTGATTTTGTTTATCATTTTTGAAATATTAATTGATCAGCAGTACCAATTTTAGTCTTATTTTGTGCCTTCATTTTACAGTCTTCTGTTAAAATAAAATTAAAAATATTTGCATAACACTCTTCCATTAATTGAAAATAACATATCTGTTATAGAAAATATGTCTAATATTAACGTATGTTGGTGTATTTTGCCTTGCAAAAATTGTTAAAATTAGTTATTTTTACGCGCAAGTGGTGTCGCTAGTAGTTCGCTCAGGCTAGTTCGAGGTTTATTACGGGTAATGCTCCGCCCAGGGTACAATCGATTGACGGGGAAAGGGGGAAAAAGGTCTTGCTGGGAATATATATTTGTGTGAAGAAAGTATTTCCATTTCAGTTATTTTTCGTTTTAATATATTATAAATTTTTTTTAAATTCTATATATTTAATAACGTCGAAATAAACAAGTGAAACTTTAAATACACAAAGTTTAATAATATTATAGAAGTGTTGTGCTCTCAAATTATTGTTTTTGTTTATCAGTTTTACCTTCTGTCACCTTTAGTTAGTTTGTCTATGGTGCCTTATTCAAAAATACATTTGGAACAACAACTTTTTTGTAATTCATTTTGTGGTCATTCTATAAGAAATAAACATGTGAAACTTTAGATACACAAAGTTTAATATTATTATAGAAGTGTTGTGATCTCAAATTATTGTTTTTGTTTATCAGTTTTACCTTCTGTCACCTTTAGTTAGTTTGTCTATGGTGCCTTATTCAAAAATACATTTGGAACAACAACTTTTTTGTAATTCATTTTGTGGTCATTCTATAAGAAATAAATAAGTGAAACTTTAAATACACAAAGTTTAATAATATTATAGAAGTGTAGTGCTCTCAAATTATTGTTTTTGTTTATCAGTTTTACCTTCTGTCACCTTTAGTTAGTTTGTCTATGGTGCCTTATTCAAAAATACATTTGGAACAATAACTTTTTTGTAATTCATTTTGTGGTCATTCTATAATAAATAAACAAGTGAAACTTTAAATACACAAAGTTTAATAATATTATAGAAGTGTTGTGGTCTCAAATTATAGTTTTTGTTTATCAGTTTTACCTTCTGTCACCTTTAGTTAGTTTGTCTATGGTGCCTTATTCAAAAATACATTTGGAACAATAACTTTTTTGTAATTCATTTTGTGGTCATTCTATAAGAAATAAACAAGTGAAACTTTAGATACACAAAGTTTAATATTATTATAGAAGTGTTGTGATCTCAAATTATTGTTTTTGTTTATCAGTTTTACCTTCTGTCACCTTTAGTTAGTTTGTCCATGGTGCCTTATTCAAAAATACATTTGGAACAACAACTTTTTTGTAATTCATTTTGTGGTCATTCTATAAGAAATAAACAAGTGAAACTTTAAATACACAAAGTTTAATAATATTATAGAAGTGTTGTGATCTCAAATTATTGTTTTTGTTAATCAGTTTTACCTACTGTCACCTTTAGTTAGTTTGTCTATGGTGCCTTATTCAAAAATACATTTGGAACAACAACTTTTTTGTAATTCATTTTGTGGTCATTCTATAAGAAATAAACAAGTGAAACTTTAGATACACAAAGTTTAATAATATTATAGAAGTGTTGTGGTCTCAAATTATTGTTTTTGTTTATCAGTTTTACCTTCTGTCACCTTTAGTTAGTTTGTCTTTGGTGCCTTATTCAAAAATACATTTGGAACAATAACTTTTTTGTAATTCATTTTGTGGTCATTCTATAAGAAATAAACAAGTGAAACTTTAAATACACAAAGTTTAATAATATTATAGAAGTGTTGTGATCTCAAATTATTGTTTTTGTTTATCAGTTTTACCTTCTGTCACCTTTAGTTAGTTTGTCTATGGTGCCTTATTCAAAAATACATTTGGAACAATAACTTTTTTGTAATTCATTTTGTGGTCATTCTATAAGAAATAAACAAGTGAAACTTTAAATACACAAAGTTTAATAATATTATAGAAGTGTTGTGCTCTCAAATTATTGTTTTTGTTAATCAGCTTTACCTTCTGTCACCTTTAGTTAGTTTGTCTATGGTGCCTTATTCAAAAATACATTTGGAACAACAACTTTTTTGTAATTCATTTTGTGGTCATTCTATAAGAAATAAACAAGTGAAACTTTAAATACACAAAGTTTAATAATATTATAGAAGTGTTGTGGTCTCAAATTATAGTTTTTGTTTATCAGTTTTACCTTCTGTCACCTTTAGTTAGTTTGTCTATGGTGCCTTATTCAAAAATACATTTGGAACAATAACTTTTTTGTAATTCATTTTGTGGTCATTCTATAAGAAATAAACAAGTGAAACTTTAGATACACAAAGTTTAATATTATTATAGAAGTGTTGTGATCTCAAATTATTGTTTTTGTTAATCAGTTTTACCTTCTGTCACCTTTAGTTAGTTTGTCTATGGTGCCTTATTCAAAAATACATTTGGAACAACAACTTTTTTGTAATTCGTTTTGTGGTCATTCTATAAGAAATAAACAAGTGAAACTTTAGATACACAAAGTTTAATAATATTATAGAAGTGTTGTGATCTCAAATTATTGTTTTTGTTTATCAGTTTTACCTTCTGTCACCTTTAGATAGTTTGTCTATGGTGCCTTATTCAAAAATACATTTGGAACAACAACTTTTTTGTAATTCATTTTGTGGTCATTCTATAAGAAATAAACAAGTGAAACTTTAAATACACAAAGTTGAATAATATTATAGAAGTGTTGTGCTCTCAAATTATTGTTTTTGTTTATCAGTTTTACCTTCCGTCACCTTTAGTTAGTTTGTCTATGGTGCCTTAATAATATTAGAGAAGTGTTGTTTAAAAATTACCAGTTTTTCTCGAAGGTATACATACTTATAAATATTGGATAAATTGAACTTGACGATAAAATAATTTTAGTTTAGAAAGATCAAATCTAATATTTGTAATCCTCGAAATAAAGTAAGCCATTTGTGCCGGTAATTTTCTATTGACTGAGTAAAAAAGCGAATAAAATGCATGGGATTTGACATAGCTTAAAAGTTGATTATAGTTATTTATGCAACAAGAGTAAAAAGTATGTTCGAATTGCATACAATTTTTTTCCGTCTGAAATAAATTATTTCTCCACAACGTTAAAATAAGTGCACTTTTTTTCACTTTCATGTATTAAAAAAAGACATAGTTTATAAACCCATTTGAATGAAAAAAAGGACTTTTTTAACAGATGTAAAAAAAACATATCTTCCAAAGAAGCGCAACAGACCCCTTTGGCGATCAATGGGGTACTGAGATAAATACGCCTACAGCAAAAATATTTAGGAGTAGGGCAACTGAACGGCTCCACCCACCGGCTACCTCGTCTCTCACCTACAAACCCCTGTCTAACTTGGTGACAACAAGGCATTGCCCTTAAGCGTCCATGCCTCTGTTTAGCTTACAATTTTAAGCCACCATGAAATTGTGCCTGGTTCAAATTTGGTTCTAGATGTACTTTAAATTTTCTGTAAGCTTGTAGAGGATGCAACAAATGAAATTTAAAATAAATCGTTAGATAATTACACCATAATTAAATCGTTTAAATTTATTACGCCATTTTTATTCAAGTTTTCCTTCTCAAAAATTTAGGGAATTTTTTAAATTCCTGAGGGAAAGTTAAACAGATTATCCCGATCAGATAGCAGGACATAAGGGCGTAACTCATTACGGCCCGTGAGACGCGTGTTAATTAATTACGCAACATGTGTGCGTGCGCGTGACCACGAGAGAAGCGTGAAAAGTTTTCAGGACCTAATGAATAGAAAATGAAGAATTACGACCAGGCGGATGACTTCGTTAAGAAAGCTCAAACAGTGGCGTAGGGAACGCACTTTTCATAGGGGCTCAAAATAAAATATGAAGGAAGTTTTTTTTATTCCATACAAAAGTTGCACAGACAAAGTATTATTATTTAAATACAAGGGTCGCGCTGGAATTATATAGTATAAGAAAAACAGATAGGCCGTGGAAAACAAAATATTCACTATCATTCTAATATTTTAAACAGTTTGTTGCGTCCCTCCGGTGCGAAGGACTAAGTAATAAGGACCTAATGGCTCGAAGGACCAAATGTTCAAACCCTAAACCAGCGAATCCGGTCTAGAAGAACCAAAATGTTTTGATCCTGCTCGCAAGCCCAAATGCGATGTCTCTAGATCAGCGAATCCGGTCTAGAAACACCAACAATGTGTTTGATGTTAAATTCAATGAATAAAACAAAACTATATGTAAACCAAAATAATTACAACCTTCGATAGCTGGTTCACATCACTGGACTTGGCCAATAAACGGGATAATACTAATTTGTGAAATGTACTAATTAAAACGAACGAAGGACCAGTTAGTTTTACGAACTAACAAACGTGCTAAATATAATTGCAACAAAATAACAAACAACTGAAAACCAATTCTGAGAAATATGTGATAGCGTATTGAATACAAGTGACATAAACAATAATAAACCACAGATAAACAAATACGATATTTGTATAAATTAACTAAATCATTTCATAAGTGTATGAACAAACAAATGTAGTTAAACAATATTAAGAACTCTAAATGAACTTAATAACAACCAACTAGACTGCAAAACTTGTTGCATTGAATGTACCTAGTCGACAATAACAGCAGATGCGCTGTGAATGACGTCACTCGAAGGTGGACGTGTGTAAACAGGTTTACAAAGAAATAATAATAATTTCACCCAAGGAAATATGAATCAAATCCCTAACAACACGAATTCCCGTGAGAAATCAAATTGTACAGTTCGATTTTACAATTGATTCCTGAGATGTGTCTATTAGCTGCATAAATTGGCGCCGGAAAGTATTCGCGGACTAAAAAATACCAAATTAAATGAAAACCGAACGATACTCCTTGAATTAGTCGTGTTAGGCTAATCAAGCTACGCGTACGATAATTAAACAACCAATTACTTTACTGACCATATGAAAATCAGAAAGTTTTATGCAAAATGGTGGACAAACCACTTTCGCGGACGACGACGCGATACGTGTTTACCGGTTGCAAGCCAGACACATTCTGACTTGGTCGCAGTCGGGCAGTGCTGTAGCAGCTGGGCGTGTGGGTGCGCGCGCACTCACGTGAAGCCAGATGCAATAATATTAATATTAATAAATAGTTTAAGATACTACAGCTATTTCAAACAATACTAAAATTAAACTCAAACACGTAAAAACTATATAACTAATTTTTCCAAGTAACAGAAACAGTTATTTCCATTTATTTATTGACTTATTTAAGTAGAGTCAGGGCGGGTTAACCGTTCTATTCCCATGTGCAGCGGGTTGCTACCTCAAGGAGTTGATATTTTCCAAATTCCTCTCATTTAAAACATGTTAGTTTTAAACATACCGGCCACCTTAGGGTCTCCCTAAAGACAAACTTAGGCTTTGGCAATCTCTGTCTGAGCAGAGTTGGTTTGATCATTGTCAAGTTGAACCAATTCACTTTGTGGCCAACACGAGTAAGGTTGTTGTAACCACTCTGGTCCACTTATCCAGAGAGTACATGTCTTGAAAATTAGAGGACTGAGACCTCTAGAACCTACGTCGGCCGCATTGTGTTCCGACGTTACATGACGCCAGTGTTCACTCGGAAAATTTGTTTGTATTTGAGCGACTCGATTACCCACAAATGTTTTCAGAGTGTGTGGTTCCTTGCGCAACCAGGCAAGAACTATCATAGAGTCCGAGAAGCAATGTACAGCCTCCGGTTGTTTTGGAATAATTTCGAGAAGTTTGGCGAGAAGATGCGCCGCACATAATTCCAGACGAGGTATAGTAATTTTTTTCAAAGGCGCTACACGCGTCTTTGCACAGAGCAATTGAACCACTGGTTTATCGTTTAGATAACTTCTAACATAGACAACGGCACAGTAGCCTCGCTCGGAGGCATCCGCAAATCCGATAAGATCGAATTTAGAACCCAAACAGGCTAACCTTGGTATCGAATAGTTGGATATACAATCGATCTCGTTCAGAAACAAGTTCCACTCTGAGACAATATGAGCGGGAGGTTCTTCATCCCATTCTACCTTTGATTTCCAAAGCTCTTGCATGATGAGTTTAAGAAACATCACCAATGGGGACATAATGCCTAATGGATCATAGATCCTTGCAATGCAGGACAAAATGTTTCTTTTGGTGCACAAATCGTCGGGTTTTGAGACCGTATACTCGTAGCAGTCGGACTTGCAAACCCATTTGACACCTAACAATTTCACTGACTCGTCGTCATTGAAGTGGACATCTTTCACTGCGCGTGCATTGTCTGGTAGTTCCTCCAGTATTGTTTGAGAATTACTGGCCCATTTTCGGAGGGTGAATCCTCCCCTTTCGAATATATCCGTGAGTTCACGGCGCAGTGTCAGTGCTGACTGAATGTCTTCAGCTCCAGTCACAACATCGTCCATATAGACATCATTTTGCAGGACTTTAGCTGCTAAGGGATATTGATTCCCTTCGTCTTGAGCCAACTGCTCAACTGTACGCAACGCCAAGAACGGCGAACAATTCAAACCAAAGCAGATAGTGTTGAATTGGTACACAATAGGATGTGTGGCATCCGCAGGTTTCCAAATGAACCTTAGAAATCGTTGATGCTCGCGTACAACTCTAATTTGTAGGAACATCTGTTTTAAATCCCCCGTAATTAAAAGAGGATAAAATCTATTTCGCAAATGAAGAGTGAAGATACTCTTCTGTAGTACCGGACCAGGATACAAGTAGTCATTAATCGACTTTCCATTAGACGATGGCTTTGAAGCATTGAACACAATGCGTACCGGTGTCGTCGCACTATCAGGTTTAACCACGGCATGGTGTGGAATATAGTACGAATCCTGATCATTTAAATTGGGTTGCACATCAAGTCTAGTGACGTAACCCTTTTGCAAATATTCTTCGAATATTGCATCATAAGCCTTGAGTAACTCTGGGCTTTTACTCAAGCGAGTCAGCTGTGCGTGACAAATGGACAAAGCTTTCTTGTATGAATTGCCTAGTACTGGTGGGTACTGTTTAAAAGGTAAAGAAACCGTGTATTTTCCCTCGGAGTCTCTTTGGGTAGTATTGACAAAATGGTCCTCCACCATTTTATCCTCCGGTTTAGTGACAACCGATGGAGTTGGAACATTTTCCAATTCCCAAAATTTAGACAACAGTTCGTGTGTATCTTCTTGTGTGTATGTATGATACGACACCACAGCATTGCTTGTTTGCTTGCTGGTATATTCTCCCATAACCACCCAACCAAAGATTGTTTTGATGGCGGTAAGTGTGCCATCGACTCCTTTCTTAACTCCGTTACGAATGATCTGACCCCAAATGTCAGCTCCTAACAGCATGTCTATTCGTTGAGATTTATAGCATTCGGGATCCGAAAGTTGGATATTTCCAAATTGTTTAAAGGTATCCCGAGATATTGGATAATCTGGGATTCTGCCTGTAATGTTGTCGATTACAATGCAACTCAAATCGAGAACTGGAGTTTCTCTACGACATGGTTTGATTTTGGTATGTATAATACCACTAGTGTCCTTGACGTGGGTGTCACTGATTGACATAATCTTTGTTTGACACGCTTCAATAGACAGATTCAATTTGTGGACACAACGACTTGTGATGTAGGATTTCTGCGATCCTGTATCCAATAAGGCACGTACAACATGTACCTTTCCTGCACTGTCAAATATATGCAGTTTTGCAGTGGGTAGTAATACCGAAGTATGTTTTCTGTGTTGACTTAGTGAATAAGTCCTAGCAGACATTGACGTAGTAGTTTCAGAATTACTACTACTGGCTTGAGAGTTTGCATCACTCTTGGGTGATGGCGGACGATTTTTTTGCACAGATTGTTTATCACGCTTGGGTGATAACGACTTGTTCGACCTTTCACCAAAATGCAGCAGCGTATGGTGAGTTTTGTTACACGTTCTGCATGTGGCTGTACTAGGACAGTTCGGGCGTATGTGACCCATTCTAAGACAGTTGATGCACAACTTGTGTTTAATTGCAGCATCATGTCTTCCTTTAGGTTTAAGAGCTATAAACCCTTCACACTGACTGATGTGAGATTTTCTGCAATACGGACAATTCGTATCAGTTGCCAATGTCATCGCTCGCGATGCTGGCTTGTGCCTTTTGATTGGCTCGTGAGTTTTGACAGGTCTGTCTGGTTCAACCTCTAAGCTTGAAACTTGCTTAGTCAAGAACGCAATTAACTCTACATGAGTGGGCTTGGAGTCAGAATCCAATGTTAGTTCCCACTGTCGTCTAGTAGCCGAATCTAGCTTACGACAAATCATGTTTTCCAAAATGACCCCACATGAGTCCACATCAACCTCTAAATTTTTCAGAGCAGCGATGTTTTCGCGTGCTGTGTTCAACAACGATTTTAGTGTAGGGGCGTCTGCCTGCTTGACCTTTTGCACATCTTGGAGTGCATTCAGATGTACCGACCTCAACAACCTAGGACGATAATATTCATCTGTGATGGCGTTCCATGCAATATCAAAACTATCAGCTTTGACGGGGATATTTGTAATAAGCCTAGCGGCTTCCCCTTTTAAAGATAACTTGAGATATTGAAGTCGTTCAATATCTGACAAACTGTCCCGATTTATCACCAACTGTGTGAATAAATCGTAAAAATTCATAAAAGTTGTTTTCTCCCCATCGAATGTTGGGAGATTCAATTTAGGCAAGCTGGGTTGCATATATCGCAAAGATTGTGCTGATTGAATCGAATGTGATTCTGATATAGCTCTGTCGGACCCTGACTGTGATCCGGTGTCTCCATTGAACTTAAGCTTGTAATTGACACGTATGTCGCAAATGAGTTCTTTTATTTCATTAAACAAATTCTTAACTCGGGAAATTTCTGCCAATATATCCTCGTCGGGATTTTTGGTTTGTTCTAACTTTGAAGAATATTCACAATAAGTACGATTGAATTCTTGTTCCCAAGCTGCGAGAGACGGAAAAGTTACCTCAAATTTCACTTTACTTTTTCCATCAGTCTCTGAAGAATAGACTGATAGACGACGAATATCTTCTGTCACAACCTCTAATTGTTTGTGCAGTAGTTTAGCCATTTTAGAGTGTGCTAATAAATGCAATTACTAATACCAAAGTAACTAGAAACAATAATTATCTCCGAATACCGCCAAATCCGGCTCGACGAAGACCAAATGTTGCGTCCCTCCGGTGCGAAGGACTAAGTAATAAGGACCTAATGGCTCGAAGGACCAAATGTTCAAACCCTAAACCAGCGAATCCGGTCTAGAAGAACCAAAATGTTTTGATCCTGCTCGCAAGCCCAAATGCGATGTCTCTAGATCAGCGAATCCGGTCTAGAAACACCAACAATGTGTTTGATGTTAAATTCAATGAATAAAACAAAACTATATGTAAACCAAAATAATTACAACCTTCGATAGCTGGTTCACATCACTGGACTTGGCCAATAAACGGGATAATACTAATTTGTGAAATGTACTAATTAAAACGAACGAAGGACCAGTTAGTTTTACGAACTAACAAACGTGCTAAATATAATTGCAACAAAATAACAAACAACTGAAAACCAATTCTGAGAAATATGTGATAGCGTATTGAATACAAGTGACATAAACAATAATAAACCAAAGATAAACAAATACGATATTTGTATAAATTAACTAAATCATTTCATAAGTGTATGAACAAACAAATGTAGTTAAACAATATTAAGAACTCTAAATGAACTTAATAACAACCAACTAGACTGCAAAACTTGTTGCATTGAATGTACCTAGTCGACAATAACAGCAGATGCGCTGTGAATGACGTCACTCGAAGGTGGACGTGTGTAAACAGGTTTACAAAGAAATAATAATAATTTCACCCAAGGAAATATGAATCAAATCCCTAACAACACGAATTCCCGTGAGAAATCAAATTGTACAGTTCGATTTTACAATTGATTCCTGAGATGTGTCTATTAGCTGCATAAATTGGCGCCGGAAAGTATTCGCGGACTAAAAAATACCAAATTAAATGAAAACCGAACGATACTCCTTGAATTAGTCGTGTTAGGCTAATCAAGCTACGCGTACGATAATTAAACAACCAATTACTTTACTGACCATATGAAAATCAGAAAGTTTTATGCAAAATGGTGGACAAACCACTTTCGCGGACGACGACGCGATACGTGTTTACCGGTTGCAAGCCAGACACATTCTGACTTGGTCGCAGTCGGGCAGTGCTGTAGCAGCTGGGCGTGTGGGTGCGCGCGCACTCGCGTGAAGCCAGATGCAATAATATTAATATTAATAAATAGTTTAAGATACTACAGCTATTTCAAACAATACTAAAATTAAACTTAAACACGTAAAAACTATATAACTAATTTTTCCAAGTAACAGAAACAGTTATTTCCATTTATTTATTGACTTATTTAAGTAGAGTCAGGGCGGGTTAACCGTTCTATTCCCATGTGCAGCGGGTTGCTACCTCAAGGAGTTGATATTTTCCAAATTCCTCTCATTTAAAACATGTTAGTTTTAAACACAGTTATTTATCTGTCATTTGAAATCAAGTACCAACTTCCATTTCTTAAAACTCACAACCCTATCTTCTTTTGGAATGCTTTGAAACTAATTTCTGGGAGACTTAAAAAGTGATTTCTGGTGACTTCAAAAACTACCAATGCTAAGAGCTATCCTCAAACTAATTACTCAATGACTTAAAAACAGTTAAATTAATTTCAGACTGACTTAAAAGTTGTCAAAGATGTCAAATTATAAATTCTCTGGTTAGTTCGATATTTTCACTCACGATACATTAAAAAATTGAATAATTAAGTTCTAAGGTAAGTTTCACAACTTAATTTCAAATGACAGATAAATAACTGTTTAAATTGATAGGTAAAGCAAATTTTTGTTTTCCACAGCCGATCTGATTTTCTTATTCTCAATAATTGATACAATTGACGTCGATTGCTACAGGTTCTGTTACAGATAAACTTTGGTTTTTGTTGTATATTATGAATATCTTCTTTCCAACAAACTCTGTCTGTTTCTGGTGTTTTGTTGTGACCCTATGCTGTATATTTTAACGCCTGGTCCCTCGGTACATCTAAATGAACACTGCTACTGTTCCCCTCTTTCTTGTGCTCCGGTTTTCCCGGTCTGTCTCCAGAGAAACTTTGCTCAATCCCGTCTGATGAATGTGCTAATGTTAACAATCATTCCAGGAATCTCTAATTGCTGACCTAGTGCTGCTACGAACAGCTCTCTAGTAGCTTTTAAAATTCTATCTACGATATAATACGGGTACAAAACTAGAGACAAATAAAGAATGGTCTAGATTTAATCAAATATTTAAGACACTATTCGTAGGAAAACAATAACATACTTCTAATATTTTTATGGAACGGGGTCCGGTACTCATTTTTCAATTTATTTATTTCTGAAAGATTTTATAAAATGATGAATTTTAGCTTTTGTTTCACTATCCAAATGTGTATAGTTTTTGAATTTTTTTAAATTTTTTTAAATTTAGTTAATTTTGTGTGACGTCATATCTGCAATTTTACTTCGCCTATTGACTGAAGTTGTTTATATCTGTCCAGTGGCGTGCGGTGAAATTTTAGTCGGGTATGCGCCAAGGATAGGAAATAATTTATAATTTTTGTAATTACGATATTTATTGCATACTTTAAGATAACAGAAAAAATCAATATTAATTAATATAACTATTCGTAAATAAATTCCATTCTTCTTTCTTTTTTACAAAATTCTTGAATTATTGCAGAATGAAAATTATCTTTAGTTTGCATTTCGCATAGTTGAGATTTTTCAATGGACAACAGTCCTGAGCTTGATAATTTTCTTGTCCTTGGGATGATCGTTTGTATGATTTTATGCGCTTCAGAGATTTTATAAAATGATGAACTTTAGCTTTTGTTTCACTATCCAAATGTGTATAGTTTTTGAAATTTTTTAATTTTTTTTTAAATTTAGTTAATTTTGTGTGACGTCATATCTGCAATTTTACTTCGCCTATTGTCTGAAGTTGTTTATATCTGTCCAGTGGCGTGCGGTGAAATTTTAGTCGGGTATGCGCCAAGGATAGGAAATAATTTATAATTTTTGTAATTACGATATTTATTGCATACTTTAATATAACAGAAAAAATCAATATTAATTAATATAACTATTCGTAAATAAATTCCATTCTTCTTTCTTTTTTACAAAATTCTTGAATTATTGCAGAATGAAAATTATCTTTAGTTTGCATTTCGCATAGTTGAGATTTTTCAATGGACAACAGTCCTGAGCTTGATAATTTTCTTGTCCCTGGGATGATCGTTTGTATGATTTTATGCGCTTCAAAGCCGAAAATGAACGTTCAACAAAAGCTGTAGAACTCGGAAGTGTCAGAAATCGCGAATGTTTTTGAATTGCTACTAAATAATTTAAATTTTCAAATCCTTGTTTGTTCCAAACAGTTATATCAAAATAATTTTCCAAATGATGCTGATCCACATAACCAGAAAACTTTTTCATATTGTGTTACATGAAAATACCGCGTAAATCTTTTACCTTTGTCATTATGTATCGTTTTTAAACCATTTAAATCAGAAGTAGGTTTACCATTTTTGATAATTTAATTTTTCTCGTTAAATGCTCTTCTCGAAAATGACTTTTCTATTAATTTTTTATTATGCAATCCATAGTTATCCACAAATTTGCGCTATATTATATAATTGTAGAAGATAATCATTAAAAGCAAAATAAATAATAATACCTATGTTCATGTGCCTGTAGTATAACAAAAAAAATATTTAATTCTGTAATTCTGTATGGTGGATGATGCTTATATAAAAATTACTACATCAAAATATACCCGGGTAAGCGATGAATTTAGGGCTTACCGACTAATCTACAGCGCGCACTCCCCTCTGCTTATTTCTCGCAGTTCGTCAACTCAAGCGTCGCCCTGCCCCGATTCGTCAACAAGTCATGCGGCAGAGCTTGGCGCTATCCACTAGCTTTTTCTAGTGTTATTCAGTTATTCATATTATACAAGCAGAACTAAATAAAATTTAAAAGTAATAGAATTTATCTTACATATAATTTAAAGTATTTACATGTATTATGTAAAAAAATAACATTATAAAATTTAATTAATTTCTAAATACGAATGGGTATGCGCCGCATGCCCCGCATACCCTGACCGCACGCTACTGTATCTGTCAATGTACATGGATTCTGCCAAAAATTGATCTCAAGAAGGGTTAACTAGAGACAGCTGTCACTTTCAGAAAAATAAAGTTTTACCTTGTCTGTTGTTATAAAGATTTTAAATAAATATGATTTAATTTAATAAAAATGATAAATGTTTCATACATTTTCATGTAAAATAGAACTACATATAAATATACGGATTTAATTTTCACAAGTTATGAATAATATAAAATTATATTCTTTTCGCTTGGTACGCTGATACAAAAATACAGTTATGACGTCATATCGTTATAGTGCTAATCGTTATTAAAATTATGAATGAAAAGTTTAATATTTTAAAAATATTTTGGTGCAAAATCATTTAAAATTAGTCATATTTTCATAATATGAAAAAATATATGGAACTTTTTATTAGTACCGAACCCCATTTTATATAGTCAGAAAAAATGACTGCTGGTTCAGCAATAAATCCATAAAAATCGTAATTATTACAGGGTTGTACATAACTGCCACAGCTTGCTTTTACATTGAATGCCAATGTACCATTATTGTGCCGCTCTGCTAAATTGAAGACATGCGTTCAGTGGATCCCCTGCCCACTCTGTAAAGTAAAATAATCTTACTGTTAGTGTTCCATTAACATAAATGCTATTTTTGTATGAAATAATTTCATATGGGAATAAAAACTGCAGTTCCAAAAATTATTTTTTTTTACTTTATGAAACAATGAAAAAAGAAATTCCTCAAAATGAAATAACATATATTTATAAATATTTTTTGACAAAAGGACCAAAATAGAAAAAAATAGTATAAAATACATGTTTCATGAGATATTTCAGCGTACCCTCTCAGAAAACTCGCGTCAAGCCGATCCTGTCTAACAAAGACGCGTGCGCTAAAATCATGTCTTATGAAACTTGTATCTTAATGTACTATTATAATATTGCGAGTGACATTTTTTTATAAATAATTATAATGACTTAATGATTAATTAGTTGATTGTTTATTATTACTCACCTTATTGTTTCTATTGTTGTTTGAAATGGAGAAAGTCTGGTATCACAAATCTGCAACAACAAGAAAAATAAATTATTAAGAAATTAGATCTAGCAGCTTTATTTGTTCTTATACAGATTTTATTATAAAGTCTTATGAAAAATCTATTAAAAGTAGGCTTTTTAAAGTTTGTTTTTAGGGTTAAAATGTCATTTTATGACACCAGTGTTAATGTGTTAAATTTGAATTAGTTATCTTGGTAAAAAATGAATAGAAATACAAATTTAAATGAAAAAATAGTGTTTGTAGAAAAAATAGTGAATGATATAAGTGCGACAAATAAAGTTCAGAAGTCCACGTAACAAATAATATTAATTTTTTAATCAAAAAGTTTTATTGGTACTACGGTTTGTGATTTGATGTTTTTTTAGATGGCCCGATTCAGTTTTCCCAAATATTTTCAAAGGTTGGACCCACCCCGATTCGCGCCGTGTTCCAAACTTCCTTCTCATAAAATAAAATGTCACTTTTAATATATATCATAAATAACTATTTTAGAGGACCACTTCAGAAAATTATAGGTATCGTGGTACAGTAGTCTACTAAAGAACGTTGTTAGATATAAACTATTATTCACGAAAGATGACTATTCAAGGTCATTTGTGAGCCGTCTGACATAATATTACCGGCAGATAAGTTCATTGCTTTTCGCAAGCATAGGCGTGCAACATTAAATATTTAGGGACACATTTTAACCGAAAAAATAAGAGTAATTCATTTGAAAATTATGTATCTTCCTAAATAATACCTTTCTGAAAGATTTATGTTCTTCACTTATGTTTTTGCAAAATATAAAAACAGACTTAATTTATAAACCAAGGAATAATAATTTGATTTAAACGTCAACACCACTGGCTAAATATTAGCACAGAGGGCAGTGTAGTAGATAATTAGGTATCTGCAATTCTACGACATATGTCATTATTATTTATAGTGTGTTAGAAAGTAATGCCACTATTTACGTATATCTATCACACTACACAAATTAAATAGACATAGGTCAAATAATCTTTTTCTTTCTAATACAAAATGTTGCTAAGCTACTGCTACAAAGTGATGTGAATTCTTTTTTCGAACAAATGACCTTGAATAGTCATCTTTCGTGAATAATAGTATTGGCGAAAAAATTCAAAGTGGGTGACGTCTGGCGGCAGATTTGTGAACTAGAGGAATAAGGAAACGTCGATAGCATACATTGAAACGTATGTAATTCTAAACATATTTAATTTGTATTTGTTGTAAAAGAAAGTGAGATATATAGTGTATATTACATTTTCAGGTTTAAATAATGACCAGTAAATGCCATAGATACTGCTCAGTGCCACAATGCAGTAATTACAAGTCAAAAGTCAGAGTTGTTAGGACCTCTAGCATGGTTGACATGTTGAGTAATCTTGACTACTCTGTTTAACTTTCACTTGTTGTATTACTGATGATGAGAACTTAGTTATCGAAATACGTGTTTAGTTTTTGTTAAAATTAATTTTAAGGTTAAGGGGTAATTATAATAGTTTTAGTCAAAAAGTGTAAGTTTACACTATTGGCAACGAAAATGACCGATAGAGGCAGCACAGATTTTACAAAATGGCCGGCGAGAAGAGTAATTGTCAAAACTTGTACAGTGTTTGACAGAGAAATAAGTAAATGAAATTCATATATTTTTAAATGTAAACTGATTTGAAGTGCAGTATTGTTTGAAGGGAAGTATGACAAGCACAAACACAACAGTTTGATTACTTCTTTGGCAAGTTCATAATATTGCCACCTGACGGCTACGAGTTCATTTTCTTCGCCAATATCCCAAATGACAAAATATAAACTTGAAATTTTCTTCCCATATAGATTTGACGTTTCCAATCAGGATGGCAAAATTCTTCTAATTTTATAGCCAAACTATATTGTTTATCATCCTTTTTAAGAAGTTTTCCCCTTACTTGTTCCAAATTGGTACACCTTAATTTTTCTGTTTCTTCTGCTCTGTAATATACAATCCCATAAACAAATAAATTAATAGCATAATAAAAATGATAACTTTTGTCGTAAAACAATAAATATAGTTTTAATTTTTACTAACCTGTTTATATGCAACAAAACTGCAAAAACTGATTCGCCTTTCTTTAGAGAACGTGCAGAAGCAATGTATTCAAAAATATCTCATAACTTTGTTAATTTTGTCCATATTAAATACTTTGCACTTTGAAATGTATATTTCCAGCAATAAGGAATGAGAGAACTCTCCTTATCTCTCCGCCATCTTGCTACCGTCCGGCCTGCCACCTATAGTTCAGTTTTTTCGCCAATACAGAGTGATTGGAGGTTCCGCCTCGTTCGGTTATTTTTTTGCCGCATCTTTGTGATAGTGAAATACGATTGACAGATTGCATTGGCTTACATATTTCCACTCGTTTCATTCATTTGCTTCCAAAATAAACTTGTCATGTTCATCCCTAAACACCATCTAACGTAATGATTAGAATAAATATCAGTTTAATTTTAAAAGATAAAAACAAACAAAATTCAAAATGTGTAACATCGTTGTCTTTTCTAAATGTCGGTAATATAACATAATTTGATATTACCGGTAAATTAATAGGCGTAATTCGGGGGTGGCAGTTGCCACCCCAGAATTGTCGAGCCCAGTATTTTGCCATCCCAGAATTTTTATGTAAAAGTCTCAATAATTTACGAATACCTAATTGAAAAATACAAGTCTACATGATGACATTGAGTAAAAGTAAGTTTTTTTGTATCATGTTTACTTGATTTTTTTCTTTTATCTTAAACAAAAAGGGCTGAGCATGCATAAATTAAAATTAGGCACACTTTTGAGTTTTGTATGAACGATAATTACTTTACATGTGTTAATAAATAAGTCATTAAATTATTGTTTTGGGGTAAATTTTTAGCAATTAAATTGTTGTAAAAATAGTCTGAAAATGCTTCAGAAATTTACGAATTTAAAGCCAGTTTGTAAAACCCCCCTTTCACCTGGGGCCTGAGGGGTATCCCTCAGACCCCCCGGTACGTCTTGCCACCCCAATTCGAAAGCTGAAATGACGCCCATGGGTAAATTGATGCTATTTTTTTCATTGAAAGATAATTTTGATCATAATTAGAACTTTTTCATGTCACGTGACCTTCAATCATTCTGGATTACTCTGTACATGAGACCAAATCAATATAGCCAGGCAGATTTGCTTTGTTTGTTGTTATGGTTGCTTAATTGAAAAAAAAAAAAAAACGGTAGGTATAATATTACCATTTGAAATAAAATTATAGAAAATATTGATGTTCTTTTTCTGATCGTCTAAAAGATAGTTTTCAAAATCAGCTCGAAAGTAATATCGTATTGCTCGTGTGTTGACTCATTCGGTTGCACCTCATTTGTCAAACTTCACACTCACACGATATTTCTTACTTTCGATACTCGTTATGAAATAAATTATATGATATGACATTATTGTTTTCAAGCACGAAGACTCAATTTTCATAATACATTTACAATTGACATTTCTTCTCTCAACATTACCCCTTCTAATGAATTGAATGTCTCAGATTATTTTGAGATCAATTCGCGGGTGCAGTATCGGTAAGGGAGCATGTGAACACATTCGTACCGCTCAGCTCAGTTAGCTCAAATGAACAACAATTTACTGAGTTTATCTGAAGTGAGCTGAGACAAACCGAGATTTTGACCATAAACAATACAGTTAATGTTAAAAAATAAAGTAAATTTTTCCCAAAAAACGGTGTTTAACTTGTTGTTTACCATATTTATAAACCAAAATAAGAAACAAACACATAATGGAAGACATGAATCTAGAAACCGATACTACTCGTGTGTTTATAGAAATATTACATAATATACTTCACTTTTATATCAAATAGGAGCCGATATTTCAAGGTCATACACTATCGCAAAACATATCATACTCTGACTCTATAAGTAATAATATGCCAACTTCGCATGACTTTTCACATATTTATATCCTGTATTGAAACACGTACTCGTAGTGTAAATATTAGAACGTTCAATTCCGGCTTTACAATTCCCATTTTATTGCCTATATCACGTGTACAACACGTGATGTTCAATAACTGACATTGATGCATCTCCTCTGTGGATTCGTTAGCCCAGAATAATTTCCACAAAGTGTAGGGCATAAATATTGAAATAAGTTGGTGCACTGCGTTTTATAATCTTGATTATGACACCACATTTCATCTGTAAGTTGCTGTCAACGTCTAAATGGTGCCATTTATTATATTTGAAAGGGAGGCTGTTCTGAAGCTTAGAAAATTTAAGGGGGTCTTTTCTTTAGTTTTGTATATAATGCCCTTGAGAACAGCTGGTAATTAATCTTTAAGGACACTCAATATCATCTACAAGATATGTCAGGATAAAATTATCGAGAATAAAAGAATCAGGTAGGTCGTGGAAAATAAAATTTGCACCAACACAGTTACTTATCTGTCATATGAAACTAAGCGAAAGTTAAGTTAGTATACTCCATTCGCTGAAACGAGAGAATGTGGAACTAATTCTTGAACAGAAACAAGTCATTCTATTGGTTCAGCTCTAAAATTATCCTCTTTTGACCAATAGAATGACTTGTCTCTGTACAACATTCTCTCATTTCAGCGAACTGAGTACATTTAGTTATATCTTCTGATCAGCATCAAAACAGGAAAGGATTGTCCCTCTACAGTTTTTACCTAAAAGAACTTTTCTGCTGTTAAGAAAATAATTGAAGAAGATAGGTTTGTTCCTACACGACTTTTTTGATGTCTTGTTCATGTACTCATTCAGACATATGTAAGAAATTTTGTTTGGTTGGAACGGACAACGGACTTGTCATATTAATTATTGTCTCCTCTACAGAAAAAAATATCACTCAATAAATTATCTAAAAACAAATAATAATTATCTATCATATTACTATAGGTACCTATCTAAATAATTATTTTTTTTATTCGAGGTTGGCCAAATATCAAATCCATTTCTTCATAACAATGATTCTGAATCAGATTAAAATTCCAAATCACTCATTATGTTTAGTTATGAAAAAAAAATCTCTGGTTATGCTTCGATATTTTTCTCGCAACGCGCGAAAATTGTGGTGCACATGTGCTGATAAATGTACGTGTAGACCGGGGGGCAAATTGTGACATATCACGAAACTTATATTCCCTTTTTCGACGTACTTACGCGTCAAGAGAGTTGTGCATGGTTTCATAAGGATGGGAAACATACCAAGAAACAGAGATGGACAGAAGGCTAAATGGTGCACTGAAAAATGTTACCTGAAATGCTTAGTAGAGTTCCAGAGACAGTAATTATATTATATTCATGAAAATGCGTCTTGCTGTTGGGCAGCCTCAAGAATTCAGTTTTTGGAGGAAAAATAAAAGTAATAGAAAATGTACCATACTCATCTTATTTGCTATGTGCGACTTTTGGCTAGTTTTTGGAAGTATAAAAAATTAACGGAGTAGAAAGTTTTCGTGTGACGTACATATTGATACTGCAATAGTGAAATTCATGATTATTTTGAAAGAATTCCAAAACAATATTGGTTGGGAACGTTTAAAAAGTGGAAGGATAGAATACTGAAGTGTATTGTCGAAGGGAACTACTTTGAATATATTTAAATTAAAAGTTTATGCTTGTAAATAACGATACAAATTTAAAAATGTATTAAGCTTGGTGCTTAAACATTCGGCGGCGGATAAATTTAAATTAAATATGTAGAATTCCAGTAAATGCGAGCATTTTAAAGCACCTGGTCATTTGATTCAATACCAAATATAATCCGTCCATCAGTAAATAGATTTTTGGCCCCAATGAGAATTTTTAACATTTCAATTTGCATTTGTTTGCCCTGATTCTATTGGTCAGTTAAGTGCCTGCTAGGGTGCAACAGCCATTGATAAATATTCATTTTCATCCATTGAAGGCTGCACTCGCCGTCGGTCACGCATGAGGTTAGAGGTCGCGGCGATTGGAAAAGTTTCAGATTTCAGACTCTCTCTTTTAGGTCGGCGGAAAGATTTCAGCAGTGAGGGAAGGATTTGAGAGGGAGTAATAATATTTGAGGACTTCAGCTGCTGTGATTATACTGAAATGAGTCCGAGAATTACATTTTTTGCTTCGCTTAACCCGGAAATGAATTTTTGCTCCCAACAGTTGTTTGGCTGGAAAGCCGTTTATATTCGTACACTAAGAAGTTTGATATTAATTTTGGAATTATCTTACTTTTCCTTAAGTTTAATTTACTTAAACAAACTCAATTAGTATATTTTCTTAACTTTGCTTTGTTTTATTTCATAATTAAAGCATTTAATTCAGAGGGATCTAAGTGCCAAGAAATAGTACGTAAGTTTTTTACTAATAAAATAACGAAAATTTTCTTCCTTTCAAGTATTAATTTATTTATCATATTATATTTATTAATAATGTCCCATTCAAAATATTCCCCATTAGATATAATGCATTTATTCCAACGTTGTTACCAAATTTCAAAACACTTACGGAATACACCTTGTGGAATAGGCTTCAGGCATACTTACTAAAATATGAAGCGAAAATTCAAATAAATTGTTCCTGTACTAGAAGTATTAACATTTTAAAAAATCAAAACAATGCAAACATACTTCCGTTATTAACCTGCATTTAAAAATATAATTATTGAAATCTATTAGTATTTGACCTTGATTTTATAAGCGCAGAGACGAGAAATGCCGTTTTTTCTATAAAATCAAAGCAAATACTAATAGATTTTAATGATTATTTTTTCTAAATGCAGGTTAATTATCGGAAGTATTTCTAGTTGTAGTACAGTAACAATTTATTTGAATTTCCGTTTCATATTTTAGCACAGGGGGTTAAATTTTCCTCTTAAGCGATTTTTCCTTTAACTCCCTTCATTGTCCTCTTCATCTTCAGGAAGACAAAATAGTCACAGTTCAATTTGGAGGAGCGATATGAAGTACCAACTTCCTCATCAATCTGCCTTAAGGCTGTTCGACCCTAGCCTCTCAATACTATCATTTATGCCTAACTTTAATGCGCTTTTTCTCATGACTGAGAAGATTGTAAGATTTAAAAAAAAATATGCATGTTGTTGAATAATTTATAAACAAACTGTCAGGCTTAAAATTTTAAATATGTAATTATAAAAAGAAATACAGCTACTACAAGTTACATATTAAACATGTTCATATTTTCCGTTACGATGTTTTAATCAAAAATTGCTCTTTGACATTTGATAGCATTGTTTTAATTATTCTCGAAAAACTTAATTGCGAAATTAATAAATTATCTGTTTTCTAAAAAACTGGAAAAATGTGCTGAGCAAATTCAATTTCTCAGACACATTTTTGCTACTTACGCCGGTTTGTAGGCAACTTATTTAACTCAAACTTTTCTATTTTAATCTTTGAAGAATCCCGACTGTAATAAAAACAGTAGGTAGTAATCTCTCAACAAAATGACGTGCAGGTATAGAGAGGAAATCTTATCCCTTCATATAAAAACACATGCAAAATTTTGTAAACTGAACAGAAGGATTTGGCATTTACAATGATAATTTACATTATCTAATTTATGAAATATTTTAATACTACTTGTTTGTGGTACCAAATAGATTATTATGTATGCAAAACAGTTTACTGAAAATTTTGAATAAAGACGTATCACATGCAAGAAAAAACAAATGGTTGCAATAAATAAATGAATAAATTTATTTGTTATATGTTGTGCGAAATTGTACAACAATACAATTAATTTATTTTCTTGTCTCAATTGCCGTACATAAGTCAAAATAGTTTTAAATTTTATAATTGCCATATAATATTATATTAAGTTTAAAAACATAAATAAATATATACATACATATATAATTTGTCAATAAAGTTACATAAAATAATAAAATTAAGTTTAAAAACATAAATAAATGCATACATACATATATAATTTGTCAATAAAGTTACATAAAATAATAAAATTAAGTTTAAAAACATATATAAATGCATACAAACATACGCGGGGAGAGTTTCGTACATATCTGGAATCAATTAATTCTGGCAAAATTCCGTCAAAGTAAAATTTCCTTAGCTAACTCTCCATTTTTTCTTGCCAAAACAAATCGTCGCGATGACAAACATATCCTGTGGAGTCCAAACAACAAAATAACATGACTTTCTTTTTGGTACATGGAGTTGTCTTTGTACTTGGTACATATAATTATGATTTTCTTTTAACCCAATTTCGCCATTATTTATTCTAAGAAAGTCAATTTCATTATTTTCTACCGCGTTCTTGACGGTGGAGGCTTTTGCTTTTACCGGGCATTTAATTTCGATGATTTTGTCATTGCCAATAAGCCCATCTGGATAAGCAGCTAAGAATGATAACATTTCATCAATAACTAATCCACTTGGTTCAACTTTTGGATTAAATTTCGCTTCAAATGATTGAATTGCAATTTTTTCATTTTGAATTCCGTACAAGGTATTTAAGTTTCCTTTAAAGCTATTATAGTGTACATTGAATACCTTCTTTCCCATGGGTGTTGTAGCTTTCTTTTTGCAAATATGTATCTCCTTGGTTACACAGTTTATGATCGCAAATATATGTAGATGACAGATAAATGTCATTATCAAAAAAATAATCAATTCAAATTAATAATGGTGACGTTTCAAAAAGAAAATGGTATAAATAACAATAGTTATTTGGAAAATAAATTAATATAGTTTCTAGCAGTATGTATTTAAATTAATAAAAATTAAATGGCGGGAGGTTTTGTGTTAGCCACATCAGATCTTTTCATTTATATTTTATTTTCCTAAGTTTAAAGATTTTACAGTGAAGACTGTGTCGCTTGAAAAGTAGTGAAACTCAGTTTTACCTGCAGGGATTAGGGTCTAAATTTTATGATTTATGATCCTTTTGTGAATAATTCCAGCACAATAAAATTCTGTAGTTAGTCGACCGTGCTGCACTGGTTGTATAGATCTTGGCGAATATTTCAAATCGAGAAACGAAATTTTTCTTTAGGGTCGAACAGCCTTAAAGTGAGGCGGCGATTACTAAGCACAATATCTTTAATTTTTGCCACATTTTCATTGGTGAACGCCTGGTTTCTTGCCATCTTCCACATTTTCACAGCCCTCTTGAAAACGTTTGTACCATTCATAAATGCTTGATTTAGAAATAGCTTCCTCGCCAAAAGCCTTCTACAACATTTACACAACTTCAATAGGCAGTTTATACCATTTTAATTCAAAATTTAATGCAGATTCTTTGTTTCTTCATTTTTACTTCCTTGAACATAGTAAAGGAAGTATTGTAATCGTGAAAAATTTCGGTTTTCAGATTTCAACGTACGTATGTATATATGATATGATTAGCAAATGAAAGTTGACGTTTAAATTATTTTATAGATGTGGTTTCTTTTGAAACCCTAGAGAAGAATAGACTTGTACGAAATATTCAGGTATGAAATTTTTGCACGAACCCATTTAAATACTGGACTAGGAAAGCACAGAAATACATTACTATGTCTGGCTGAAAATAAGTGGCAGACTAGGGTAAATGAATACAGGGGTGCGTTTAAAATATTTTAAACATTTTTCGTGTATGTTCATTATAACAAAATTTTGATCTTTAAACTATTTAGTTTGGCAATTATATGAAATATAATTATTTTTAATCTCCTTTAATAGTAATTCTGACTTGAGGGCTGCTTACACCTTTGACGAACGAACTAGAATTTGCGGTATTAAATTTTTTAATTACATCCCTGAATCTTGTTGCTAAAGTCATTTTAAATATTTCCTGGTATTGAGTACAATTCTAATCTTCTGTAACGGAATGCATAAGGGTCAGTTTCCTTTCAATCAAATATAGGGAAATGTTTTCAAAAGAAACCACATCTATTAAATAATCTAAACGTCAACTTTCATTCTCTAGTCATCTATACGTACGTATCTCGCATAACTCAAAAACGGTAAGCCGTAGAAAGTTGAAATTATGTATTTAGGACTGCTATAACATCTAGTTGTACACCTCCCTTTTTGGTCATTATATAATTTCCAGAAATGGTACTTTACTTGAAGCCTATAATATAATAGATTTTAATGAAAAACTATTTTAAAATATAATCCAAAAGTTTTAAAATTTAGTATATAAGACTCAATGGGAATAATAGTAGATTTTGGTTAAAATAGGCTAACCGGAAGTGATATATTACCTGAAGTTGTTAACAGTTTTTGTTGAATAAAATGGTTTTATTTTAATTTTAGAAATATATGCTTCAAATAAGAGCTGTAGAGAATTAAATTCTGCGTCTAGCATAATAAGTATTATTAAATTAGCCCTTTGTATAAACAAGATATGTTTTGTTTTTTGTAATAAAGCTTGATATGGATTAGGAGAAAAATAACAAATAAATAAAAAAATAATGTTAATGTCTCATGTACAAGGAAGTCTTGTGGTGTCCACATCAGATTTTTGAATAAAAAATCGCCGAGCATATTAAAATGCTTTGTCAATATGTAACTATCATACACAAACTACGAACCCAGGCACTTAATAGTTGGGCCGGCTTACATTTTTAACAAATTAAAAAACCTACAAATGTGAGAAATTTTTACAAAACTCTTTCGACTACTTTAAATATGGACTGTGGGCCAAATGTCGGGTGATATGTAATACTTCGACTGGGTAATCTTCTATTTCAGATTTGAAGCTTTTACTGTACGAAGTCCACAGTAAAACTTACCTTGCAAGACCTATAATACAATACTCTTAACAGAAGAATGTGCAGAGCTTGTTATGATTAACATTTTTCAGTATTATAGCACTTAGTTATTAAATGTAGCACTTACTTACGCATTAGCAGAGTCGATGAAAATGATACTTTATGCTCTGTTCCATTTAAGCCATTGAGTATAGCAGCCAATCAGAGAGGTCAAAACTATTCCCTAAATAAATAAAAAAATATATCATCACGGCATATTACCCATTGCTGGGTGTGCCAATCTGCTTTGTACGCAGATATCGGTAATGATGATGACCTATTTGTACCGTGCGGGCGCTTACCAGGCGTCACCTCACGGGCACTCATTGCTGGCGTGGAAAGTGCACCACAGGGATCCATTTTGTGTCATTTAAAATTGAAAATATTTGGCGTCGGTCGGGATCGAACCCGGTTCACCAGATTCGCAACCTGACACTCAGGCACGCGGCCACGAGACCCCATAAAACTATTCCCTATGCTCCGCAATACCGAATGGCTTAAATGGAACAAGGTATAGAGTTCTTAAATTGTGTTATAATCTTTTTTATTAAAAACAAGAATAATTCAGCAACCAACATTACAACCACGTATATTTATAGCAAACTGGTCAAGTATATTTTCTTTTATTGTAACTTTATCAATTTATAAAATATAGAAAAAAATACGAAATATGCTTGCAAACAATTTAAAAATAATTATACTTGCTCTCTCCACGACTTTGAGAGTTTGTCACACCCAGAAATGGGTGTACCTACCCCTAACAATTTTTTTTTGATAACAAATTCCAACATTTTTTTTGTGCGCATGCCTCTTTGGGGGTATAAAAGCTGCGCCGCGACGCCGTGACGTCAGTCCACGTGTGAGCGTCGCGACGGCTGCATATTGACAACGATGGCTTCTTCCTCAACGTACGTGTAGTGACCTAGTGCAAGTGTGGTTTGGACACCATGTGTGAAGACGGGATCACACATGCCGTTTGCTTCTTACTTTTACGTAAGTGGAAGATAGTTATTACTGTTATTAGTTATTTTATAGTTAATATTTTGTGGTTAGTAAAATAGTTAGAAGTTTAATTTTGATATGAATATTGAGTTAAAAAAGTTGGAAACTATATAAATTAAAATAAAATTTAATATAATTAATGTTGTACCTACATTTAATAATATTATTATTTATACAGAAGAAAGATTTTGTAAAACATTTATGGACCTCGGTAGGACTTGCATGTAGGCCTTTTTTATGTCTCGTAGGACGCTGGGTTCAAGTTCAGGTGAAGTCCATAAATTTTTCGTAAAAGAACAAAAATATTTTGACTCATACTCTGGAGCTCAGGGTCGTCACTATTTAGCATGTACTAAACAAAATGATTAAGAATATTAATAAAAGAAAAAGTTACAGCTGTTTTGAAAACACTTTTTGTTAAATAACAAAAAAGTAGCACTTTTTAATCTGAAAGGATCGACATAAAATGCTGCAAAGCGCCACAAATTATGTTTAATATAGTAAGAACCTAAAATATTACTCGCAATAATTAAAAATGTAAAACGGTCAGAGGTTTTACAAGTTATACGTTCCTATTCACTTTAGGCAGTGCATTTAATTTTAGTCGCAGAAAATATTACCTAATATTAAATAAAAAACATTCATAGGATAAGGTTATTGACATATAATATTTGTATGTAAAAATAATAAGTAAAATTAAAACTGGATTATATCGTCAAAAAATAACAATTTTCGTATATTTATAGCAATTTATAAAGGGTGCAAAGAGATTTCATATTCTAGGGGCGTTTAGTTGTTTTATGCCGATCCTGCAGGTTTAAGTTATTTTTTTACACAAGTTGATAAAATTCTATTCGATAATCAAATTGGATAAAATTCTTTTTATTCTATACATATTTAAAAAAAAAAGAAAAATCAATTATAAATTTAATTATTATTATTTAGGAATAATATTAAAATTCAATATATATATATATATATATATATATATATATATATATATATATATATATATATATATATATATATTAATAATTATAAGGCCTTCATGTTTTATAAGTTATAGGTACAATAATACCAACATTAAATGTTTAAAGATTTAAAAAATTTATCAACGAAAAATTTTAAACTGATAAATGAAATTTGGATATCTTGATTATTCATTATTATTAAATTTTCAGCTCGATTTGTCTCAGAATTTTCTTATGCACGTTTACATCGTAGTCAGATGGAGCATGGGCCCCAATTCAACAATACAACATCCTGTTAACACAGCCGATAATCAAAAATGATTATGATATATGTGTGTGTACTTGTATTTTTCAACATTAATTGATTAGTTGCTGAAGATGAGGAGCGGATTTTGCTCAAAACGTTCAAATAAAAAGAAATAAATAGTGGAACTTGAAGGCCTTATAATTATTAATGTACATGGTTCCCTTACATAACATTTAAAAAAAAAACAATAATATAGGTAAGTTGTGGTTCTATTCCTAGAATAGATCTTTCTGGTAATGTTAATTCCACAATTAAAGTTGTTATTAACAGAAATCGTCAAAGTTTATAATGTATTTAAATAATTAAATTAAAATTAAAATAGTTAAAAAGTACTTTAGTTACGCTTGATGTTAAAGTATTATTTTATCTATTTCTTGCGAGTAAAGTGCTACTTGGTCCACTATTTTGAGTAGACAAAAGCACACTTTAAATTCTGCTATTGTAAAAAATATATAAGCTGAATTGAATTTCTTTTCAGCCTTTTATACAGTGTGTTTTTCAACTGCGGTAAAAATTTAAGGGCATATACAAGCAGTACTGACCAAAATTAGTAGAAAAGGTTAATCAATATGGGTCCGATCTTTAATAATATCCTAGAGAGAGGTCATTTTATATTAGAATCGAAGAATAACTGACAAATGTTGATTATAATTATTTATGATAAAACCTAGATAGGTATATGTTTAAATCGTAGAAATAGGCCTTAATATCTCCTTAATCATTAAGACCATTTCTACGATTAAAAAAAAAACTGACAAGGGTAGTGATCGAACAAAATTTTGTCTATGCAAATAAATAGATTATAACATTTTATTTGGTATAATTATCTGATAAAATTACATCTAAAATTATCTGTCAAAGGTAAACAAAAAGTCTCCATCGAAGACTTGTAACTCTTATAGTTTTCGAGATAGCAGAGGTAAATCCAGTAAAAATTCTTTTTCCTACAACCGTACGTGAAAAGTACTTTTCACGCACTCTTAACAGTGTGTAAAGAGTCACTTTTCAAGTACTAGTGTGTGAAAAGTACTTTTCACGCACGGTTGTAGGAAAAATAATTTTTACTGGATTTACCTCTGCTATCTCGAAAACTTGAAAAGTAAATAGGCGTTGCTAGGCAACAATAAAATTCGATTAATTTACCTGTCAAGTAGATAATTAGGTAGTAAATAATAATGAAAGTAATAAAATTTATTAAGAAATTAATATACACTGTAAATGAAACAAGTGTAATAATTTTTTTAACATTGAGTACTAATCTAATTTAAAGAACATTAACATTTTTTTTATATGTATTCTAACCTAACCTAATACTTAATATTAATATTAAATGTACAATTTGTACAATTTTCTGTCTGAGATTCTTTCAATTGTTTAAGTCACAGTACTATGAAAAAGAGCACTAACAGTATTTGAAGATGCTGGATGCCTGTACATTCAGTATAAAGAGAAACATTACTAACATTTCGGTTGTAGGAAAAATGTTGTATGCAACACGTGTGTAAAATAGAGTTTTTTTTTGTCTCGTGCTACAATCAAACATCGCACTCGATCAAAAAAGTACTACTTTACAAACTTGTTGCATAAATAACTATTTTCACTGCCTTATATCTCGCAAACTATTGAAGATCAAATCCATGATGATTAAGCTTTTTTACTCATTTTGGACAGTACTGCGGCCGTAAAGTAGGTACCCGAAGTTGAAAAACATCCTGCATAATAGACCCTAAAATAACAACTAACTTTTATAGATATGGTTTTTTCTTTTTTTTTTTGAACGTATAACTTCTAACAGATGGTTGACTATTAATATTTTTCTTGATGTTTACGATAATTAAATTTCCCCTCTCGAGAAGTAATGTCACATTTCTTTCTGGTATTTAATTATTTTATGCCAGTGAATTATTTTCTTGTCTTGTAATATTATTTATCTTAAATTAGTAAATTGAAAGTTTCCAGTCTCCCCGTTATTTCTTTTTTAATAAAACGCTGTCATTTTATGTTTGTAACATTACAAAACATTCCACATAAAAAAGCTTGTCTAGATTTCTTATCTGCCAGATATAAAACAGAATTATTCTAGAATATGAGGAATTTTTTATTTGTTTTTTATGAGCGAAATGAAATCAAAAATGAAACAGCGCGCGGGAGGTTATGTTATACGGGATGATGCTGGCCGATGCAATTAACTAATAGAGTAGTAAATTTTTTAGGGGGGTAATAATTAGCGTAAAATCTGAACTGTCTCAAGGGAGCGCGGAAAATTGGAAAGTTGTTTGTGAGGAAGTCATTACCAAAGAGTAATTATCTAAAATTCTCCAGAAATATACTATCAGAAATAAACGAACAGGTATGACGTTTCATTCTACTAATGACAGACTAAAAATATATCTTATTTTTTTCATTTTATTGGTCAAATTATTAGTGTTTCTGTATAATATTTTGAAATAGTTTAATACTGTAGTAGTTTTGAATTATGTAGTCATAGAAACAATTTTATGTTTTGGTTTCAGATGTCAGTTAAATTTTTTTTATTACAATTATTATCAGACGTGGGATATCTCAAAAAAACATAAAATTATTTCTATTACATAGAATTACACCCTGATGCTAGTTCGTTAGAGCCAGTCAGACGGGCAAATGTATCCTATTTTCTATTTTAGCAAAAGAACAACAAACACAGAATCACGATATTTCAGTTTTGAATTAGAATGTCTCGCCATAATTTATGATTTAAAACGATTTAGAGTTTATTTAGCAAGGAATGCCATATGTTATTGTTACAGATTGTAAAGCTCTCAAACTTGCACTGAACAAAAAAAATATTAATCCGCGAGTTATTAGATGGGCATTTTATTTACAAAATTTTGAATAAACTATTTTAACAAAGATATTCTGAAAACATGAAACACGTGAATGCATTGAGTAGAAATAGTTTACTAATTGAAGAAAACTCATTCGAAAAAGTCTTAGCAATTAAACAAAGTCAAGATAATTAAAGTTAGAAATATGTTAGAAAATAAAGAGGATTATTATTATGGACTTAGAAATGGGTTAGTTTTCCGGAAACGTACTGGAAAACTTTTGTTTTAGGTCCCTTTAAGTATGATTAATAATGTAATTCGCACATGCCATGATGATATTTATTTATGAACGGAATAACATCCACTATATATATGAAGTACAAAGATTGGTAGTAAGAATAATAATACATAAATAAGTATATACTTATAATAGTAACAATTAAATTCAAAAATGTATATATAAACAGTGTGATAGTTGGCAGTTGCAAGAAAAATTTTCTACGTGCCTTAGTTTTGACTTACACACATGCAGAGATGTATTATTTAAATCAACATCAATTTGAGCGTCATTAAATTTACTCATAATTCTATTTAAAGCAGAATAATAAATTTTAATTATTGAAAATATTTGGTATTTAGTTTCACAATTATTTTATTCGATTACTAGTTTCGCTACAACATGAGCATCATCAGGTCTTCCTTATCGTATAACTATAAATATATATGTCGAAATTATATGAAATAAATATAAATGAAATGTCAGTATGTCAATATCTCAATAAATGTTTTTACCTTCCGTCACCTTTAGATAAGGAAGGTATCGTCTTTGGTCAAAAAATTTGATGGTGAGTTTTTGATGAATAAGCACATTTTAGGGTCCCTAGAATACGATTTTACTATTTTTACCATGATGTGTGTGTGTGTGTGTGTGTGTGTGTGTGTGTGTGTGTGTGTGCGTGTGTGCGTGCGTGCGTGCGTGTGTGTGTGTGTGTTTGTGTGTGAGTGTGTGTGTGTGTGTGAGTGTGTGTGTGTATGTGCGTGTGTGTGAGTGTTTGTGTGTATGTGTGTATATGTGTGTGTGTGTGTGTGTGTGTGTGCGCGTGAGTGTGTGTGTATGTGCGTGCGTGCCTGTTTGTGTATGCGTGCATCCTCCACTATAACTCAAATACTATCAAACCGTGTATTTCTACCTTATTCTAATATGGGAAGAGGCCATTAGATTTTGGTGTATATCAGATAACCGAAAATGGCACTTTACTTGAAGCTCTAAATAGATTTTCCTCGAAAAATACATTCAATTGTTATTGTTTCAAGATTTGTGTTATTATAAAAATTTAGAGATTATCAATTTTTCTACCGATTTTCCTACGCTTTAAACAAACAAAACTCCTTGGTTACACAGTTCTTATCTCAAATATATGTAACTGACAGATAAATGTCACTGTCAAAGAACTAATCATTTCAAATTAATAATAGTAACGTTTTAAAAATAAAATAGTAAATACAACCATAGTTATATGGAATGGATCTTCATACAGTACCGCAATAACTAATTATGTAAGTATGTATAAATAAATTAATAAAAATTAATTAGCGGGAGGTTTGGTGTTGGTCACATCAATGTTTTTTTGAGATATGTCAGTTCTATATTATTTTAATGAAACACGTTTGAACTTTGATTAAAGTCTATTTTTTATTACATTACTATATATACTAGAAATATGTTAGGATTATTGGCTGGAAGCACAAGCCTTGTTTTAACAAAAACGCTGTTTTAAGAAACATCAAATTCAAATTCCAATACTTAATTTCACCCTTATGTTTAAAGAACAATTATTTTAAGCATATTTGTTTGAATACGAACTATGTTCCGCTTTAAAATCATATTTTAATAAATTTGATATTATTTATTATTATTATTATTATTATTATTATTATTATTATTCAATAATAAAATTTTACATTTTTTAAAACAGCGATTTAGTTAAAACAAGGCTTATGCTCCCAGCCATTAAAATAAGACACATGGTTGATATTTTATTTTATTTTATTTTAAATATGTTCAAATTAGTTCCCTTTAGCTTCATTATTCTTTCCTTCCACTTCTTAAAAGATTACAACTAATCTTCTTTTGGATTGCATTCAAACTAATTTCAGGGAATAAAAATAAAAACACTTGGTTTCGTTTCACAAATTTAACAATAATCCTTTATTGCACAATCGCCGAAATTGTGCAATAAAGGATTACTGTTAAATTTGTGAAAGACAACCAAGTTTTTATTTTTATTTGTATAATCTTGTTCCTGGGAGATTTTAAAAATGTTAAAGTTATCAAACTAATATCTGATGACTGTCACAGTAATTCGCTACTGCTGGGGCAAAAGGTTGTAAGTCGATTTTTTTCAATTATAGTGTTTGGATTAAATTTGGTACCTAATTCGTTTACACCTAGAAACTAGACCTTTTCAACCAAGATAGACTTAAAGCCTTGTTCGCAGATAAAATTATGTACGTTGGGCCTTCAACTTAAATTAATTTCAAATAACAGCTAAATAACTGTTTAAAATGATAATGCAAAATATGTTTTCCGCGTCCTACCTGATTTTCTTATTATCAATTTCATAGATTTGTTTCTACAAAAGTTCAGAACCTTCCAGAACTTCAGTTTGCGCAAAGCCATTTTACAGTTCCAACGAGTCGAATTAAAAATTCCAAACTTATAGTACAGTCTTCTAAGTGAATTGTAATCCGACTAATTCTGAATCGTTTAACGTGCTATCCAACCTAACTTATTTTGTTTTTGTTATTATTTTTGATTTTCCTTATTTGTCGGAATTTTCAAGCCAAAGTGAGGATGGAGTATTCTTGAATGATATTGTTGAAATAAGACAAAACAATAAAAATTACCAGCAGCTTAAATATAAGGCATAATGTTTTTTAACAGCTTTTTTTATTTTATTTTGGATTCTAAGGGTGCGTTGTACTAAACTGTTTGAACTCTGTTCTGTTTAGAACTTGATTCTATACCAAAAATAATGTTGTACTAAGGTTGAACATTCGGTCAAGTTATTGAGCTTGATTCTCATTGAACACCCGAACTTCCCCGTTCATTATTTGAACTACGATCAATTTTGATCACCGGTTCTGCTGAACTTAAAGTTCAATACTTTTAGTACAACGCACCTTAAGTAGTTCTGAATCATGTTCTGAACTGCCTTGAACTTTCTGCTCGAACAAACCTATCTAAGTATGATTTTATTATAAATAAATAAAATATATCATCACGTCATATTACCAATTGCTGGATGTGCCAATCTGCTGTATACACAGATATCGGTAATTCGGTAATGATGATGACATATTTCAATCGTTTATAAGCTTTACCACACGGGTACTCATTTCTGGCGTGGAGTCAGCACCACATTCGTATGAATACTTGTTAACACTACTTCTAAACTATGTTAGTCGAGAAATTTATCCAGTCACATTTAGATCCGTCTGAGAAAATATTAAGAATAGAGTTATATAACATCATTGTTATAATTAGAGCTTGGAATATATGTAAAATGCATATTAAGTAGATCCTTGCATATTTTTAAGAAAATCGAATAATACATATGCAAAATAAAATACTGCATATTTTGCGAATTTTTGACAATTCATAATTTTAAATTATTACTTTAAAGAAAAACTGGCGGTTCGTACTTAGTTGAAGAAGAGATTATAATAAAATTTTATGGTCAGCCGGATGATCTTCAGGGTGCTTCGTGAAATTTGTATTTACATTATCAGATATTTTCCAGTTTTACCACAAAATTTTCTCATTTCCAGGTAATTACAAATTTTTAAAATTCTATATAATTTTTTTAACATTTGTGTGAAGACTGCTTCAAAAAAATAATAGAGAAATATAATTGCGTATTTAACAAAAAATCTCGATTTGAAAAACTTAAACAAGTAAATTAATAAAACATTAAATGGCGAAAGCGATATTGAGGTTAATGTTAATTTTAATTTAAACTTAATTGCGAATTTTAATTGAGCTCCTATAATTTATTGCGAGGTAGAATGACACGAAAGTAAGCGGGTGCGGTAAGGGAGAGTATTCCACATAATCGTGGTGTAAGTAAACCATATGCGTCTCTTCGGTGCAATGTACAATGTACTACTCTTGGTTGGAGCGGTTCATGTATTTCGATTTAACAAGTCATAGTAAAATATTTCTTATCGTGGTGTCCCTTTATAGAAATCGTGCTAGCATTTAACATTCTTTAGACCGATTTTCTCTCGTGTCACCGAATATACATTTTCTTCATTAATTTTTATTGATAATAGGTAAAATCATTGTTTAGATAATTTATAAAAAACACTTAGTTATTTATTGTTATAATAGGGCTGTTGCAAGAATTTTTATATGCCTTCTAACTGTCAAATTTAAAAAGATATCATTATTTAAATAGCCTCAAATTTGAAAATATCATCAAATATCCATTAGATATTTTACAATTAATTTTTGAAGTTTGGATAATATTTTGAAAAAGTCACGTGATCTGAAACAGAATGTGACGTCACAACACATACATCTTCATCGGCTCCAATTATTGGTCCCTTATAGTGTCAATTCTTTGTGTTTTGTTACAAGTGTTATGCTAAATATATTGTCAGAGTTGTCAAACAAGTATCAAATTTTTGAGTTTGGTTCGTGTTAGATAATACAAAATTCAATATAAAATGAGTAATTTACAGTATCGTATTGTGCTTTCTTGCAAAAATGCGCTAGGAACAAACCTACTATTGAATTTATAAATATGCCAAAAGATGCGAAGAAAAGAAAATTGTGGCTGGAAGTAGTAAGTCGAAGAGCTGACGGTTGGGTTTTTACATTTTATTTTACCTTAACTCTTTAACACACCTTATTTCGGCAACAGTAAAACAGTCGTTTTCTGATATAAATTCTGCCATCATCCAGCTTTCGATTTATGGTAAACTGTCCGACTTAGCTTGAGTGTATTCTGTATTAGCCATTATTACTCATTTATAATGGAAAATGTCAGCGTCAAATGTCAAATTAGAAGTTTGTTATTAACATGTGACAAACTATCGTCTACGTTTATTTATCTAAATAACAAAAATAAATGTAGGTGTTGGAAAAACTGTTTTTTTATTGGCTGTGAATGACGTAATGTATGTGCTTCTACGACACAGGAGTGGGGGGTTGTTTATCATGACTATTTTTGGCGCCAATATTCGTATTTAATTATTTACGAAAATAACAACAAATTATTAAAAAATAATAATTATTAAGAAAAATATTGCATAAACTTCCATTTAAAATACTTTTTATATTTTGCGTTCATAATACGCAATTGCGTATCGTAATGACTTTCATTTCGATACGCAATTTTTTGTTTTAGACGGTTGGTACTAGATGACGTTTCTTCAACCCATTTTTACCTAATTTATTTTTAGTTAATTGACAGTTCATTTTAATAATATAATGTCGAAATTATTATTATTATTTTTTTATTTACGGAAGTTTATTTACATGAAAATGTACAAATGGCTACAAATATAATTACAAATTGAGTGAGTAAATGTTATTGTAGAAGGCGCAAAATATAAAAAATAGTACCTATAAAGAACTCATTTTATAAGACTTTCTTTCGCACTTGTCAATTAGAAAACTCGCTAACGCTCGTTTTCTAAATTTTGACGCGTGCGAAAAAAACATGTCTTATAAAACACGTTCTTTAATGTACTATTTTGAAAAATGTGAAACAGGCTCATTGTAATATTAAATAGATTAATTTAAATACTTTAGTTTTAAGTAATAACAAATATATTACTCGTAATATATACATTACCTATATGTATAATATGTATTAATAGTAATTAATTATAACGGCATAAGTGCATATAATAGCATATATAAGAACATATTTTAGTATATTTATAAGGTATATTTTTAGATTTTTTAGTGCTTATTTTCCAGGCTCTACTTATAATCATTAGATAAATCTAGAAAAATATTATGACTTCAAAACTTCTTGTAAAGCTTGCTCCTTCCATCTGCCAATTCATTCTACGGTTCCTTTATAAAATAATTCTGAAATTCTTTATTTTTTAATGCAGTTATTCAAAGCAGTCCACCGTTCACTCTCCACCATTTTTTCGTCGGCAGTGTCCAATTCTCCTTTTATCAGTATTTTGTCCATGAGGCATTAGGAATTCTCGATGAATTGGCTTTCATACTCATCATGCTTGTCACGTACAGGGTTGGAAGAGTAAAAGCTTCACTTCCTCTTACGCTCTTAGTAATCATTCACTTAATAATTAACGAAAAGTAGCAGAGTAGAGTACGTTAGGTTAGGGTAGACGGTAGAAGATACTCTGATCCTGACAGCGTCTCACAGGATGCGGGATACACGATGAAAATGAGACAGTTTACTTATACAGCGAATAGAAAAATAAGAAATATTGTATAGCGGGGGCGCGCAAATAGAGCAGCAAGACTTTTTATATGCCTTCCTCTTGAAAATATCACGAAATATTCATTAGATATTTAACAATTAATTATTGACATTTGTGTAATATTTTAAAAAAGTTATTTGATCTGAAACAGAATGTGACGTCAAAGTTCATGCATTTTAACATACGTCACACTATCGCTTACTTTTATTTATATAAATTACTTACGTAGGTGATGAAAAACTGATTTCCCATTACAGTTGTAGTCAGTGTAGAAGTCTAAGCTGATTCTATATTATTTATTACTATTATACTCCTTTAACTTGCTGTTTATTTACTAAAGAATTAAAAATTATCAAATTGTGACGTTTCGAGCTGACAAATATGTCTTGCACGAAACATACAACTAAATCCATTCTTAGCTTGAATAGAATAAAAACTGAAAGATGTTTGACAGACGAAGTTACCAGCTTCACAAATAAAATAAATGCCGAAAATAGTGTCACAAAATTGACTTTGTAAACGCGAGATAGGAAAACAGTTTTCCCTTGCGCGTTGCTATCAAAATTATTTTTAAAAATAACACATCAAATAAAAATTGTTGTGCATAAAAATCTGCTTAAATAAATATACAATATTATTTCGTATGTTTAGTAACAGCAAAAATTTTACAACGATGTCAGACCTGAATTTCAAATTACCAAATAGCTTTGAGAACCCGGTAGGTGACGCCTGGTAAACGCTCTCAATGGTAGAGACGGATCGATATTACACTGAAAAAACAATATAATTGTGATAAATCTTATAGATGTGATTCAAATATATCTGGAATTTGGATACGGCGAAACCTATATAGGGTTCCACATTACCCGATGGTATATTTGGGTAATTTGTTTTAGGGAATTATACATATATTTACAACAAATATATTCTAAAATTAAAGGAAATATAACTTTGTATTTGCAAATATATTTCCTTTAATTGCTATATATATATTTATAGGAAATATATGTATAATGTAAAGAACTCTGGAATATATTTGCTTAGAATTATATGTATTTGGTTAATATATTCTAAAGAATCATACTTATATTTCGAACAATCATAGTTGCAAAATTATAAAAAATATTGTATTATTTCTGGAAATATAAAATATTTCCTTAAAACATTTAATATAAATATATGAAATGCACATATTTTATAAGGAACTATAATAAATACTTGGTACAAATATTATATATTTAGTTTTAATATTTCAATATCTTTATTGGATTTATATGTATATTATACATTAATGAACGTATATTTATTTCCTGCTTTAGGTATTAGTTTAGTAAAACTCTGTGTTTATTTTTATAGATAAGTATTTATTATTTTGTTAAAAATGAATATTACAAAAAAAACTTCGTAAATATGATAATAACTTTTGCAAACAAATAATAAACTTAACTTTTGTAATGAAATTATAACAACTGATTTATGGTAAAAAATATTTGTTGTCAATACTTATATAAGATTTTTTTATTTGGTTTGTACTGGGTTCTTCTACTATAACAAATGGCTGGACGGTTTAATTTTTTTTGTTTCATTTTACTCCTTTTCTCATCTATTAGTTTGTCTATGTCGCCTGGCACCTAAAAATTTTCACAAAAATAGATATAAATAATAGCTATTGTTTGTAAACAATATTTCTATCTTTACCAATGCGTATAAAGTAATTCCTTCTCGACTTTCTGTGATAGCGGGTTTCCAGGATTTTCCTTTTGTATATTTATTGTCGTTTGTGATTTTAGGTGCACTAATGAGGCTAATAATGTAAGCATTAACAAATACTTTGTATCTAAAATAATATTTCAAATGAACAATTAATAGTAATATTCTTTTTTCAACAGGGTATTGTAAATAAATGATGCAATCTAAATTTGAGGAAACCTTACATTCAAATATTGACAATAAATTACTTAAGTTCCACTCTTTTAATAAAGAGTTCATATCAGTATTGTCCATGGTAAACTAACAAAGTATTGAACTTCGTGCAATAACGTCATATACAACAATACAACGAATAAAATCAAAATCAACACACGCACAGTGCAAGACCTCGTGCCGACGCCGAACTTGTACAACGCAATAGACGGGTATGCACGTTGGTGGCTCAGCTATAATACGAGTACAAGCAAACATGCCCGCTTTCTGAGAAATTAATGTTGTTTTGGTATAAACTTAATAAATTTATGTTAAAAGTAAATATATTTGTAGGAAATATATTAATATTCTCATTAATATACCAATAATTCCTTAAAGAATAAAAAAAAAAAATATTGGTAATATTTAGTATATTCAAGGAAAACTAAGTAAATTTACAAGATATATACGTACAATTAGTAGCAAATATTTTATTTTTTCTTCCAAATCAAATTTAGATATAATTCGTTGAAATTTGTAACGTGTAAATATATGGAATATTTAAAAGAACGCGATCGAAATATTTACGAGAACCTGGTGGGATTTAAAATAAATATTGTATATTAAATCTAAATACTACAGCCCCAAATATATAAATATAATTCTGACTATTATAGTGTTTTTTTCAGTGTAGCGATTAGAATAAAAGCAGATTGGCACACCCAGAAATGGGTAATAAACCGCGTTAATATATATCATTATTATATTTTGAATATGGAAACGTTGCACAGAACAGAAATATCAGAAAATAATATTATTTACAAAATATTAAAGATTGCATTGCTAATCTATTTATGGTTTAAGCGTATTCCTGCCCAAAAATAAATATTGTATTCGTCCCACTAAAGAAAGTTTTGGAATGGGAGGACCAGGAGAATTTGAATGAATATGGATGACTGGACGAGGCGAAAGAAGTATGTTTGGATAGGAATATGTGATGAAGGGTGATCGTTGTATAATTAAATTACGAGTTGAGTTTGTGTCAACCTACATAGCGGAAAATGGTCAGCATCTTATACGAGCATGTGTACATATACTTATACTCTGTTTCATTAAAGCCAATCAGAAGATTTTAAGTAGCTGAAAGTACATTGGATAAACTTGTCTCATGGCTCAAATTTCAGCCAATCAGAGAGGTCAAATCTATTTCCTATTCTCTGCAATACTGAATGGCTTAAATGCAACAAGTTATATATTAATATTTTACCAAATATTTTATTAAATAAAAAAATACAAAATTCGATTTACTGCAATTTGTCTATGAATAAAACTGCCATAATGAAGTCATAGAGGCAAATAAGGCCAACCTTACATAAAAATGAAATATTTTGGACAATTAGTAAAAGCAATATTCATGATACACCGAGTGTTAAACTCTGTTTTTTTATAAATCTAAAAAAGGTCAAAAATCACCATTTTAAAACCAATTTACATATAAAAATACATTCCTAAAAAAAATTTGGGTCTTAATTAAACTGTGGTAGTACGAGTATAAGACCACTGAAGAAAATTTAACATTTTGAGAAAAAGTATTGATACTCTTTTACATAGGAACATCTGGGCATACAATTTTTTTCTAGTAAGCCCCATCACACTCTTCATGTTGAAATTTTAGGCACATTGTGCATTGAATTATACCTATGGCAAAACCATATCTCCGATGTTCTTTTCAGATTTTTATTTTAGTTTAATTCATATTTGTTGCATCAAATTTACTGGGCCTTATTTGCCCCGGGATAGTAGGATAAATAAAGCTTATGTTTGTTAAATATTTTTTAAAAACAATAAATATTATCTTGTTTTACAAATTATAAGGTTCAAATAGTAATTGAAGCATATAAACAAAATAGAAAATTAAATGGAATATCTGCAACAACTTATTCATTATCTAGGAGTGTATGGAAAACCACACCGGTGCAACTAATATAAATATGAATTTCGGTATAGTTTGTGTCATTGACTTTTCCACCCATCTCAGCATGTATTTGTATATGTAATTTGCAACGGTAAAAGAAAAGGGAGGTATTCACAATGTTTCCAATTACCAAATTTAAAACAGTAAGCACAAATTACGTATTGAAATACATAATAAAGTTATAGCAATTAACCTACCTAGGAATGTTATGTATATCATAACTGCCGAAGATGTCGGTTTGAAATCCGAGCTCGTAGAGCGAGGATTTTAAGACATCTAAGGCTTGTTATGATTAATAACATCCGTGGTTTGTTCAATAGTTTATCGGTTTCAGAAAATTAAGACATTATTGATAAATACCATTTGTTGAAATTTTCTCATTAATGCTACTTTCAGATTGCTATGGTTAACAGAACAATTATTTTGAAATATGTCAGTACGACAAATATTCAAATTATATGCTTTATTCCTCATGTTTATTACTTTAGAATAAAGTAGACCGTATTTAGAACGATAGACTAACGTTATCTGTATGTATTAATGAAGAGCATTATATTTTCATTTTATTTTATTTTCATTTTGTAGACCGTTGTTGACAAGTCAGTATGGTAATAATATTACCATACAGATACAGTTATTACTTAGTTACCAGCCTACTTTTGTACATGTAAACAATGGAATAATATCCTGAAACCGGTAAATACAATTTATTATTCAATAAAGTGTTTATATTTTTTTACAGCTTACAAAATTAAAAATATATGCATAAATTAATAAAGAACAATCATGCTGTAAATTTGGTAATCCGCTCCTGGCCGGTCATATAAGGAACTAACGCATTATGATGGGTTGAACAAGCTTATAAAGTCGAAGTCAATGTGCAGAGACGGACTGGATCTTTGGACCGGCACGGAAAATCAAAACCTGACCGGCCTACCCTTAGTGAAAAAAAAGGAATTATGCTCTAGGATTGCGGGATTTGCCAATAACAAGCATTTTCAGCGTATGATTACCGTTTGTATTGCTGAAAAATATAAAGGTATTTTTTTTTCTTGCTAACTTTATCTGAGTGCACTTTTCTTGCAAGCATAAACCAAAACCGATATCTGTGCACAAAGCAGATTGGCACACCCAGCAATGGGTAATAAGCCACGATGATGTATTTATTTATTTATTTATGTATTTTTATATATTTATTTATTTATTTATTTATTTATTTATTTATTTTATTTATTTATTTTATTTATTTATTTATTTATTTATTTATTTATTTATTTATTTATTTATTTATTTATTTATTTATTTATTTATTTATTTATTTATTTATTTATTTATTTATTTATTTATTTATTTATTTATTTATTTATTTATTTATTTATTTATTTATTTATTTATTTATTTATTTATTTATTTATTTATTTATTTATTTATTTATTTATTTACGTATTTATTTATTTATTTATTAAAATAAACAAAATAGTTCTATGGAAATGTTTCTAGCATAAGAGTTTATGTATTAGAACGTTGAAATTGTCAATTTTATAAACGATTTTCTAAGAAACTAAATTTTAAGAATAGTTGGACATTACATCCTTCATTATAATTATAAAATTTTGAACCAGAAAGTTGGAAATAATTTCTCACGAGGAGATTCGCTCGAATCTCCTTAAGAACGTATTTCAAATCGTTGCTGAAACCCTTGGAAGCAGCCTCTGCTGGTTTCAAACTGGCTGTTTTTTTCGAAATCTTGGTATAACTGGGCATAAAAATATTTAGATTTTTCAGATGAATATCTATCTATCTATTGCAAAAACCAAGAGTACTTAGGTACACGGATTTAGCTTTCCTCAATGCTTTTCTTTTACCTGATCATGTTTCTGTGCGAGATATGTATTGACGAATTTAATCCTTTCTTTCTTTTATGTATCTAATAATAAAATATTAATTTGTATTTGTGTATTGTTTGACTGTTACCCTATATATGGGGTTTTTGCATTGAGAAGCTTCAAAAACATTGTGTTAATAGATTCAATAGAGGGGGACGGAAAATCGGAATTGCAAATTTAGGTAACCTGTCCACTAGCAATACATACAGCATGCGACATCTTGTATACATTATTAGCATTATACATATACTTGGCAGAAAAAATCTGATGTGGCCAGCACATTACCTTCCGTCAGATCGTGGTCAGATCTGTGTATATTGTAAAAATTCCACACAGAGATTTTCTTGTAAAAGATTCCATATTTCCAGTACATTACCTTCAGTTCTATGTATTTTGTACAAATTCCATACAGAAAGTTTTTTGTAAGAGATTATACATTTCCAGTAAAATTATAACACAAAACATACTGTCAAATACACTTGACACTGACATTTGTCAATCAGAATTTTCTTAATATAGTTTTTATTTATTACTCTATATCCACTGAATATGAAGTATAAAATGTAATTAAATCTTATAGAGAATAAAATATTCTTTAATATTTATAATAACATTAAATGTGAAAAAATGATATTTAACATCGTTTTTTCAAGAAAAACTGTTAAAATATTTAAATTAGGGTACTTCCGGTCGACCAATTGTAACCAAAATCTAATCAGCTCTTCATATAGATGTAAAGAAAAGGAATACGAAAACATTATAATTTTTGGAAAAGTGGTATTGAAGTTATGCGATCCGAAAAAATCGTCACACACACGCACATACATACATCCATCCATACATACAGACATCATCGTAAAAATAGTAAAATCGCATTCTAGGGAATCTAAAACGTGCTTATTTATTAAAAACTTCTCATCGATTTTCTTGACCAAAGACAATACCTTCCTTACCTAAAGGTGACGAAAGGTAAAAACGGCGCTACCACCGGCTTTCTACAAGTCGCGGCCTCTCGGGTATTTCCAGATTTCCCGGTGGCCCTGTTCGTCCCTGTCAATGTGCATTTATCATGACACAAACTATATCTTATATCGATACATCGGTTTTGTAAGAATAAATAGAATATGATTGAAACTGCGAATATTTGTTGACACTTATATCTACAAGAAAGGATCGTTAATTTAATTCAACCCACAATATCTGACTATTTCTGTTTCATATATTTAGACTACACCATTTCCTTCTACAAGATTGCATCCAGCAAACCGTCTACATTCTTTGCGCGATAACCTCTTTTCATACCGTTATATCCAGTAAAAATCTTAGTAAAATATTTCTGTGGCCTCGTTAGATTTGACGACTTTCTGTGGAAATAAGCAATTTAGTTGCTCGGGCTGTGTTTACGTGGCGCGCAAACAATGCCAGCAGTGAAGACTTGGAAATGCTTTCAATGGACTTGATCTGTATTCATGGAAATTCCCGACGAGTGGGAACGTTTTGAATGATGATATCGCAGCCAGAAATCATTTGTAGACGGTGCAACTGCACACCACTTCACACCTACAGCTAGCTAAAGATAAGAATGCAATCTGCAAAAATGTCCACAGAGTCCAAGATAGTTTCATTATACCAGCAGATTAGATTTTGGCGAGGGGTAGGTATATGAGTGCGGTATAGTGGTTGTATATATATATATATATATATATATATATATATATATATATATATATATATATATATATATATATATATATATATATATATATATTTATCAGTCTAAAGTCGGTGGATTAGCGCACTTCTCCCAGCTCGCTGTGACGTCACCCGAACCATGCGTTCGAGTTCCTTCTATAAGTTGGCCCCTTAAACATCTTAAATGAATGTAGCAATGACTGAAATCCAACCGACAGTGATAAAAAATAGCGGCTCGGTGAGTTCGGTTGGAAAGGGTAAACGGCGATAGCAGTATTAGAGGTGGGCGCGTGAATAACTTTTTGTTCACGATCACGCACGCTCACGGAACTAAAAATGTAATCACGACCAATCACGCACGACTTTTTATGTTTGATTCACGATCACTCGCGCTCACGATTTTATTTTGGCACTCACGCCCGATCACGCCCGGCGGGTCACGTTCGTATCACGTAATTGTTTCTATGTACATTTAAGCCTGCTTAACACAGTCATAAGTTGTTATCAAATTTGTTAACAAATTGGTAATAAGATAGGTAACAGATTGGTTTCATTGGAAACGAATGTTTATGTACAAATAGGATATTCTATTCCTTCACAAATATCATTATAAATTTGGTAACAAATTTGTGAACAAAATTATGATCTTGTCAAACGGGCTTAAAGATTTGTATATCTTTAGTGAAATCGGAGCAACTGTGTATACAATTCTGGGTACAACAATAACACTATTTTTATGCAAAAAAATACTGTTGATGACATATTTGAACATAATAATGATAAAAAGAATGTAAAGTAAAAAATGGAAATTGACAATTTTTAATAAAAAATAGAAGAAAAGTTGTACTCTCGCCCGATTAAATTTCAATCACGCACGATAATTTTTTAATGCCTCACGCTCACGTCCAATCACGACGCAAAATTAAAATTATACTCACGATCACGCGGGTCACGTCGTGACCCATCGTGACCCGACAAAATCACGGCCCGCGCCCACCTCTAAGCAGTATACAGCGTACATGAATTCTTGAAACTCGAACATGGCCGTTTAATACGGGAAAATTGTTTTTCAAAGACTGTTGCTCCCCGTTTCAACTGACAACAGTGGTTGTGGTATCAAAAGAGTTAAAAAAAATCTGATGTGGCCAGCACATAACCTCCCGTCAATTCCATGTTTAAAATAGCAATGAGCTTTAAGTAAAGTATTACTTCCGATTGATGGTTTGTAAACAAAATCTAATTTGTTGTTCCAATAAATAGAAAAATCGGTATATTTTATTATGTTTTTCCTCGAAAATCTGGTAAGAGCTCCAAATTAAGTACCACTTCCGGTTTATCATATAAGTATAGTCAAAATCTAATATGTTGTTTCAAATTATACACGAGTTTTAAATACCAAATTTGATAAGTTTTGGATCATGTTTTAATATATTTCTTCAATAAAATCTGTTTATAGCATTCTGTAGAGTACTACTTCCGGTTTTTCAATCTTAGAATAAATCTAATATGTCGTCCTCATTAATATAAAAGTCTTAAAAACAAAATTTGAAAAGTTCTGGATTGTATCAATATATTTTTTACGAAAATATGTTCGGAGCTTCAAATGAAGTATCACTTCCGGTTTCTCAATTTTAGCCAAAATCTAATATGATGCTCCCCTTCACATAAAAATCTTAAATACCAAATTTGACAAATTTTGGAATATATCATAATATATTTTTCACGAAAATCTGTTCAGAGCTTCAAGTAAAGTATCACTTCCGGTTTATCAATTTTAGAAAAAATTTAATATGTCCTTCTTATTAATACAAAAGTTTAGAATGCCAAATTTGAAAAATTTTGGTATATAACAAAATATTTTTCACGAAAATCTGTTCAGAGCTTCAAGTAAAATATTATTTCCGGTTTATCAGTTTTTAAAAAAATCTAATATGTCGTTCTCATTAATTTAAAAGTACCAAATTTGAAAAGTTTTGGAATATATCAATATATTTTTCACGAAAATCTGTTCAGAGCTACAAGTAAAGTATCACTTCCGGTTTATCAATTTTAACCAAAATCTAATATGTTGTTCCTTTCATATAAAAGTCTTAAACACTAAATTTAAAAAGTATTTGAATATATCATAAAACCTGTTCAGAGCTTCCAGTAAACTATCCCTTCCGGTTTATTAATTTTAGCCAAAATCTAATATGTTGTTCTCTTGATACGAAAGTCTTAAATACTAGAATTGAGAAGTTTTGGATTAAATTTTAATATAATTGTTTAATAAAAACTGCTATGGGATCGAGTAAAGTATCATTTCCGATCGTCCAATGTTACCCAAAATCTAATCAACTCTTTATATGAATGTAGAAAGCTTAAATACAGAAAATAGAAATTTTCGGAAGAAAAAATCGTCACACACACACACATACACACAGACATCATCGAAAAATAGTAAAAACGTGTTGTGGGGACTCTAATTCGTGCTTATTTACTGAAAATTCAACATCGATTCTTTCGCACGATTGCATCACCTCTCTTACCTACGGTATGACGGGAGGTAAAAAACTTCCGCATCAAATGACACCAAATACATGAAATTACGTAATATTTTAGACCCATAAATTAATTATTAAATTTATTCATTATTGCATTTATGCAATTTAACTAAATACATGTCAAATAATCCTAGTGATTAAATATGTAAAGGTATCCGCTAATGACTGAATACCTACACGACAATAATACACTACATGACTTTTACTTATTGTACTATGTACAGATTGTAAAAGTAAAGGATGTGACTAAAAGAAAAAAAAAATTATTCAATTTATTATTAATATCGACAGCCATGATGGCATTTGAACAAAAAAACATTTGACATTTTATCTATCAGAATGGTTTTGGTTTACTTTTATAGTTACGTTATTTTTTGCATTCGTTTGAAAATTGATTACGGATATCCAAAAAACGATAGCAGAAGAAAGTAATAAGAATTTGGAATACAGTAGATGTTAAGGTCATTAAAAACTCAAATATTTTAAAAACTACTTTGTTTACATTATATACATAACACTCCATTTTTTAATATTTAAATCATTCTTCGTTAAAAAATAGGGGTAGTTTGTATAGCATGTCCTATGTTGAATCTTGACCTTTTTGAACTTCAAATTTATTTTGACGTAGAAATGATTTTTTCAAAAATTGTCGATTATTAATTTATACTAGTGTACACAAAAGCTTTCTTTATAAAACTGTTTTTATAGATTATAGATATTCGAGTCCATTCTCGAAATATAGAGTGATAAAGAAGAGAATGGTTTTAGATAAAAGATCAAAAAAGTTGATTTACGCCGGAAGTGGACGACCATGAGTAAAATATTTTCATGGTTTTATATATAAAATTTTCTGCTGAATTCAATGGTAAAATAAAAAATATAGCATTTCATTTAAAATAAGAAAGTTAGGGTCTACTTCCGGTTAAACCGGAAGTGCCACTGCTTTGAAAATATTTATTTGAAACGAGTATGTCGGAGAACACCTAGATACCAAATTTCAGAAAATAATATTGAATAGTTTTGGAAATAACGATAGAGTAAGTTCGTCCTGGGGCATCCTGTATATGACAAGCGACTGACCACATCATAATCGCAATTTTAAACGTGTTTTAGTAGGGCTCAAGATATCTCCAAACATACATAAAATTAAATATATTTTGAAATAATACGCTAAATAGTGTAAGATTTTAAAAAATATCTAATATTGCACCAAAATTGTAATTTTTTAAATTCCGAAGTAAAATATTAGTGTAATTGGGCATTAAGACAGTATAATTTTTGGCACTTAGAATGCAACAAAATAAATTTATGAAAAAAGATAATTAATAACGTTACGTTTGGTAATTTAACTCAATTAAAATCTTACAAATTTTTAAATACAATCATGTATGTCGGTTTTGTAAGAACAAATTCTGTATGACTGATATTTCGACTATTCGTTAACACCTAATTCTTTATTTTTTTTATTCTTTGCAAGTAAAAGGACATTTTCAGCAGTCCGTAAATAAAAATCCGTGGCCAAGTTTTCCATTAGAGTTGAAGACAAGATAATACCAAACTGGCAAAGTATTTCCAACTCGAGTTAATCCAGTCCTTAATCCTCTGTAGCATATCTTCTTTAAATTGGAATTAGCTTAGCATCAGAATCTGTTCTGTATTGAAATTTCAAGAATTAATTAAAAAAGTTGCGCGTCAAACATCATTCATTAAACACGAATTAATAAATCAAGAACCTAACCTTAAATCTTATTTTAATTTATCACGAGATGATTGATGGAAATGTTTAATTAATATCAGGATGGAATCTTAAAATTGTATCAGGATTTAAGGCATCGTAATTGGGGCATGAAATACAAGTTTTAATTTGTTGTTTACAATAAGTTTTGAATGAGTTTAGAAATAATAACATTTAATCAAAATATTTTATAGATTTTCAGAATATAAATATATTTATGCCCAGTTACACCAGTAACATTTAAAATTTAAATTAAGTTTTATTCAGTTAGTCAATTCAATTTTGCACAGTAATTAAAAAAAATATTTAATAGGAATTAACATCAATTTATTTGGCTAACTGAATAAACGATGTTTCAATTTTAAGTGTCGGGTGGTACACTCTCAGAAATTATTGTTGTGTATACATTCCAGGTTGGATGTTTTATAACTTCAGGTACAAACTTTCCGCGATGATATAAGGCAGTGAAAAATTAGTTTTTACGGGGTTCACCTCTGTTATCTCGAAAACTATAAGAGTTACGACTAGGATTAAATGGTACTTTTTGTTTACCTTTCGTAGGCAATCTTTTTGTACTTATGATTAAAAATCAAATAACTGTACTTAGTTAAATGTTGTAGTGACCTTGACCAATATACAATTTTCAAATAACTTCTTAACTTATTCGAAATTGAGATAAACGATATACTGAATCGTAAACGTCTTACTATAGAACTCTGTCTCTAGTGGGAAAGAATGTTTTTACAGGCTAGCCCGTAAAAATTTTACTGGCTGTTAAAGCCATAGCAACATATATACAGATTTATTTATTCAGTATTTCGCCAAATGTTTTCAAAGACTATTTCGATCAAATAGTTTAATGTATTGTGCTGTACGTTTAAGTATTATTTTCAGATTATTTACGATTCAGTATATCATAAAACATTGTACATTGCTCAACCGTTACCCGAAATTTACGTGCTCGCACGGATAACAGGTTCGCTTCTCTCGCTCGTTAGCTGTAATGTAATAGTAATTTACATTGCAAGACCGTTACTTAGAATTTTACGGGCGAGCAGGGTACCTAACGAGCGAGTGAAGCGAGCTTGTTATCCGTGCGAGCGCGTCAATTTCGGGTAACGGTTGAGCATTGTACAATGTTTTATGATATACTGAATCGTAAATAACTTGAAACAATTATTAAAATAAACAACAATACATTAAACTATTTGATCGAAATAGTCTTTGAAAACATATGGCGAAATAACGAATAAATAGAACTGTATATATGTTGCTATGGTTTCAGCAGCCTGCAAATTTTCTAACGGGCGGAGCCCGTAAAGACCTTCCTAGCCACTAGAGACAGAGCTCTGTTATAAGAGGTTTACAATTCAGTATAACGTAAATTACTATTACTGGCGTAGACAAAATTTTATTCGATCACTATATGTCAGGTTTTTTTCGATTCTAATACAAAATCATCTGTTTCTCGGAAACAGTTGAAGCTCAAACCTAAGTTGATTAAATTTTTTTTATTCATTACTATATTTTATTTATGGGGCGTAGCATTTAAGAAGTATAAGATTAACGCATGGCATACTTAAACCATTTATTAATTTCTGTTGCTTATCCTTTTAGTGGCAGTGGCAACACCAGCGGGCCAAAGTGTCCGCATCCAAGAACTTCGCGTCCCCGAAATCATCCGCTTAGGGTCTTCCGCTCTTCTGGACTGCGACTACTCCCTTGAGGGCGTTTCCCACGCGGGTCTAGTCGTCAAGTGGTATTTCAACGACCCAACTCAGTCTCGACCGGTGTACCAGTGGATCCCGGGAGAAACTGGCCCACAAGGGTTAGGCCCGTTGAGGGACAAACTCAATTTGGGGTATAGGGTGTCTCAAGATGCGAGGACCTGGCATAGAGCCCTACATATACCGCAACCTGAAGCTGAGATGAGTGGGGAGTACACGTGTGTGGTGTCGACGTTTGAGAATGAGGATCGGCAAACGAAGAGAATGACGGTTTTCGGTAAGCAAAATTATATAACCAATGTTGACATTTTGTAACTTTGGGAATGAGTGATTTTAAATCAACAAGAAACTTTCAATATTAATAATATCGAGTAGCTTGACAAACTGCACTAATAATTTGAAATAAATTGTGAAAAGATCATATCAGCCATCGGGATTCGAACCCAAGACTTTCACTCTGCTGAAGTGACGCCCCAGAAGACTAAGCTATTGGGTACTAGTGGTAAGAGTGTCACTCAGGCAAAGCGCATTTTTGAGTAAAACAAACAACGTAAAAAATATCTCGGGAACAAAAACAGATATCGACCTGTGGTTTCAAAATTTGGAATCGAATAGTACCTAAATACTTAAAAATAGGATTTTTGAAATTTTTGAATATTTTACTTTAATATGAGTGTATGGCTCAATTCTGAACTCAAATGTAAGCGATGTAAGCGCTGTAAGCCGTGTGTGAATCCAGCGTAACTAAAATGTAGTGTAAATGCTATTCTGAGTATGGATGTAAGCACTGTAACTTTACATAGGCGCTATAGAATTTACGTCCGTTATTTCTCTCGACGGAAGGTTTACAGTTGTCAAATTATTTAAAAAATAAATAAAAATTTTGACACGATGACTAATAATATACCATTATTGATTTTTTTTTATTAATAGAGGAGATTTTTGAAGGTAATTTTATAATAATTAAAATGTGTGCTATATACTTTTAAAATAAATTTTAAAAATTCCTGAATTAAAATATTAGTTTTTCCACAAAACTTAGATATACTACAAATAGGATGAATTAAGCTCCCATTTATAAAAGAATTTAACTTTGCGGGCAAATGTTTCCACGTGTTTGTTAAATAATTTTCATACATTTCCGGATTAATTGTTCCACTGCGAAACGCATAATCCTTTTCCATTTCACTTACATATGCAGGATGTTAATTAAAAAGCGGGCCATGGGTGTTTAACATAGGAAATCAGTTTTTCCTTGAGCAAAACTTCCCATTTAATTTTAGACAAAAATGTTTGAAATAAATGTTGTAAAGAGTTAAATTCTACGCCTAAATCACTTATCAGATGTTGCATGTTTATTAACCTGTAAAATTAATTTGAAATTTTATAAATATTGCCCATTTGTACTAATAGCCATGAAATTTAAACAAAATTACAAACAAATCCATATAGTTTGAACTGTCGAAATTCGATTTTTAAATAGAAATTACAGATAATTATATTTACCACCTAAGTCCCTAAAAATATTTTTTGTGCAACCGGACGCGAAATAAGCATTTCGCAGCCGCAATACAGGCCGCGAAATTGGATTTCGCGACCGTTGTTATGGTAACGGCCGCGAAATTCATTTCGCAACCGTTGTCATGGTAGTGGCCGCGAAATTAGGTAAACAATCACTTTGACACTTGAGAATTGCATGGTTTTGTTTATCAAATGTTAATCCCATAGTCACCTCGAAAGCTAACTTTCTATTTATAATGAAACTGTTGAAAATTAATAAAATTTGTAATTACATATTTTTTACGGTTGCACAATAAATATTGTGTACACGTTGTCCGCGAAATCCTTTAGCGTCCTCGAGATTGTCTTGCCTCGGCCTCAAGCGGCCTCGGCGACAATTTTTCTCTCGGTACTCTAAAGAGTGATTTCGCGGCCTTGATATACAAATAACTATTGTTTGTATAATCTACCTATATCTAAATTACTGCACAGATTTTATTTATTTTTATTTTGTAACCTGCAAAATCGATATTTTGACAATTCAAACAATACGCATTATGCATTTCGTTGTAATTTTGTTTGAATTCCATGGCTATCACTACAAATAAGCAATATTTACAATATTTCAAACTAAATTTTACAGCTTATTTAATAAATAAAATCTGATTAGTGATTTAGGCACAGAACTTAATTCCCTACAACATTTATTTGAAATATTTTTGTCTAAAATCAAATGGGAAGTTTTGTGCAAGGAAAAACTGATTTCTCATGTTAAACGCCTATGGCCCGCTTTTTAATTAACACCCTGTACAGGTACTTTATTGCATATTGGTCATCTGTTGTATTACGTTTTCTATTCTTTGATTTTCTGAGAAAGAAAGGTGTTTAAGTATTGTTTGATTTGTTTTACACTCTACGAGTATTAAAAAAGTATTATAATAAATATATAATAATATAAACCAACGTTTGAGAAGATAACTGCATATTATCCATTATCTTGCAGACTTGCAGTTGACAAGAATGACACTAATGACAGTTTATAAAATATTGATGAAGTTAGCTGCAATTCAAGTAAATGCTGCATAACCTTTGTAAAACCCGCTGTAGATGACTTACATACTGCGGTATATTCAGAATAAACATTTTCAGTGCTATGTAGAATTCTCAGTTACAGCGCGCTGTATAATTATAGCGCTGTAGCGCGTTTAGTTCAGAATCGCACCAATAGGTTTGTTCGCACAACAGTCAGAAACCGTCACAAACCATTCTGAGCATGCGTATCTATTTAAAAGTGTTCGCACAAGAGAAATTTTAAATCTACGATTAAAAATCATCCGTTCGTTCAGCAAAATATTTCAATCCCTGATCAGTTTCCAACCGTCAGAAAAGTCCACGGATTATAAGAAATATTTAGTTTGTGACATGCGCAGTGGAACTTCTGTGTATTAGTGAACATTGTTGCGCTAGTACGGTGACTAAAGGTGCATTCACAAATGAAAATTAGGTTTAGATTTATGGTTTATACTTTAGATTTAAAAACTTTGGCCGCGTATTATGTAATGACTCCATTCACACTTCAGAGTTTAGGGTCTCTAAATCCAAATCATAAAGCTAAACATTGCAAGGTCCAAACTTTAGGTTTATGATTTAGTTTCACGTCATAAACTTCACAAATGAGAACGAGTCTGAAATGATATAGATATATACACCCATCTTTATTTAGTATCCACTTGGTGGATTCGGATTTTTAAACAAATGCGAGACGAACATGGAGACAGTCATAACTTAATTGCTGAAATATAACCAATAATGCCAAGCGAATGACAGTTTCACGGTGCACCAGGTGTCTTGTTGAGTAATGCTCTACCGATATTTTAATTTTGTTTTTGAAGCGTTTATACAGATGTATAAAAAATTGGAAATTAGTTGCTTATTTTGTTGTGCGAACAAACCTAGGGTTAATAAGTTAAAAAAGAGAAGATACAAACCTGGAGAGGGGGTTATTAGATTTTTCAGACAAAATTGCATAAGTATAGCAAATTTTAGAAGTTGGTACAATCATTTCCATTTGTTTGAAAGAAAAGTTTAATGATTTTCTATTAAAAATGGATATTTCAAAGCTTTTTAACAAAAATAAATAAAATATTTTTGCAACCGGACGCAAAATAAGCATTTCGCAGCCGCAATACAGGCTGCAAAATTGGATTTCGCGGCCGCTACCATGACAACGGTAAACAATCACTTCGACACTTGAGAATAATATGGTATTGTTTAACAAAAGTCAATCCCATAGCCACTTTGAAAGCTAACTTTCTATTTACAATTAAATTGTTTAAACTTGAAATTACATATTTTTTATGGTTACACAAAAAATATTGTGTACACCTTGTCAGCGAAATCCTTTAGCGCACTCGAACTTGTCTTGCCTCGACCGCAGGCGGCCTCGGCGACAATTTTTCTCTCAGTACCCTAAAGGATGGTTTCGCGGCTTTGACATATAGTGGGAGAAAGGAATCTATGAAACTGACTTATGCAGGGTTTACAACATTTTATTGACGGATGGGCTTCTTTGCGGCCAGGACTCATAAATTTTTCGAATTTGAGTCCATTACTTTTAGGGTAAGAAATGGGCTGTATTAAAAAAAATCATGCTCAATTTTTGTATAAATTTTGTAAATTGAAACTATATAATAAATAAGACAATAAAACAAAAAGAAGGATATTTCTAACGCTTTGCTACTTGACAGAGTAAATTTACTGTCTTATTAAATTTATTTAAATTAACAAATTCGAATCAATTTTATTCATTTTATGGCATGTATAATATTACTGTCAAATGTTAGACGATCATTTGAAGGAATAAATTTTGTTTACTGTGGAAGTAAATTTATCTGTCGTTTATAAAACCGGCCATAAACCAAATTAATTTAAGGAAATTTGGATGTGTAGTTTTATAGTTGGTAACATTGGATTGACATTTATTCAATTATTTGAAAGTTCAAGTGAGTTGTGAGTTATGACGTTTGCAAATTTAAGTAAATGGCATGTTGTATCAGCCTTTTATAACAAAAAAACCTGATGTGGCCAGCACATAACCTCTCGCCAGATGTTTTACCTGGTTGTACGCATAAAACGAAAAATATTTATAAATACAAATACATATATTGATGTCTCACTACAAAATAATTCTCACATATATTTGCAAAATCTATGGGATATTTTAATATAAATTATGTAGGTACAATACATATACATTTTCTTTATATTCAATATCCTGAAATTTTCTTTTTCTACTTTCCTTTTATTTTTCTTTATATTCGTAATTTTTTCGCAAATTCCTCTTATATTCTTTTTTACGTATATTCTTTTACGTTGTTGACTTTTTTCTATTTTCATAATCTTCATAATAATGTACAAATATTTTTGACAGCGGCATACAAATATTTTTAACAGTGACATTTATGTGTCAATTATAAACATTTGAATTTCTTGCCTTGAAGTAGTTTAATTTGAGAATTTTTTAATCAAATTATTTTATATGCATTTCTTTATCTCTAAATCTATAGAAGATATAATAATGAATTTATATTTATCGAATAAAGAATTTAACATTCTGTAATATAAGTATTTACATAAATTTTCGACTTAATTAATGACTTCATTATGAACGCAAAATGTAAAAAATTTAGTGTGGCCAACACAATACCTCCCGCCATTTACACCCCGAGTCAAAAAAATATTAAGCTAATCCTCATTTTTGGATTAGCGCATTTTACTCTAATTTTCGCAGTTTATTTTTTAAAATACAGTTTAATTTAATCCAAGTAACTACCTTTTTTGATAATAAAATGAAGATTAAATTTTAAATACCGGGATAGAATAGAATTCACTATTCCAAAAATGATGATTAGCTTAAACTTTTTTTTGAATCGATAATTTTTATTAAACTAAATACATACCTACATATTTACTTATGCTGGAAACTGTATCGATTTCCTTTCCTTTTGTTCTATTTACTTTTTCCTTTTTAAAAAGTTACTATTATTAATTTGAAATGATTAGGTCTTTGACAGTGACATTTATCTGTCAGTTACATACATTTGAATAACTGCGTAACCAAGGAGTTCTGTTTGGTTTCAAAATTTTCTGAATGATAGTATTTGATTGAGCGGAGGATCGACACATACACATAGACATCATCGTGAAAATGTTAAAATTGGATTTTAGGGACCTTAAAACGTGCTTATTTATCAAAATCTCGATATGCGACTTTTAGCACGATCCCTATACCTCCCTTACCAAGGGTAGCAGGAGGTAAAAAGCATATTATGACAGCTTTATACCCATTATACTTGTACAAGTGGATATTTAAGGAAACGGGAAGAACTTGTACCAGTATACTTATTCTTAGAAGGTATTTGAGGGTAGTAGACGAAGAGAAAAAATCAAAGGTAATGATTTTTAGAGACGAAATTTATTTGCGACTTATAGGCATTTTATCACAATAACCACTTGTCTGAAAATAAATAGCAACGACTGGCAACGACAAAGTGCCCCTGGATACTCCAGGGCCACTGTATAAATATATAAACATTTACAAAATACAAACATAGGCTACTACATGTTTATAAAATATAAATATAAAATAGAAGTGTGATTATAAAACACTACAAATATAACGTATAAATATAAATACGAAATGCATGTGCCTTGCGTCGCCACATATTAGATATTAAGATTTTGATAATGACCATATGAGTGCTATTCTTGTGTCAACGTTAAAATAGCTTAGAGATGGTCTGTAGTTAAAGGTGATCTTCAGTGTTTAGAGTTGATGTTATTCTACTGTAAGTAAATGACCTACGGTAACTAACAGTGACCTTAAGCAAAACAATACTTGACAGCACTGTATTATCTGTCAAAACTTGAACGTTACGAAGTTTGAAATCATAATTCATAATATTAATAGTTTGATCAAATAAACATATTAGAAATACATTAAAACACTTTTATGTATTTACTTGGTTAATATACAGATATAATACTTTAATAAATTAGTAGAGGTACTAAATTATTATACATAATATAGAATGCAACAAATTTGAAATTAATATTTATTTATTGTAATGGAAACGATTGTACGCTTTTTACCTCTCGCTAAGAGAGGTATTGTATTCATGCTAAAAATCGCATATCCAGATTTTAATGAATAAGCACGTTTTAAGGTCCCTAGTATCCGATTATAACATTTTTACGATGATGTCCGTATGTGTGTGTGTGTGTGTGTGTGTGTGTGTGTGTGTGTGTGTGTGTGTGTGTGTGTGTGTGTGTGTGTGTGTGTGTGTGTGTGTGTGTGTGTGTGTGTGTGTGTGTGTGTGTGTGTGTGTGTGTGTGTGTGTGTGTGTGTGTGTGTGTGTGTGTGTGTGTGTGTGTGTGTGTGTGTGTGTGTGTGTGTGTGTGTGTGTGTGTGTGTGTGTGTGTGTGTGTGTGTGTGTGTGTGTGTGTGTGTGTGTGTGTGTGTGTGTGTGTGTGTGTGTGTGTGTGTGTGTGTGTGTGTGTGTGTGTGTGTGTGTGTGTGTGTGTGTGTGTGTGTGTGTGTGTGTGTGTGTGTGTGTGTGTGTGTGTGTGTGTGTGTGTGTGTGTGTGTGTGTGTGTGTGTGTGTGTGTGTGTGTGTGTGTGTGTGTGTGTGTGTGTGTGTGTGTGTGTGTGTGTGTGTGTGTGTGTGTGTGTGTGTGTGTGTGTGTGTGTGTGTGTGTGTGTGTGTGTGTGTGTGTGTGTGTGTGTGTGTGTGTGTGTGTGTGTGTGTGTGTGTGTGTGTGTGTGTGTGTGTGTGTGTGTGTGTGTGTGTGTGTGTGTGTGTGTGTGTGTGTGTGTGTGTGTGTGTGTGTGTGTGTGTGTGTGTGTGTGTGTGTGTGTGTGTGTGTGTGTGTGTGTGTGTGTGTGTGTGTGTGTGTGTGTGTGTGTGTGTGTGTGTGTGTGTGTGTGTGTGTGTGTGTGTGTGTGTGTGTGTGTGTGTGTGTGTGTGTGTGTGTGTGTGTGTGTGTGTGTGTGTGTGTGTGTGTGTGTGTGTGTGTGTGTGTGTGTGTGTGTGTGTGTGTGTGTGTGTGTGTGTGTGTGTGTGTGTGTGTGTGTGTGTGTGTGTGTGTGTGTGTGTGTGTGTGTGTGTGTGTGTGTGTGTGTGTGTGTGTGTGTGTGTGTGTGTGTGTGTGTGTGTGTGTGTGTGTGTGTGTGTGTGTGTGTGTGTGTGTGTGTGTGTGTGTGTGTGTGTGTGTGTGTGTGTGTGTGTGTGTGTGTGTGTGTGTGTGTGTGTGTGTGTGTGTGTGTGTGTGTGTGTGTGTGTGTGTGTGTGTGTGTGTGTGTGTGTGTGTGTGTGTGTGTGTGTGTGTGTGTGTGTGTGTGTGTGTGTGTGTGTGTGTGTGTGTGTGTGTGTGTGTGTGTGTGTGTGTGTGTGTGTGTGTGTGTGTGTGTGTGTGTGTGTGTGTGTGTGTGTGTGTGTGTGTGTGTGTGTGTGTGTGTGTGTGTGTGTGTGTGTGTGTGTGTGTGTGTGTGTGTGTGTGTGTGTGTGTGTGTGTGTGTGTGTGTGTGTGTGTGTGTGTGTGTGTGTGTGTGTGTGTGTGTGTGTGTGTGTGTGTGTGTGTGTGTGTGTGTGTGTGTGTGTGTGTGTGTGTGTGTGTGTGTGTGTGTGTGTGTGTGTGTGTGTGTGTGTGTGTGTGTGTGTGTGTGTGTGTGTGTGTGTGTGTGTGTGTGTGTGTGTGTGTGTGTGTGTGTGTGTGTGTGTGTGTGTGTGTGTGTGTGTGTGTGTGTGTGTGTGTGTGTGTGTGTGTGTGTGTGTGTGTGTGTGTGTGTGTGTGTGTGTGTGTGTGTGTGTGTGTGTGTGTGTGTGTGTGTGTGTGTGTGTGTGTGTGTGTGTGTGTGTGTGTGTGTGTGTGTGTGTGTGTGTGTGTGTGTGTGTGTGTGTGTGTGTGTGTGTGTGTGTGTGTGTGTGTGTGTGTGTGTGTGTGTGTGTGTGTGTGTGTGTGTGTGTGTGTGTGTGTGTGTGTGTGTGTGTGTGTGTGTGTGTGTGTGTGTGTGTGTGTGTGTGTGTGTGTGTGTGTGTGTGTGTGTGTGTGTGTGTGAGTGTGTGAGTGTGTGAGTGTGTGAGTGTGTGAGTGTGTGAGTGTGTGAGTGTGTGAGTGTGTGAGTGTGTGAGTGTGTGAGTGTGTGAGTGTGTGAGTGTGTGAGTGTGTGAGTGTGTGAGTGTGTGAGTGTGTGAGTGTGTGAGTGTGTGAGTGTGTGAGTGTGTGAGTGTGTGAGTGTGTGAGTGTGTGAGTGTGTGAGTGTGTGAGTGTGTGAGTGTGTGAGTGTGTGAGTGTGTGAGTGTGTGAGTGTGTGAGTGTGTGAGTGTGTGAGTGTGTGAGTGTGTGAGTGTGTGAGTGTGTGAGTGTGTGAGTGGTGCGTGCGTGCGTGCGTGCGTGCGTGCGTGCGTGCGTGCGTGCGTGCGTGCGTGCGTGCGTGCGTGCGTGCGTGCGTGCGTGCGTGCGTGCGTGCGTGCGTGCGTGCGTGCGTGCGTGCGTGCGTGCGTGCGTGCGTGCGTGTGTGCGTGTGTGCGTGTGTGCGTGTGTGCGTGTGTGCGTGTGTGCGTGTGTGCGTGTGTGCGTGTGTGCGTGTGTGCGTGCGTGCGTGCGTGCGTGCGTGCGTGCGTGCGTGCGTGCGTGCGTGCGTGCGTGCGTGCGTGCGTGCGTGCGTGCGTGCGTGCGTGCGTGCGTGCGTGCGTGCGTGCGTGCGTGCGTGCGTGCGTGCGTGCGTGCGTGTGTGCGTGTGTGCGTGTGTGCGTGTGTGTGTGTGTGTGTGTGTGTGTGGATGTTGGATTCACTATATCTCAAATACTATGAGACTTAAGACATTTTTAACTACGGATTCCTCAATCTAACAATAATGGGAAGAGTCCAGTCAGTTTTGGTAACAATTGGACAACCGGAAGTAGTAGTTACAAGAAAAAAATCGTCTAAATATTATTTATCGAAAATTTATGTAAATACTTATATTAAAGAACGTTAAATTCTTTATTCGATAAATATAAATTCATTATTATATCTTCTATAGATTTAGAGATAAAGAAAGGCATATAAAATAATTTGATGTAAAAAATCTCAGATCAAACTACTACAAGGCAAGAAATTCAAATGTTTGTAATTGACATATAAATGTCACTGTCAAAAATATTTGTATGTGTTGAAATATTAGATCAAGTGTTTTCTAATGATGACCCTACCAGATCAAGTAGTTTTGAAAAATTATTGTCAGTTGTTATAATTTAGTATTTTTATATGACATAAAAATAAATGTCCAAGAATTGTATTAAATATATAAAGTATTATTTCTAATAAATTATTTGATTATCCAAAAGAGTTGTCCATTTTCATGAGGTTATGGGCCCAGACATAGTGTTCTGTGTAAGTAAAGAATACGAATATCCAGATAAAAGGAATATTTAAAAATGCATGCTGGATACATGCAATTGCCCCAGTTAAATTCAGGGAATTTTAACAACTGGAAATTTAGAGTGACAACTCTTTTAGAAGAAAAACAGGTGAAGGTGGCCCTAGAGAAAGAAGAAAATGATATCACAGATGAAAATGAAAGGAGTGCATTTCAAGTAAAAGATGCGAGAGCTAAATCTACAATAATCCAATGTATTACAGATAAGCACTTAGATTTGGTGAAAGATTCAAAAACAGCCAAACAAATGATGAAAGCGTTGGAAGATGTATTTGAAAGGAAGAGTGTCTTCACGAAATTAACTTTAAAAAAGAAGCTATTAACATTAAAATTAAAGAAAGGAGAAAAATTAGAAGACCATTTTTTGAATTTTGATACCACTGTACGAGAATTAGAAAATATTGGGTCAAAAGTTGATGAGTCAGATAAAATATGTCATTTGTTACTATCGTTAAATGAAGAATATGATTCTGTAATTACTGCTATAGAGACTCTAAATACAGAAGTAACAATGGATTTTGTTAAATCTAGACTTCTCGACGAAGAAATAAAACTGTCAAATAAAAATGGAAGAAGGAGTAATAATGAAGAAATGGCATTTAAGGCTGCAAAAATTACATGTTTTAAATGTGGAAAAGAAGGACATAAAGCTCCTAATTGTTACAGATATAAAAATTTTCAAAACCAAGACCGATACAAGGGAAGAAACTTCAAACGTGACAAAGGAAAAATAAATACTATACCGAATCAAAGAAACAAATATTACGAAAAAGCAAATGAAGTTAATGAAGAAGATGAAGATGAAACAACATTTATTGCTTTAAATTGCATACCAAAATTAAATAATAAAAGTATGTTTATTTTAGATTCAGGTGCAACACAGCATTTATTTACAAAGGAAATTGAAGAACATATGACTGACATTGTACCAGTAGAAAGAAAAGTAATAATAAAAGTAGCAAACGGAGAAAATATGGAGGCCAAAAATAAAGGAATTTTACGTACAAGCTGCCAAGGAAGAAAACTGTCTATTCCAGCAATGACAGTTGATGGTATGAAACACAATTTAATTTCTGTTTCACAACTTCTAAATAAGGGAATAAAAGTAATATTCGAAAAAGACAAAGCAAAAATAATAGGAAAAAATTTTACCATCGAGTGCCAAAAAATAAATAATCTGTTTGTGTTACTAACTGACAATATTGAAGAATATAGAAAAGAAAAATGTTATAAAGCGATAAATGAAAATGAAAATATATGGCACCGTAGATTAGGGCATTTAAATCGTACAGGATTAAAAAAATTAGGATTACCGTGTAGCGAGAAGATATGTGCTAAATGTATTGAAGGAAAAGCAACAAGAAAACCATTCTATGAAGCAAAGAAGAAGTATACACAAATAGGGGACTTGATACACACAGATATATCCGGACCAATCAAACCACCAACATCAGAAGGACACAGGTATTTTCAAGTGTTAATAGATGACTTTTCACATTTTCTTGTAGTAAAGTTACTAAAAACAAAAAATGAAGCTGAAGAGAATTTAATACATTTTATAAAACTTATAAAGACACAACATGGAAAGAAAACAAAGAAAATTAGAATGGACAATGGTGGAGAATTCTCTTCAAAATATTTACAAAATTTTTGCAAGATTAAAGGAATAGAAATGCAGTATACTACGCCATATAGTCCGCAACAGAATGGCACTGCAGAAAGAATGAATAGGACTTTAATGGATAAAGTTAGAACAAAACTAGCCGAAACTGATATTCCGAAGGAATTATGGGGCGAAGCAATACAATGTTCAGCATACGAATTGAATAGATGTCCAACAAGAGCCAATCAAGGAATACCACCTGCTACTAGATGGCACGGAAATAATAATTTAAAAAAATTAAGAGTTTTCGGAAGCCGCGCATGGGCTGTAACTCTTCCAAAAGACAATAAATTGAATGCTCGTGCAGAATCTTACATAATGGTAGGATATTCAGGTTCAGGTTACAGATTATGGAATTTTAGAGAGAACAAGGTAATTTGTGCTCGAGATGTAACATTTGACGAAGACAATGTAAAATATGAACACGAAAATATTAAAATAATTGAAAATACAGAGAACACTGAGAAAGAAGATACTGAAATAAATAATGATACTCAAATAAATAAGCAAGAAGAAAATGAAGTAAAAACAAGGTCAGGAAGAGTTGTAAAAGTACCAAATTATTTGAATGAATACGAAGTCTACACAGCATATTGTTCATTGACAGATGAAGATCCACATACTTACACTGAAGCGTGTAAAACAAAAGAATGGAAAGATGCGATACAAAAAGAATTGGACGCACTTAGAAAAATGGAAACATGGGAAGAAGTTAAAGTACCATTACCAAAGGAGAAGAAAGTGATAGATACAAGATGGATATTTAGGACAAAAGAAAATGGAACAAAGAGAGCAAGACTTGTAGCAAAAGGCTATCAATCAACATGTGATATGAATGTATATGCACCAGTTGCCAGATTTTCTACCATCAGAATGACATTAGCGAAGGCTATAAAAGAAAATTGGCCAATAAGACAATTGGATATACCAACTGCTTTTTTAAATGGAAAATTGACAAATGATGTTTATATAAATGCTCCTGAAGGATTAGAAGGAGGAATATATAAATTAAAAAGATCTTTATATGGATTGAAAGAGTCACCCCGTTGTTGGAATGAAGAATTTCATAAATTTGCCGAAGAAAATAATTTTGAACGTTCTAAACATGATTTTTGTCTTTATGTAAGAAGTAATACATTCATGCTAATATGGGTAGATGATATATTAGTAACAGGACATGAAATAGATGAAACAGTAAAATCTTTAAAAGATAAATTTCAAGCAAAAGATCTTGGAGAACTGAAAAATTACTTGGGATTAGAAATAGAAAGAAGTAACGATTGTCTGAAAATAACCCAAATAAAAATGATTGACAAAATTCTTAAAAAGTTTAATATGAATGATTGTAAAGGTGCGAAAACACCTCTAGAAGTAAATTTCAAAGCCAACTCAGAAGAAGAAGTAATACAGGTACCATTTCGCGAACTAATAGGTAGCATTATGTATCTGTCTATAGCAAGTCGTCCAGATATTACTTATGCAGTTTCATACTTAAGCCAATTTTTAGATAAACCTACAGCCCAAATATGGAAAGCTGGGAAAAGAGTGCTTCGATATCTCCAAGAAACAAAAAACTTGTCTCTTACTTTTTTCAGAAATTCATCGAAGAATGAAATCGTCGCCTACTCCGATGCTGATTGGGCAGGGGACACCACAGATCGAAAGAGTATGACCGGCTGTGTAATTTTCTATGAAGGAAATGCTGTTTCGTGGCTGGCACGAAAGCAGAAGACCGTCGCGCTGTCATCCACAGAGGCAGAATATATCGCCGCTGCAAACACCGCCACCGAGTTACTGGCAATTCAGGGAGTATCAACGGACATCAACGGCATGAAGAAAACTGACAGTACCGTTTACATAGACAATCAAGGTGCTATTGACCTTTCTCAAAGTTTTCAAAATAGTAAACGTAGTAAACATATCGACATACGTTTTCATTTTATAAAAGATCTTGTCGCTAAAAATATAATAAACATGAAGTATGTTTCTACACATGAAAACGTAGCCGACATATTTACTAAATCGTTATCGTTTATTAAACATTGTAAATTTAGAGACTTATTAAATGTTAAAAATTTGTAATGTTGCAATTATAAATTTAAATAGTAAATTTATACTTGAGGGAGGGTGTTGAAATATTAGATCAAGTGTTTTCTAATGATGACCCTACCAGATCAAGTAGTTTTGAAAAATTATTGTCAGTTGTTATAATTTAGTATTTTTATATGACATAAAAATAAATGTCCAAGAATTGTATTAAATATATAAAGTATTATTTCTAATAAATTATTTGATTATCCAAAAGAGTTGTCCATTTTCATGAGTATGTCTCTGTCAAAAATATTTGTATATTATTATGAAGATTATGAAAATAAAAAAAAGTCAACAACGCAAAAGATATACGTAAAAAAGAATATAAAAGGAATTTGCGAAAAAATGACGAATATAAACAAAAAGAAAAGGAAAGTAGAAAAAGAAAATTTCAGGATATTGAATATAAAGAAAATGTAAGTATTGTAGATTTTGCAAATATATGTGAGAATTATTTTGTAGTGAGACATGAATATATGTATTTGTATTAAAAATATTTTTCGTTTTATGCGTACAACCAAGTAAAATATCTGGCGAGAGGTTATGTGTTGGCCACATCAGATTTTTCTACTGGAGATTGAGGATTGATCAGAGGTGTTAATAAATATTCGTAACTACGACATGGGTATCCACCGTCGCTCAAAATAAATCCAGAATACATTGAATCCTATGAAATAATATTTAGTAAAAAACTATTTTCATGTTTCAAAATAATTACCTCGAACTTTTCCTTCAGTGTACGTCCAGAATTCTGCTCTGCTCCTCCTATTGCAATATAACATTGGGTTTTCTTTGCCGGGGTTTTCAATTCAAACATGGGTACAATCCACGCATCCAACGACCTTAGGAAAACCAGCAATACTATGTAGAACTCTGTCTTTAGCTCTTCCATTCGTTCTAGAAACTTTACAAATCTGTGTATAACTGCTGCGAGGGAGCGTGATACCCTAGCTACGATCCTGGACACCATAGGTTGACTTACGCTATGCAGATCTAAAATGTAATATATTATTATAAAAAAACCTAATAAAAGGTTTTAAAATGTACTGTTTTGCTCTTTGTATGTATTAAATAATAAGTACTGTTAAATTTTAAGGTTATGTTGTGTATAAAATTATGCATTTTACGTACCTAGTTCAACTTGGTGGCAACCTTTCGCAAAAAAATCTAAGTGATATTAACACTTGTAGTTCTGGAGTAATATTTATTTCTTGTTGTGAAATGGATTCTAAGTCTTCCCTTACCAAATCATTTACAAAATTGACAGTTTCTTTCCTCAATCTGTATCTTCGTCTAAATTCTTCATCAAACTGTTGAAAATGATTTATTCTTTCACGTTCAACACTAATTCTTCCTCTATTTAAGTCTAAAATGTCTCTAACATCTTGAATATCGGCGCAGTCACCCTTTTTGTCCGCCATCTTGTTAACGTTGAAACGATTTAGGGCCGGTTGTACAATCACAGTTTAAACTATGTTTATTACAAATCCATGGTAACACGCAAAAATCTTGTTGTACATCAACACTTTACAGTTTATACTTGGTTTAAACCACTGTACATTTGTTAAACGCTCGTGATCGACCGTTTAAACTACAGGTAAACTTAGTTTAACTTTAAACTGCCGATATTTTACGCTGCAGTTTAAACTGTAAATGTACAACCGGCCCTTTTAAAGTTACCCAGTAGCACCTTTAGGTTTAGAGGTGACCTCCAGCGTTAGCGACGGTAAAAACTGACACTAGAATACAATTTTTTAGAGCTCAACTCTAAACTGCGCTAACGGTGACCTTTAAGTTTTAACGTTGACACCAGAATAGCACTCCATACCTTTATACCGTCCAAGAACAATATAATAAGATAACAATATATTTTAGTTATTATACCACTAAAGTATTAGTAATTTATACAAATTGAGTCTTGTTCTTTGATAATTTTCCGTGCTAGTAAAAAATGCTTTTATTTAAATTGGTATATTTTGCAGTCGTGATAAATATATAAATATCTAACTTGTTGAGGGTGTTTTCTCCGTTATTGACTAACAATTTCTTGATATAATCACCTTAATTTTAGTCTGTAATTAAGGCACGAATACTTTGAAAAGTAGTTCAAAGATATTTGTCCAATTAGTTAAAATTATCACAATTATACTGCCGAAATTTCCCTTTCTTCTGGAGTTTTAAACCTTTTGGTAGTTATGGCAATCAGATTTCGATAATGACGCTGTATTACGAAAAAAAAGTTTACACATATAATAAAGTAGTTCATTTATTATTGTTTATTTATACGAGGGTCACGCTAATATGTGTCACAAAAGTTTTTGGTAAATTTTTAAATAGACGATACTGTGGTTTGAGGAAAGTGTATTGAACTTGCTTATTACTACAAGAATTAACATAGCTTAAGCATTCATATTTACTATAAAGCTAGTAGCTCATTTTCTTCTATACGAAGTTTAGTTCTGACTTGCCCCATGAGTCTTTGGCAAGATTCAAAGTTTATTTCACGTACCTTTTGAAAAATCCTGTGCCGTAATTGTTTTTATTTTCGGGGTCCTACACATTGTTGTTCACCTTTCTGGTATGTAACGCCCAACAAGTTGCGATAGGTCTCGCCTGGGTACATTAGGAGAGTTGTTTTCGCACGGTACAAATGGTATGGTTTTACTTAGAAGCACTGCGTTGTTGATCGAATATAGTTGCAAACAAAAACTTAATCTCTTCGTTTACATGATGTAAGTTGATGAAATAAAGTAATTTCGGCGGGAAATTTTATGTATAAGAAACTGGCTGCTTCCGAAATTGCAACACACACCAGTATTTTATCTAAAAACTTCATTTTGAATTTTATATTGAAACTTTCTGGGCGCTATAAGAAATATTGTACCCCAAAATGAAAACTTTTAAGAAAAATATTTTTCAAAAGGTGAAATATACTTTGAATCTTGCCAAATCAGAACCAAACTTAGTCGAATGGAAGAAAATGAGCCCCTAGTTCTATATTAAATATGAATAATAATTTTAACGTCCGACTGGTATGTTATTATTATCATAACAATCCTACTTTCAGTGTTGTTATATACCAAATAACACTCTAGAGCGTGTTATGAGTTGTTGCCTAAAAAACAAACAGAAGCATTCATAGCCTACCTACTCCGCAAATTTTATTAAAACTTTCTGATCCGTAATCCGTAGAGTAATAAAAATTATAGTTGGACGTTAAATGTTGAACGCACCACGGGAGTTAAACAGACAATAATGCCTTCGGTCAACGTATATATCTCGGGCCAGAGGCCCTCGAAGAGTACACTGTTGACCTCAGGCGTTATTGTCCTTATAACACCCTTGATACGTTAATTACTATAACGTCCGACTGGTATGTTATTATTATCATAACAATCCGATTTTCAGGGTTGTTATAACCAAATAACATCCTAGAGCGTGTTATGAGTTGTTGCTATGGTAATGTTGTCAATAAAATGATATTGATACTGGGATAAAGCCTAAAAAAGAAGCATTCTTAGCCTACCTACTCCGAAAATATTATTAAAACTTTCTGATCCGCAATCCGTAGAATAATAAAAATTATAGTCGGACATTAAACGTTGAACGCACGCATCTCGGGCCAAAGGCCCTCGAAAAATACACTATTGACCTCAGGCGTTATTGTCCTTATAACATGTGATAACACCCTTGATACGTTAATTATTATAACAATGAGTTAACAATTTGTATATTTGAAAAAATTGTGAAAAGATCATGTCGTGTTCGTGTCAGCCATCGGAATTTGAACCAAAGACCTCTACTTTGCCGGTGTAGTGCTCTTGCTCTTATCAACGCTAAGCTATTGGCTGCTCTATGTCGATAGCTGAACCGATCTTCCACTTATAACTGCTATGTAACTCTTAATTAAGGATATTAGTACTAATCGGCACATTAACTTTTCACAATTTATTTCAAATATACAGACTGTTAACTCACTGTTATTAGAATTTGGTCTGGTAGGGCCTTGAGAAAATTATGATTCGTTCACAAGATGTTTGAATACAGTGGTGGTTTTGCAACCCTACATCTAATAACGTGACGGTTAGTAATATTATATATATATATATATATATATATATATATATATATATATATATATATATATATATATATATATATATATATATATATATATATATATGTGTGTGTGTCGGCGTCGTCGTCGGCGTCGGTGTGTGTGTGTGTGTGTGTGTGTGTGTGTGTGTGTGTGTGCGTGTGTGCGTGTGTGCGTGTGTGCGTGTGTGCGTGCGTGCGTGCGTGCGTGCGTGGGTGCGTGGGTGCGTGCGTGCGTGGGTGCGTGGGTGCGTGGGTGCGTGGGTGCGTGGGTGCGTGGGTGCGCGGGTGCGTGGGTGCGTGGTGCGTGGGTGCGTGGGTGCGTGGGTGCGTGGGCGCGTGGGCGCGCGTGCGTGTGCGTGTGCGTGTGCGTGTGCGTGTGCGTGTGCGTGTGCGTGTGCGTGTGCGTGTGCGTGTGCGTGTGCGTGTGCGTGTGCGTGTGCGTGTGCGTGTGCGTGTGCGTGTGCGTGTGCGTGTGCGTGTGCGTGTGCGTGTGCGTGTGCGTGTGCGTGTGCGTGTGCGTGTGCGTGTGTATGTGTGTGTGTGTGCGTGTGTGCGTGTGTGCGTGTGTGCGTGTGTGCGTGTGTTGGCATCGATGAGTATCTAAATACTTCTAATTTAATGTCTTATTATTGAAATATTTGCGAAAGTATAATGCAGTTTGACAATTATTACTTATAATTTATTAAAAACTGTAATCATGGAAACGAATTCTGCTCGTCTCATATTTTTATTATATTTATTTTAGTTTGTCAAATATATTATTAAAAAAATTACAATATTAAAACATAAATTGTTTAGTAAATCAAGTATTTTATAGAATTCACTATTTATTTTATTAATTTTAATTTTATAAGGTACTTTAGGTACAATCATTTTTATATTTCATTTCTCGTATATTTATTCTATAAAATACTTGATTTATCAAACAATTTAGATTTTAATTTTATAATATATTTAATAATACATTCCACAAAATAAAATAAAAATATAAACATATTAGGCTAGCAGGATTTGAACTTGTGAATAATTATTACGGTGTCCCGATCAAACCAATTCAGCTACTGAATACGTTTCCATGATTACTGTTTAGTAAATTATAATAACTGTCAAACTGCATTATACTTTCGCAAATATTTCAATAATAAGCCATTAAATTAGGATTATTTGGATACTCTTCGATGCCAAACTAAATAATCTTTCTAACTATATCAAAAATTCCCACTATAGTCTTGCGGGACAGATAATATTTGAAAAAAAAACTGTTTTCCCGTGTTAGACGCCTATGTCACAGGTTTCAGAGTTCACACTTGTATACAGTTATATGCTAAGTGGAATATTAATTCAGCCGACGAGATAGAGCAGCCCATAGCTTATTGGCAAGAGAGAGGGTAAGAGCGCTACTCAGGCAAAGTAGAGGTCTTGGGTTCGAATCCCAATGGCTAACATGATCTTTCCACAATGTATTTCAAATAAAATATGAATGTAAATTGCAGTAATATTATGGTTCAATATACTTTCCTTAAACCACAGTATCGTACATTCAAAATTTATGTGATATATGTTAGTTCCGTTATAGTTCACCACCTACTCATATGTATTACGTTGGAATGATAGAGTGTACCGTGTACCAGTTCGTTTGCCAAGTCGTGCATCACAACTATTCGATCGTCATCATGCATTCTCGACAATTTATTGAAAACAATGGAGATTATGTGTCAACAGATTCCAGTTGTTTTTCAACTGGATTAAATGAAAAATTTGATAATGTCTTTGTTGTATTATTTATTGATATTTATGGGCTGGCGATTATTCTGACATAGGCTGCACATCGATACATGATAAACCGGCAGAGTTTCCCGCTCGTTGTAATCTCCCAACATTTGTTTCACAACGCTGTCATGGAAATTTCTTTCTAAATAACAAGCTCTATTATTTACGATTAACACGGGAAATTAATAGCGTTATTTTTCTCGTGTGGGGAACAAGGATTTTCTTTGTATCAATAATGCGAGGGTGATTTAGATTGCTATCTACCGAGCTATAAAGGAAAACAATTGAATGTAAAGTAATATTTTATTTAGTCTAATCTACATGAAAAATTAGACAGGTATTTTTTTATTTATTTCATAAAGCATCCCTTACTGCAAAAAATGGAGTACTACCCCAATCTTATTATCTCGGGTTAGAATTTTAACTGACAGTTAAATAAACAATATTAAATCGGATTATTGATAGCAATTATAAATTTTTCATGACAGTTCATTTCGTTTCGATTTTCTGTATTTAACTGGCAGTCAAAATTTTAGAGATTGTAAGATTGGCTTCTAGATAAAAATCCGAAAATATACGTAAATTAATGAGTATTAGTGAAAGAACTTGTTTAAATATTAATTAGTTCGCAAACTACAACTGATTGAAGTTGATTATTATTAATAATCATAATAATAAAAATAATATCAATAATAATCATTTTAATAATAATAATAATAATAATAATAATAATAATAATAATGATAATTTTAGTCCCAACATTATCCAATTACAGGGAATTAATTAACAAAAATGAGTAATAAGTAAAAGTTAAATACAAAAATACAATAATTATAATATAAAATTATTACAAAATTAAACTAAATCACATGGACCGGTGACTTATCCAGGATATCGGTATTTGGAATTGGAAGATAGAATGCCGTGTTGCATCTGGAAGCTAACCTAGGAACATGCAGTGAAATAAAGACAGTAAATAGGGACAATCAATTTTGTTGGTTAAGCATTGAAAGAAATATATCTGATTGAAGTTGGCGTCTGGTATTGAGAGAAGGCATGTCATGACGCTGTAATAAAATATTTATATTAACGCCACGTTCAGGGTATATTCTATAAAGTTTATTGGATAAATATATTAAATATCGACGTTGTACATGATTTATAGCATTTGATTGATAATCGATGGAAGGGTACTATATTAGAGAAGCATAATCAAATTTACTAATAACAAATGAGAAATAGAAAATGTTTAACATAAAAATGTCATTACACGGTTGTGTGATTCTGATAATGAAACCAAGAGTTTTGATAGCGGAAGTACAAATATTATTTGTGTTTTCGGCAAATTTAAGGTTAAATAAAAATGTGACACCTATATCTTGTACAGAATCCTTTTTTGTTAGGTTATTACCGCTAATATTATATGGAAAAGATATGGTACAGTGTCGACGCGTATATATAATATAGCAGCACTTATTAGCATTTACGATTAATTTGTTGTGTTGACACCAAGAAGGCAGAATGTCTATATTTCTTTGTAAAGTTTTGGAGTCATTGATTGCATTAATGTTGCAGTATACTTTAACAACACATGACAGATAAATATCTCTATTAATTCATTTATGAATAACAAAAATAATAGAGGGCCTAAATTGGAGCCTTGGGGAACTTCTGACGTATGTGCAAAATGTTGTACGAAACATAAGTTCTGTATGTGAGGTAAGACTGTAAAAGCTGTGTTAAATTGAGCGCTGCTCCATATTTACTAATTTTTTTCAGTAACAACCCATGGTCAATGCTGTCGAAAGCTCGAGAAAAGTCTGTGTACACATTATCAATTTGTCCACGAACATCAAGTGTCTCAGAGACATATTCACAAATCCGTGTTGATCAGGAGATTATAGACCTAGTGTTAGAATAAATTAAATTATAACTTTCTCAAAAAAAATTGTAAAAGAGTTTTTTTTACAGAAATAGGTCTGTAATTATTTATATAAGATTTATCGCCCTTTTAAATACAGGAGTGATGACAGTTTTCTTTGACTGATCCGGAAAAGTATGTGTTTTCATGGCAAGATTTATAACTGATGTTAGAAGTTTAGCTAAAGCATAGCGACAATCTTTAACGACGAAGCACGGTATCTGATCTTCTTCTGCCGAGGTCTTATTAGGTAATTGAGACATTAGTACTATAAGTTCATTTTCACTAATACTGTTTAAATTGAAAGGCAGGTAATTTGACAATTTTGATGAATAATCGTATGTTGAACGTTGAACTGGTTAAAAAAAGTAGATAAATGTTTGGCAAAAGCGTCTATAATTTCTTTTGCAGAGCTGTATAATGTAATCATCTTTAAGTAAGGCAAAAATTCGAGTGACATCCTTTTTATTATTTACATAGTTAGACAGTTCAGAGGGATTAGTTTTAATATTGGCTTCTACACTAGACAAGTAAGTTTTGTATGCGAGATGATTTTGTTGTTTAGTTATGATTAAATCGTTTAAATCGTGTCAAGTAATATTCACTTTTGAATTTTTTCCATTTTTGCCTGTAATATTCTTTAGATTTTAAATTATATCTAATTTCAGCTGTTTTAGTTGGGACAGAGTTATCTATTATATCATAAATTGTGTCGTAAAATTTAGCTAGTGCATTGTTGACATTACTCTATGGTATGAGGAACTTAAAAATAAACCACAAAAATCGAGCAAACTTGCAGAGCAAAGAAAAAAGCAAAATAGCAATAGCCATGGAAATGATACAAAATAATTAATATATATCTAACGGTTTAGCTGTCAAATTAGGTTAATTTATTTTTATTAGGTATTATTTCTTATTTCTTTGTCAGTGAACAATAATTATGTATTAATTTAAATTGATAATTGTGCATTTGAACAGAAATTACAAATAATATTAAAAATAAATTAACCTAACTTGACAGATAAATCTTTAGACATTTGTTAAATTTTATCTCAATTCCATGGCTATTGCTATTTTGCAGGTGATTTTCGACATTTTCTGAGCTAATTTCTGTTCTTACAAAGCAAGCAAAAATAATTTTACTTATTGATTTAGATGCTCTACAGCTTTTATTTGAAGCTTTTTACCTAAAATAATTAGGGAAGCAGGAAATTACAAAAGTCAGCTTGTATATAAAAATATTTCAGTTATGCGTACATGAAAAATTTGTACTCTCTAGAACTTACAGTTTGTGGAAAACTGGTGATAATATCACAAAAAATGGTATAAAACCACACTATCTCAAGATTTCTTCTAATAATGATGATATATTTTTTTACCTTCCGTCACCTTTAGGTAAGGAAGGTATTGTCTTTGGTCAAAAAATTCGGTGGTGAGTTTTTAATGAATAAGCACGTTTTAGGGTCCCTAGAATACGATTTTACTATTTTTACGATGATGTCTGTATGTGTGTGTGTGTGGATGTGTGTGTGTAACAAAATTTTCGTCTACGATAACTCTAATACTACTATTCCAAAAATTATAATTCTTTCGTATTCCTCTTCGTTGCATCCATATGAAGAGCTGATAAGATTTTGGTTATAATTGGTCAACCGGAAGTACCCTTATTTGTAGATTTTAACAGTTTTTCTTGAAAAAAACGATGTTAAATATCATTTTTTTCACATTTAATGTTATTATAAATATGAAAGAACATTGTATTCTCTATACGATTTGACTGCATTTTATACTTCATATTAAATGGATATAGAGTTATAAATTTATAAAAAAATTAAATTTCATAAATTAGCCAGCTATGCTAGAAACAGCTACTATATTAAGAAAATTCTGATTGAAAGATGTCAGTGTCAAGTGCAATGACATATTCGTAGTATATTTGTGTCAGGATCTTTTTGCTCGAAATTTTCTGTATGAAATTTGTATAAAACACATACTACTGTCGAAAGGTAATGTACATACAAGAAATTTATAATCTTTTGCAAGGAACTTTCTGTATGGACTTTATAGAAAATACATACGCATTTACGAAAATTCTACCGGTAGATACCGCATCTACCGACTGTGTTCGAAAACCCTACCGGATTCATGAAGAATCTAATCTAAAAAAAAGTAGTGATGCAAAGCGAAGCGTGCGCGGTAATAGTGGAAATGTGTTCAAAGTCGGATTTTGCTCAGTTGGTTAACAACGTCAAATTTCTAACCTGTTTAAAATTATCAATTTTTTTCATAGGTTAAGTATCTACCCTGTTTACCACTCGCGTTCTTAAAATAACGATTCTGGTAGCTATAACCTGATAAACAGCTATTTACTGGTAACAGTTTACCGGTAGAATTTTTGTAAATACCTCATATAACTGACGGAAGGTAATGTGCTGGCCACATCAGATTTTTTACATCTGACTTAGAGATAATTGCAATAGTTATCAAGAAAAAATTGAAGTGGCAAAAATTGCGGAAGAAGTTCCAGGAAAGAGGGTCACCCCCTCGGGTTTTATTATCATTTATTTACTTATTTAACCTAAATCACAAATTGGACCAAATTGATATTCAAAACAGTGATGATTTGTTGAAAAAACTGACCATTTGGAACAGATGAAGCTATTTTCGTCTGGACGATATTTGCGAAGTACAGAGCACACTATTTTTTATAGGTTGTATGATTTGAGTTGCTGACTTTTCGTTCACTGGCAGTAAACTCACTTCGGTCGAGTCCGGGTAAAAGTAGAGAAAATAAAGCCTGTAACCATGAACCGTCAGTTGAACCGCGTTGGTAAATTGAGTTTGGTGAAAAATACGTGTATAGGCGATGGAGGGCTCCTCGTACACTAATTACGGAATTCATTCGTCGATGCTGCAGATCCCAGTTGGCCGGGGCCTCGTGATGGATGCTCACTGTTAGTCCGCCAATTGTTGCTGATGGACTCCAGAAATTAAACATCCACTGCCGTGCCAAGCACACTTGTTTTATTGCTGCAACCGAAAACTTCTACTATTGTACGGACAACGGACAAGACACTAATCAAATTTTTAACTCCACCAAGAGAACTTTACACAGCCGTTCGCGTTTGATTTAATATTGTGGAAAGTTTTGTATGAAATCCCAAATTGAGTAGCTGGTAATTTGCGAGGAGATTTGAATTAGAAAATCAGATTAAGAAATATTAGACATGAAACAATAAAGTAGTAATTGTAATTTTTTGTTGACAAGTTGCCTAATATTGTTAAACACGGCATTTCATTCTGAAAATTTGATTATATTTTCTCTAAATATTCCCCGTTACAGTCAATATATTCGAAGGAAACAATTTTCAAAACCTTTTTTCCATGTTTTTGGAAGTACTTATGTCACTTACCTCTTTTGAAAGCATCGACAACTTCATTAGCCGAAGTAAAACTATAAGGTGGTAAAGTGGATGACACTGACACATCAATTTAATGTTTTACGAGTATTTTGCGAGCAACATAGGCGTTTAACATGGAAAATCTGTGTTTCCTTGCACAAAAGTTACCACTTAATTTTAGACAAAAATGTTTCAAATAAAAGTTGTAGATAATTAGTTCTACACCTAAATGACCAAACAGATATAATTTTGCACGTTTGGTAACTTGTAAAATCGAAAGCATTTTTGTCTAAAATTAATTGGTGACTTTTGCACAAGGAAAAACTATTTTCCCATGTATATAGACAAGCGTTATAATTTTTGGAACTGTAGTTTTCATTCCCTTAAGTTCAAATTTCAAACAAAAATAGCATTTAGGTTAAAAGAACAGTAAGATTATTTTACTATACAGAATAGGTAGAGAATCCAGTCATTGTATGTCTTCGTTTCATCATAGCGGCACAAATAATGGGCCGTTGGCATTCAATATAAACGCAAGCAGTGATAGTTTTATGACGCCTTGTCATATATACGATATTTATTTATTTTATTATTTATATCTGGACCCAACAGAGTCAATGTTTCTGACTATATCATGATGCAGTATAACTCTCCCTCTTAGCCGGTTATGACGGATCTTTCGAAAGACTGCAAACAAGTATTATATGAATATCATTCAGAATTAATCCAGGTCTACTCATGTGGTTACAGCATGCCCAGTAATATCAATAAAAAGTATCGTCCATTTTCTTGTTACGGCGTTTTTTTACAAACCACTTTTGTTGGAGCAGACTCATTTTGGAAGAAACAAACAGTCGACTGCTGCTTTTTTCGGGATCATACGAATACATCCAACATTGTGGGAGGATCCGCAGCAAAGCATGTGAGAGTGGCTTTGCATCAATTGACACGATCTGCCTTTTGAACTGGTGTTAAATTATGATTGTTGAAAAATGATTGGGCAAGATGGCGTTGTGAGTAAAATGTGGAATTAACCAATACCTACACTGTAAAGTTTTGGGGTAGGAACATAGAAGATGAATCTCCAATTGAGTTGCTGAATCTTTCTTTGAGTTAATTTAGGGTAGCAAGGTCGAAAGATGGTAAGAAAAAGATAGGAAATTTTGAAAGGGTAGATTCAAGTCACTTACAGGTACTTGTATTACACTGTAAGTACGTTAGGTTGGTGCTACTACATTTGTAACATGTTTAAATCTTTAGGGTTGATTTAAGCTGTATATTCTGCGTTAAATTTTAGGTACAGTTCCTATATATAAATATGGACTTCACATTAATAACACGTAATAATGAAATTATGTTTAATTTCAAAGGAATCATACGTAAAAAGTGGCAAAAATAATATAAAATGTTCAGTTTTACTAAATTTTGTAATTTATTGTACTTACATTGTTAATAGAAATCAAATTTAATTAATATTAGGTATTATATTTTTTTTATAATTCCGTAGAACACATAAATTGTTTTGTCCGTTACTTATTAGAAAGTGGTTAGTAACAAACTATTGAATATACAAAACATAACTGATTACAATTGATTTAAAGTATTATTTACCCGTGCTCACAAAATTATATGAAAATTTAGAATTTTCCATGAAACATACCAAACTTTGCGTAAACTTATAGGTATATAAACAAATGAAAAATTATATTACTTATTTGTAAGATTTTAGAAGTGAAAAGTGATCGAACAAAGCTTTAGAATTTTTTAGCCCGGAAAATAAGTTTTTCTGAAGGTCATATACCGGTAAATACAGGGTAGGGGACGGATCAACAGGGAGATGTAAATTTTTTGTTATTCTGTTGCCGATAGTCGCCATAACACTTGACACTTAGGTTTGTATTTTTAACTGTATAGAAACTAATTTCTTATATTTGTAGCTCTATCTTGATGCATTACCAAACAACATACAATTGAATGAAACTAACACTAACTCTTTTGTTCGCAGGTATTTATTAGACGCAGCAATATTAACTTTGCCTTGTCTGCTACTTGAAGATCTAAGGAAACTAAATAAATATTCCTCCAAGATCTACAAATATTGGTGCAATAGCTAGTGAACGTCAACTTTTTTTGAATACATATTTTATTTTCTGAATAAATATAATAAATATATAATCACGGCAAATTACCCATTACTGGGTATGCCAATTAGTCACAAATATAGTAAAGGATGATTACATATTTTTACCGTGTGGGCGTTTACCAGGCATCACCTCAAAGACAAAACATATTATGTAACTTACAATATACCTCATTTTATTTATGTATATTTGTTTATAAGCGAATAAATTTATTATTATATATAATTTATTATTTTTCCTGTATCCTAATATAATTTACTTTTCAAGGAATTTGCAATGTCCCCATATATAAATCACTATAAAGCATTTTCACAACCATATAGGCATTTACAGGTAACTCATAAAAGCTATGGTTTTTACTAATTTTTGTTAATCTTTTTCCTTTATTACTTAACTAGAATATATGGGCGATAATACATGCAATAATCTAATATATACAATTCACATTCCTTTTTGACCTGTTATTGGTGCCTCTTCTACACGCGTCGTTCCAATTTACAACAATTATCCAGGCGTGCAGGGGGGGGGCAGGAATAAGGTTGCTCCCAAGTCCCAGACTTGGGCAGGTGCCCCGCATATTAAATGCGGCCTAACACCTTGTGGTTTCCGGTACCCCTATCCGCAAAAGTATACACCCAGTGCATTAACGAATTGCTGGAATACGGCTCTCGTGAATAATCATTTCTGAGCCACTAGCGGTACCGTAGCCACATACTCATGTCCCAGACATGTTGAGCTCCCAGAGCTCTGACTTCCCAGAGGTCAATGGGTCCCAGACCCATTATGAGAGTTTAGCTTACGATCACACGTACGTAGGTCCCAGACCTATCATGATAAACCCCAGGTTTATCCTTAACGTCCCAGACGTTATCGTGTGTCTCAGCCTCTCATTTAGTGTCGTCACACCTCGAAGCATAAAGCTCCATGGACCCAGAGTTGTCCCAGACAACTCTTCGGATAATTAGGAAACTACTACGTTTGCGGCCACAAACAAATAATACAAATGTATACTTCACATATACCATGCATATCAAATTCACAAGCAGTGTATAACATATCAATCAAGCTTTTGGTGATCCACACCAAACTATACCTGTATAATAATTAGAATGACAGTGAGTTCTACCACTCACCTATAATTTCTGCAAGCAGCTAATCTTTTCTTTGTTGACACTATTCACAGTTTCACCCACATCTGTACAGGACTGCTAGCACACAGCAACTAACTGCCCTGGCCATGCAAGGGTCGGAGGTTGTTATTGTGTTTAAGAATGTCAAGTGTTTTTGCCTTAAGCCAGCGCTTCTAAACCAGTGGCGCCCAGTCGAAAAGTGAATCTTACACTCATATGGAAATTCCAAGTCACTTTAAAGTATTTGCATCCCACTATATGAAGGGTCACTTTGTGTCTACCTGGGAGAGAGGTATGTTTTCCTACCTTAAACAGAGATTGGTGCATCGACCGTTTAAAAAGGAAGAATTGTTCTACCTTGGAGTTGCATATAGTTTCAACCCAAAAAGGAATCATGATTTATAATTTGAAAGCTTTGATAGCTTTTAAAAGCGCCTGAAATTAATTTGACAGTTTTAAGGTCCCTAATAATTAGTTTGACAAATTTTCAAGTCACCAGAAATTAATTTGACGGTTTATAAATGTCTTCCAGAAATTACATTGAAAGCATTTCAAAAGAATATTGGTTGGAAGCCTTGAAGAAATGAAAGGAAAAAAATGGTAGCGTGTATTATTGTTGAAAGCAACTATTTTAAATATATGTAAAATAAAATTATATAAAATATGAACCATGTATCTTATTCTCAATAATTCTAGCTCAACTCGCATTCAAATAATATTCGTCTATTATAAGCGTATATTTGATTTGAATTACCCTAGTAATACAGTTCTATATCTACAGAAATTAATAATGTTCTAATCTCGTATTTGACTTAGTTTGTATCTAAAGTGAATAGTACATGTCGGGTCGGATTTATCTAGCTCTAGCCGGTTGGATAGATCTGTTAGATATCTCTCGGCGAGTTGGTGGGTAATCTGTAAAACTTGTAGTTGTTAATTCAGCGCAGACAAGCATACGCTTTTAAACTAGATTACCGCACTGTGACTGCGGTTTGCCCGCGAAAACGAGAACTTACAGCTGTTTTATCTCCACTATAAATTATTTACCATCTCACATTATACGTGCCGCCCTTAACTAACGTCATAACAGATAACGGGAATGAGAGACGGGGGTGTCATCGTGCTCACTTAAATGTTTTTCAAACTTTAGAAAACTTACGGAGATTACTATATCCATGTAACATTGGATATAAGACCTGAAATATTATTTATTGATGTTTTATTCGATATGTTTCGATGTGGCCAACACATTTACTTCCGCTATTTAATTTTATTCATACATATAAATAATCACATGATTATCAATGCTATAGAAAATACATTTTTGAAAAACTACTAATCTCCGATTTTATAAAGGACAGAATACAGAATAAATTTACTTCCGTAGGAAATGTATTTGAATTAATAAATATGAACCAATTTTGTTCATTTTATGGTACCTATGATGTATTAGAGTCAGTGGCGGCTTGTCGGGGTAGGCAGGTGAGTCAATGTCGCACCAGAAAAGAAATAAAGCTGTAAATAATGTAAAGTAGTACGTAAATTAAATTTCAACTTCTTCCATTAATGTTTGTCTTTATAAATATCAAAAGAATAATTTAAGCCACCACCATAACTAATCAGTAATGTCTAGCATTTTTATTATAATAGGCTATGGTTTGCAACTTTGATACGTATGGCAGTAAGTATTTAATTCTTTTATTTTTCTCGTAGTTTTTATAGTTTACCTATGTAGGGTTTTTGTATTATGAATTTTAGTTGAAAACAAAACAAATGTAATGGCTTCGACTGGGACTTTAAAAGATAAGAACTTCGAATTAAATGATAATAATATAAGGAATAATTTTGAAGATATTATTTTTTTAATTAACAAAAATCCATTTCATCGACTGTCTTTATGAAGATAAACTGTTTGTCAAAGCATTAAAACAGACCATCTCTGCTTTGTTCTGATCTTAGTACATCATTAATAAATATTGGAGAAGGAGGCAAGATGCAACTAATACTAACTGGCTTGTCGGCAGTAAAGTATTTGTTGGCTGTTCGGCAGTAAAGTATTTGTTGGCTGTGTATACTTTTTACTAGTACTACTAACATACGTAAAGATCACATTGCTTCAATTTGTAAATTAGTACTTTTAAGGAAGCAAAATATTTCTACCGCAATTGATAGTGCAAGAAAAAATGAAATTCAAAATTTTAATTCGAAGGTAGAAGAAATGCTTTGTGGTGTGGCAATTTATTTTTGTACATGAAAGGGGAAAAACATGCAGCTGCACATCCCTTAAAAAATATAACTTTCAATTATAAGGCATTTGACCTTGAATAAAAAAATTCGCCTGCGGTGCATTTTTTCTCTAGATGCCATGCATCACCAAAGTTTTGATGCACGAGCCGCCACTGATTAGAGTAGACCTTAAAAGAGGTCAAGTAGAATTTTAACTGACCCATCCCCTAAAGTGATTCTAAATAAATAATTAAAAATTGTGCTGGCAATGATTCAGCTTAATATTACTATTTGACCGTGCCTAAATGTACTTGATTTTTCCTATTTAAATAACATTGGGTTTTGGCACATCTTGGAACTTTATTTTTCTCCGAGGTAATAAGAAGTTTAAAAAATTCACTTATATTGGAATATATACTAGAATGGCCCGAGAATATGTGGACAACATTTGAAGTTCCAATAATTATTATTAAGATAATTGTAGATCGTTAAACTATCGCACAAAAGCCCAAAAAGCTATACTTCATTCAAATTAAGAATAATTATTGGAACTTCAAATTTTGTCCACATAGTCTCGGGTCATTCTAGTATATATTCCAATATTTAGAAGATTTTTTAAATAGGAAAAATCAAATGCATTTAGGCACGGTCAAATATTAATATTAAGTGGAGACATTGCCAGCATAATTTTATTTATTTATTTGGAACCACTTTAGAGGGCGGGCCGGTTAAAATTCGAATTGACCCTTTTTAAGGTCCACCCTACTATGTATAACAAGTTCGACTGCCATTTGAAGGAATTATCTGCCGTTTATAATACCGGCCATAAAAGCTTCAAATAAAATGTACTTTTTTGGTTTACCGATTGACTTCCACCTTTTCTTCTCCATATCCTGATACTCCTTTTCTCAAGGTTAATTTTAAACCATTCCTTCTACGTACTTCTTTCTGTCTTTTTCCATCTTTTTCATTTTTTAAATTTTTTTAGCTCTTTTATTTATGAGTTCTACTATTCTTTTTTCCCATATTTGCCTCGGTCTTCCTTCTTCCCTTTTTTGTTCATACATCCAGCTTCTACTACTTTTCTTTCTAGGCTGTTCTGATTGATTCTCATTATGTGTCCGTATCGTCTAAGTTGCTTCTGCTCTATCCTGGTTACTATATAAAGTTCTTGATTTGCCATCATCCTTATGTTTTCATTTCTTTCCCTGTCCTGAGGTATTTCATTTCCGTAGCGTTTATTTTTTTCCTCATGTTTCTTCTGCATATTTCCGGATTCGTTAGCATACATGATTGTTGGTGCTGTTTGTAAAAATTATTTATTAAATTTTCCCTTCTTTTTCTTTCTAGTCCCCGAACGAAGTCTCCGTTTACGTCACAGCACCGACTCCGGCATCCAACTAGTAACTTGCACGGCAGAAGGGGTTTACCCCCAACCAGAAATGGTGGTACGGTTAGCCAATGAAGAGGTAGAGTCAACGACGGTTGTACGCAGAGAACATGACGGTCTTTTTGACATCTCCGCCGTAGCGAGGCTACCTCCTGGTACGATGGACAACCCTACGGAGATCAGTTGTGAGCTCAGAGTTCCGCAGGCGAATTACACAGTCCGAAGGGAGAGCGTCTGGTACCCAGGTAAGAGAAGAATTCGATGTATTTATTGATAAAAAATGAGAAGTCCCAAATCGACCCATGTGTGTGGCGATACAAACAATAAATAATCATTATCTATGTGACGAATTCCCAAAACGAATACGAGGTAGCGTCAAAATGTTCCCGAAATTAGTCAATAAAATTTTATTGAAATATGGTACATTTTTATATTAATTTCACTTCAGGTTCACCCCTTCTTCATTTACTGCTTGTTCCACCTTTCGTGCAGTTCCGTACAGTTCAAAACACTCTCGGAAACCATTTTCTGAAAGTGTCTTAAGCTACCTCGTCGCATCACCTCTGCTGGATTAACAAAACGTCGTCCCTTAAATTTAACAGGTAAAATTGGCTAGTGCAAGGTTGGGAGAATAAGAGGGGTGTTCCAGAGTGGTGACATTGTTTTTAGCAAGGTAATTTTTCACCATCAGGACCGATGTATCGGAGCTTTCTCAGGCAGAAAAACCTAATAGTTTTCTGTCCAATTTTCAGGATGTTTTCGTCAGATAGCGTCTCTTAAGTATTGATAGATATCCACTAAAGTTCCTTGTTTATACAGTTTGGCCAATAGGAATTAATTTGTGGAGAATCACGCCCTGGTAACCAAATGCACATCCCATTCACTTTCCCCTTGTTCTGTCCAACAGAATTTTTTGCTTGTGCCGCTCTTTTGTCCATCGCCTCATTTCCGTATGCTTTCTATAGCATCTGGGCCTCTATTCTCGAATCTAAATGTATACGTTTGCAGCATTCGAAACGTATGATATGAGATTTTGGAATTCTCCAGCGTCCTTTTCATGAACGTATATGTTTCTAAACGTACAAATTTCATAAGTTTGACAACGGGCGGGGACTGACCATTCGTTCAATGAATTTTCCATACGTTTACAACTAAGTGCAATAGTGTTATACATAAAATAAAATGAAGTGATGAATCTGTTATTATTTTTTAAGGCAAGTATATTTTGAAAAATATAAATTGTACATACTTATACTCTATCCGTTTTAACTATAGAGCGTTGGGTGAGATAGGGCTTAAGATTGTAGCTCTGATTGATTCAAAAGTGAACCGAGTTTACACAGTAAAATAATTGACGCGAAATTTAAATTTGCTTAACAACTGTATCAATTATTTTGCCGTCTGACATAAAAACGGCCGCGCTCGAAACACCATCTAGTCTAGTTAAAACGGATAGAGTATAATATAATAAAATATATGTATAATAGATATTTGAAAAAAGTATTCAACCCGACTGTAATTTATTATTCCTAAGGAAAAAATTACTCCTAATATTTAACTTTCGTTTGCATTGGAGCTTTTTATAAGTAAAAGTAAAAGAAATATCCTGCCAAACGGATATTTTTTGGCATTCTTAATTGAAATAATAACTGTAAACTTGTTTATTACAACAAATGATATTTTGATTACAGTTAAGAATTTTGATTAAGATAATTTTTTTGTAGTTCATAGAAAAAATTAAAATATATATATTGTAAAAAGTACATAGTATCTTAAATATTTTTCTTATATGTTATATTTCTTTGCGTGAAGGCGTCTTTTACCCACAGCTTATCGTACTGTCTAAAATCAATCAGTTAATAGATTTCATATGTTTATATATAGATCATCCTCTAGTTTTTCCAGTCTTTTTGGTACAGGGATAACATTTAACATTATTATTAAATCTTCTCAAAATTCGATTGCTTTTTTGTGTGCAAAAGTAGAATCAAATTTTCCACGTTCTAATAATTATTCTTTTTTGCTCTTTAGAGAAAAGAAATACTTTACTACTGCACTTTCATGCTCAAATAAAATTGTAAGTTTAGTGTATATATTAATGTTAAGATGTCAAATTTTGATATTTAATCAAATGCCTGGAGCGTGATGCTGTTGTCTGATTGGTCCATTCACAAATGAAAGAGTTTAGTGGGACCGTTTTTTAGAAAGCCAAACATATTCGAATGCAAATCAAGGTATACGTTTACCTCGTATACCATTGGAGAATAGAATTTTTGAAATGTATACGTTTAGGCACTATACGTTAATGAACGCATATGAATGCGAACGAATGATTTGGAGAATTGAGGCCCTGAAGTGTCTCAGATGGTGATTTCTCCAGCAGAACACATAATTTGTTGTTTGCACGTTGCTCTGAAGACGACATAAAAATCCGACACGAAAAAATCTCATTGTAAGAAACAAGCTGTAGCTTTTGCAGGCAGTAACTAAAACGGTGCTAGGAGGTTCAATGCTTTCCCTAATGCTAGCGCCCAACCCATGGAAAAGAAATTTTCCTCTAGCGATCATCTGCTTGGCTTTAGGCCGCGATTCCAAGTACTTTTTAACGCTACCTCGTACAATACGAACGTACCTACTATTATAAAAATTACTTGATTATGAAGCGTGCCAACGACCAATTTTTAACATGAAACTTGTGACTGCTACAGTCAATAATTTCCAGTTTATTTCTGTTATATTCTTTTCTTCTTTTATGTCTGTTTCAGACAGTTCGAGTTCTGGTTGTACCATATGGCCAAGTCTATCGCTACTGCTGTTTGTAAGCATCGCCTGAAAATCTATTGCGATGAGCTGTCCGTCTTCATGTTTTCTACCGTTGTATTAGACTAGAACCTGCCTCCTAGGGCTTGATCATGTTTATATGGATGTTTCCAATCTCTAAAAAATATCGCTCTGCCTTCATGGAGAAAAAAAAACATATCAAGGTCATTCAAATATAAACTGGATTTTTTCAAAAATTCTTTATTCACTATGTTTATAATAGTTCGACCGGCTTATGTTTTCAAGTAAAGTCATTAACAAATTATAAAATCTGCACAAAATACTTTGACTACTTTAAAATACAGACTTTAAAATTGAATATTATGTTCAAGTTACTCAATAAGCAAAAATTATATGACAAAGAGTGTGGTCTAATTATCGGGTCATAATACTTCAGTCAGCATTTAATATTGGATTACTTCGTTTTTATTCTAGTTTTTATTAGTAATAACAGCTTTAATTCGACTAGAAATGATATCCACAAGCTTTGCGTATTCTTCTGGTACAGTATTATTCCAAACGTCCCGCAAGGTATCTTTTAATTGAAATTACTATACGCGCTGGATTATTACGAAGTTGATTTTTCATATTATGCCAAAAGGCCTCGATAGAAGAGCAATCTAGATTAGAATATGTCCAATTTAATACTTTCATTTTCCTGTAACCATGTTCGAATAACTTTCTTCAAAAATGTAACTGTACTTCTGCGAGTTAACTATGCCATCAATGACATGTGTGAAGTATACATTAGCTGTATTCTTTTTGACTCAAGTTTAATTCCATTATATCAATTCCTTCTTTACCGATAGTATTTTCTGTAGCAGCTGTCAAAATTATTGACTTATTTTCTGATCTATGATACTTTTTACAAACGAAAAATGGATAATGTTGAAAATAGATTACTGTATGTATGTGTATATGTGAATGTAAAATTTGTTGTATTATGTAACCTTAAAATGCAAACTGAGTGTTTCTAATTAATTTGAGTTTTGTAAACTGGTAGTGTAGCATCGGAGAGTTTACTCATAACAACTCAAAAGAACAATGATTTCCTGAGTTTATCAGAAGTGATCTGAGATGAGCTGAGATTTTGTCAAAAAAGAATACAGCTAATAAGTCACTTCTCAACTGTTTGGTAGGTTAAAAACGCACATATTACCAACTGATTGTAAATAAAAAGTCTAATTTATATGTGACTGACCTTGGTCTGCAATATATGTATAACAACGAATGGCTGTATGTGAAAAAATGAACAAATAAATAAATTATTATTATAATTGATTCTTGTATAAATGTAAAAATGCTAAATTTAGTAATATTTAATTTCGAAGTTAGGGAGATATTTTTTAGAATATACACATTATTTTTCTGAATGAAGTGAAGATATATTTGTATAATACATATGTTGCTTTGTGAATGTGAGACTTTATAAACTACTGTGTGACATATGTGAAATATATTTATGTTTGTTACAATGTTGGCGTTTGTTTGTTGGCATAGTATCAGAATCACAGTCAGTAGCCTGCCTAGGCTGGCACGTCCCTCGTAGAGAGGTTATTTGCTATTCTGATAATCCAATTCATTGGGTAATTGGTTCCTCAAATAATCCTATTATTTGGTCACGCAACTAATCCTGATCCTGATATCGATTCCTGCTCACAAGACTTGCAGGAATGTAGGCAGGAAATCCAGAGCGTATCAACGAAAGGACACACAAGAATTGAGCAAGAACCAGAGAAGAAAACAGATTCAAAGGGTAAGTAAGATGATAATATAATTACATAATGTTATGACAATAACTTGAAATATAAATAATATTCCATTTTAATTAGTTTATTTATGTATTTATACAGGGTACAATGCCCGTGTGTTTTTTTTTTGTATTTGATTCAAAAGTGTTTCACAACTTACAAACTTTAATGGCATATATTACAGACCAAAATCAGTAAAAAAAAAGCTTAATCAACATAGGTCTAATCTTTAACTGTTTCCGAGAAAGAAGCCATTTTCATTTTGTATTAGAATCAAAGAAAAACTGACTTAGATAGTTATCGGACAAAATTTTATCTATGCCAGTAAGGTCCAACCACCTTTAAAGTGATAGTTTATTAAACAATAATAATTAAGAATTAAATAAAAGTTGAAATAATTAGGAATCTTCCAGTTTTAATTTAGGATAAGAATTTGAGGGCTTAAAGTTCCTTAATTTTTTATTACAACAATATCATGTTGAATAATACATTAATTAGGACGTTTCGTGCGATATTCGCATCATCAGCAAGAATAAATTCGAAGTTTACATAAATATTACATATTGTAAGATTGCATTGTTGTAATTATAACATTTTCATAACACTGAGCCCATTACTCATTCTCTCTCATTATTTACTGCCTTATATATCGGAAAGTATCGAAGACCAGACTATGTTGATTAGGCTGTTTTACTCATTTTGGTCAGTACTATATGCCCTTAAAGTTTTCACCCGAAGTTGTGAAATACCTGTATATGAATCGGTTTACATTTACAACAAACAAATTATAAAACCTATGCAAATGAGCCGGTTTCACCTTTTTAAAAAAGTATTTTTGTGATATTTTCAAATTTGAGGCTCTTTAAAGAACAATGTCTTTAAAAATTTAGTACTTAGAAGTCATATAAAAATTCTTGCAACAGCCCTATCTCTTTCGACTAGTTTAAAATATAGATTTTAAACTCCGTTATTTAATATTGGGTTACATTTTACATCACCTTTATTAGTATAGTAGGCGCAGAGATGTTATACCTACTTCATTCTGCGTATCATGGTGTGAGTCAAAACCGAAAATTTAATCAACCAATTTGCAAAGGGATAAATAAGCAAAGTACACCTAGAAAAAAGGGGATGTATAGGGCATCCAACCAATCAATAGGTTTACGTCATAAATATAATATCACTAGAAACATTGACATCATGTGTTAATAAGTTTACATGAGTATGTAAAACAGATTAAAATATGATCTGTGGGTAGCCTGCACACATACAAATCATTGTTATGAGGAGAAATAAGTTATTATACATCGATTAAGATCACTTAAGCTTCACGTCATTGATTTCTAAAGCGTAAAATAACAAGTAATTGCATATTTATATCTGTCTTAATGATAGATTCCTTCATTTTTTCTTCGATAGGTATGTCTAATAGCTTTATCTGACACATTTAGTGCCTTTATGACTCATCCTGTTTACTTTAACTGTCACGAAATTTCATTTTTGACAAAAAAATATGAAATATCTGAAATTTAGATTTGACATTTTAGATATGTCTCCGTCATTCGTATGTTTATTATTAATTGGTGATATTTATCTTTTCTTACAATGATTTTCGTTCTTAGGTAAGTATAATCTTGGAAATAATCGTAAAATGGAGTAGTATTTTAATTTAAGAATGGAATAATCCATCCCAAAATCACGAAAACTTAATCACAATACAGGTTAAGTATATTAGAGACATATAATATTTATACTCTATTTTTTGTAAGATTATAGTAGTGGGAAGATATAGTAAAAATGAACAAGCAGAAGACTCACGTCATCAATAAATATTACTAGATAATGACGTCACTTATTACTACGTATACATGAAGTACTAATTTATTCTAGAAAATGTAATGCATGTTGCATAACTTACTGTATGCAATACATGCATGCAAATAATAAAAATAATTAATAACAAAACTATACTATTTTTGAAAATAATCATTTTCTTTTATATATTTATTTATTACATATATTTGGATTTCATTATGTACAATTTAAAGTACATATATGTATGTACTCAACATATTTCACCATAATCAATACAATACATATTATATTGCTAGATGCTGCCTTCCCAATTCCCGACGCCAAGTTTCCCGGTCATACGCTAGATCTTCTTCCAGGTTCCGCTGTCTCATCACTCCTCTCCACGATTGGTCGTCCTCTCTTCATCTTCCCTGGTGGTATCCACTGAAATATACGCTTTGGCCAGCTATTTTCCTCCATCCTCATTAAGCGACCGAACCATTTTAGAGATCTTGTCTCTTTTCTGTTTATTATTGTTTTTGAAATTTAATTCCAACAGTTTCTTCTTCGTTAAGTATTTGTGTATTGTGCTACAGTATTACTGCAGTGCCCAATTACCGGACAGGCTGACTAAGCTGCAGTCTAAGAAGCACACAGATTTTGGGGGCACACAATTTCCTCATTTTATTATAGTTTTTAGAGCGCTTTTATTTGGTTAGAGCTAAGACGACCTAAACCAGGCCCTGAATATTATTGGTTTGTCTTAATAAATATTACACAATAATTCATCTGCAATCATGCCAAAAGCTTGATATATTGTATTGTATTGTCAGCAAATTGACAGTTCTGTATATTTTTTACAAAACAATAATACATAACTACTTTGATATTTGCAATCATTTACATTAATTCAAGTCACTTGTGTCTGGATGAGATGAGTTGACAATCACCTGTCAATCAAATAACAGGGACAGGATCGATATTTGATCGATTTTAAATTCAATGTAAACATGGACATTGTCACTAATGCTACCGTTATGATACGAAAATTAACTACAATTATTTCAAATAATTTTATATTTCCTAAAAGGAATAAGGATTGACTTTGATATGAAGGTAAATTTCATTAATATATACGTTTCTTAATACTAGTATTTTTTATTCCCTCTTTTTTAAAAAATAAATAATACCCAATAATTTCTATAAGTTATATTTCAGTTTATAAGGTTTTGTTCAGGTCGACGACGTGAGTCTTCTGCTTATTCATTTTTACTATATTATCCAATCAAACAACAAGATCAAATTGCTTCTATCTTCCCTCTACTATATTCTTACAAGAAATGGAGTGTAGTAATATGAATGTTCAGAATTGCCAAAAATAAAACTATAATCCAACGTCATTTTACAAAAATTAACAAAGTTTTACTTAATAATAATATTTTCAAACGTAATTATTTATATTATTGGTTTCAAATACGTAATAATAATAGAAAAACTAATAAAATACCGTTAATAAAATATATTTAAAAATGTGTAGAAAATTTCTCAAATCCCTAAACGATGATGTAAACCCAGCGACTGGTTGGATGCCTTATATTTAGTTTTATATCACCTTATTTATAGAAAATTCAATATTTACATAAATTCGCATTTATTTACAATATGATGGTAACAATAAATAAGCAAAGCAAATAAGATTAAGTTTAAATTTAATTTCACATAATTATAATTAGCTGAAATAGCTATCGAGATTAGTTTTAAATACGGGTCAGTGCGCTTGAGATCTGTATTTACCTTCTATTAGTAGCTTCTACGTTTCTAGCTACAATAACTTTGCGTCTACTGTAATACCAGTTTAAATTCTATTAGGCATTTTATCCCGAAGACCTGCACATTTTTTGTGACTATTGTCCCACATGTCTTCCAAGGTAGGTTTTACTGTATGCACTGAATTTTTACGAAGTTGTTTTTCATTGTGTCAAAAGTAAAGGGTTTTGGTAGAAGCTAAATATGGACTAGAAGATGACTCTTAAAATGCCGGTCGAACTATTATCACTATTAATTTGGCCCACAGGTTTTTAATTTTTTAAGTTTATATTTAAAGTAGTCGAAATAATTTGGTAGAAATTTCTAACCATTTGTGTAGGTTTTATAATTTGTTTAAAATGTAAACAGGCCGAACTATAACTATTATAAGTTTGGGCTCGTAAGCTCTTAAAATTTGTACTTGGAGTTGTGAAATACCGTCTTTATGAGCCATTTCTTATTCTCTATAATTCAATCGTATGCTTCAATTTTTTTATTATAACCTCTAATCATTTCCATTTGTTAACCTCTGTTTTGTTAATCAAATTCATCATCCTGCCTACAACTTAGCCATTCCAGTCTCTCATTCTGTATGTGTGTATTACAGCGAGTTATACGCATAATTGACTATCTGTACTATCTAAACTGTGGAATTTCGCTCCAGAATTCCCGGTCGCCGGTCGTCGGTGTTTGCCCAGCAGAGCACTTTGACCCGGGACCCGGCCCGACCTATGAGCAAGACCCCAGATGATTTACTGAGATTTATCCCAGAGAATGAGAATCATAAATGTATTACAAGATAGAGATAGGGGCTGGACGATAAATGAGGGGTGTATTAGTATTACCTTAGATTTTAGATCGAGCCTTAGATGGGGGATGAGATATGTAAGAAGTTGAAAGCGGTTGAATATGAAGTATGATGTACCACCTGGAACAAAATAAAGTATGTTAGATATTCATATTGCAGATGAGATTGATTTATTTAAAGATTGCTCATTATAAATAATACGAGTATTATTTTCAAGTAAAGTACCGTCGGAAAATAAGGATACAATTGATAATTAAATAATAAACTAAAAAAATATAAATTTGATATAAATATGATTATTTTAACAAAGCTTGATATTACATATGCAAAGTTCGCGCGATATTCTTTTTCGTTTGAGCTCAATTTTTATCATGTTGCCATTTTGATGCAACGGTTTGTCAAGTGTATGTCAGATTTCATTGATATTAATCGTGTCATTTGTGTTTGACAGGTGATTAGTGAAGCATTTTGATAGGTTTTGCGGTTTGTTTTTGATAAAACTGATGGAACAAAGAATCTGTATTAAATTTTGTGTAAAAGATTATATAAAGGGTAGTGAAGTGGTATAAATGTTAGAGAAGACTTTTGAAGAATAAGCTATGTCGAAACCATCGGTTTATGAATGGTACAAATAGAAACGTTTTCAAGAGGGCTGTGAAGACGTGGAAGATGACAAGAGCTGGGCGTCCTAGCACAACAACCACCAATAAAATGTGGCACGAATTGAAAATACCACTTAAAGTGATTCGGCAATTACACAATGTGCTATAGAACGCCCGGCTCTCTTATCAGCTTACACATTTTCACGGCCCTCTTGAAAACATTTGTACCATTCATAAGCCTTTTTGCACTTTATATTATTTTTAAAACAAAATTTAATGAATATTCCTTATTTCATTATTTTTATACAAACATAATCGCAAACCTATCAAAATGCTTCATTAATATGTAGCTGTTAAACACAAACAACGCGTCTAATATTAATGATATAAATATATGCAGAATTTTTGTTATTTTTAAAATAAATAAAAAACGCCAAGTGTCAAATGCTTCGTTCAATAAGCCCAGCAAAACAAGCAACCGGAAATAAAATTTGTTGAACTATTTTGCTAGCCTAGATTTGTTTGATTTGCTCGCAAGCAATGCGAGCCACAAATTTCTCGCTTGTGTCAAATATAATGGTGGGAATTATAAATTGTACATACATGAAGTTAACTTTTATTATTATATTCTATTTATTTATCTATTCGTATATGGTGTGTGGTTGTCAACCACATGTCTAAAAGGCTTTGAGAGTTTTGTGATGGATGTATTTACCATTATTAATTTCGAAATATTTTGTTATAGTTAACATAGTTTCTTCCAAATTAATCCCACTATCTGCATATAAATGTATAAATTCATTTTCCATAAGTTCGCAGACCAAGAAATGAGATACGAGAGATAAACAATTACACAATGTTATATTTGACAGCTATATAACCAACTTTCTCGATGACAGTTGAGGATGACAGTTTGTTGTATAACTAGAAAATCGTATAGTGAACTAAGCAACAACTCTCTTTTGCTTACCTAGCATTTGCTTGATTTCATTCATGGATCCAGAACCTTGATATACGAGTATGTCTAGTGTGTAGTAGGATGTTCTACCACCTGAGCTATGAAATTCCCTTGAAGTCAATAAACGTTTCACCTGTCGTTATGGTAGTCTAAGACGAGTATACCCTCCTATTCGGAGCATTGGTTACTTCTTTAACAGCGCGACACACTTGGTGGTTAAAAAACATCTTAGTAACTATAGTCCAGTCAATAAAGGGGTTGTAGAATGCATGGAAGGTGTCACAATTTTTGACTTCCAGGGCTTTGTTTGGAGTCGTTACGACCGAGAAGGTATCTATTTTTGGTTTTTTGCTTATATCTTGAAAACGGTACGTCGTAGCAAAAAAGTTGTTATATATAAAATGAAAGCTGACAAAATTTCCTACATTTTTTCTCTCCAACCGTTTATGAGATATCCGCTATCAAAATCCGCAAATTTACGAAAATAAAATATTTTGCCTGACTTTTTTCGTTAAACTTTTCTCTCTAGCACTTCAACTTTTCGGTTTACAGAAAAATTCCCAGAAAATAAGCCGTAGAAGATTAAATTTCATTCAATTTTCTATGTTATATTCAACCGATCAAAAGTTATGGCAATTTGAATTTTTTGGGTGAATTTCGGGAATCCGCTGAAAGACATTTAGTCTTGGGGTCTGGGGTATCCGCATTGGAAAGTGTGCGTGCGTCTACGGATTTTCTCTTCGGATTATGTTACAAGGTTATTAGAGATGTTTTTATCTTGGTCACATGATTTGTAGCCCGTCATTTTTTTCAATATGACCTTCCGTCAGTTATATGAGGCATTTACGAAAAAATACGGTGAACTGTTACCGGCAAACAGCTGTTTATCAGGTTAGTTACCGGAATTAATATTTTAAGAACGCAAGAGGGTAGATTCATAACCTATGAAAAAATTTGAAAATTTGGAAAAGGTTAGAAATTTGACGTAGTTAACAAACTGAGCAGAGTCCTACTTTGAACAGATTTCCACTTTTAATGCGCGCGCTTCGCTTTGCATCACTACCTTTTTTTGAGATTAGATTCTTTATGAATCTGGTAAATATTGTACAATTTTCGAACATAGTAACTTTTTACCACTCGTATTTTCGAACACAGTCGGTAGATGCGGTATCTACCGGTAGAATTTTCGTAAATGCCTATGTATTTTCTATAAAATCCATACAGAAAGTTCCTTGCAAAAGATTCTAAATTTCTTGTATGTACATTACCTTTCGACAGTTGTATGTATTTTATACAAATTCCATACAAATATATCCTATATTTCGAGTAAAATTATAACACAAATATACTACAAATATGTCAATTGCACTTGACACTGACATCTTTCAATCAGAATTTTCTCAATATAGTAGCTGTTTCTCGCATAGCTGGCTAATTTATGAAATTTAATTTCTTTATAATTTTATAACTCTATATCCATTTAATATGAAGTGTAAAATGCAGTCAAATCGTATAGAGAATACAATGTTCTTTAATATTTATAATAACATTAAATGTGAAAAAATGATATTTAACATCGTTTTTTCAAGAAAAACTGTTAAAATCTTCAAATGAGGGTACTTCCGGTTGACCAATTATAACCAAAATCTAATCAGCTCTTCATATGGATGCAACGAAGAGAAATACGAAAGAATTATAATTTTTGGAATTGTAGTATTAGAGTTAACGTAGACGAAAATTTTGTTACACACACACATCCACACACACACACACACACACACACACACACACACATACACATCCACACACACACACACACACACACACACACACACACACACACATACACACACACACACACACACACACACACACACACACACACACACACACACACACACATACAGACATCATCGTAAAAATAGTAAAATCGTATAGAGGCTAAAATATTCTTTAATATTTATAATAACATTAAATATGAATGATATTTAACGGCGTTTTTTCAAGAAAAACTGTCAAAATCTTCAAATTAGGGTACTTCCGGTCGACCAATTATAACCAAAAAACAGTAAAATCGTATTATAGGGACCCTAAAACGTGCTTATTCATTAAAAACTCACCACCGAATTTTTTGATCAAGGACAATACCTTCCTTACCTAAAGGTGACGGAAGGTAAAAAAGGTAATTTATGACAAATACTATAATGTTTGGTATCAAATTAAAACTCTAGGTACTGCCAATTACTTTACCGTGTTAGTCATGTAAATTGACATGCATACAGGGTGATCGGCGACAGTCCGGCACCAAGAATATTTCGTTTATTTTGAGTTTTTGAGAGATACGAAAATATGTTAACAAGCAAAGTTAAACTCGACGAAGAGGCTAATATGATGATGGTAGTAAGAATTTTGTGTCACAACTTTGAATCTAGCGTAGGGAATCGGTATTTTTTTTTTCAGAATTTGCATAAAATTAGTTTCACAACGATACCAACATTACATAGTTTTACGTTAACCATTTCAAAATGGCAACCATTTATTTTTAAAATATGTATTAATAAAATTCCATATAAAATAAAACATAGCAAGCAAAGTTGTACCCGTTTCCGCTAAAACCGAAAGCGATACAAAATTCTTATAATTGGCAGTAGCTAGAGTTTAACGAAGAACATCAGAAAAAATATTTTTCAAAAATTTGCGGCTTTTGATAGTGGTTATCTCATAAACGGTTGGATAGAGAAAAAAAACTTAAAAAAGCGAAAATGTAAGAAATTTTGTCAGCTTTCAAAAATTATGCATTCTACACCCCCCTTTTGAGCGTTTGTTGACTGGACTACTATATTTTTGACAAAAATCTATATTCATATTATTTAAATAATTGTATCGTTCACTGTTCTGAATGTTACAAAATAACTGTATAAAATACAAAGTTTATAATACAGTTACAAATTTTTCTTGTTTCCTGATCTGACAACAAACAAAATCATTTTCTATTCTTGCACATATGTTCTTTTAATCTGTATATTTGAGAAAGAATCTAATTCCATTGTATTCTGTAATGAAGTGCATAGTGTTATTAGCATAATGCAGTAATAATGACCGTATGTGTGTGCATTGCATTGGGAGAAATCCCGATTCCGATACGGCAGTTGTTATCAGTTTGTAGAGTCATTAGCTGAGAGCACAGCACAACTTCGCAAAACGAAACATATTCAGTTTCGGATTCAATTAAGGCCGCTCGTTACGCCATGCGGATGGCGATGGTGTTACACAACTACCACCACCACTAATCATAAGATGAGCAACTGAGGATTCATCTACCGACTGAGACCGACACTGGAAATATGATACACGCCAAGAAGATATTAAGACGAAATGGTACATTATTTAAATAAGTAACATTAATATGAAAGTATAAAATTTCATAAAGAATACAAGACAAATAATCTACCTTATAAATACTAGTTTATATAATGCAATAATAATATTTTCCTACGAGTACTATGAAAAATAGACATTTACGCTCTCATTTGTCTTGTTGACGTTTTTTGAGGAGCGAGCAAAAATGAAAATCACGTAACTAGTCGTGCGGGATCATTATATGACCCCACTGATTTTTGTGAGGTATTAACATAAAATAGTAGGTTTTAATTGTCATTTTTTAAAATGAAACACCACGAATACTTAAAAACAAATAAAACACCCATAAGGAGCAAAATTATTAGTACAAAAGAAGTTAATCGTGTCAACGCAGTCAGTACATAAAACTGACATTGTGTGGATCTAACGCAACGTTTGTTGTCATTTCTTCTTGAGCACTTTGCGCACCTTCCCCAAAAAGATCCAGGCACATTATTTGTTTGTTGAAAAACATTCTGAGGTATATACTGTTGAATGCAAATTTGTTTTCGTCAAATTTTCGAGAGATACTGAGACGAAAAGCCAGATATTTAGTGATTTTCCACTAATTCCATTGATAACATCCTGGTATTAATTAGTTTATTAGTAAAAACTAATAATCAATCAGTTTGAAGCCAAACAGCAGCGAAAACAAAAAATTTAAATTTTAGGGTTTATTGGGAAAAGTCCAATGTTATTATGAATATTATTATTGTTATAAAAACTAATTTCAAGGATCACCTTTTCCCAAAAATAAATACCACATATAATGGAAATAATCACATAAATTGGACGGTCACCTTGCCAAACCTACTGATCAGCCCTAAATAAAATTGTTATGCAATTAGTCGCATGGGGTCAGAAACTTACAAAAGACAATACACTATTTACTGTAGCTAACACGAAACTAGACACTAGTAGATCTGTAAGTCGTTCAGCTAGGAAGGTAGAGCAGAGGAGAGCGTTAAAAGTTGCCTAGTTTTAAAATTATCCGGAGTTAAACGAAGCATGGGGTCATACGGACCCCATGCGTCTGTTGACAATTTTTATTATTATTTCTGAGCTCAAAATTGTAGTTGATATACTTCCTGCTTGACAGATTTTTAAAAATATCGTTATATAGAACGAACGTAGAAAAAATAATGTGTGTGTTACGAGCGTAAAGTGTCATTGTCGCTTTCGATAGATTGTCAACTTCTTTATTAAGCTCTAAAATATCACTTTACTATCTTAATACACGAATAACTATATAGTTGAAGCATTAAATTCGAAAGAGATGCCAGTGACATTTTTATGTTTTATAGTTATTCGACTTCTTCTTATATTTATATTTGCTTATAAAAATAGACAATACAGCAGATAATTTTAAAAGAAATTAAAAATTTAAATACATACTACATAAGTTAATTTACCAATTCTATATTTTTTTTATTTCTGTCAGCTTTACGCAAGTATGTACCTACATCATATATTTTTACTTTGAAGTGTAATTTTCATCCTATATTTAAATGACACTCACATATGAAAAAAAAATATACCTGGAATTATTAAGAGCAACTCAAAGAAAATTATGCACTATATTTCATTATTATTCACGATGTTAGATAGGTATTACTAAAACGGTATCCATTCAAATACTGATTATATTCAATACATCCCAATCTTATTTGCGATTTGAAAAGTTATACATTTTTCGTGTCTTTCTTGTGAAAGGTTACAGATTGAATGTTTTATTGCATTTTTATAGTTGTATGTGGGAGAAATATTAATTGCTGAGATAAAAAATAAAAAGCCCCCTAGTGGAAATACATTGGTTTACAAAACGGTTTTATGTGCTATCCGGGTACCGTTTAAACCCTTTAGGGTTCATAAAATATCCCTGCTCTAATCAAATTACTTATTGATTGAAAATGAAAACCAGCGCTGCTCCCACTCATAACTTCAGATACAAAAGGGAAAAACTAACTACGTACTACGTCAACAATGATAATTACTTCGCCTAGGAATTCTCTAATTAAAAGATATTTAAAGCTTTTTTTTGTTTCGCCAAGCTATAACTCAGATTTTAATGAATCATATTATTGTACAAGTGTCTCGCTAGAATTATTAAGAATAGAATATAAGGTGTTACTCGAAGTCTCAGTCAAACAACATTCTGTTGAGAGCAAACTTATGTGTATTTGTTTTTATGAATTTTTGTACATACATACATAAAATCACGCATTTCCCACTTTGTAGGTTAGCACAAATCCAAAACAATAATAATAGTAATAATAATAATCAAAAAAATAATCACTCACTCTTTCAACAGCATTCTTACTAACCGGACATCATACAACAAATATTCCTCAATCTTAACTTATTAAAGTGACCGATTTTCGGTAGTGAAATACCGCATCAGGATCACAATAATAGTTACGAAACAATTATCCTTCGCCACACATGCCTGTCTAAGCTCACTTCTTTCGCCTCGGTTACATTCATAATCGCATTCATTCTCTTCTTCTCTTACCTTTCGGAAATTTTCTCTCTTTTAGCATCTTTTCAATCACATCTATCCACTTACACACTGGTCGACCACGCAATTGAAAACCTACAATTTCACCAAGATATATACGCTTTACAAGCCGTTCACTCTTCATTTTCTCCTCATAACTAAACCATCTCAATTGACTCATTCCAACTGTCTTAGCAACATTCTTCCTAACCATACATTCTTCATACACCAAATTATTCCGCACCCGATTCTACCTTACATATCCACATATACCACGTAAATACCTCATTTCCACGGCAGTTACTCTTTTTTATGCTTTGCCGTCCATGCCCAACATTTGCTTGCATACATCAAAGCAGGCACTAGCACTCTATTATATACACTTAGCCGAACTTCTCTAGATACGATTATGTTTCGAGCAAACGTACCCAATTCGACCCTCCCTTGATATCATGCTATATTCACTTGCTCCAATTTTACTACATGCACAAGCACATTACACACAGCCACCAATTTACTCCTTTCAATTACTAACACCTTGGATTTATCTACAATCAACTCTAGATTAATACTTCTTCCAACTACATGTATTCTCTCTATCATTCTTCTGAGTTGCACTTCATTTTCACCTAAAACAATTACATATAATAATAATTCCTTATTGCATTTAACTATTATAAAGTATTACAATTGATATTGTATGTACCTCTGTACCTCTGTGCAGAGTAGACGTGTTTGTGTTGCGTGCTACACCGACCGTTTTTTCAAATAAGTTCTTATTTTTTATTTGCTAAAAGTTGTGCACAAAATGGACACTAGGTCAAGAGCAAATATAAAAAATGCGATCAGTACAATGACAGCTGATGTGCCCAATGTTGATACCTTAATCTCGGAGGCGGTTATAAATAAGATAGTGAAGGCAGTGTCTTTACAAATATCATCGATAGTGCGTGAAGAAATTGACAAACTGTCGAAAGAAGTAAATAGTCTTCAACGCATATTGAAGACTAAAGATGAAAAAATAGAAGAACTGTCCGGGGAAGTAGACCGCCTAGAGCAGTACAGCAGAAGAAACTGCCTCCGTGTATTTGGGGTTCCTGAACAAGATAGTGAGATGACCAACACTACCGTTGTACAGCTGTTCCAGCAGAAGATGGGAATCGCACTGGATCAGTCCGCCATTGACCGCAGCCATCGTCTTGGAAAACGAATAAAAGATAAGTGCCGTCCTATTATAGTGAAATTTGCACGTTATAATGATCGGGCAGTTGTTTATTCAAATAAACGTAAACTCAAGTCTACGGGTATAGTTATTCGTGAGGACCTAACAAGAAAGAGACTCGATGTATTAAATGCTGCTAAACAGAAATTCGGTTTAAAAAACACTTGGACCAGTGACGGTGTTATATATATTAAAACAAGTAAAGAGATAGTAAAAATTTACTCAATGAAACAGTTCAACGAACTCTCACTATAAATCTCTGTTCTTGTAAAAACTATTGTCTTTGCTAATTGATATTATAATTTTTGCAGAGTATTGTCCGTTAAGTTTAGCACGCACAAATGAACTTTGCTTTCGCACAGGGTTGGCTCTGAATATTTTGTATTTATTTTTCTGCTTATTTTTGTTTTGATAGTACAATATTTGAGTGTTGAAAAATTATAAATTATATTGTTTGCGTTATATTTTAACTTTATTCATCTTACATATGTTAATATATTATCAAAATGTTAGGGGTTTAAATACCAAGCTTAATGATTTCTATAATAATGTATCATCTTCTAATTTTGATATAATTGCCTTAACTGAAACTTGGCTTCAACAATCAGTTTATGATTCTGAAGTGTTTGGTACCGACTATGTTGTTTATAGAAAGGATAGAAATATAACCAAAGGAGGAAAATGCTGTGGTGGTGGCGTATTATGCGCTATTCATTCTAAATTCCATACATCTATTGTAAATATGCATCTTCACAATAACTCTTTAGCAGATATTATCTGTGTTAAAATTCAACTATCACTTGTTAAATTTTTATATGTTGTGGTAGTTTACTCGCCTCCACCTATTTCTATTGATCAGCAAGATTACATTTATGAATCCATAGAATCAATTCCTGATATTATGTACAGTGATTTTTTGATTATCGGAGATTTTAACATTAGTCAGTTATCGGATTACTACTTTCATTCCTACACTAATAACATTATTTCATCTTTTTTAAACTTTTCCAATTATCTCCAAGCATCACAACATAATCATATTCTCAATTCTAATAATAGAATTTTAGATATAGTTCTTTCCAATTTGGACTGCAATATTACACATGATTCTTGCCCTCTTGTCCTTGAAGATAATTATCATCCAGCTTTAAATGTATCTATTATTCCTGATACACCTATAGTACACGAGGCAACAATGAACAGTGATCAGAAGATCTCATACAATTTTAGAAAAGCGGATTATGCATTGTTATATACTCTGCTGGGTACATTTGATTGGAGTATTCTGTCAAATTTCAACAACGTTGACGATGCATTTAAGAAATTTTATGAAATATTGTACCACATATTTGATATATGCATTCCTACAACCTCTAGAAAAATATTCAAGTATCCCCCATGGTTTTCGAAAAACATTATCAAAAATATAAAATTGAAAACCAAATATCATGAACTATATAAAAGAACTAAGGATAAAAATATTACGATTATTTTAGTAGCTTGCGCTCTAGAATAAAAAAAGATATGAAAATAGCTCATAAAGAATATCTTGTGTCCTTAGAGAATAATTTAGTCAATGATCCTAGAAAACTGTGGTCTTACTTGAATAACAAGAAACAAACAGGTCGAATTCCCAGCCAAATGAACTTAAATACTCAATCGCTTAACACTACTTCCGAAATTGTTCAAGGTTTTGCTGACTATTTTTCATCTGTGTACGTGCCGACTTCAGTAAATTCTACCACTTGCAATTTGCAATCTGATTTGATATCATTAGAATCCATAACTGAACAACAAATTATTGAATCGATTAATAAATTAAAACCATCCACTAATCCTAGACCAGACAATTTCCCGGCATATATAATTAAAGGATGTCGTGATATATTTGTAAAACCATTTCATATTCTCTTCAATCTATCCCTTTCTACTCACACGTTTCCTTCGTCATTAAAGACTACTTATATAACGCCAGTTCACAAGTCCGGTGACAAACGTAACATTTGTAACTATCGTCCCATAGCTATATTATCCAACATCTCAAAAATTCTTGAAAAAATCATTTACAATCAAATATATAACACTGTACATAAACAAATATCAGATTCACAGCATGGTTTCATAAGAGGTAAATCAACTGCGACAAACTTAGCTAATTTCACCGAATACGCACTAAATGCTCTATATGATAATTTGCAAGTGGATGTTATATACACAGATTTTGCTAAGGCGTTTGATAAAGTTGACCATCAAATTCTCATTCAGAAACTAGTAAATAATTTTAATTTTTCCTTAAACTTAGCTTCACTACTTTCATCTTACTTGAATACTCGTTATTTGCACGTTCATTACAATGGATTCACTTCACAACCGTTTATTGCTACATCGGGAGTTCCTCAAGGATCTAATCTTGGCCCTTTGTTATTTAACCTATTTATAGACGACATAGTAGGCCGAATTAAAAACTCAAAATGCCTTCTTTATGCTGATGATATGAAAATTTACAAAATTGTTAACAATGTCAATGAATGCCTTGAATTACAATGTGACATTAATAATATTATGGCTTGGTCATTTGAATCTGAACTGCCGTTTAATGTAAAAAAATGTGAGGTCATGTCGTTTTCAACGAAACAAAATAATTATATTTTATATGAGTATAGAATGAACCATATCAATTTGTGTAGAGTTAGCACTAAAAGGGATTTGGGAGTATTATTTGATCCTAAGTTTGATTTTTCATTACAAGTTAACAACTTAGTCACTTGTAGTTACAGAAATCTTGGATTTATTGTGAGAAATTCACGAGATTTTCATAGCATTACCACTCTTAAATCCCTTTTCAATTGTTTTGTTCGTGCCAAATTAGAATATTGTTTCCTGATTTGGAATCCATTGTATCAAAATTCGATAAGAGCTATTGAAATTATTCAGCGAAAATTTGCAAGATATTGTTGGTATAAGGGTCATTTTGGTTCTCAAAATGATTTTCACTACAACACTGCATTGATAAGTCTTAATATGCTATCTCTTGAGAATCGACGCACTGTGCAATCTCTATTGTTTATTTACAAATTAATTAATAATGATATAATGGATTCCAATCTCCTTGCATTGTTAAATTTTCATGTACCCAGAACAAATCATCCTCGCCAAAAAATATTGTTTTCCATTACAACAGCTAGGACAAATTACGAATTAAAAAGTCCGTTAAGGCGTTCATGTTCTGCATTTAATGTTTTATACACTAATTGTGATGATATTGACTTTTTTTTTGATTGTTTATTATTATTTAAGAAGAAATTGATGACATATTTCTCATTGTATTAATTTATAACCTGCTTATAGTAATTTTTCTTTGCACAATTTATTGTACTGATAATATGTAAATGTATTATTTTGTAGTACCCCTTAATTGGGAACTTTGTTCCTGTCGGGTACTTACTTATAAATAAATAAATAAATAAATAAATATTGATGAGAGTGAGTCAGGTTTTACCTTACATCTTTGTAACATTTTACGTTGCATTGATAGAGATGAGATGATAGGACAGTCACAAACATTCAAGCCTCTGGTGGGAATCGAACCTACAACCCCAAGAACCGAGCGGTGATGGTCGCTTCGAGCGCTGCAGAAGCACGCTAACTCAACTCACTCGATCACCGAGGCGGCTACCTAAATCAACTACATCATCCGCATACGCTAACGCAGGCACAATACTTTCACTAATATGTGCATCATCCATTTCACTCAACGCTCTCCGCAATAACACATTCATATACAAGTTAAACAACCACGGAGACATACCACAGCCCTGTTTCACACCAACATTTATACGAAATCAATTACTCTTCCCACCATCTATTCTCACAGTAGCCTCACTACTAGGGCTGCGAAAAATGTTCGATCAGATCTATATGATCGAAAGATCGATCGATCGATCTAAATGATCACAAAAAATAAATGATTGATCAGATCGTTTGTTCGATCCGATCGGCTAATTGATCAGATCGATCTCGATTGATCAGATCGATCGCAATGGAAATGGCGCAGTGGGAATGGGGAGGGGTCGCATGACAATTCATGTTGAAACGTGTAGTTTTGCTGTTGCTGTCTGGTCTGTTGCTTGTACACTGCAGTATTCGTATGTTAGTGTTGCTCTGTTGCTTATTTATTTGATGTTTATGTTGATTGCTATTGTATAATTGTTTAACAGGGGAACATGCCGAACAATTAATTTTTAAGGATTTTATTTTTTGAATGTAAATTATAAATATATGGTATCCCTTTCGATTTTTTGTGCCTTCTAATTCATATTGAAATATTTTTTTATCTTAAATGTATATTTAGGTTTTTAGGTACATTTGTTTAATAAATATGTTAATTTTGATAATTGTTTTTTTTTTTTTTCGAATGTAAATTTTTTATGGACCTAAAATAGTATGATCAGTCAAGATCGATCTGAATAAACGCGATCGATCTGATCAACTGGGGTCGATCCATCTGATCAATCGTGATTGATCTAATCAATCAAGATCATAGAATGCTCGAATCGCTTCTAGCCAGTTTCCATTCACGCATACTCCCCGAGTACATCCCACATAGTATGTCGAAGAACACTATCATACGCCTTTTTTAAATCAAGAAAGCCACAGAACACCTTCTTGTTCTTGTCAAGTGACGTCAACAATCGTACGAAGAGCAAACAATTGACCGATACATCCCCTCTCAGGCAAAAAACCACCCTGAACGTCACTAATTTTTGAAATTATTAAGGTTCGCACTTTATGAATTAAAACCTTACCAAAAAGTTTCTACTACACTCAACAAACTTATAGCGCGAAAATTCGTACTCGAACTGCCTTTATGCCTTTGAATAATGGGCATATAACAGCTTTTTTCCAATCATCAAGAACCACGCAACGTTTCAAACAAAATCTAAATAAATAAATTAACCATTCAAATACTTTCTCTCCTCCATACTTCAACATCTCATTTGGAATCCCACCCAAACTCGCAGCCTTACCATTCCTTACACGCCCCAATGCACTACATACATCACTTTCATCATAATCATCTTCATTTCATTTTCACTACCAGTTTCACTATCAGTTTCACTACAATCGTCCCTCTCAATCTCACCTACATACTAGGGATTCACCAAGCCAAGCTAATTGGCTTGAAATAAAAAAGCTTGGCTTGGCTTGAAACTTCAAGCTTTTTTTAATGTGTTAAGTATCATTCACAACAAAAAAATTAACGTAGCGGTAGAATTAGTGGCAGTGGTAGTGGCCTGGGTAAAAGATTGAATGCGTTATAGCAAATGTATTCGTCCACATCCAAAAATTAAGAAAATTAGTAGTAACGCAGTGGCAATGGTAGCGGTAGGAGTTTGCAAACTCCAAACTTCTACGTTGCCACTACGCTACCGCTTAATTTTTTTGACAATTTTGACGTTTATTGACATCTGATTTCTGATTTCATCAGATAAAATGAGCAATAGAAAAAGGATCATTTTGTGGTGTGCCTCAGACGTTGCGCTATATAAACAAGCATACTTATTAATAAACTTTGCACAATTAAAAGTGAACACGTAACTTACCATTTTCGCTTATTTCAAAGACAATTTGTGCCCACGAATTTTCTTTTTTTGAAATAATTTTAAACTCCCTTAATCTCTTCGCTTATCTCACACAATGGAGTGCTTGTAGATAAGTGTAATTAATTAGTCATCATCTGTCAGTTGCTTTTTGTGCAAAAATAAAATGACAGCTATAACTGTCAACCTTGCATCCTAGTAATTTATAATAAAAAATTCCTAGAAACTATAATTTCAATAATTTTTCATTGTGAACGGAAATAATTTTTACTACAAATTTCTTACGCTACCGATGCCACTAATTTTACACTACCGCTAATTTTTTTTATTCTGAATGGGCCTTTAGGCTTGGCTTGGGCTTGATGGAAACAAAGCTTGGCTTGGTTTGAAAACTTCAAGCTTTAAATATTTTAGGCTTGGCTTGATTTTTAAGTTTTATGAAGCTTTTTCAAATTTTTTCAAGCTATTTCAAACTTTTTCAAGCTTTTCAAGCTTTATAAATGCTCATGCGCACAGTAGGTATATGGGTCTTGAAAACCAGTAGTAGCTGTTCGGCATCAAGATTTTAATATAAATATTCGATGTGAATTAAATTAAATATATCGATGTATTGGAATATTGATGTATTGGAATATTGATGTTATGTCGATGTTTCATTGTATCGTAACAATGTATAAATCACGTTTTGTTTTACATAAATTTATTGTGGTACAATTGAAAAATATCTTGTTATGCGTAAAGATAAACAAAACGATAAAATAAAATTTATGCAACTTACACCAAGTGTTTTTACCTTCCGTCACCTTTAGGTAAGGAAGGTATTGTCTTTGGTCAAAAAATCCGATGACGAGTTTTTCACGAATAAGCACGTTTTAGGGTCCCTAGAACACGATTTTCTTTCCAAAAATTATAATATTTGCGTATTCCTCTTCTTTACATCCATATGAAGAGCTGATTAGATTTTGGTTATAATTGGGCGACCGAAAGTATTCTAATTTAAAGATTTTAACAGTTTTTCTGGAAAAAGACTGTTAAATATCATTTTTTCATATTTAATGTTATTATAGATATTAAGGAATATTTTATTCTCTATACGATTTGACTACGTTTTATACTTTATATTCAATTATATTCAAATAATAAAGAACTTATGGGTCGATTCTGTTCACATCTGTAAATCTTACAGATCTGTAAATTTGTAAATAATGAACAAAATCGCAACGAAAACTGCACTATTATGTATAATTTTATATTAATCAATAAAAATAGATGCGTTTTTGTCAGGTGTTTACAGATTTACAGATCTGTAAGACTTACTGATGTGAAAAGAATCGACCCATTAAATTTCATAAAGCATCCGGCTGTGTTATAACCATGGAAATTTCTACTATAAAGAAAATTCTGACTGACAAATGTCAGTGTCAAGTGCAATTGACATAGTATGTTTGTTTTATAATTTTAATGGAAATATATAGAATCTCTTACAAGAAACTTTCTGTATGGTATTTGTAGAAAATACATAGAATCATAGAACTGACTGAAGGTAATGTACTGGAAATATGTAATCTTTTGCAAGAAGTTTTCTGTGTGGAATTTGTACAACATACATAGAACTAACGGAAGGTAATGTGCTGGCCACATCAGATTTCTATGACTTTGAAATAATCAAAGAAACAACTTTTTAGCTTCCTTACTTTTATAGATTTTTATTATAACTCAGGATCATGCTTAAATATTAGAAAATTACTCTAATTTACTGTGGATAATAAGATATAGAAAAATAATCATTGATAAGCAATTATATAATAATAACTGAACATTTTTATAGGACGTTTTTGTAGAAACTCTCAAACTTTAAAATGCAATAACTTGTAATTAATAGTATATTATGTTATTAGGAGTAGAAAGCGGTCTTTTTGTGTTGAACCCAGCTATTGCGGCCGAGGCGCTAGCCGAGGCTAGGCAAGCTGGGTAAAACACAAAAAGAGCGTTCTACTCCGAATGACATATACTATTTTTTCTTCAAGTGTTTCAAATAATTTTTTAGTCATTTTTTTGGAAATTTTTTATTTGTAAAATTTGCAATTTTAGTCAAAGCTGGCTGTGTACACTACAAAACACAATCGATTCAACTGTCAAATAACAATTTTCAATATGATCTGTGTTGCTTTGGCTAGTGCCGCCGCCAGCGGTGAACTAAGAAACTAACATTCTTTTACTAGTACAACAATAACAACATTTCTGTACTAGTAAGACAATGAATATCTTCTACAGCGTGTGTACAGTAGCATAATATACATATTATAATACGCTTGAAGAAAAAACAGTTTTTTGCGAGAAACAGTTTTACCATAAGGTTTGGCATCCTTGAAAGTACTTTTCGCTGCATGTAACTCATAATTACAATATTTGTTTAAAATGATATTGCAATTTTTGTTTTCCACGGCCTATCTAATTTTCTTATTTTCAATAACTCTTGTGTAGGTAACCCTCGTATAAGCTTGCAGACTTTACAAATTGCATTCTATAAGTTTTCTATATTACTATACAATTTTCAGTGTCCTTAAACTGGTTGTAAATAAAAATAAGACCTGTGATGTTATAGTGGTGTGGGCTCGGGGTGGAACTGGGATTGAGCAGAATCCTAGGGCTCGAGGCTGATATCGCCTTTCCGCTCAGTGCACGCGACTCCAATTTACGACAGCGCCGATGGACCTAAAGTCCCAAATAAATGACTCCTCCACAGGCCAAATCTTAACAAACACCAGACAAGAGAAGCCGCGGACGCTTAAACAACGAAAATCATTTCGTATCTTAATAAGAGCTAAGATACAGTAGGGGACTACAGCGCAATTTATTTAAGAGAAATTGGGAAAAAATATTGAAAGTATATGCTTAATAATAAATATTAATAAAGAAATATTGATTGGCGATTCAAAGACGGCCTATAAATATATAACGAATACCCAGTTAGGGGCGGAGCCTACTACCAATGGAAATAGAGAAATTAAAATAACGGAGGCGTGGCTATCAGTCCAGTAGTGCAATTCTCAAACAGTTTTTATTTGAATATAAATATTTTGCATAAAACAACTTAATAATTTGAATACATTTCCAATTATAAATCGTGTAGACTTGTACAGTATAATAATATTCATTTATTTTTTATAAATTTAGAAATAGCATATATTTCAAGAATATTCAGGTCCACGAAGAAAATAGTTTGATATAAAAACTTATATTCGTGACGTCATATCTATATTTTCAAATTTCGGAGGACTATAACTCGCTTATTAATAGAAATTTTTTCACCGGATTTTCACCGACAGTCTTAGTTTTACTTATACGTTCAGATAAAATTATATTAAAAAAATCTGATGTGGCCAGCACATTACCTTCCGTCAGTTTTATGAGGTATTTACAAAAATTCTACCAGTGAACTGCTACCGGTAAACAGCTTTTTATCAGATTATAGCTACCGGAATCGATATTTTAAGAACGCAAGTGGTAAACAGGGTAGATCCATAACCTATGAAAAAATTTGAAAATTTAAAACAGGTTAGAAATTTGACGTAGTTAACAGACTGAGCAGAGCCCTACTTTGAACACATTTCCAATTTTAACGCGCGCACTTCGTTTTGCATCACTACCTTTTTTGAGATTAGATTCTTCATGAATCCGGTAGATAGATCTGGTAGATATTGAACAATTTTCGAACACGGTAACTTTTTACCACTCGTGTTTTCGAACACAGTCGGTAGATGCGGTATCTACCGGCAGAATTTTCGTAAATGCGTATGTATTTTCTATAAAATCCATACAGAAAGTTCCTTGCATAAGATTCTAAATTTCTTGTATGTACATTACCTTTCGACATTTGTATGTATTTTATACAAATTCCATACAGAAAGTATCGAGCAAGAAAATCCTATATTTCGAGTAAAATTCTAACACATATATACTACGAATATGTCAACTGCACTTGACACTGACATCTTTCAATCAGAATTTTTTTAATATAGTAGCTGTTTCTAGGATAGCTGGCTAATTTATGAAATTTAATTTCTTTACAATTTTATAACTCTATATCCATTTAATATGAAGTATAAAATGCAGTCAAATCGTATAGAGAATACAATGTTCTTTCATATTTATAATAACATTAAATGTGAAAAAATGATATTTAACATGTTTTTTTCAAGAAAAACTGTTAAAATCTTCGAATTAGGGTACTTCTGGTTCGCCAATTATAACCAAAATCTAATCAGCTCTTCATATGGATGCAATGAAGAGGAATACGAAAGAATTATAATTTTTGGAATTGTAGTATTAGAGTTATCGCAGACGAAAATTTTGTTACACACTCACTCACTCACTCACTCACTCACTCACTCACTCACTCACTCACTCACTCACTCACTCACTCACTCACTCACTCACTCACTCACTCACTCACTCACTCACTCACTCACTCACTCACTCACTCACTCACTCACTCACTCACTCACTCACTCACTCACTCACTCACTCACTCACTCACTCACTCACTCACTCACTCACTCACTCACTCACTCACTCACTCACTCACTCACTCACTCACTCACTCACTCACTCACTCACTCACTCACTCACTCACTCACTCACTCACTCACTCACTCACTCACTCACTCACTCACTCACTCACTCACTCACTCACTCACTCACTCACTCACTCACTCACTCACTCACTCACTCACTCACTCACTCACTCACTCACTCACTCACTCACTCACTCACTCACTCACTCACTCACTCACTCACTCACTCACTCACTCACTCACTCACTCACTCACTCACTCACTCACTCACTCACTCACTCACTCACTCACTCACTCACTCACTCACTCACTCACTCACTCACTCACTCACTCACTCACTCACTCACTCACTCACTCACTCACTCACTCACTCACTCACTCACTCACTCACTCACTCACTCACTCACTCACTCACTCACTCACTCACTCACTCACTCACTCACTCACTCACTCACTCACTCACTCACTCACTCACTCACTCACTCACTCACTCACTCACTCACTCACTCACTCACTCACTCACTCACTCACTCACTCACTCACTCACTCACTCACTCACTCACTCACTCACTCACTCACTCACTCACTCACTCACTCACTCACTCACTCACTCACTCACTCACTCACTCACTCACTCACTCACTCACTCACTCACTCACTCACTCACTCACTCACTCACTCACTCACTCACTCACTCACTCACTCACTCACTCACTCACTCACTCACTCACTCACTCACTCACGCACGCACGCACGCACTCACGGGATAAATGATCTTGTACTACCCATTTTCTTCGTCCCTGCCCCCGCGAAACAACACCTTTTGGCGCGTTCTTTTTAGGAGGAAAATGAACTGATCTTACCTCATACTGAACTGAACTAAACTACTCCTAAAAAGAACAGTATATTTTTAAAAATAAGAAGTAGAAGATAAAAACATGTATATAGCATTATATTTATTTGCTTGTGGTTATAGTCTGTTGTATATGTGATTAGATTTTGACATATTAAATTCTTTTACCTTTGAGTATTTAAATATGGATGTATTTCTTATGGTAAAGGAACATGACATAACGTTTCAAACAAATTAATTTCTTCTATTCATGTCATTTTAATATGAAATACTTACAAAAAAGACAAAATACATAGCAGATGTGACATTGACATTTGGGATCAGTTCAGAATCTATTTGATCATGTTTCAAAGGTAGTGCTTCGCGGGGGCGGGGACGAAGAAGACATACACCCATATTTAAATACACAAAGGTAAAATGATTTAGAGTGCTATAACGATATGACCTCACAACTGTATTTTTGTATCAGTGCACCAAGCGAAAAGAATATAATTTTATATCTTTCATAATTTTTGAAAATAAAATCCATATATTTATATGTAGTTCTATTTTACATGAAAATGTATGAAACATGTATAATTTTTATTAAAATAAAACATATTTATTTAAAATCTATATAACAGATTTTTCCATTGACAAGGTACAACTATAGTTTTCTAAAAGTGACAGCTGTCACAAGTTAACCCTCCTTGACATAATGTTTTGACAGAATTAATGACATTGACAGATATACACAACTTTAATCAGTAGGCGAAGTAAAATTGCAGATATGATGTCACACAAATTAATGAAATTTAAAAAAATATATATTTCAAAAACTATACTTATTTGGAAAGTGCACAGACGCTAAAATACATAATTTCATTAAACCTTTTAGAAAAAAAAATTAATTGAATAATGAGTACCGGACCCCATTGATAAAAAATTCTTCATTACATTAAACCTTCCATGTCTATATTGTTCAACAATTTTCAAGTTTGCAGATAATATAGTGTATAACGTCTATTGTTGCTCCCACTAATGTCAGTATTTGTTTTGGTGTTTTTTGCTCATCCATTAAATTAATGCGCCTTTTGAATATTCTTAGCCCGGCGTACCTTTCAATATTTTAGCTCAAGCAAAGTAAAACGATAGGGAACGTACCAGGTCGTGACAGCCAAGTATCTATCACCTATACATACACGCACGCACACACTGCAGTAGATGGTATAGTTATGCAATCTTCACATGATATGAACGCTAAGAAGGGGATGGTTTATTTTTACAGAAACAACGAAGGTATTGCCAGAAAATGAAAGAAGGTAAAAAAAATCGGTTTTATTGTACAAAATTCAATATTACAATATGTTTCTGCTCAAAATAATGTCTTGATATTCGATGAAGTTGTAATAGACCTAGGTAAGAAGCCGAGACCTAGTTACTTTCAGGATATTAAAGTGTGGCATTCCGTGTTTCTTATTATATTTTTCGTACTATCGACGAATTATAGTTTGACAATGTTAAAAGAGTTATTCATATGTTATTATTTTCTTTTAATTTAATAGTTATCTATGATTATTCCTATGTTACTGAAAAAAGTATAAACAAGGAAGTAAAAATATAATCAAACAATGCTGTTGATATTTATCATTTATTTAGTATTCCATGACATTTATCTTGAATTTTGTGCTTGATTGTGTAACGAAAGATGGGTATTGATGAAGTTACAAGGGTTGTTGCGTCAAATTTATTATTAATATTATTTTCTCTGTTTCGGCATTAGAATGTCACATTGACATTCCATCACGCATATTAATGTTACAAGGAGGTTCGGTCTTAAACGATTTTTGGTGGTATTTTGATATTTGAGATTTGTATGACTGCAATAAATACGATAAATATCTAGGCCACGGACAGAATAAAAAGCACAAATTACTGTTACCAACTCTAGCAAAAATATCTCTTAATAGAAATTGTCAAATATTTTTATAAAAAAATAATGTAAATGAAAGCCTCAACAGAGAAAATAGTATAGAGCACACGTTACAAAAGGCAATTCAATTTGTAACTCGTGCTAGTATAAGTTGCTTCTGTAACTTATGTTTTAATATACTATTCCAAAAAATGTAAGTGACATTAGTAAATTCTGACGTTAATAAAATATAGTAACTAACACATAGCCACAATTTCAACAGAACACCTGAACCAGCATGCAACCACTGCAACACACCCATTACCGTCCCATATATTTTACTCAACTGCCAGAAGTATAACGATGAAAGAACAGCTCACCAACTAAAGCCAAACCTGAAGGAAGCATTAGCAAAAGAAGAGTCCACCAAAATTATCGAATACACTAAAAACATAAATTTGAATAACGAAATATAAGCTTACTACTGTATCAGCGCTAATGGCCTAGAAGCTAAAATGCTTAAACAAATAAATATATATATATATACATCACAATCATTAAATTAGTTAAAATATGTCATCAGATTTTACTAATAAATATTTACAGGAACATCGCTTATGTATTTGTTTCCACCTTAAAATATTTAAGTATTTAATTGTAAAACGTATGTTCCTCTAAATATCAAGTAATAATTGAAAAGCTATTTGTTTGTGCAGTATGTAAGAAAAAAAGCTTTGCCTAATTACTGCACACAAGATTTTTTTCTATTACCATTTTTAAGAGGTATTTTTCAAATAATTTTTAAATAATTTAACATTTAACAGTCAATAAATAAAATATCCTTGGTAATTTACATTTCCGCACTTGTGTGAAAATTTACAACATTCATCAACTCATGAATATGGAAATCAAAGACTTATCTAAACGATAGTAGACGAATATATAAACTGCATTCTGTTTTACATTTGGTAATAGAATGACGAAGCTGCAAAGATCTATGATACACAGATTTAATCTTTTATGAACGAACAATTGGAGCACAAGCATCCTCGTTGTACTCGTAGACAAAATAATAATTTAAAATATTAGTTTGAAGTACTCTAAATATTCAGAAACACTCAGAGTATTTATAAGTACTTTTCATGTACTTCAAGTACTTTTTAGAGTATTGAGTACGAGTATTTAGATGAAATATCGCAAGTACAGGTAAAAGTAATAGATTTTAAAATGTATTTGCGGACGAGTAAAGGAGTACAGAGTACAAAAATTGGACTTTAAACAGTACTTTCGAGTAAATGTACTCGAGTACGACCAGCTCTGTAAATTAGAACCATAAATTTAATATTTCATTATTATACTGAAAATGTCTAAGAAGACAAAGCATTTGCAAGATTTGTTTACCTATATGAAGTTGGCCACTTATTTTTAGATGCTTTATTTACGTTTTAAGTTGGTTGTTTAATTTTGGAACATTTTACAGCATGTAAAAGTATCTGCTGTGGCCAGCACATTACCTTCCGTCAGTTCTATGTATTTTGTAAACATGTCATGCAGAAAGTTCCTCGCAAAAGATTTTACTTCTTGTACATTACCTTAAGGCAGTTGTATGTATTTTGTACAAATTCCATACAGAAAGTTTCTAGCAAAAGATCATATATTCCCAGTAAAATTATGACACAAACGTACTGTCAATAGCATTTGACACTGACACCTTTCAATCAGAATTTTCTTAATTCGCGATCGTAGATAAAATTTCTCCTCTAGTGGCGCGAATCGGTACTACGGAAAGCAATCGTACAAGCGCCATATTGAATAAGTGACAGTTGAGTGAGTAGTGTACTAATCGTCTTCATATAAATAAGTGTTTAAACTCGGTTTGTATACATAGTCAACGAAACACAGTGAACAATGTGAACTGTCATATGTCAAACCCATCGTATAGCGGCCATCTTGTTTCGAAAATCAGCGCCTCTATCGTTAATTTCGATTGCGAGTAGAGCAGCTGTTTTCAGAGTTGTAGCATAGCTGGCTAATATAAGATATTTAATAACTTTATAATTTTTGAACTATATTGGGCGCGAACAGACACGTGACTCGAGCCTCCTTGACATGCTAGAAATCAGCTGATTTGTGTGCGCTTGTCATTTTATCAAGAACAATGCCACTTTGACAACACCAATGTTTTGACTTATTTTAATTTTGAATTGTTGAGAAGGTATTATTTTTAATTTCATGTGTTTTACTGGCTGAAAATTGTACATTAATAACATTTTAGCAGTTCAAAATCAAAATATTGGTCTTGTCAAAGTGACATTGTTCTTGTCAAAATGATAGACGCACACAAATCAGCTGATTCTAAGCACGTCAAGGTCGCCCGAGTCACGTGTTTGCTCGCGCCCTATATCCATTTAATATGAAGTATAAAATGAACTCAAATCGTATGGAGAATAAAATATTCTTTAATATTTATAATAACATTAAATGTGAAAAAATGATGTTTAACATCGCTTTTCAGGAAAAACTGTTAAAATCTTCAAATGAAGGTACTTCCGGTTATAACCAAAATCTAATCAGCTCTTCATAAGGATGTAACGAAGAACAATACGAAAGAATTATAATTTTTGAAATTGCAGTTTAGAGTTATCGCAGACGAAAATTTTGTCACGCACACGCACTCTCTCTCTCTCTCTCTCTCTCTCTCTCACACACACACACACACACACACACACACACACACACACATACAGACATCATCGTAAAAATAGTAAACTCGTATTCTAGGTACCTTAAACCGTGCTTATTCATTAAAAATTCACCACCGAATTTTTTGACCAAAGCCAATACCTTCCTTACCTAAAGGTGACGGAAGGTAAAAATGATGGGCTAACGATACACAGGCAGCTTCTACGACTAAAAATAAGAAAAAAAGTTTATACAGGGTGTTGACGGTCAGGTACGAACGTAGAGATTTAACATGAGATTTTAGTTTTATGCAATTTCCTGCTCTTCTATTCATTTTACGGCAAAATCTGAAAAGTGCAAAGTTGTTCAGAATTAAAAGTTGAATTAAAAACTGTTCATGAATTTTTTTATTTTTTCAGTTTCTTCACAATTTTAAAATAGTTATTTACATACCAAGTACGTGAACGCTTGGTTGTCGGATGAGCGTTGCAATAGAACGATTCCGGGAACCAAGTTCACGCACGTGGTTTGTGTACGAATAGTATAAAATTAATAATTATTAACTTGTGTACAAATAATTTTATTTATTAAAACTTTATTACATAACACTGCTTTGTAGCTAAGTTCAAAGTGATGTGTCAAATTTAAATTCCAATAGACCTTTTCAATTTAAAGATATAGAAGCTACGAGTATTATGTGCAATGGAGATCTGCATCCATAATCTGTGCATAGTAAGAACAATTGGCGGGAGTCATGGATACGCGCTTGTCATGACATCCATGGCGTTTGTTTCTAAAAAAATTATACTATGTTCCGTAAGTCTACCAAAAAAACCAGTATCTTGATTCCGGGTATACCATGGTTCCAGAATATTTTTGTCTATTTCGGGATATATTGACATTGAATCATATGACATTTAAAATTGACACAACCTAACAAAAATAAAAATTAACAAAAAGAACGATAACGTCTGACTTCCCGAGTGCTCTGTCTTGCCGACTTCCGCTAAGCAGAAATTGTTGCCAATATTATGAAACAAGTACACTAACTTCATTATTTTAAAATTAAATTTTAATCAATATTCCATCATTTTCTTTTATTATTATTAAGCGAAGGAAAGTTTGACAAACTATACTTTTTTATCATAAATATATTTCTTTAAGAAATGCTTTAGAAATAGGAGAGTGTTTTTTGTCAAAATTTTCCGGTCGCTTATTTGGTGGATACCTGGGAAATTCACGTTTCGGACGTTGCTTACGCGATGCGAAACAACATATTTCAATGCATGAGTACGAAAAGAAATTTTAAAAAATTGTTACTTCGTAGCAGTTGCCATAATATTTGCTTTCATTTTTCTGGTTTTCAAAATTTATTTATGAACGTCAATCTTATTTACGGAACATAAATCACTTATTCTTCGATAACTATTTCCATCATAATAATTCTTTACAAATATACGTTCCTTTTTCGAATAAACATTAATTAATTTATTTACTTTATACAAAAAAAATTACAGAATATTCATAAATTGTTTTCTACAAAGTCATAGGTTGTGGGCATTACTACTAATTAATGGAACTTTTGAAATTTAATTTTAAAATTGTGAAGAAACAAAAAAGAAATATTAGGAAATGTAAAATTAGTTTTGTATATAATTTTTAATTCAGTACAACTTTGCACTGTACAGTCTTTTCCGTAAAATGAACTGGAGAGCAGGAAATTGTATAAATCTAAAATTCCTATGTTCGCACCTGACCGTTAACACATTGTATAAACATATGTCTTAAAATGGTTCGTTACTGAGTTACAGCTACTTGAGGTTTCAGAGTTTTTTATTCAAAAAGAAACGGAGTGGTTTAATTGAAATCATAATAAGTACGGATTACCTACGTGATAATTAATTTCAATTGAACAACTCCGTTTTCTATCTTTTTGAATAAAAAAACTGAAAAACCTCAAATAGCTCTAACTCAGTAACGAACCATTTTGGGGCATATGTTTATATGATTATATGTATAAACTTTTTCCTTATTTTGAGTCGTAGAAGCCGCCTGTGTATAGACAGCCCACTATTTTTGTTACATCCTGTATTTTAAGTAAAATATACAATTATATTTCTGGATGTGTTACTTTGCATCTATTCGCAGATTACGACGATATACTCGTATTTGTACCGTATTTGTACCGTTGAAGACGTTAACCAGGCGTCACAACACAGGCTGTTAAAGCTGTGGTAGAGGAAGTACCACAGGGATCACATTTTTACTTTCTGAAAATAATTTTCAAGTTTCAAGTTTGATTTATTTAATGTATTGGTATTTATAAATAAATTGTAAGTTAGAAAACAAGTTATGAATGCTTTGACTTTAAAATTTTGTTTTTGTGAGTGTGACATCAATAATACACAATATTAAAAACTCTTCCACTTGATGAAAAGATAAACTTTCCTTCTTCTTCTTTCTTGTTTCCGAGGAACGTGCGATGGGTCGTGATTATCTTCCTTCATTTAAATTCCTTATGTTTTCAATTTATTTCGTTTTTGGCGGCATTAAAATTGTACGCGTGGCGTAATTACGGCGGTAATTAAAAGAATAATTAGAGATAGGGCTGCTGGGGGCCGAGGTCTTTATTTCCCACCCCGGGACAAAAGCTCTCATTATGAGCGCTTTAATTTATCAATTCCCGACAATGACCGCTTTGTTCCCGGTCTGACTTACAGAGATTTAATTAGGCCTGGCCAGGTGCAAGACAATGAATAACACAATGTCACAATGGAGTCTTGTCTGCATTTCCTTACAGACCGAGAAAAAATTCAACCCTTCGCAGAAAATCTGATTAAAACAATAAAGAAAATTGCGCAATTCTTTGCTCCCGTAAGTAAAGTTAGATAATGATTATTGTGGAGTACGATGATCGACTGGTAGCAGAATGGAAAATTGGGAAATGATCGGACACGCAGTCTAATGTAAATAATTTATTTCCTGACCTACGTTTCGACTGTTACTACAGTCTTCCTCAGGGCTAGAAATGGTCAATGATTTTAAACGGTAACGTGGGGATCCCCCATATGACCCAATGGAGATAATAAATTTAAATTTGTTATCTCCATTTTTAAAAAGGTTTACCAGCCGAGAGTTGAGATATATGAAATCAAAATAGAGGGAAAATACATGGCAATATAGGAATAGTGTCACAAGGAAGGTTTTTTCGTAGTAACCCACATAATAGATTTATATAAAAAAAAATCTTGTATGGCCAACACAATACCTCCCGCCATTTACCGCCCGAATCACCAAAAAGATTAAGCTAATCCTTATTTTTAGATTAGCGAATTTTCCTCTAATTTTGGCAGTTTATTTCTTAAAATATAGTTTAATCTAATCCAAGTAACTACCTCTTTTGATAGTAAAATGAAGATTAAAATTTTAAATACCGGGATAGAATAGAATTCACTAATCCAAAAATAATAATTAGCTTCAACTTTTTTCTACATACATACCTATATATTTACTTATGCGGGAAACTGTATTGATTTCCTTTTCTATTGTTCTATTTAATTTTTTCTTTTTAAAACGTTACTATTATTAATTTGAAGTGATTAGTTCTTTGACAGTGACATTTATCTGTCAGTTACATACATTTGAATAACTACTAAGAAATTTTTTTGTTTAAAGCTTAGGCCCCGGGATTTAAATTATAGATAATTTTATAACTTTATCCATAATAGATATATGTAGAAAAAGTATTAATGCAAATCTGTAGAAAATTTAATAATCTTTAATTTTTACAATAACATAAATCTCGAAAAAATAATATTTAAAGGTATTTTTCGAAGAAAAACTATTTGAGCTACTAGTAAAGTGCCATTTCAGATTATCCGATTTATACCAAAATCTAATGGGCTCTTTCCATAATAGAAAAAGGTCTAAATACAAAGTTTCAAACACACACACACACACACACACACACGCACGCACGCACGCACGCTCACACGCACACACGCACACACGCACACACGCACACACCCACACACGCACACACGCACACACGCACACACGCACACACGCACACACGCACACACGCACACACGCACACACGCACACACGCACACACGCACACACGCACACACGCACACACGCACACACGCACACACGCACACACACACACACGCACGCACACACGCACACACGCACACACGCACACACGCACACACGCACGCACGCACGCACGCACGCACGCACGCACACAAACACACACACGCACACGCACACGCACACGCACACGCACACGCACACGCACACACACACACACACATCATCATCATCATCATCATCATCATCATCATCATCATCATCATCATCATCATCATCATCATCATCATCATCATCATCATCATCATCATCATCATCATCATCATCGTGAAAATGTTAAAATTGGTTTCTAGGGACCTTAAAACATGTTCATTTACTAAAATCTATACCTATACCTTCCTTATAAAGAGTAGCGGGAGGTAAAAAAACTACCTAACAAAAGTACATACGAGTGACAGTTTTGAAAAACGGAAAATATATGATTTTCGATGGAATTTTTGTATTTATTAAAACAGTTATATATTATTCTTAATTATACGTATTGTTTTATTTTTATTTTTATAGGATATTTACAACAGCAATTTAATTTTCTAAATAACTCTAAAATATTAAAAATTTTGTCCAGTGACTATGGCACCTAGGTGCGCCTCTAGTCCGCGTCGTGTGCTGAGCAGAGCCGACTGCTAGTATTTGTCCAGAAAACCTCTGGTTGGGTAGGCCTGGCGTATCCAGGATTTAGTACTACGGGGTAGTCGGCTCGGCCAGAGTGTCACGTCAAGTAAAGTCATACACTACAGTATTAAATTTAGAATATCCACTTTTATGAATGCTTTTACGTGCCAAACTTTTGTTTGAGACTGTCATGATAGAACCACCTTAAAAGCTTAAAATAATCTTATTTTGGAATGCTTTCAAAATAATTATGAATTACAGCTTGCAGCATCAATCATTTATTCAGACGAAAACCTCCTACCCCGTAAATATAAAATAAGTAAAAAAATCAGATAAGTATGGAGGGTACTCTATTCCTTTTGCCCAAATCCTGGAGTGTTGAAGCTGCCCTATGGGAAAACATATTATCATGATGTAACATAATTCCTATCTCTGGAACTCTACGGAACACTTCTGCCAAACATTTTTCACTTAGCTGTGTCTTGTGTAGTTCTGTACATCCAATTTAATTGCATTTACCAGTAAAAAAATACTGCATATATTTCTTTTTCATAACTCGCTGCTTCTTGGTTTGTTGTTAATATTTTCCGATCTTTATGAATCCATCACACACGACGTTCTTAACGGATAAATAAATCGAAAATTCGCCACTTGTTACAATTTTTGTAGAAATTGGTGTCCGTCACTATTCAATAGTGTTAAAGTTTCTTGGCATAGTTTTACAAATTCCGTTTTTTAGAAATAAGAAAATTAACAAAATGACTGACAACGTTTTTTACTTCCTTGTACAAAGTAAAGGAAGTATTGTATTCGCGAAAAATTTCGGTTTCCAGATTTCAACGGAAATATCCATTTTGGCCATCCCTGAATCCATTTTGACTAATTTCGTCGTGACGTCTGTACGTACGTATCTCGCATAACTCAAAAACGGTAAGCCGTAGAAAGTTGAAATTTTGTATTTAGGACTGCTATAACACCTAGTTGTGCACCTCCCTTTTTCGTCATTACATAATTTCCAGAAATGATACTTTATTTGAAGCCTATAACAGATTTTAATGAAGAACTATATTAAAATATAATCCAAAACTTTTCAAATTTGGTATATAAGACTTTTATATCAATTGGAATACCATAGCAGATTTTGGTTAAAACAGGCTTACCGGAAGTGATATATTACCTGAAGTTGTTAACAGTTTTTCTTGAATAAAATGGTTTCATTTTGATTTTAGAAATAAATGCTTCAAATAAGAGTTTTAGAGAATTAAATTCTGCGTCTAGCACATCAAGTTTGGTTTTTGTAATGAAGCTTGCTATGGATTAGGACAAAAAATAACAAAAAAAAAAAAAAATAGATGTTAATGTCAAATTACGTCAAAAACGTGCAATTTTATAATTGAGTCTATACTTCATATTAGTCTTGCGTACAAGGAAGTCGTGTGGTGTCCACATCAGATTTTTTAAATGTAAGTAATCTTGTATGATTCTGTTAATACGTAAGTATTTAATCTTCAGTTGATGCTCTATTACCGCATAAGTGGCCTAATTGTCTACAATTATTCTTTCTTTAACAGCAGAGCTATGTTCTTTTCAGTAACAGCTGTAGGAACATCACATCCTACCTAATTTTCTGATTCTCAATAATTCTAACGTAACCGTCTTATCTAGTGTCTTCCTAGGAGAGAAGATTGTGGCCATAGTAATAATCTACCATCTCTATTTATTTCCTTATTATTACATATTAATGTTCAGAAACAAAGCTGTTCTATTTATAAAAGTGGTGTAGGAGTTACGATATTATATTTATTTATTCCAAATATATCTTGTCCTAAAAGTTTCAAAGTTCATTTTAATATATTCTAACCTTTGACCTACCTTTTATCTTTTAAGAAGTGAAAAGCAATAAAAAGTGTGTAGGAGTGTCTTCCAAATTTCACTACCAAAACATCTGTTTTGCATTGAAAAGAACAGTTCCTTTTCAGTTTTTTTGAGTATTCATTAAATTTTAATTTAAAATATATCTATGGCTTTATGCCAAAATCAGATAAGTAAATTTTAAAAATATTTCAGAAGACCAATTTTACAGTTTGTCGATTTTGAAACGTTTTTACCTTCCGTAACCTTTAGGTAAGGAAGGTATCCTGTGGTCAAAAAATTCGGTGGTGAGTTTTTAATGAATAAGCACGTTTTAAGATTCCTAGAATACGATTTTACTATTTTTACGATGATCTCTCTCTCTCTCTCTCTCTCTCTCTGTCTGTCTGTCTGTCTGTCTGTCTGTCTGTCTGTCTGTCTGTCTGTCTGTCTGTATGTGTGTGTGTGTGTGTGTGTGTGTGTGTGTGTGTGTGTGGGTGCGGATGTGGGTGTGGGTGTGGGTGCGGGTGTGGGTGTGGGTGTGGGTGTGGGTGTGGGTGTGGGTGTGGGTGCGGGTGTGGGTGTGGGTGTGGGTGTGGGTGTGGGTGTGGGTGTGGGTGTGGGTGTGGGTGTGTGGGTGTGTGGGTGTGGGTGTAGGTGTGTGGGTGTGGGTGTGGGTGTGGGTGTGGGTGTGTGGGTGTGGGTGTGGGTGTGGGTGTGGGTGTGGGTGTGGGTGTGGGTGTGGGTGTGGGTGTGGGTGTGGGTGTGGGTGTGGGTGTGGGTGTGGGTGTGGGTGTGGGTGTGGGTGTTTGTTTGTTTGTTTGTGTTTGTGTGTGTGTGTGTGTGTAACAAAATTTTCGTCTACGATAACTCTAATAGGTACTACAATTCCAAAAATTATAACTCTTTCGTATTCCTCTTCGTTGCATCCATATGAAGAGCTGGTTAGACTTTGGTTATAATTGTTTAACCGGAAGTACCCTCATTTTTATATTTTAAAAGTTTTTCTTGAAAAAACGATGTGAAATATCATTGTTTCACATTTAATGTTATTATAAATATTAAAGAATATTGTATTCTCTATACGATTTGACTGCATTTTACACTTCATATTAAATGGATATAGAGTTATAAGAAATTAAATTTCATAAATTAGCTAGGTATGTTAGAAACAGCTACTATATTAAGAAAATTCTGATTGAAAGATGTCAGTGTCAATTGACAAATTCGTAATATATTTGTGTTACAATTTTACTCTAAATATAGGATGTTTTTGCTCGAAACTTTCTGTATGGAATTTGTATAAAATACATACAACTGTCGAAAGGTAATGTACATACAAGAAATTAAGAATCTTCTGCAAGGAACTTTCTGCATAGATGTTATAGAAAATACCTAGGCATTTATGAAAAACACGAGTAAAGTTACCGTGTTCGAAAACTATACAATATCTACCAGATCCATCTACCGGTTTCATGAAGAATCTAATCTTAAAAAAAGGTAGTGATGCAAAGCGAAGCGCGCCTTTAAAAGTGGAAATGTGTTCAAAGTAGGACTCTGCTCAGTTTGTTAACTACATCAAATTTCTAACATGTTTCAATTTTTTTTTGTTATGGATCTATCCTGTTTACCACTTGCGTTCTTAAAATATCGATTCCGGTAGGTATAACCTGAAATCAAAAATCGCCGTATATATATATATATATATATATATATATATATATATATATATATATATATATATATATATATATATATATATAAAGGGAATACGTAGGCAGTTGAATTTAAACCTGGTCGTTCAGAATGGCCAATAACTACGGCCATCACAGATATCATCGAAAAAGTTCACCAAATAATACTGTATCACCGTCAAATTAAACTTGGGGAAATAGCAGAGACTGTGGGCATGTCGAAGGAACGCGTTTATCATATAGTACGAGCCTGGAAAGTATCAGATCTTGTACTATATCTTTATACCTACATCTGATATTGTTATAAACGTCCATTTTGCATGGAGGCGAGACATTCATGAGTAACCACATAAAGCGGCGTGGTCCTACAACTGTTCAGATTGTAACGGTTCGCAGTTGAATGAATGTCCGCATTTGTGTGCGTGTGTCGCATTTCAAAATGATCGAACGTGTCGAGCAAAGAATCTGCATTAAGCTAAAAACTAAGCCATTCTTAAAAAGCCCAATCTTCGCATTGTAAGACACCTGAAGAGCAAGGAGTCAAAAGCGCGCCAGAGCAAAACAACGTTAAGGCAATGCTCACTGTTTTCTTTTACCAATATGGTATTGTTCACCATGAATACACTCCAAGAAGTCAGCCAGTGCAAGTTTTGAAACGATTACGTGACGCAGTGAGAAGGAAACAGCCCGATTTGTGGAGCAGTGGAGACTGGATGCTCCACAACGACAATGCACGCATTCATCGCATCTTATCCAACAATTCTTGGTCAAACCTAGCATCGTACAACTCAACATCCTCCGAATAGTCATGCCCTGGCTCTGTGTAACTTTTGGTTGTTTCTAAATTGAAAAATCCATTGAAGGGAAGAAGATTTGAGGACGTAGAAGCCATCACACGCAACGCGTCGAAGTATCTTTTTGTTATTCCGAAAGTCGACTTCAAGGAGTTTTTTCGAAAGTGGCAGGACCACTGGAAGAAGGTTGTTGTTTCCGAAGGAGAGTATTTTGAACGGGACATCGTGAACATTGACCAAGAATAACCCTATTTTCAGTTATAGCACAACGTCGGATAGTTTCCGGACACACCTCGTATATTACATGAATAATTGGGCATGATAAAGGTGACTGGGCGTTGCGTGCTGCGACTGCTCACTTTGGGGCAAAAATGCAGTCTAATGAATACTTCCAAGGCCCAGTTGGAGCGATTTAAGTGAAACAAGCGGGATATTTTGCATCGATTGTTAACTTTTGATGATACTTGAATCCAGTACTATACTTCTGGGACGAAGGAACAATCGAAATATTAGACCTGTTTATTTTGCAGAGCAAGACACAACTACTTTTTGGGTGGGTTAAAGATTTTGGATTATCGATAAAAAATGTTTATTGACTTACTTAAAAGTCTATATTGAATAATAAAAATGAAATAAAAAATATTTGTTTCTATGTTACCCCCTCCTACAACTTCTGTAAGAGCACGTATTTATCTATCTGCTTTAAATTGAATTAGAAAATGCTGGCTTTCCAACTGGCTAAGTTTGTTCATTAGGAGAATGTACTCTAATGTGCATTCAGTGCAATCCGTGGTCAACAACACATTGCCAACTGCATTATAATAACTAATTCCACAACTGGCTTAATTACCACAATAATCGCTACACAACAGCAACAAGTCCTATATGGACTCATTTCTCTATGAGCTAACATTTACTCGAGAATAGTGTACTATCATTATTATGAGACCGGGCGGATATTTAGTGTTTGTGATTGTGTGTGCGTGTGAGAGAGAATATGAGTGTGAGTGTGTTGTGAGGTTATATCATCTAAGGGATGGTGCTTCCAAACTCATATGTCTGCGTGAGTGAACTTCAACGCGTGGCTATTTAAAGGTAGCCGACCGTGAAAACTCTATTCATCGAAAAATCATACTCTTAAGACGCTATACAGAATAAATAGGGTTCCTTTTATATAGTTTAATTATAATAACACTCTTAAAAGAAATTGCTCTCGAAAGATCAATAATTTTATCACATTAAGCTGCCTAAGTAATACTATACCGAGCCGGGAGTTAGATGGTCGAACTGTGCTGAGGTCAGCTATGAGCACGAGGCTGGAATAAGCATTCCCGCGAGATACGACATATTCTAGTACGCTTAGTGATGTTAGAAGAAGTTTCAAAGAATGTGCTGGCCACATCATATTCTTTTATTTTGGATTGGTATGATATACTAAAAATGAATAGGCAATACTGAGAATGACCATATTAACGTATTTCACATGAATTGAATATCGATCCTGTGCCTGTCACTTGACTGTCAGGTGATTGTCAATTTTCTCTGCGTTAAGTATTTGTGACTTATGCCTTGTACTACAGTATTACTTGTTGTTTTTTTTTTTTAAAAAAAAAATAAGTATTATACTATAATGCATCTGTAATAATGGGAAGCGGATGGAAACATACTACGAAAACGTTTGCGAAATAAAAGAACTATGAGAATAGGCACGTGGAATACGACAAGGGTATAGCAAACCTTTCACCTTTGCTGTTTAATATTTATATTGATATTGTACTTAGAAAATGGAAGCGAAGCGTTGAAAAAATAGGTAAACCCGTTCCCGTTGGTACCACCTGTCTCTTCACTCTAAGGGTACGTGCCCGCCAAACGCACTTTACTTAGCGCTTCGCATGTTGAATACTACTAGGGGTGGATTGCATGAAAGTGGGTTAACCCTCGAGTTACGCTAACCCAGGGTTACATACACAAACAGAGAGTTTCCAGCCTATCTGACAGCTAATCTCGGTCAAAAAAAACTTACCGATTTGCACGGGTTAACCCGCAAATAGCAAAATGCATATGGCTTACAGTTGTCATTTCACGCGTCATATTTAGTACAAAAAAAGTAATTGTGTTTTGTGTTAAATACGACGCGTGAAATGACAACTATCGGCCAAATGCATTTTACTATTTGTGTGTTAACCCTGGCAAATAGGTGAGTTATTTTTTGACCCGAAGTTAGCTGTCAAATAGGCTGAAAACTCGCTGTTTGTGTATGTAACCCTGGGTTAGCGTAACTCGAGAGTTAACCTACTTTCATGCAATCCACCCTTAGTGAAACACTGAGCGAAGCGCTTAAGTTAACGTATTCACACCGCGTATAAAAAAATGGTTTTGACTAAGTCGCAAGCTATTTTGCATGAAAATTATAAATTAAAAAATGCAAAAAAGCGTAAGTGGGTTGGTAAATTTAGTAAAGAAATATATACTTTCGTCGGAAAATTTTATCGTTTGTACAAAGTCGCAAGGATTTATCCAGATAAATTTTATGAATATCTGCACAGTTATAGTTTTTGTAATAAATTTACATTCTTATTGTGACAAATAAGAAACTAGGAAAAAATTAAAATTGCAATACTTTCACTCCAGATACGGTTTCATCTAAGCAACTAAGCGTTAAAAATCAACACTACCGAGCGCTACGCTTGTCATACTACCGAGCGCTACGCTTGTCATACTACTAGGCGCTTCGCATCGCATAGGAACGTTTCTTAACCTTTTTAAGGCGCGACCCAAATTTATCTATTGTATTGGTTTTGCGACCCCCTAAATTATTTAAAAAATAAAAAACAAGTGTCTTATTATAAACTATAATCTATTTAAGAAAATAAGAAAATGAATATGTACGAATATCACATACTTACCTATTTATAAACAAAATATAAATTTAATACCATAATAAGACCAACAATTATTTCAAATAAAACGAAACTTGTTACAATTTGGTACATGAATTTGATACAATTTTAATTTTGTCTGATAGTCAAAATGTCCGAAACATAAATATTACGTACATTCCCATATTGTCCAATTTAACTTTCGAACATGGTTTTTCAAAATTAAAAAAAAATACAAGTAACTTACAAACCCTGAGTTTGCATATGTTTTGAAAGTTCTTCAAATCGCGGCGGTTCCTAAAATTTAGTTTTAGTAATTCCACGAGCAGAAAAAGCAGATTCGCACATGTAGACAGGTAGTAGCAAAAGGTAATAATATTTTCAATTATTTATTCCCAACATTATTTATTTACCAAAATGAACTGAATGCGTCGGTAGAATTATTAGGAGAAAAAATTAATTCTGCATTGTATTGCTAACATAAATAACATTTTAGTGAAATTTTACATTATACGTTTTAGAAAAATATGTTTGGCATTTATTAATCAAAATTATAAAATTTTGAATAGTTTACGCGACCCACTCACACCCCTTCGCGACCCACAGGTTAAGAAACGCTGGCCATAGGCGGTCAATTTGTACACTACTGCGTAAAGCGATAGGTTGATGAATAACAACGCCAACCAGCCTAGCTCTATGGTCTATACAACATGCGAAGCGCTAAGTAAAGCGCGCTTGGTATGCACGTATCCTAAGTTTTGCGAATGATCAGGTGATTATTAGCACAGGATGCATATGATCTTGAATTTAGGTTGAGAAAACTGCACAAAATATATAACAACAGGGGACTACAAAAAGTCTACAAACGACAGAATACCTAGCGGTAAATTCTACAGCTGAGCATAACTCTATAAATCAAGTATCTCAATTCATGTAAACATAGCAATATGTGACGTCATTAGCTTGAAATACACAGAAAATCTTGGCAACGGACAGAATAAAAAACACAAATCACTGTCACCAACCTAACATTTCCAGTTAATTAATACAAACACAAGATTCTAACCCTTATCCTTTTGCCTCTAAATAGTGCACCAACCACTACCCCCTCCCTGTAGTGCAGTTTTGTTGTTGGTTTTCTTCAACTTGAAATATTAATTAAGAGAATGAGAAGTTATGAAGGCGGCAGTCGGTAGATGTTCCAGGTACATTGCCAGTGTATGTCTGTCTGTTGAAGGAAATTTTGGGGTGCACATTCTAATGTGTAAAGTTATGAAGTTGCAGGATTGCAGGAGATGTCGTACCGTCCCTTGACACTCGTTCAGGAAGACTAGGTAGCAACTTGCAAGGCTTCAGGCATGATTATATAAACTCCAGCGCAGCACATACTCTTTAACGCTAAATATACTATTATCATTATCATATAAATATGCTTTAAATTTTACAATATCTTAACGATAAGACAAAATTTAAAAAGATGCTGTTTAAAAATTGAAAAAACCTCTCAAAACTTATATTAAATCAAGCAATATTTGGGTATAATTTTATATAATTTTTTTATTTATAATAAGGATAATAGGTAACACGAAATGTAAGTAAATCTTTGCATTTTAGAATTTCATATAAAGAAAATTAATAAATTTGGCTCTCAACTTCTACGTATCTTGAAAACTTGAAAGTATATTACTTTTTCTGTTCCGTAAAATCTGATAGCATCTCTTGGCTATAATATAAACACTATGTTCTGTTCTGTTGTTGTGTGGGAGATATTTAGGCGATAGTTTGGCAGAATTGAATTTTTTCGCGAGCGACAAAAAGTTCTTTGTTGTCGGGAATGTGCGATTTGAGTCAGCAGGTCATCGATGGAATCCTTGCACAAAGACGAGCTTTTTCTTCGACACACGACGCACACGAGTTAATGACGAAAACTGACACGGCATACTCCCACGCAAAGCGACGAAATTCAACACCTAATGCGACGAAATTAAATCCAGAGAAAAGAAATCAGAATGAGATCCAATTTATTTTATTAGCTAGACTAGTGTCACGTAAGAATGTTGAGAATAAGCCACATGGTTCATAATTTTATTTTAAACATGTTCAAAGTGCAGTGTTCAAAAAAATTCTTAAATCGGAGTAGGCTATGAACAAGGAAACGTATGTCAATTTAAAAATATTTAATTAAATGTCAATTTGACATGAGATATTGTCAAAAATGTTATCTAAAGAAATGAAAGCTTTTATTTTTGTATCTTATTTTAGAAATGGAAACAAATTAGAAAACGGCGAATAACAATATACTGTATCCTTCTTTATTGTCTTTTCTCCTTAAAATTACATTTCAAGATCAATTTTGACAATTTGACTTTTGAATTGAATAATGATCACACATACGGTTCTCTGTACGTAGCCTACTCCGAGTTAGGAATTTTTTTGAACACACTGTAGTTCCCTTCAACCATAATACACACAACAAACGCGCAACCAATTTCTTTTGGAATGTTTTCAAAATAATTTCTGAAGTCTATGTTTTACAATTGTCAATGTTTTCATCAATTTTAAGAATTTGAGCTTAAAACTCTTGACTTACACTTGTCAGTTTTTGCGTCAATTTTAAACTATTGAATAAGCGAAAATAGAGTATGTTTTATTTTTCCTTCAATTTTTTAGTGTGTTCTAGTATTTTTAATAAAACACCAATACGTCAATTTAATTATAAGACTGTTAAGCTTGAATTGCATTATATTTAGTGATGCACGACGAGGCGAGAGTACTCTCGCATCTCGTCTCGTCTCGTATTATGCGAGACGAGAACGAGATTGCAGTTTAAAATTCGAGGCGAGATCGATATAAGAACTGCGAGAAGCAAGAAATCTCGCGAGATTCTCGTGAGAGTCTCGCAATAAGAAGTATTTGTAACTTTATTGCTTTGATTAATAAATTCAATGAAAAATGCACCGTACAATGAGTGGAGTCCACGCGATTTCGTGCATAGAACACGTGCATACGAAAATTATATTTTTGAGTCTATCTAGTAGTCTATTGGTATCGATCACAGAGCGAGGAAATGCAAAATAAAGACAAAATCGGTTTTGCATCTAAAAAAACTAGTTTTTCTCCAATATTTCAGCGCCTAATTCATTCCAGTTAATACCACGGTTAATAAATTTTTTGCCGTGCCTCAAAAGTAAAGAATGTTATATTAAGCGTCGACGGGAGCCAACATCGGGCGAAGCGGAGTGATAGATTGCGGACGGGTTCCCAGTGTAGCGGTTTTTTATTACTAAAACATACTTAAATAGTGGCATATATTTAATGATAAAGTGTAGGTACTTTTAGTTACTTACAAAGAATATTTTTTTAATGTTTAATTAGTTTTACTGATGACAGAATGTATAGACAGATGTTCGTATGGAAATAGTTTAGAGATCACAATTTTGTGATAAATTAGTTATTTTAAACGTAAATTAAATTATTTAGTAACATCACATTTTCTGGTGACCGTAAATGAATAAACATTATGTACGCATTGAAATAATTTGGTGACCAGAATTTAGTATTTCGTCTCTTTATTATAGTTACAGTTCTACAACTGCAAATACACGGATTGATGCAAACTTATATCTTGTAGTTAAACTGGCACTTAAATACGTAGTGGGCAAGCACTTATTTTACAGCAAGACTCTCGCGAGATTGACGCGCGAGACCGACATGAGACTCAAAAAAATGTGCGAGAACGAGATTGCAGATCCGAACACGAGACGATTTCTCGTCTCGTCTCGCCTCGCGTGCATCACTAATTACATTATTTTTGTCTAGATTTTAGTTCGATTCTCGATCGAGAATTTTTTGTCATTTCTAGTATAATGTAAATCAGACATTTTCATCCGAGTTTCGTTCGATTTTCATACTAAATTTTAGTTCAAAAATATACGGCCTGTCCTATTTTTTCTTCCGAATTTCATATAGTCGAGTCAATGAAGCGGAAAAATCGTTAAAACTTCTAAACCCACTAAAACAGATCCGATTTTGATGATTTTAAAAAAAAAATGTTTGTTATAATCAGAAACATTTCAGCTGGGGCGCTCAATTATTTATACAGGCTGTTCGGATTTTAAATGCCACCATTGGGGTCTCGGGAAGAGATACGATTTCAGTTATATGGGACTTATGGTGCGCCTTTGGGAGGCCATCTTAGATGTGCTTTTGTTTTGCCAAAAATTCTCATAGGTTACTAGATAATGGGGGAGTACTAAAGTCGGTCGATTTTTTTCATTTCTAAATTATTCCTAAACTATCAGTAATCGAGAAAAATGTTTCAAATAGAAAAATTAGGTAATTTTATTGTCTATCCAGTGGTGTACGAAAATAATTTTCCCATCGGCAAATTTTTGAGATATAACACAAAATTACTTTTTTTTAAATGGAAGCCATATTTGATTATTACTTTAAGAAGACACTTATTTTTTATTTCTTTCGATTAGTATAAAGGTTGTTGTATTTTAATTATGTTTCATTGGGGTTTTCCGATATCGAAATGGTAAACCCATAGTTGTACATAAAGATAGAAAGTAAATATTACAAAAAAACATTTTGTTCCATTACATTTTATATTTCTTAACAATACAATATTATTAAAAAAAATTGCAAAAAATCAAAGGTTTGAAGGGTGAAACATAATTAAAATACAACAACCTTTATACTAATCGAAAGAAATAAAAAATAAGTGTCTTCTTAAAGTAATAATCAAATATGGCTTCCATTTAAAAAAATGTAATTTTGTGTTATATCTCGAAAATTTGCCGATGGGAAAATTATTTTCGTACACCACTGGATAGACAATAAAATTACCTAATTTTTCTATTTGAAACATTTTTCTCGATTACTGATAGTTTAGGAATAATTTAGAAATGAAAAAAATCGACCGACTTTAGTACTCCCCCATTATCTAGTAACCTATGAGAATTTTTGGCAAAACAAAAGCACATCTAAGATGGCCTCCCAAAGTCGCACCATAAGTCCCATATAACTGAAATCGTATCTCTTATAGTTCCCGAGACCCCAATGGTGGCTTTTAAAATCCGGACAGCCTGTATAAATAATTGAGCGCCCCAGCTGAAATGTTTCTGATTTTGAATAATTTAATATAACAAACATTTTTTTTTAAATCATCAAAATCGGATCTGTTTTATTGGGTTTAGAAGTAAAAACCTTTATTGACTCGACTAATACTAGTTCTATGTATTTTGAACAAAATTATAACATAAACTTAAGGCGTTTTTACCTTCCGTCACCTTTAGGTAAGGAAGGTATTGTCTTTGGTCAAAAAATTCGGTGGTGAGTTTTTGATGAATAAGCACGTTTTAGGGTCCCTAGAATACGATTTTACTATTTTTACGATGATGTCTGTATGTGTGTGTGTGTGTATGTATGTGTGTGTGTGTGTGTGTGTGTGTGTGTGTGTGTGTCTGTGTGTGACAAAATTTTCTAATGCGATAACTCTAATACTACAATTCCAAAAATTATAATTCTTTCGTATTCCTCTTCGTTACATCAATGTGAAGAGCTGATTAGATTTTGGTTATAACTGGTCAACCGGAAGTACCCTCATTTGAAGATTTTAACAGTTTTTCTTGAAAAAACGATGTTAAATATCATTTTTTCACATTTAATGTTATTATAAATATTAAAGAATTATTTATTCTCTATACGATTTGAATGCATTTTATAGTTCATATTAAATGGACATAGAGTTAAAAAATTATAAAGAATTTAAATATCATATATATTAGTCAGCTTTGCTATAACTTTGGAAACAGCTGCTACATTAAGAAAATTCTGAGTGAAAGGTGTCAGTGTCAAGTGCAGTTGACAGTATGTTTATGTTATAATTTTACTGGAAATATAGGATCTTTTGTTAGAAACTTTCTGTATGGAATATGTATAAAATACATACAACTGCCTTAAGGTAATGTACAAGAAATATAATCTTTTGCAAGGAACTTTATGTATGACATTTACCTATACAAAATACATAGAACTGACGGAAGGTAATGTGCTGGCCACATCAGATTTTTTATTCATGTAACCGGGTTACATATGGTTAACCACACGTAACAGGTGTGAATAAAAAAATACCAGGTTACCACAGACGTTTCTGTCAAATTAATTATTTGACATTTGCCGAATATTTATCTTGTTCAGAGTGTGAGGCATTTAATTTAAAGCGTATTGATCTAATACAAAATAAGTTGTCAAAAAATGTCATAGATTCCATTTTTACTTTTACTGAAAGTTGCTTAATTGCCAAAATGTCAGCGTTTGACAGCTAGAAAAGGATACCAATAGTAACCTGACATGTAACCGCCCAGCATACCGCGGTTACATGCTCGACGTAACCGCAAGTAACCGGTACGCCAAATAAAATTACCATGTAACCGAAGGTAACCGGTCTGAATAAAAAACGCCTTTACTACGTTAATTGCTCTTCACACTGACATCTGTGAATCAGAATTTTCTTAATATTGTATCGGACTAAACTCGGATGAAAATCGAACGTAAAATCTAGTTCGAGAATATAAGAAAATAGTACAATGTAACTCAACATGCATGTATTGGCAAATTTATTGTACACTTTAAGTTTATTGAACTTGGCCAAGTTCTTAAAATTGCCAGTAAAATTGACAAATGTAAAACCGGCTTCAGACATTTAAATTTTTTTAAAGCTGTCAAATTAAATGTGGGGACTTAAAAATTATCAGTTGTTAAATTTATGCGTTTTTATTCAGAGCGGTTACCTACGGTTACATGCCTGGTTACGGTGTATAAATATAGAAGGTGCGACAACTCATCAATTTTTGTTGTCAGATTGATGTCAGCGATCATTAGGCCGAGATTCTAACCTTATATGTAGTGCCTCTATACTATGTGCTCTACCACATAACATTGTAGAACTAAAATGACAAATAAAATGACAATGACAATCTAAATATCACAAATTTGATTAAGATATTTTTGTAATTTTAAATGGGGTAGCGTAGCTGTTTGCGTTAGATGATTGGTAGTGTTTCAGACGGTCAGGGTTCGATTCCGACAGACGTTAAACTTGAAATTTGAATTAATTTTCAAATAGCACAAAAGTGAACCCTGTGGTACCCTCTACATTGCAGGTTTGAGAGCGGACGGTAAATCGGAATTGTTTCTTTGTTGGATGTTTTTCCTGATCTACAATCTTCAACGAAACAGTAGTTTCGATATTTGTACATTCTATCGATTATTTACATCAAATTAATTAACGTATTTCAATTTAAATTGACAGATGATAGTTACATATGTGTCGGGAACATTTCTAACCTTACACGCTGAGACATCTGGCGGATGCCAACTTCGTAAACACAGATATTTTTGTAGAGTTGTCCCACCTTCTATATTTATACACCGTGCTATAGCTATATACAGAGGTGTAACTAGCAATTAAGGCGCCTATGGCCAGCCAAAAAATGCGCCTTCTATAAGTTCACGCGTGTAAAATAAAAATATCTAGATATAATATAGAACGTTTATAACAAAAATATATAGCCACAGACTCACAGAGATAATATAATCTGAAACACAAAATTGTGTATTGTGCATCTGCTCGCCAAGTATAATACAACAAGAGGATGGGAAGCATGCAGTGTTGCTGCGTATAGATTTACGGACGCACTAACGAGTGGCCAGAAAATGTACTTATTTTTAAGATGTCCCAATGAAAAGCATTTATCTCAATTAAAATACTTAGTTCCAGTGATACTGTTATTATAATATTCATTAATTAATATTTCAAATTAATAATATTCTTGCTTCTTCTAATATATATTTTTTGCTATTAAAAATGTATCAAATTTAGTACAATTGTATTAAAACGGCAACATTGGTGGGAAGTTGAAGTGGTATGCTTACGCTTACATGTCTAGACGCTAGATGTCTACAGTAAAGTAAATATAAATAGGGTACCTGCTGCGAATTTATTTATTATTTGCATTATGCGGAAAACTATGTTGAGTACAGTCGACAGAGAAACTATGGCATTTAATTCAAAATTCACTATATTAATCGCAATTTAATTCATTTTTTCGCCTTTTCAATAAGGCGCCTATGGCTGCTGCCATATCGCCCATAGGCTATTTACGCCTCAGGCTATATATAATAATAATAATAATAATAATAATAATAATAATAATAATAATTTTGAACTTTCAAATAACACAAAAGTGGCCCCGTCAATGCTTTCTCTACGGTACAGATACGAGTATATCGTCATAACGAAATCTGTGAATAGAAGCAGGTTTGGGTATTGGGACACACTCAGCTAGGCAATAGTCAGTTGGGCGACGGACAACTGATAATCAGAATTGTTTGAATAAACGAATTGCATCCAACAGAACTAGTTTCCTCCAACATTCAATTCCAATCCTTCCTTCATCCCAATTAAAACCAAGGTTAATGTTCTTGCTTCTGAAAAGTTAGGGATGTTATATTAATCGTCGAACGAAGCCAAAATGGAGCGAAGCGGAGTGAATGACTTCCAGCGGGTTCCCAGTGTTTGAAAGGTAAGTATGTTTAGAAAAATCAGTCACTTTCAACTTTTCATTTTTCTATCAATTTGTATACTAAACTTGCAAAAATTTTAAGTTTCTAGCGTAGCGATGAAATTTACAGAAAACGTGTAAAATGAACTGAAAATCATTTGTTTATTCTAAAATTTGTCTGAAACATTAATTTTTATATAAAAATATTTGTTTGACAACTACAAAAAGCAAGGTTGGAAGTGTTCTCGTTCTCGTCCCCGAGCTATTGTGTCGCCGGTTTTATTCATCGTCCATTCTATACATCTTTAACGGATCATATTATGTGATACCTCATAAAAAGTACGTGAATCTCCTTTGGGGTTGAAACGGCACGTGTGCATCTTCCTCCCTCGCCCTCCTCAACCCCGCGTTGTGTCAGCTGCTCGTGGAGATTAAGTGGACGAGCCGCTGTCAAGATCCATGGCTGAGTAATGGTCGAGGTCACTTCAATTTGTCTCTCCAGGATTATCCCCAATCCTCACACTTAATAGTCCTCCGATTCTTCCAAGCCACAACTAATTATTGACCCTTAATTACACACAAGAAATATGACACTGGCGTTTCCTTACAAGGTTGCGGGACGAGACCTTCTCAAGTGTCTATAAGTGTCAAAGATACAAGAAGTAATTACTAAACACTTCAAAGTTCAGGACAAGGCCGAAGACACAAGACACTAAATAATTACTAAGTAATATATTTTATATAATTACAGATACTTGTGTCTAAAAATGGTTATAGAAATCAGCCCCACTAGTATTAAAACCGTAAGTTTCAATTGATTCGTACTTCATCTTTTCTAAATTAATTTTAGAAGCATCAATTGTAAATTTAAAAAAGTAAATTAATTTCCGAAGATACAAGGGTCAACCAATAATTTTTTTAAAGATTAAAGAATTGAAGTTTTAGCATTCTGTCAAATTCAGTAGTGTCGTTTACTTAGTTTTTATGACGGTACATAAGATACTACTGTTATTTTAATATTATTAAAAAATATGTTACAGTAAAAGCATTAGAAAATCAAAACTAAGCCAATATAAAACCAAATATGTGAAAAATATGCTACCGACACAGGTCAGTGACACTGATTGACATTAACGTTATTCTGTGGCTATTAATCAAGGCAGTATACCTGAATTAATAAATAAACTTACAATACAGCGAAAGTATTGTCAAAAATGAGCATCGTTTTAAAATGTAATGTCCTAACTTAGTATGCCATGGAAACAAAAATAATAAATAAACAAGAAGAGGAGGACCTAAAAAGATTTGAAAGGAAGGTAATGAGAACAATATTTGGCCCTAATGTAACTATTGACGGAGAAAGAAGACTGAATACAAATGCAGAAATAGAAGAAACCCTGAAAGGCGGAAATATAGTTAAATATATAAAAGCAGTCAGACTGGAATGGTACGGTCATATAACGAGAAGAGCACCCACAGAACTCATAAAAAAATAACAATCTGGACACCAATAGACATACGAAACAGAGGAAGACACAGGATGATCTGGCTCGAAGAAATAGAAGAAGACATGAGAGCAATGAATATTAAAGAATGGAAAACAAAATGCAAAGACCGAAATTTATGGAAAGAAATTATAACCAAAGCAAAAAATCGCGAAAATTTATAAAACAGAAGTAATCCACCTCAAAAACGGATTTTGGTGCTTAAACGTCTCGCAATAATTCTTTGAATTGGAATGCGATGATTATGATGATGAATGCATTTTTGAAAGACAAGTGTATTATATCCATCCTTATTGCACACGCTTGTAGCCTTTGCAAATGAGAGAGATAAATGCATGCCAATTTGCTAATTCGTTCATAATACA